>OX422218.1:452155065-453355065 GCA_949130495.1 Sambucus nigra
TTGGAAAATGGTGTAAAATGATGTGGTAAAAGTGCGTCCCCCCGGGCGAACAACTTGTCCATGCCCAGATTCCCCCCTGCCATTACAATCTGACCGTTATAATTTTGTCATTGTTATTAATTGTAAACTTACCCCTATAAATAACACTTTCTCCTATATTATTTTTCACACTTATATCACAAATTTATTCCTACCACATACTTTTATCTCCTATTTTCCACACTCTCAAAAATTCCAAAATTAATCCTACAACATTCTTGTATATTTTTTAAATCCCAAAAATCAAACACAATTTTTATATATTCGATATGATTTGTTTTGGAAATGTTATCTATTCAAAGAAAATGGTGTGGCAAAATCGCAAAACCAAATCTCATTCCACCCCCACCACTGAATTCGCCAATCTTATATTGGAATTATCATCAGTTGTTTGACGATAGTTTTTTACATGCGAGAGACATGATTATTGATCCTACAACTCATCCAACCGACACTCAATTTCACTTGTGTGGTAGTGTCCAAGGTCCGATCGAGGTGTATGCCAAATTATCCCAGATTCCATTTGTACAAGCGGCCGTTGGGAATTTCGATTTTAGTCATTTATTTAACGAATATTTTACTAACTCCGGCGACCAGATGACCGAAGCGCTCATAAGCGGGTGGTAAAAAATAACGCATATATTCCATCTACTGAGTGTGGAGTTGGGGATTACCTCTTATGATTTTGTGCATTTATCAGGTAATTATATTTTTTCAATAATATATTTTCGCAAAAATAATTAGTTTTTATTAATTACTGTTGTAAGTTTCCATATTTAATACTTCTTAAATTATTTGGCTTTAAGAATTCCAATTGGAATCCATCCAAGTTTGCCTAGCTTTCCAACATCTAGTCCTCATACTATGGAGGAAATGTTCGACCTATATTTTCCCGGAATAGGCCACCCAGAGTATAGAGGAAGAAATATTCCTTGTAAAACACTAAAAATGTACATGTTGGATTGGTGTGAACAAGCTCCGGAGCAATGATTAGTGAGCGAAGAACATATCGCCAGAGCTTTTATTGTATTTGTGTTGAGCTCCATTTTTTTCCCGACGGGTCATAATACCTTGTGTGTGGGTTGTGCAACTTATTTAAACGATCTTAACGACATGGCTGCTAAGGATTGGGGCTCTGCCATTTTAGCTCGTGTTTACTATGCGCTTGATGAATGCACCACAAATGCACAAAAAATAGTAAATTATTTCTGGCAACTTATAAAGGTATTTTGTCTCTCATTTAACATTTGAATCACAACCATTAAATTTAAATTTTTTTTATTATAATAATCTACCAAATACTAATGAGTTTTTCATTATATCCGCAGTACTTCGACTACGAGTACCTTCACATGATGGCTCCCATATTGCACGATAATGTTGTGGAAAGATGAGCGCGTATGCTATAATGGGTGTCTAATCAATGTGGGGCTTTATTGGGAAAGATGAGGTTCAAAAGTTCAGCAATGCAGGAGCAACTGGAAATGCACTCTCCCGAGTAAGTGATATGGTAACCTTTTATAGGATTAGAAGAAAATCATTTTATTGTCATTATAGTTGTTCACGATTTGGGGCATAGACGGTTCATGCTTTTGGATATCGAGGTAGGTGGAACTTGGTATCTCGGAGAACACTGCTACCGTCAAATGACACTACTACTGTCAAATGACAAGTTTCATTGCAATTCCAAAAAATTCACCGTATCCTATGGCATTCATTCCATGGGAAATATATATAAAACAAATTGGCAACTGGCAACCTGCAGTTGTTCGTGTCGTAGTCTCATCGGAGGATGAATGATTGACATACTGTAAGATTATGGGTAAGGATGCAATATTACCCTCCCTAATACGGTGGAAAAAACATGATGGGATAAGGTTCGCCTCAATTGCACCCTCTGATTTACGGGTACCCAGTGCGTCAGTAGATAGATGGGCGTCTCCCCATACATACAACACAGGGACAATCTTCATCATCAAATCGTATACCATTGTCAAGGGAGTCTGAAGTAGCAGATATAATTTTGAATGGCACAACATTCATTCAACTAGATCCGCCAAGCACTCATAATAACTTAGCACATGCCGAATTTTATTCACGCTCTCAATGGCTTGATATGGTTTTTTAGAGAGGACTACATCGAGAAACTTAAATAAAAAATGTTAGAATGAGAGCTTATGTGGTAAATGTATGTGAGAGATTTGGGGGAAGAGAATGCAACTTTGAGAGGCGCTGGGCCAAGTTAATCTACCGGGCACAATCCCATTACGCAATACACCCCCCATACATATACGGAGATGAACATCCTATTGCTTCTCCTAATATGGCCCATCCATCATCACAAGTCCCCGAAGGATTGCCCAGTCAACCATCTCTTACCGATGATGCTTTTGGACTTTTCAACGAATTTCATTATGAGCAATATCTTGGTAGGGGTCTGATGTAAAGTTAAACATGCAATGTAATAATTTGTTGTGATAATAAAATCATTTATATTTAATTACGATGTGTTCCTTTATTTAAGCAAGATCGTTGCGTATCAGAATCAACATATTCTTTGTTCTAGTTTTATATATTAAACACATACTCAAAGACATAATTCAAGTACGCATAATCAAACACATATGAAGTTATAAACTAATTACTTCGTCGTTTCCTAGGCAATCAGGGATTGCAACATATTGCATTCCCATCACCCATCAACATGTTAGGTATATGTTGTACAAAATCATTGTCGGAATCGTCCCTTTTATAGTACAGAAGTTTCGTATCCGATGCATACTCTGGATCATCAAGTTCCGTATTTACCAAATGTTTATAATGTCAGCACATTAATCTTTTTTCCATTTGAGCGATTTCCTGTTGCAGTAGACGGATACATTTATCATTGTCTTTCGTGGAATCTTTGTAAAATTTTGCAGATTTTGCTCGTGGCACGGGTAACCCATGCCAATTGAAGAAGCACTCTAAATCGCAACGTTTGTCATATAACCTAGGCCATTTCAAATGACCATCAGAAGGAATATTTACTTTTGTTGGAGTTAACCATTTCATCACATGGACAGCATCACCTAAAGAATGTAGTGTGCATATAGGGATGTTTTCAAAAACCCTTTTCTCCCCAAATCAACTCCCTCTATGTGGATCTTCGTAGATTCTCGGGTTGGTCAAAACGGGTTCAACGTCCTCAACCTGACTAATATCAACTGATGTTGATGCTTTAGATTTTTGCTTCATCTTAAGGGGCTCTTTGTTCCTGGCAACCATTTTGCGTGGAAGTAATTCAGACAACCTTTACTTGGGTTATAATCATCGGTATGTTTATGGCTTGCCATTTAGTAGTGTTTGAAATGAAATTACCTTATAATTTATACTAGTAGTGGCTTGCACTGTTTACTTGTTGGGAGGGACTTGTTTTACCATCCAATAAAGACGATAGGACATATGGCGATAAAATATCAGGACTGATATTTTGTACCCATGGAATCTGTTCCGCTCTAATCCAATAAACTTGTGGGGCGGGGCTTGTTTTACCGTCCAATAAGGACGATAGGTCACATCGCTGTAAAATATTAGGAATGATATTTTGTACCCATGGAATCTTTTCTGCTTTAATCCTGTTTACTTGTTGAGCGGGACTTGTTTTACCATCTAATAAGGACGATATGTCACATCACGATAAAATATCTGGACTGATATGTTATACCGATGAAATATTTTCATCTTTAATCAAATAAACTTGTTGGGCAGGACTTGTTTTACCGTCCAATAAGGACGATAGGTCACATCGCGATAAAATATCAGGATTGATATTTTGTACCAATGGAATCTGTTCACCTTTAATCCAATAAACTTATTGGGCGGGACTTGTTTTACCGTCCAATAAGGACGATAGGTCACATCGCGGTAAAATATCAGGATTGATATTTTGTACCCATGGAATCTGTTCAACTTTAATTCAATAAACTTGTTGGGCTTTAATCCAATATCAGGAATATAAATATACCACTTCGATCTTGAGGATCACAACAACTACTCCCAAAATATATACATTTACCACGTCTATAACAAAAATGTCTAACAACGATCTTGAGGAGATGATATTAGCGCAGATCGCCCAAACGTATGATCTCGACTGAGTTGACGAAGCCTCCGCGATACACAACAAATTTGAGAAAGCAATATATCGATTGTCCTTACTGCACTCAAGTAGGGAAGTACATGAGAGACAAATGGTGCACCGGGATAGAGAGACGTCTCATCGCAATTTATGGGAAGACTATTTTCAGGAGAACCCCACTTATCCTGAAGAAATGTTCAGGCGTAGGTTCAGGATGAACAAGGCGAACTTCAATCGTATTTTGGAAGCAGTCTGTGAACAAGGCGAGCTTTATTCGTCCAATACAATCCGATTTAAGCGAGACCAGAAGATTATTTGTGCACTTCGTATGTTGGCGTACGGTGGATGCGAGGATTTGCATGACAAATATCTGATCATAGCGAAGACAACAGCGATTCAGACTTTAAAACGTTTTTGTAGGGCTGCAGTGAAGGTGTTTAGCCCGGAGTATTGTCGCACACCTACAGCCGAAGATGTAACACGCATGCAACTAGAGAATGAACGACGTGGGTTCCCCGGAATGATTGGGAGCATTGACTGCTTGCACTGGGAATGGAAAAACTGTCCACGTGCATGGAAAGGACGATATCAAGGTAATTGCCATAAGGTTGAGTTATATTCGTTATAAAAAATTTCCCATAAGGTTGAACCAGATTGGTTAGTCCCCATAGCACCATCTACAAAATATTTAACGTACGTCATACAAAGCTAGACCTCGTCGTGTGAATTGAAAATTGGTACTCGACTCGAACTTGGCAAAGTACTATGAGACGAAGAATCCATAAGAATTATTTGAATTGATATGTAAAAGAATACAAATTAGTGTTGTATTAAAATTTTTGGGGGAGTAATGTCTATATAGAAAATAAAAGTAACCGTCGGTAAATTTTTAGCCGTTATACCGTTTGGTTAGTAATTTTTTTTTATTGATGGGAGGTAGTTGGGCACATATCCTTTACCCGACCAAGTCTGGGCGGCTAACTTTCATCCACCCAACCTTTTACACATTATTTATCCGCCATCTAAATTTACACACCCTTTAAATTTTCTCTCGCCTAAATCTATATATTTTCTTACCCACTATAAGTAAAAACCGTCTAAATGTATAAATGTCTAAGGGTTGCTCTCACCGCTCAAGAGAACTCTTTCTCTAGTCTAGACTAATATTGATAAGTCAAAATCTTGTAAATGTTCTTAGCCTCTTGTGGAGTTCTAACTTAAGAAATTAAGATCCGTTTGATAGAAAACTGGGAAAATACAAATGATTCGAGGACATTTGATTCCAGGGCAAACAATTCCAAGGCAAATGAATATTTTCCAACTTGTGTCTCTTTGTTACAAGTTGAAAAATCATCAATTTTCCACATTTTCTATCAAACGCAAAAGTTGAAAAATAGATATAAATGTGAAAAATTTGTTTACGAAATATACATATTAATATATATAATAATTTACAATATAATAATATATATTTAGTATGTATAATATATAATAATATAGATTTATTAAATGTACAAAATCTATTAAATGTTAATAATTTTAATATTATTAATTGTATATAATATATAATAATATATGTATGTATAATATATAATAATATATATATTTATTAAACGTACAAAATCTATAATTGTTAATAATTTTTATATTATTTATTTTATATAATATATATATTTATTAAATGCACAAAATCTATTAAATGTTAATAATTTTTATATTATTAATTGTATATAATATATAATAATATATATTTATTTAGTGAATATAATATATAACAATATGTATTATTAATTGTATATAATATATAATAATATTATTTACGGAATATATACATATATATAGAATATATATGTCAGTATATATATAAGATATGTATATATGTCAGTATATATATAATATATGTGTGTGTGTGTGTGACATATATATATAATATATTATTTATGAAATCTATGAATATATATTATATTATATACTGAATATACTAAATATATATTATTTACAGAATATATACATATATATAGAATATATATTTAATATATATGTATATAGGAATATATACATATATATATTATGTATTTATGAATATATACATATATATAATATTATTTTGTATATGGGAATAATGTATACATTATTTTGTATATGGGAATAATGTATATTATATATATGTATATATACAGAATATATATATATATATACATACATATACATATATATATATATATATACATACATAGAAGAGTAGGTTTTTTAATTGTTAGATTATTTGATAGCGTTAATTTGTCTTGAAATTTATTTTTTATGTACAACACCCCTTAAGCACAATTTGCCACCCTAGGGTGAAATTCAATTCTTTAAGGGGCAGGTTTTTATTTGCAACCTTTGGGTGGCAAATCACTTAAAACCAATTTTTTTTATAACTCTATATATTTCATAAATATATATTGTTAATAAATATATAAATATATATATATTTCATATATTTTAATATATATTCGTATATTTTATATATTTTAGGACATATATGTCTATTGTGTCTATTTCGTATATTTATATATTTCGTACATTTAAATAATTTATATAATTCATATATTTTAATATATATTTATATTTCATAAATTTTGTATATTTCATATATTTCATACATTCCTTATATTTATATATTTAATATATTCCTTATATTTAATATATATTATTTACAAAATATATACATATATATTTAATATATTCCTTATATTTAATATATATTATTTACAAAATATATACATATATATATATATATATATATGTGTGTGTGTGTGTATATATATATATATATATATATATATATATATATATATATATATATATATATATATATACGTATGTATACATACATATATATATATATATGTGTGTGTGTGTGTGTATATATATATATATATATATATATATATATATATATATATATATATATATATATTAAATACATATATACATATGTATATATATATATGTATATATTTTGTAAATAATATATATTAAATATAAGGAATATATTAAATATATGAAATATACAAAATATATAAATATAAGGAATGTATGAAATATATGAAATATACAAAATTTACGAAATATAAATATATATTAAAATATATGAATTATATAAATTATTTAAATGTACGAAATATATAAATATACGAAATATACACAATATACATATATGTCCTAAAATATATAAAATATACGAATATATAATAAAATATATGAAATATATATATTTATATATTTATTAACAATATATATTTATGAAATATATAGAGTTATAAAAAAAATTGGTTTTAAGTGATTTGTCACCCAAAGGTTGCAAATAAAAATCTGCCCCTTAAAGAATTGAATTTCACCCTAAGGTGGTAAATTGTGCTTAAGTGATGTTGTACATAAAAAATAAATTTCAAAATAAATTAACGCTATCAAATAATCTAACAATTAAAAAATACTAAAATCTTTTAACTTTTAAGAATTTATCTTGAAATTTTTGTGCTATGAAACCGACCGTTAGTTATTGTAAAAGACACAGACGGGAGAGCCCCTAACAGCTGCTGGATGTAGAAAGCCTACTCCCAAGCAAGTGGAGTAAAGGCAGAAAATAATTCAAAAATGTTTTCCACTTGCATTTGAACTTTCCGAGCTGTCTCGTACAAATTATTTGGTCACCTATAGCAGGTGGGTTTAATTATCCATGGATTTGATTGGCTTTCAGTTCCTTGACGGTCCATACCTTTTTCACTCCCTTATTGCATCCCATAAAAAAGGACATTCTGACTTTTCCAATATTTAATTTTATTTATTAGACATTAACGGTCGTTCTCACTAGTGTTACGCATTTTCAGGATACCTCTTAATTAGACCTGTAAATGGGTCGTGTCGAGTCATGTTCGTGTCGTTTTTTATCGTGTTCGGGTCTTATTGGGTTCGTGTCTAAACGAGTGACTTTTTTATCGTGTGAAAAAATCATACCCAAACCCGACCCGTTATGTTATCGTGTCGTGTCGTGTTCACTCGTTAATACCCATTAAGATAATGAATTATTTTGAATTGTATAGAAGTTGATATATACCTCATTTTTGAACCCAAATAGATCCATTAATTCATTGACGTTACTAAATTTTATCATTTAGTAACATTCATTACGATTAAATTAACATTATATTACATATATTATTTATAAGTTCCAAAATTATATCTTATTTACTGAAATTAATGGGTCAATACGGGGTTTATCGGGTATTAAGGGGTCAAGGGGGTCAACCCTAACCCGACCCGTTAACTATCGTGTCTTATCAGGTTGACACTGATATGACCCGAACCCATTAAGGGCCACCCATTAACTTATAACTTCGTGTCGGTTCGTGTCGTGTTATCGTGTCGTGCCTCATTTTGCCAGGTCTACTCTTAATTATGGTGTTGAGCAGTAATGCGATAAAAATTTCGAGTCGTGTCGTAATTAACTAATAATTAAAAGGTGGAGTGTTGATAAATTAAATTGAAAAAAAATAATTTAATTGATTAAAATAAGTGTTGATGTAAAAAACTAGATCACTCTAATTTTTCAATCACAGATAAATAAATAAGACAAAGATTTTTAAAGTGGTTCGGCTAGAAATAAAGCCTACATCCACTGTTATGTTATTGCTGAGTGTTTGTGGAATTCTTGATTACAAGTTCTCTCAAGAAATTCCGGTCCCCTTGAATGAGGGTGATACAAGGTATTTATAGCCTTGAGGCTGTACATGAAAGGGTCGATACATTAAATGATATACATGTGAAAGGGTAATACATTTAATGCCCTTAGACTTGTGCGTCAAGGATAATCATTTAATGAACCAGTTGGACTGTTCGTTATCTGGCAATCAATGCTGTGGCCGAGATGCAGCTCGGATCGTCTGAGTAACTCGGGTATGTTGATCTTCCTGGTATTCAAGAGTTCCTCGGAGAGGTATGTTCCTCGGAGAGGTATGTTCCTCGGAGCCTGTGAGTTCCTCGGAGAGGTATGTTCCTCGGAGACTGTGAGTTCCTCGGAGAGGTCTGTTGTTGCCATGTAGATAGCCAGGTGTCTTCGTATGATTGGTCCACGTCAGCAGATCAAATTTGGTATCAACAGAAGCCCCCAATGCTTCATGCTTGATGGTTTACTTGAAAGGATGGAGTATTTTATTTTGCAGTGTTGCTCGGTGCTCGTGAAATTCTTGATCTACCTTCTTGATTTGTTGAACATAAAGGGCATTATCTCCTGGACGACATATGATGCCGCTTGTAGCTTATCATAATCTTCAAGTATGTTGATTGGTTTGTTAGCCGACCTACTGCATTCTGTGAGCTAGTGGTGGACTTTGAAACATTTTCTTGCAACTTCTTCTTCGATGTTGGTCGAGACAGTAGTAGCAAAGATCTCAGTGATGTAGATGCTGATTTTAACTTCTACCTCCACTCGGGGGCGAGCAAGAGGTTCTCGGGGACGAGCAAGAGCTGCTCGGGGACGAACAAGAATTGCTCGGACAGACCATCTGTGATGAACATCAGAATGCTGAAATATCTTAACTTCATAAAATTCCCATTATGCTTTGGATGATCTTCCTGCTAGCGAGGAACCTGTTTCAAAATCAGAGGGAGAGAAACCAATAGAGTAGGAATCTCAATGTAATAGTTAGTACACAATTTAATATCAATGTAATAAATTTGCATAATTCATTTTGAATTCAGTGAAAGAATTTCATTTTTGTTCGCAAATTTGAATTTGCTATTGTTTTGTAAATATCAAACACTTTATTATTTGTGCTTGCATAACAATATTGTATGGTTCATCGACCAAAAAAGTTACAAGTATTAGTAATGTTGCTCGATAAAGTAATGAGTATAATTTATTCAAAGTGTTTCCAACCAACCAAGGTGGATAAATAATGTTTGTCGACCAACCACAGTTGATGGGTTTCTATCCCCGACCAACCATACTTGGTTCAATTTTCAAATATAAACATGTGTCCGACCAACTAAGGTCAATACTTTTATCCTCGTCGATCAACTACAGTTAGTGGGTTTTTATCCCCGACCAATCATACTTGGTACAGTTTGGAATATTTTGTTCTTTAAAGAACTTTTTGTAATAATGTTACCTCCCGACAAACATAAGCTGTAATGCGAGAGTATATAAAGTCTTACCAACCGTAGTTGATCATGCTGGTCTACACCTCCTAATCAAAGGAGTAGTAGGGTTCTTTCGAACTTTTTGGCTCCTTGGAGCATGTCCTCCTAACCAAAGGAGGTTGGCTACTTATAGCACTTTTGCTCCGTAGAGCGCTCCGTAGAGCTTATCCTCCTAACCAAAGGAGGTTGGCTACTTATAGCACTTTTGCTCCGTAGAGCGCTCCGGAGAGCTTATCCTCCTAACCAAAGGAGGTTGGCTACTTATAGCACTTTTGCTCCGTAGAGCGCTCCGGAGAGCTTATCCTCCTAACCAAAGGAGGTTGGCTACTTATAGCACTTTTGCTCCGTAGAGCGCTCCGTAGAGCTTGACTCCGTAGAGCATGGCTCCGTAGAGCATGACTCCGTAGAGCAGTCTTCTTGGTTGATCCTGTAACATCCACAGGTTGATCAGCGAGCAATTTTTGTTTCTCAGGAGTATTAAGATCAGTAAACTCTGCTATAGCTTGTATTAATGGCATGTCGGTATGCATGGTATGGGCCTGGAAACACAGCCTCCTTCTTTTATTTGCTTTAATTAATGCCACTGCCAATTTTTCCAGCTTTGGGTATCTGATCTCTGCACCTCTTCTTTCGTTTTTGGGGATCGCAACCCTAAAAGGGCTTTGATCTTGTCTGGATTTGCTTCAACGTCTCGCTGGTTGATGATGTACCCGAGGAACATTCCTTCTCGTACTCCAAATGTGCACTTCGTCGGGTTGAGTTTCATTTGATAATTATCCAGTTGATCAAAAGTTTGACTCAAGTCAACCAAATGATCAGCAGCTTTCTTGCATGTCATCAACATAGACTTCCATACTGCAACTGATTTTCTCGGCAAAAACCTTGTTCATCAGCCGTTGTTATGTCTTCAGGTTTCATTTTAATCTAGTTGTAGCCAGAGTAAATATCCATGAGCAGTTCGTGTCCCGAGGTAGCATCCACTGCCTTGTTGATATTGGTGAAATCAACACACATTCTTCATTTATTGTTTTTCTTCTGCCCGATGAGGAGATCTAGATATCTCTCTTGCTTGGTCTTCATTTCCTCTTGTGTAGCTTGATTCTTCTCGGGGCTGAATGCTCTTCTTCTCGTATGTCATGTCAATAAGTGGCTCAGCTTCTATCCATTTAGTAAAATAATCTACTGTGATGACGAGGTATTTGAATATTCCTCGAGTCGTCGGCAATGGTCCAACCAAATCAATCCCCATATGGCAAATAGCCAAAGGGAGTTATGGGTGTCAACAATGCTTGTGGAATTCTTCGGATGGAGGAAAAGCGTTGGCACTTGTCACATTTCTTGGCACAGGCTTATATAGTTAGCTCTCATCGTCGGCCAGTAGTATCTCTGCGTTATCACCTTTTGCAAAAGTGTCCGACCTGCTACATGGGCTCCACAGGACCCTTCATGGATATCTTTAACCAATTCTTTCACCTCGGAGGAATGTACACATCTTTGCAAACCTACCATAATTCCTCGTCTATACAAAATACCATTAATTAATACATACCGAGCAGCTTTAAACTTCCATTTCTAGGCAGCGAGATTATCCTCCGGTAATTGTTCCTCCTCAATATATGCTCCGACTTTCTAATACTTCAATTGGTATCGTTCTTCGCAGCTCGGTACAATTAGCTGATGCTAATCGGGCCAATGCGTCTGCTCTAGCATTCTCCATCCTCGGTGTCCTCACCAATTGAATAGCATCAAATTCTGTCAATAACTCCATCACCTTTGCATGGTACTTGACCATCGACTCTCCATTCACTGCATATATTCCCATCATTTGATTCAATTAATTGAGAATCACTGAAAACAATTACTTGCCGTGCCTCCATGACTTTCGCCAAATGAAAACCTGCTATCATAGCATCATACTCAGCCTCATTATTGGAAGCTTTGAATTGGAATCTCAAGGCATACTCCATGTCAATATCATCTGGGGTGTTTAAAACAATCATGCCTCGACAGGATACTTATTCAGTTTTAAGGAGAATTACAACATTCGTTCGGATAATTCTTATTTATATTCAGGCCTGACAACATTCTCGGCCATATTATTATGTTCTGAAAGATCTTATTCTTGTTCGGCATTATATGATTCTACCTCGACTGATCGGCGAGGCACTTTATTATTTTTAATTATTCTTTATATCTATTTGGATGCATATTCTATTCTCATTTCAGCATGGAGCTCGACCAACATTTATTATATCTTATTCAGCTCCAAGGATGTCTCCAACATTTATTGTATCTTATTCAGCTCCAAGGATGTCTCCAGCATTTATTATATCTTATTCCCAACAATCTGTTGGTCATCACCAAGGAGGTATCCTGCATTTATCTTATTCCCAACAATCTGTTGGAGGTATCCTGCATTTATATTATTCCCAACAATCTGTTGGTCATCGCCGAGGAGGTATCCTGCATTTATTATATTTATTACCAACAATCTGTTGGTCATCGCCGAGGAGGTATCCTGCAATTATTATATCTTATTTCCAACAATCTGTTGGTCATCGCCGATGAGGTATCCTGCATTTATTATATCTTATTCCCAACAATCTGTTGGTTAGCGCCGAGGAGGTCTTCATCATTTATATTATCTTATTCCCAACGAATCTGTTGGTCAGCGCTGAGGAGATTTCCAGCATTTATATTATCTTATTCCCAACGAATCTGTTGGTTAGCACCGAGGAGGTCTTCAGCATTTATATTATCTTATTCCCAACGAATCTGTTGGTCAGCGCCGAGGAGATCTCTAGCATTTGTATTATCTTATTCCCAACAAATCTGTTGGTCAGCTCCGAGGAAGTCTTCATCATTTATTATCAATTACCACCAACTCTGATCGGTAGATAAAATCCAACTCCGGTTGGTAGACAAAATCCAACTCCGGTTGGTAGATAAAATCCAACTTCGGTTGGTAGAAAAAATCCAACTTCGGTTGGTAGAAAAAATCCAACTCCGGTTGGTAGATAAAATCCAACTCCGGTTGGTATTGGTCGATAAATCTCATTCAAAGTTCACATTCCACAGTTGGGGGCTTATATTACAAATATATTTGTTCATTTGGTGGCACATTCTTATATCATCATGCAGTCGAGCATCAAATTCAACCCCGACTAATCAGGAGGTATATTGAAGTTCAGGAGGAATATTGAAGTTCAGGAGGAATATTGAAGTTCAGGAGATATATTGAAGTTCAGGAGGAATATTGAAGTTCAGGAGGTATATTGAAGTTCAGGAGGAATATTGAAGTTCAGGAGATATATTGAAGTTCAGGAGGAATATTGAAGTTCAGGAGGTATATTGAAATTCAAGAGGTGTATTCAGAAGTATCACGACATGATGAAAGAAAGCGACAAGTATTCCCCCGAGGAACTCTGTCAGACCAGAAATTTGAAGACGAGGTACCTACATGGAGATTATATGTAGATGGATCATCTTGCACAGCTGGTTGTGGAGCAGGGATTGTTTAAAACAATCCCTGCTCCACAACCAGCTGTGCAAGATGATCCATCTACATATAATCTCCATGTAGGTACCTCGTCTTCAAATTTCTGGTCTGACAGAGTTCCTCGGGGGAATACTTGTCGCTTTCTTTCATCATGTCGTGATACTTCTGAATACACCTCTTGAATTTCAATATACCTCCTGAACTTCAATATTCCTCCTGAACTTCAATATATCTCCTGAACTTCAATATTCCTCCTGAACTTCAATATACCTCCTGAACTTCAATATTCCTCCTGAACTTCAATATATCTCCTGAACTTCAATATTCCTCCTGAACTTCAATATTCCTCCTGAACTTCAATATACCTCCTGATTAGTCGGGGTTGAATTTGATGCTCGACTGCATGATGATATAAGAATGTGCCACCAAATGAACAAATATATCTGTAATATAAGCCCCCAACTGTGGAATGTGAACTTTGAATGAGATTTATCGACCAATACCAACCGGAGTTGGATTTTATCTACCAACCGGAGTTGGATTTTTTCTACCAACCGAAGTTGGATTTTTTCTACCAACCGAAGTTGGATTTTATCTACCAACCGGAGTTGGATTTTGTCTACCAACCGGAGTTGGATTTTATCTACCGATCAGAGTTGGTGGTAATTGATAATAAATGATGAAGACTTCCTCGGAGCTGACCAACAGATTTGTTGGGAATAAGATAATACAAATGCTAGAGATCTCCTCGGCGCTGACCAACAGATTCGTTGGGAATAAGATAATATAAATGCTGAAGACCTCCTCGGTGCTAACCAACAGATTCGTTGGGAATAAGATAATATAAATGCTGGAAATCTCCTCAGCGCTGACCAACAGATTCGTTGGGAATAAGATAATATAAATGATGAAGACCTCCTCGGCGCTAACCAACAGATTGTTGGGAATAAGATATAATAAATGCAGGATACCTCCTCGGCGATGACCAACAGATTGTTGGAAATAAGATATAATAATTGCAGGATACCTCCTCGGCGATGACCAACAGATTGTTGGTAATAAATATAATAAATGCAGGATACCTCCTCGGCGATGACCAACAGATTGTTGGGAATAATATAAATGCAGGATACCTCCAACAGATTGTTGGGAATAAGATAAATGCAGGATACCTCCTTGGTGATGACCAACAGATTGTTGGGAATAAGATATAATAAATGCTGGAGACATCCTTGGAGCTGAATAAGATACAATAAATGTTGGAGACATCCTTGGAGCTGAATAAGATATAATAAATGTTGGTCGAGCTCCATGCTGAAATGAGAATAGAATATGCATCCAAATAGATATAAAGAATAATTAAAAATAATAAAGTGCCTCGCCGATCAGTCGAGGTAGAATCATATAATGCCGAACAAGAATAAGATCTTTCAGAACATAATAATATGGCCGAGAATGTTGTCAGGCCTGAATATAAATAAGAATTATCCGAACGAATGTTGTAATTCTCCTTAAAACTGAATAAGTATCCTGTCGAGGCATAATTGCAGAATGCCGAATAAGAATAATATTTTCCAGAATATAAGAATATGGCCGAGAACTTTGCTGGGCCTGCATATAAATAAGAATCACCCCGACCAACTATTCGTTGGGGGTGAAATATAATAAATGTTACAGTTCTCCTCAGAGCTGAATATGATAATAAGTATCTCGCCGTGCTTCATGTTGAGATGAATATAGAATATGAATCCCAATGGATATATATAGAGTCATTTGTGCTGGAGCAGATATCTGGGCTTGAATATAAATAAGAATTACCCCGACTAACTATCCGTTGGGGGTGAAATATAATAACTGTTGTAGCTTTTCCTCGGAGCCGAATATATATATAGAGAAGAAATTTTTCGAGCTCCATGCTGAGATAAATATAAAATATGAATCTGAACGGATATAGAATAATTTATGCTTCAGCATTCGTCGGCATTGAATCTTGTGCCTGTAAAAATTAATAATTTGCTCTACCATATGTGTAGGCTGAATTGATTAGTCATGAGAATAATTTACTCATCCAATCAATATATGATATGTATCAGCATAAAAATTTCAAAATATGAAATAATATGTTTTATGCCAAATGTGTGTGAGATGGATAAATTATTATCAAATATGCATCATAAATAAGACGTAAAGTTTTTTTTTTTTTTTTTTTTTTATCTCCAACAACTAATCAGGTATTAGTTGCTGTTTAAAAATATTTTTGGGGTGATCATAAGTTAAAGAAAGACTTAAGCCCCCTGCTTGTTCCCAAGCCGAACTCGTGTTTAAAGAAATATCAGGGGTGCTTAGCATTTTTTAATACCCCAAGATTTTACTGCTGCCGACAAACAACATGGATGTTGCCGACCAACATTTAAGGATATCTCAAATTATTTCTTGAGTCTTTAGATCAAAAATAACATTCAATGTAAAATTTAAGCCTTAAGAATGTTAATTAAATGAATAAATAAATAATCCACTAGATCGTGTGATTTCGACAAAGAAACCTTGTGATGTGATGAACGAGGGGCCAACATATCAAATTTGTGCCCAGACTTTTTTACAAGAGGTGGGTAATGATTTTTCAGGTGAGAGAAAATTATTTTTTATATTGATCCCTTTATATTCCCAATTTGGAGAGATAAAAATATGTGAATGATTAAAGTCATTACCAAATTTATATAAAAAATCAATCAATTTGACTTTATTGACATAGATGGAAGATGAACCAAATTAAGTATATAGTTCATAAAAGTGAATGCAAAGGGACTCAAACTTGAAGAGGGAGAGAATATATATGGATCATAATTTCCATGAGAAGACTTTTCATTGTCTTTAACCTTTTCCCATTCTTTTATTAAAAATATGATGGGAATTCGAATAGACATCAAATATCTTACAAAATTTATTTCAAAATCAACAATGAAAATGATCAAATCTTATCATCGTCGTATATATTGGCATATGTAATCATTTAAAATATTTATTTCATGATATAAAATTAAAACTTGAGAATCAAGCGATGAATTATGATTTATGAAATCTACTATTTTTCAGATTTCTAAATAAGGGTGAATCTAACAGTTATGATTTAAAAATCATGATATGCAACATTTTGCAGATAAAAATTGGACAATTAATTTATGTATATAAACATAAAAATCACGATTCAATCAAAAGATGTATGTATAATTGATTATATGTAGAGAAAATAAAAACTTAGCTTTTGGTGGAGAACAACGCTTGTAACACGTTCCCACAGACGGCGCCAATCTGTTGATGTAAAAAACTAGATTACTCTAATTTACTCAATCACAGATAAATAAATAAGACAAAGATTTTTAAAGTGGTTCGGCTAGGAATAAAGCCTACGTCCACTGTTATGTTATTGCTGAGTGTTTGTGGAATTCTTGATTACAAGTTCTCTCAAGAAATTCCGGTCCCCTTGAATGAGGGTGATACAAGGTATTTATAGCCTTGAGGCTGTACATGAAAGGGTCGATACATTAAATGATATACATGTGAAAGGGTAATACATTTAATGCCCTTAGACTTGTGCGTCAAGGATAATCATTTAATGAACCAGTTGGACTGTTCGTTATCTGGCAATCAATGCTGTGGCCGAGATGCAGCTCGGATCGTCTGAGTAACTCGGGTATGTTGATCTTCCTGGTATTCAAGAGTTCCTCGGAGAGGTATGTTCCTCGGAGAGGTATGTTCCTCGGAGCCTGTGAGTTCCTCGGAGAGGTATGTTCCTCGGAGACTGTGAGTTCCTCGGAGAGGTCTGTTGTTGCCATGTAAATAGCCAGGTGTCTTCGTATGATTGGTCCACGTCAGCAGATCAAATTTGGTATCAACAATAAGGTTTATTTTTATTTGAACACCAGTTCTTATATTAATGGTTCAAAGTACTTGTGCGCTTTCTTTTTCCAATTTTCTCTAATTAAAAGTCATAGACATGTTTTTAAAATTAATGTAGTAAACTCCAAAAGCAGTTTTATGAGATTGTGAAGGTAAATTTTGCTTCGTGTTTCTTCTCTTTAGTTCATATAATAGCTTTTGCTTGAAAATCTCAACTTTACCACAGTGTTTACAATTTAAGCATTCATTTTGTTAAACTCAAAAATACCCATTGGGCACAAAAATTGGTTTTCATTACATAGTTGAAGTAAATATGCGGGTTTGAAAAATTACAAACGAGATGAACTTGGCTATGTCATGAAAATTAAATTATTGTTTGATAACAATATAAATTTTTTTTGTTGGAATGAAATTCTTAATATATTCTCAATAAACATTTTAGATTATTAAGATTATGTAATAAAAATGTTAGAATTATGTACCCGAATTCATAGTGAGCAATGAGACTTGAAAAAAAACAAAGATGGTGAGACTTAACTATCGTCCTCCAAATCAAATTTCAAAAACTCTATCTATTCAGATATCCAACACAAGAGACTTAACTGTTGGTATGGATTGGCTCTAGAAGAGATGAATAAAAATAAGAGACTTACGATTGGTATGGATTGAATCAAGAAGAGAATGAAGGAGAGATGATGAGATTGAGCTGTAACACCCCGCCTAATTAAATACCGGGTGACCATCGCCATACCAAATTAAAACAGAATATACAGTTGGCTCATTCTTAACATCACTGTCGAAAACATTTACAACTCACTCAATACTCAATTAAGCTCGTGTTAAAAAAACTTTCCAAATTTTAATTCAACAAAATCCATTTCCAGTTTAAGAATAACACAATACATTTTATTCTACAACATTTAACTGAATAGATAACACAAAAGAATTTAAATGCAGTTGGAATAAACATTCCAAAATAGTATTAATCCATTACAGTAATCCCATCAAAAACATCTGTATTAAAAAGACACGAATACAATAGTATTTGACTCCGATAGAAAATGATAACTGAATCCTTTGGGCGACATGCCCCAACTAAGAGAATACTGAGAATCAAATGAAGATAGGCGTCTAAGCAAAACTCCATAAATCCATAGCATGTCATAATCCGCTAAGGTTGGCATCCCTGTTGCTGGGCACCTGATATAGAAGATACAATAGAAAAGAAAATATGCAAGGAAACGGGTCAGAGCCCGAATGTGTAAATGATTTTTAAAGCAGCAAGTATTTAACAAGTGCAATAAAGCATTTATTATGTACATTTTAGATCCAACTCTCACTTGCTATTCTCACCTCTCAACTAGAGTGCACACTTAACGTTTCCTATTAACCTCCTAGTTAATGGTTCCTCTTTTCTAGTCTCCATATTATAATTCCATTCCCATATCATAATCCCCGTATGTCCCATACCATACGTCACATTATTATTCATTTACATTTCTCATTTATATGATTAGTTTCTCATTAATATGAGTTAAGCTTTTCAATTCTTTAAGAATAAACATTCATTAACTTAATTCCATTATCTTTCTCTATTCACCGTTATCTACAATTATCACACAGTAGATGATTTAACCACAATAAATCCAATCATTCATTTAATCCATTATATATATATATTCATATATAATACGGCACCGCGAATCACAGCTGCGGTGCAATGCATTACTCTGCTATCATGTCCCAATATCGCTTGTCGCCAAATAAGGGACTAAAGGTTCGTTAAGATTCCTCGAACCACAAACAACAACACAATCATTGGAGGCGAACATAGTTCTCATACTCATGGGTCACGCACATACCTACGTACCCATAGTCAGCGGACTTATCAACTCCCCGATAAGTCTTTCATAGACCTATGTTCTCGAGTGACAAATCAAAGATCCCATGGATTCATCAGGATATGACTTCCCTCACGCGCAAACCTCCCACCGATAGCAAGTAATCTAGGTATGTCATACACATAAATCATCAATCAATCAAATAGGTATTATCATACCTATAGTATACTAACAACAAGGTACTCACATTAACCTTAGATTATTCGCTTACGTAGAATTATCTCTCTTTAAATCCCACGTATTAAAATGTCACATCTTTACTTCATAATTTAATTAGCCTCGCATCCTATAACATCTCTCCACTCCCGACGTCGTTAAGGTCCATGCGCGGAGCGTTTCGCAAAGCGAAATCCAAACAAGGAACCCCTCCAATACACTACTACATAACTTTGTCGATCGAGGAGGTTGGTCAACTTCAAATATGCGATCGGAATAACCTCATCCCCTCTTTCAACCAAATGTGTTCTAAACTCCCATCTCTATCCAGGAGCCATACCACTACGCTCTTGTACTACACTCAGCCCTTGCGAAATCAATAATGAGCTTAAACTCAGTCATTGATGTTTAAATTGTAACCCTAAGGCTACCCAGGTGTTATATTAAATCTCCCCTACTTGAACTATCCTTAATCCTCATACAAACAGATTAGATACCAACACATGAATCTAGCAACTGAAATCTCTTTAAATTTAATTATCATAATTCTAATCAATTAAATCCCAATCAAATTAATTCAAATCTTAACTAGGGCTTACTGATCTTCTCTAAGTCCCATAATATCCAATTAATAATCACCGAAGATCTACAAAAGTTTTGGGATAAGAACCAACATTAAAAAGAAACAACATCATGAATTCTCATATTTTAAATACTCAGAAAAATCAGATCCAAAAATTATTCAAATCATCAATCCGACTTCAGATTTGGATTCTACACGGAAAATTGAGTCAGGTATGTGTTTTGAGTTTTTCTTAAATATCATCCAAATGCACTAAAAAAGAAGATCTAAACATTCCAAATTGGCTCTTCTCATTCCACTCGTTTTTGCCTCTTTTTCCAGAAAATTATCAACATATTATCTTCAAGAACCCTAAATTATTTTCAGAATTTTTTCCATAAATTGATGAATATTTATTGGATTACTAACTACCTACAACATGAGTTTAATTCCTAAATATTTTTAGATTCCAAAAATCCATTAACAACTATATCCTTTCATCTTCCAAGCATGAAAATCATCTCTTTTTATAACTATCCTAACATGGACAATATACGAACTTAAATTGCAAATATCAAACACTTGCCTCTAATGAAGATCTGATCCTTTGGAGTTGAATAACACAGGTGGTGATGGTGGTGGTGACCTTTAACCTTTGGTTCTCCTCCTTCCCAAGCAAACTTCTTTTTCTTTCCAAGCAACCTCTAAGTAAATGACTTTTAAATTTTGTGTAGAAGAGATTAAATGAACCTACATACACTAATCTCCAAATACTTATAATAAGACAAAACCCGAAATCACTATTCATCCCCCTTGTAAAAATAACCAAAATGCCCTTTTGGGTTGTCTTTTCATTTCCAAATGACCCGAGACTCAAAATTAACATCCAAATAGACTTTTCTGACTATTTCGAACCTTCCGGACGCAACGACGCAGTTGAAATGACTATAAGTTCGATAGAAAATAAATTTCCTTTTTAATTTAATAAATTAGTCCCGACACGTCCCATACCGCGTCTGACTAAAAATTGAAATTACCGAATATATATCATACCGTCATATCAATGACATCACATTCATATATTACCTAAATATCTTTAAGTAATATTCAGAATCATCCATTTTAATATCCACAATTCGGATAAAACCCAAATGAATTAATTAATAATAAAATCCAATTAATCCATTAATTTAAAATATAACCCATTTTAAAAGTCATTAAAAATCACGGGGTATTACATACTTTCCCCCTTATAACAGAATTTCGTCCCGAAATTTAGGAATATAAATCATACCGGTAAGGTCAACTCCGAGTATAAATCTCACATCGCAAGAAATTTAAGACGTACCGCCCATACAATACATTAACGAAAATACCTATCGATGTTATACGCCAAGCCTCACCATATAGTTCCAACTGAATCGAATATAAACTTTACCCAACCTTCCCTATACCATCCTCGTGACAAACTTTAGAAAAAATAAATGATCCTCTCGTATTGATCAAATAAATCCTGAAGTCTCAACTACTTACCTTTTTCACAATTATGAAAACTACTACAATCCAATCATCTAGGGCGCCCATACACCCTATCGTACCACTTCCATAATTATAGCAAAGGTTATAAACTCATATCCTAAAGACCTATCTTATTTCGACTCCCAACGGTTATTAGTTTCATGCGTGGGGTGTCTCGCAAGCGAAATCCAAACAAGGAACCACCCCGATACACTACTTCCTAAATTAGTCGGTCATCGAAACTCCTAAGGTCCTTAGTCAATTATATAAAAATTTGGTTTATAAAAAAAAACATATCAGGTTTATCGATTTAAAAAAAAATTAGGTTTTAATGATTTCAAATAGAGTCTACTCATCTACTCTTCTCTAGAAGACAAGATGCTGGTTAATAGTAGTATATACGCTCTCGTATACCGCGAGTCAATGCATGCCGATAGTCACATCATGCTCGGACATGCCTAAAGTAAGTAATCCCATGATAAAAATCAAACCCACGTGATAACATGTAATATATAGGTGTCTCACACCCCTCAGTGAGTCTACGTAAATAACGATGCTATAGGCTAAGTTTAGCAACCCTTTTAGCCCCCACAATATTAATCGCTACTAAAATCAATACCTTAGATAGGAAACATACCCTCATTTTCGGGTGGTGGTTATTGAATCCCACTATTATAACTTTGCTCCGATGAGTTAAGAAAAATTTTACCCCAAATTTTCAGTTCTAGTTAACCACACTCCACTATATGCCCAAGCCTTTGAATATATTGCCTTTGTTAGGTAACACCCATAATTCCCGCATTTCAAGAACTTCTACTGATGACTCTCCTCAATTTTTTTTTCATAATAGGGGTGCCCTCGACTATGGTCATCATACTCGAGCATACTTCATAACCTCCTAAGTATGATCTCCGCTATCCGTCCAATGGCCCTCATCTGCCATACTTCTCGTACGAACCCGTTCAAACACAATAAGCTTCACTAACATATACGTGATTTTACCAAAGAAATCAACAATCCTAAACATAGGGCTCTACATCAAAGAATGCTAAGCTGAAAACACAATATGCCGTACAGATCCTAAATGACACAAGAACCTGATGCTCTGATACAACCTGTAACACCCCGCCTAATTAAATACCGGGTGGCCAGCCCCATACCAAATTAAAATAGAATATACAGTTGGCTCATTCTTAGTATCACTGTCGAAAACATTTACAACTCACCCAATACTCAATTAAGCTCGTGTTAAAAAAACTTTCCAAATTTTAATTCAACAAAATCCATTTCCAGTTTAAGAATAACACAATACATTTTATTCTACAACACTTAACTGAATAGATAACACAAAAGAATTTAAATGCAGTTGGAATAAACATTCCAAAATAGTATTAATCCATTACAGTAATCCCATAAAAAACATCTGTCTTAAAAAGACACGAATACAATAGTATTTGACTCCGATAGAAAATGATAACTGAATCCTTTGGGCGACATGCCCCAACTAAGAGAATACTGAGAATCAAATGAAGATAGGCGTCTAAGCAAAACTCCATAAATCCATAGCATGTCATAATCCGCTAAGGTTGGCATCCCTGTTGCTGGGCACCTGATATAGAAGATACAATAGAAAAGAAAATATGCAAGGAAACGGGTCAGAGCCCGAATGTGTAAATGATTTTTAAAGCAGCAAGTATTTAACAAGTGCAATAAAGCATTTATTATGTACATTTTAGATCCAACTCTCACTTGCTATTCTCACCTCTCAACTAGAGTGCACACTTAACGTTTCCTATTAACCTCCTAGTTAATGGTTCCTCTTTTCTAGTCTCCATATTATAATTCCATTCCCATATCATAATCCCCGTATGTCCCATACCATACGTCACATTATTATTCATTTACATTTCTCATTTATATGATTAGTTTCTCATTAATATGAGTTAAGCTTTTCAATTCTTTAAGAATAAACATTCATTAACTTAATTCCATTATCTTTCTCTATTCACCGTTATCTACAATTATCACACAGTAGATGATTTAACCACAATAAATCCAATCATTCATTTAATCCATTATATATATATTCATATATAATACGGCACCGCGAGTCACAGCTGCGGTGCAATGCATTACTCTGCTATCATGTCCCAATATCGCTTGTCGCCGAATAAGGGACTAAAGGTTCGTTAAGATTCCTCGAACCACAAACAACAACACAATCATTGGAGACGAACATAGTTCTCATACTCATGGGTCACGCACATACCTACGTACCCATAGTCAGCGGACTTATCAACTCCCCGATAAGTCTTTCATAGACCTATGTTCTCGAGCGACAAATCAAATATCCCATTGATTCATCAGGATATGACTTCCCTCACGCGCAAACCTCCCACCGATAGCAAGTAATCTAGGTATGTCATACACATAAATCATCAATCAATCAATTAGGTATTATCATACCTATAGTATACTAACAACAAGGTACTCACATTAACCTTAGATTATTCGCTTACGTAGAATTATCTCTCTTTAAATCCCACGTATTAAAATGTCATATCTTTACTTCATAATATAATTAGCCTCGCATCCTATAACATCTCTCCACTCCCGACGTCGTTAAGGTCCATGCGCGGAGCGTTTCGCAAAGCGAAATCCAAACAAGGACCCCCTCCAATACACTACTACTTAACTTTGTGGATCGAATAGGTTCGTCAACTTCAAATATGCGATCAGAATAACCTCATCCCCTCTTTCAACCAAATGTGTTCTAAACTCCCATCTCTATCCAGGAGCCATACCACTACGCTCTTGTACTACACTAAGCCCTTGCGAAATCAATAATGATCTTAAACTCAATCATTGATGTTTAAATTATAACCCTAAGGCTACCCAGGTGTTATATTAAATCTCCCTTACTTGAACTATCCTTAATCCTCATACAAACAGATTATAATCCAACATATGAATCTAGCAACCGAAATCTCTTTAAATTTAATTATCATAATTCTAATAAATTAAATCCAATCAAATATATTCAAATCTTAACTAGGGCTTACTGATCTTCTCTAAGTCCCATAATATCCAATTAATAATCACCGAAGATCTACAAAAGTTTTGGGATAAGAACCAACATTAAAAAGAAACCACATCATGAATTCTCATATTTTAAATACTCAGAAAAATCAGATCCAAAAATTATTCAAATCATCAATCCGACTTCAGATTTGGATTCTACACGGAAAATTGAGTCAGGTATGTGTTTTGAGTTTTTCTTAAATCTCATCCAAATGCACTCAAAAAGAAGATCTAAACATTCCAAATTGGCTCTTCTCATTCCACTCGTTTTTGCCTCTTTTTCCAGAAAATTATCAACATATTATCTTCAAGAACACTAAATTATTTTCAGAATTTCTTCAACAAATTGATGAATATTTATTGGATTACTAACTACCTATAACATGAGTTTAATTCCTAAATATTTTTAGATTCCAAAAATCCATTAACAACTATATCCTTTCATCTTCCAAGCATGAAAATCATCTCTTTTTATAACTATCCTAACATGGACAATATACGAACTTAAATTGCAAATATCAAACACTTGCCTCTAATGAAGATCTGATCCTTTGGAGTTGAATAACACAGGTGGTGATGGTGGTGGTGACCTTTGACCTTTGGTTCTCCTCCTTCCCAAGCAAACTTCTTTTTCTTTCCAAGCAACCTCTAAGAAGATGACTTTTAAATTTTGTGTAGAAGAGATGAAATGAACCTACATACACTAATCTCCAAATACTTATAATAAGACAAAACCCGAAATCACTATTCATCCCTTTGTAAAAATAACAAAAATGCCCTTTTGGGTTGTCTTTTCATTTCCAAATGACCCGAGACTCAAAATTAATATCCAAATAGACTTTTCTGACTATTTCGAACCTTCCGGACGCAAAGACGCAGTTGAAATGACTATAAGGTCGATAGAAAATAAATTTCCTTTTTAATTTAATAAATTAGTCCCGACATGTCCCATACCGCGTCTGACTAAAAATTGAAATTACCGAATTTATATCATACCGTCATATCAATGACATCACATTCATATATTACCTAAATATCTTTAAGTAATATTCAGAATCATCCATTTTAATACCCACGATTCGGATAAAACCCAAATGAATTAATTAATAATAAAATCCAATTAATCCATCAATTTAAAATATAACCCATTTTAAAAGTCATTAAAAATCACGGGGTATTACATGAGCGATGGAGATGGACTTGAAGAGAGAGAGGGAGAGAAGGCATCGGTGAGGAAGACTTACCTGTTGAGTTTCACTGAGTCGCCGACGTTGGAGAGGTGTGGGCGTGGGAGATGAGGGAGATGAGGGAGGCCTATGAGGTCGTGGGAGATTTTTTAGATGATGGAGGCGTATGTCTTAAGACTCTTCTAATTAGATCACTTAATTATCCCAACCAGAATAGAAGCCCAAATATAATTACTACTACTTAAAAAGTAACCCACGTTCGAATATTAAAAATATTCCAACATTTCTTATTTTTCTTGTAACTTTGCTTCAGAAAATAATTTTAAAGAACCTTACTAAATGGAACCTAACTCTATTTTCGATATCAAAAGAGATTGATAAAGTTTGGAGATGAAAGAAAAATACATCAAAAGGTATAACAAAATCGTAGTACAATTTCGAAGGTTCTAACGTGGCGTAAGTGATTGCACTTCTACGGATGTCCTAATTAGAATAAAGCTATAAAATTAATAAGTTAAGAATTTAACTAATTAATTATATTAAAATTTCATATTAACTAATATTCTATTAATCAAAACTAACATAAAAGTTTCGTTAAAGTTTAATATATATATTACTAAGATTAGGATCCAAATAAAGAAAAATAAATTATTAAAGCATAACGGAAAGAGGAGAAAGTACATAAAAGGACAAAGTAAAAAAAAAATAGAGAGAGATAGAGTGAGAGTTACCTTTAACTTTTAGTGAAAGGATATTATTGCAATATAATGGATAAGTGATGTCATGATGTAAACATGTGTTAGAGTGATAGCTAGAAATTGTGAGTAAAATCTTGGGCAAAATTAAATTATAAGTAAAGTCTAATTGAATTAATTTGTAGACAAAATCAGGAGCAAATTTCATCCATTCATTTGAAGATGTATGGTTATTACTTCACATCATTAAACAGTTTTCAAAATGATCTGCAATTAAATTTTTTTTCTTATAAATTGACATCATTTTCATGTTGATCCTTTATTTTGAAATAAAAAATTGAGATGACGATTCTACTATACAAAGTTGTTACATAACATATTACACAAATAAAGTAAAATCAAATCTTTCCATTGGTTCTTAGGATGTTGTTTATGTTAATATCTACATGAAATGTGCTTACCATCCACGCTTTGATTAAGAATATTTACCAATCAATTTTTACATAAATTGATCATAGATTGATTTATTTTGAACTTCATTAGTTTTACTAAGCTCAATTAGGCTCATAATTACTCCAACAATATTAAAAAAATTGAAGGTTTATTTGACTTTAATGCACATATAAAATTAGTTTTTAAACATTATTATTTGTTACTAATTTCTATTGCCTATAAGGCCTCTTTTATTCATGTCTCATAAAACTCAACAATAAGTAATATTATTAAAAGACCAAAAAAAACACATTGATTTTTATTTCAAAAAAATAAGAAAAATTGAATTAAACAACAAAACATTTTTTTTTAAAAAGTCACATTCATGGCACGTGATCATTTTAGCATCCACAAAGGTGGATGCTCTCGAAAGGTAACTATAGAAAATGTAAAGGTGAACGCAACATTCGTGTAACAACCCGCGTAATTTTGGGCTATTTTAATTAATTTCTGGAAAATGGAGGAAAATAAAGTTTTTGATAAAATAATTTTTATTGCTCAAATATGTTAGTTATTATTTTTAAAGGCGAGAATTTGAAACGGTTTCAAAAACGGAGTTAAAACGGATTTTAAAATGTTTTTAACTCTTGGAGTTGTTTTGACTTCCAACTCTTCATTTATTTGCCTTATTTAAAGGAGTCTTTTGGATTCCAACTCTTCATTTCTTTTTATTATAAAAGGAAGTCGTGGGCAAGCCTTTTAACGTACTTTTGGCATAACTTTTTGGCAGCAAATATATTTTATATTCCTCTTCTTTTTATATACACATTGGCCCTTGAGATTTGTGAGTTCCAACCTTAGATTAGAGGTGTTCTTTTGGGGCTATTTTGTTGGAGGTTCTTGGAGGAGCTTTTATAGATCTTTTGTGTTGATCTTGAGGATGTGATCATTGGTTTCTCATTATGGTTTGAGGTATGGGGTTTTACAAAATATGCTCCTTAAATCTCGCGAGTGTCATTCTCTTTGATTTCTTATTAATTGAACTCATATTTGAATTGTTAAATTCATTGAAATCTGGAAAATAATTGTTGAAATTATTTTGATTCATGTGGTATCATTATATTGTTGATGAGCACGTTTTCATGAGATTTTAATATGGCACGGATGTTGGGCACCCGCCAAAATTCCTGTTTCCCGAGCTATGGCTTGATAAAGCATATACGGATGTGGTGAGGCCTGGTGACCCGGTTAAAGTGTTGTTAAGAAATTATATTGATAAATGCTTTGAGATTTGCATTTCGATTTGAATATTCGTACTCGTGTTGTTACGTTTTATTCATCACTAATATATATTTGTTGAGCGTCTTTTCTATCGTATTGTGTACTTCCCCATATTTTCTTTAGTTGGCAGGTTAGCATGGATTTGAGCGCTATGGACCAATTGAGATTATTTTAGCGAGGATTATTTGGGAAGAATTATTAATTCAATTTGAAAGATTTGTATTAATTGTTTCATTGATGTATAGAGCATTTTTATTCGAGTTAGATAGTTGTAATTTTAATTCGAGAGACTTGTTGTAATTGAAGAGATTGAGATGAGTGGATTTATATTATTGTGGGTTTATTTAGATGCTCTATACTTTGTTACTAGTGGATTTATATATTTTATCGAAGTGGCGCTCCGTTCGCTCTCCCCGGGCGGGCGGGCGGGGTGTTACAATTCGTCGGAGACAAACTTCACAATAATGAAGGAGATTAAATTTGCAAGTCATATTCCTACAAACTAATGTTGTTCGTAGGAAATAAAAAAGCATTTCTTACGAACAACATTAGTTCGTAGGAATCTGTAAAATTCAAATATCTAATAAAAATTAAGTATTTATATTTTATACGAACTTCCTACGAACGTCAGAAGTTCGTAGGAATTCCTTCGAACAAATGAAGTTCGTAGGAAGCTTTACAAATTCAGTAGCTGTTCAGTAAAACTAGCAAACCTCTACCATTTTACTTACGAAATTTGTTCTCTTTCGTCCACCATTGCAGACCTCTCGGTTTGTGACTTTAACAATTTTTCTATCATTTAGCTCCACCATTGTGGATGTTCTAAAGGATAAAGAGGGACTTAAGTCAATCAAAATTAGCAATAATTAAAGTTTAAACTTCTATATATAAAAATATTAAAGTCTAAAAGACCCAAATTAAATAGCTTAATAAAGACACCTTTTATTTATTGTTTGAACATTTCCCCTCATGTTTTCAAGTTAAAATGCTTTTATTATAAAAGGTGTAGTTATTGATGAAGTGTTATTACATGTTAAAGGTGTACTTACTGATCAAGCGTTATTACATGTTAAAACTGTTGGAAAATATTGTGTTTTTACACAAATAATTATTAAGTCCAAATTAATATATTGGTCAAATTTGAGTCATTATAAAAGTAGGACCCACACTTCAAACGTGGTGAGATTAAGTACGTACATGTTCCTTGTAGCCAGACGAGTCAATATTGTATACTCATTTGTTAAATACGAATAAATAATAAATAAGAAATTTGGTTTCAAAGTGCCCCATTTATGTATGAAAATAATTGGGAAATTTATTTAATTTTCTGGGACGAATTTTCTGGTTTGTCGCTAAAGTTTTTGACTGTTTGCTATATAGTGACTGTTTTTCAGAACCATCCCTAAAGGTTATGACTGTTCATAGGGATGGCAACGGGTCGATTCGAGGCTGGAGAAAGCATCCCCATCCCCGTCACCATTAGAAATTTCAGTTCGCCGTCACCGCCCCGTTACTCGGTATAAGAGGTTCGGGTATCCCTGTCACTACACCAAAATGGGCAAATTGTCACCTTTCAGCCGGCCAGCCTTGTCAAGATCATTGACCGTGATAAAAAACACACGTTTTGTGTCACGGTCATTGACCTTGACACGACCGTGACAAGATCGTGATAAATTTACTTGTCACGGACTTGTCACGGTCATTGACCGTGACAATTCTTTAAATAATTGTCAAGGTCAATGACCGTGACACGACCGTGACAATGTTAGCAGCAAAAGCCCTTTCCCCCTTCTTTTTTTCCTCCCGCGCCGTTCCCTCCCTCTCTCTCTCTCTCGACGCTGTTCTCTCTCTCTCTCTCTCTCTCTCTCTCTCTCTCTCTTCCATTTATATATATGTTTGTGTGTATATATATGTGCGTATGTGTGTATATATGTGCGTGTGTGTGGGGGGTGGGGCAGGGTGGGGGAAGGGTGGGGGGTAGGGGGTGGGGCAGGGTGGGGGTAGGGTGGGGGTAGGGTTTTAAAAATGTAAATAAATAAGTAATTTTCTATAAATTTCCAAAAATAATATCCAAAAATGTAAATGTAAATAATATCCAAAAATAATATCTAAAAATGTAAATTTGTAGTAATTGTCATCCGAAGTTGGTAAAAGCATCTGAAGTTAAAAAAGCATGAAAAATAAAATATTTTTTAAGATTTGTGGTGAATAACTAAAGTTAAAAAAAGTATTACTTTAGTCATTAAATTACTTTTTGAATTCGGGCGATGCGCGTAAATTTGTAGTAATTGTCTTATAATAAAGATCAATTAGTCTATGTTGTTAAAAAATTTGATCAAATTGGTGAGCCCTTCATATTTTAAAAATGTTGTTTTTATTCATATTTAACTTTTCTTTATATACACCCTTAATATATTTAAAGTTTAATAAAATAGGAGTTATAGAAAGAAAAGTGGGGTTTAAATAAAAAACCTTTTTTTAAATTTTAGGTTCTGGTGCATAATCTTACTTTGTCACAATTAATTTATATGCCTCAAAGTTATTTTATCACTCTTAGTTTATATTTGTGATAATACTTTATGAACCACAACCTCAACCAGCGTTGATGACACTGATGAATTCCTCGATGATGGTGGTAATGTGATGGAAAAACGAGTGAAATTAACGAGTTTGCAACATGAACAAGTAGCTCGTTATCTATTTGACACACATGAAGATGTCGAAGAATGAAAAAAGTAAGTTTCGAATATTATAATGTTTAACATTATTTTAGATTATTTTATACATGATTAATTTTGTAATATGCAGTAAATATGAAGCATGTGAGAACAATAAAAGACGAAAAATAATGGTACAATCAGACAGCGAATTTAGGCTATGGTTGACACAAGAGGTAATTATAATGAAAACAGTCGTTATATAACGTTACATTACACTCAAATTTTACCACAAATATAATTAATTTATCTATATTCTCAGTTCCTAAAGATGGGTGATGCGACATCAAGGCTTGCTCGTCTAGCCACTGGACCCTTGTTCGTGGCACAAGAGTACAAAAATTATCGATTGAACGGTTACATTTTCGGCGCTAAAGTGTACGAGGAAAGTACAAATGTACAGATTTCGGGAATTTCATACAAGGCTCTTACTTTCTTTCGAGCGAGCGCAAAAGATAAAAACCTCGTTGAAGCTGAAATGACTTACTATGGTGTAATCCAAAATATATTTGAATTGGATTATATAAGCTTCAAAGAAGTTGTATTTTACTGTGAATGGGTAAGAGTTGAGGATAAAAATGCTTGTAAAGTTGATCCTGTCACCAATTTGATCATGGTTGACTTGTCCAAGTTGAAGAGCAACGACCATATGAGCGATGAGCCGTTTGTTTGTGCATTTCAAAAGGTTAAGCAAGTGTTTTACTCGGAGTATATCAACAACGAGCCGTGGTCAATTGTCCGACACGCGCCAAGGCGTCTAAATAGTAGTGTGGATGACTTGGCTGCTCCTACCGAATATCAATCCATTTTTGATGATAACCCGAATTTGAAACAATTTTTTAATTTGTAATAAATATTTCAATTTGTACCGAAACATCCATTTTTAATGCTTTTACTTGATCTGCACTTTATCATTTTCACTCTTGTGTAGTGTGCGTGTGTGGAGAGGAGATTAATACATAAATGTTCCAACTACATCTAAGTTTTGTTTATACTAATCCATGAATATACGCTTCTTACCTTTAATAGGTGATTAGTACATAGTTATTTGGGGTGTCCTATTTGTGGAGAGGAGACTGAATCTCTTCGTCTATCCAAATACTAAGAAATGCCATAATCCTATGGAGCGATGCTCTGCAAATTCCTCCCAACCGTTATGTAGCCAAACATCACCAGTTGAAGTTGTCAATTCCACTTTCCATACCCCACCACTTGGAACTTCTAGCAAAACATGGGAGACCATTGAAAGGTGTAATTGACAACTTCAACTGCTGATTTTTGGCTACACAACGGTTGGAAGGAATTTGCAACGCATAACTCCATAGGATTATGGTATTTCTTAGTGTTTAGATATGAAGATAATTATATTTGACACGATTGCCCGGGGTACATTAGTTGGAAGGAGGTGCCATATGAGCTCAAGTTAGCTGTTTGAGTGACACTACAGGTAATGTATTTATATTTATATGTCAATTTCGATTTCGATTTCAATTACGATTTATATTTATCTATATTTGAGGGGCGGATACTAATTTTACTTTATTTCAATTCAGGGGACAGGGAGTGGCCCTAAGGGTAGGCCACTTATGCTCTATACTTATGTGGCTATTCGGACGAGACGGGAAGGATAAGGAGGTGTTCCTGAGCGTCGCGGTACAAAATCTCTTTTCCATGCAAATAATTTGTAGATTTGAGATAATTGATGGTGATGTTGTTTCTTCTTAAATAGTTTCTTATTTGAATATATATTTGCATTATCTTTAGTTTGTCCGGATATATGATGTTTGGAACAGGTACAACGTTGCTATAACAGGTACAAATATACTGCTGGACAGTGGTAGTGGCCATACTGCCCAGCAGATTTTTTTTAAATTCTGCCCAGAATTGTCACGGTCATTGACCGTGACACGTCAATGGCCGTGACATTTTTAAAAAAAAGGGTCACGGCATTGTCACGGTTATAAACCGTAACAAACGTGTCATGGTCATTGACCGCGACACGACCGTGACACAAAATGCGAGTTTTGTGTCAAGGTCAATGACCGTGACACGACCGTGACAAAAAAAGTTATCTCGCCTCGAAATGTCACGGTCATTGACCTTGACAAGTTGGATTTGTCAAGGTCAATGACCTTGACAAATGGGCAGATTTGGTGTAGTGTGTCCCCGTTTAAAACGGGTATCAGTTTTCCCACGGGGAACCCGTTTCTTTCTTTTTTTCTTAGATGAATAAAATAAGTAGTATATTTGAGAAGATTAAAAAAAGTAGTATAACTGAGATGATTAAAAAAGTAGTATATCTGAAATGATTAAAAAATTCTAGGTGCGTAAATCTTGACAACAAAAGAAACGACGATTTCTTTATAAATAACAAGATTTCTTAGCAAATAAAAAAAATGATGAGTTCTGAATTGAGATAGAGTTCTACTTAAAACTGATTCCTTTATAAACTCTATCTATTCCGATAAAGTTTTTTTGACGAGATTTCTTATCAACATCTCTTAACAAAAAAAAAAAAACCCGGAGATGATGAGACTTAACTATTGTCCTCCCAAATCAAATTTCAAAAAATCTATTTATTCCGATATCCAACATAAGAAACTTAGTTGTTGGTATGGATTGGATCTAGACAAGATGATTAAAAATAAGAGACTTACAGTTGGTATGGATTGGATCGAGAAGAGGATGAAGCAGCGATGATGAGATTGAGCGATGGAGATGGACTTGAAGAGAGAGAGAGATAGAGAGAGAGAGAGAGAGAGAGAGGGCATCGGAAAGGAAGACTTACCTGTTGAGTTTCACTGAGTCGCCGACGTTGGAGAGGTGTGGGCGTGGGCGGCGTGGGCGCAAGTCGTGGGAGATGAGGGAGGCGTATGAGGTCATGGGAGATTTTTTAGATGAGGGAGGCGTATGTCTTAAGACTTTAGTAATTAGATCACTTAATTATCTCAATCAGAATAGAAGCACAAACATAATTACTACTTAATATTTAACCCACGTTCGAATATTAAAAATATTCCAACATTTCTTATTTTTCTTGTAACTTTGCTTAAGAAAATTATTTTAAAGAACCTTACTAAATGGAACCTAACTCTATTTTCGATATCAAAAGAGATTGATAAAGTTTGGAGATGAAAGAAAAATACACCAAAAGGTATAATAAAATCGTAGTACAATTAGGCTCGGTTCTAACGTGGCGTAAGTGAACTGCACTTCTACGGATGTCCAAATTAGAATAAAACTATAAAATTAATAAGTTAAGAATTTAACTAATTAATTATATTAAAATTTCATACTAACTAATATTCTATTAATCAAAACTAAAATAAAAGTTTCGTTAAAGTTTAATAAATATATCACTAAGATTAGGATTCAGATAAAGAAAAATAAATTATTAAAGCATAACGGAAAGAGGAGAAAGTACATAAAAGGACAAAGTAAAAAAAAAATAGAGAGAGATAGAGTGAGAGTTACCTTTAACTTTTAGTGAAAGGATATTATTGCAATATAATGGATAAGTGATGTCATGATGTAAACATGTGTTAGAGTGATAGCTAGAAATTGTGAGTAAAATCTTGGGCAAAATTAAATTATAAGTAAAGTCTAATTGAATTAATTTGTAGACAAAACCAGGAGCAAATTTCATCCATTCATTTGAAGATGTATGGTTATTACTTCACATCATTAAACAGTTTTCAAAATGATCTGCAATTAAATTTTTTTTCTTATAAATTGACATCATTTTCATGTTGATCCTTTATTTTGAAATAAAAAATTGAGATGACGATTCTACTATACAAAGTTGTTACATAACATATTACACAAATAAAGTAAAATCAAATCTTTCCATTGGTTCTTAGGATGTTGTTTATGTTAATATCTACATGAAATGTGCTTACCATCCACGCTTTGATTAAGAATATTTACCAATCAATTTTTACATAAATTGATCATAGATTGATTTATTTTGAACTTCATTAGTTTTACTAAGCTCAATTAGGCTCATAATTACTCCAACAATATTAAAAAAATTGAAGGTTTATTTGACTTTAATGCACATATAAAATTAGTTTTTAAACATTATTATTTGTTACTAATTTCTATTGCCTATAAGGCCTCTTTTATTCATGTCTCATAAAACTCAACAATAAGTAATATTATTAAAAGACCAAAAAAAACACATTGATTTTTATTTCAAAAAAATAAGAAAAATTGAATTAAACAACAAAACATTTTTTTTTAAAAAGTCACATTCATGGCACTTGATCATTTTAGCATCCACAAAGGTGGATGCTCTCGAAAGGTAACTATAGAAAATGTAAAGGTGAACGCAACATTCGTGTAACAACCCGCGTAATTTTGGGCTATTTTAATTAATTTCTGGAAAATGGAGGAAAATAAAGTTTTTGATAAAATAATTTTTATTGCTCAAATATGTTAGTTATTATTTTTAAAGGCGAGAATTTGAAACGGTTTCAAAAACGGAGTTAAAACGGATTTTAAAATGTTTTTAACTCTTGGAGTTGTTTTGACTTCCAACTCTTCATTTATTTGCCTTATTTAAAGGAGTCTTTTGGATTCCAACTCTTCATTTCTTTTTATTATAAAAGGAAGTCGTGGGCAAGCCTTTTAACGTACTTTTGGCATAACTTTTTGGCAGCAAATATATTTTATATTCCTCTTCTTTTTATATACACATTGGCCCTTGAGATTTGTGAGTTCCAACCTTAGATTAGAGGTGTTCTTTTGGGGCTATTTTGTTGGAGGTTCTTGGAGGAGCTTTTATAGATCTTTTGTGTTGATCTTGAGGATGTGATCATTGGTTTCTCATTATGGTTTGAGGTATGGGGTTTTACACAATATGCTCCTTAAATCTCGCGAGTGTCATTCTCTTTGATTTCTTATTAATTGAACTCATATTTGAATTGTTAAATTCATTGAAATCTGGAAAATAATTGTTGAAATTATTTTGATTCATGTGGTATCATTATATTGTTGATGAGCACGTTTTCATGAGATTTTAATATGGCACGGATGTTGGGCACCCGCCAAAATTCCTGTTTCCCGAGCTATGGCTTGATAAAGCATATACGGATGTGGTGAGGCCTGGTGACCCGGTTAAAGTGTTGTTAAGAAATTATATTGATAAATGCTTTGAGATTTGCATTTCGATTTGAATATTCGTACTCGTGTTGTTACGTTTTATTCATCACTAATATATATTTGTTGAGCATCTTTTCTATCGTATTGTGTACTTCCCCATATTTTCTTTAGTTGGCAGGTTAGCATGGATTTGAGCGCTATGGACCAATTGAGATTATTTTAGCGAGGATTATTTGGGAAGAATTATTAATTCAATTTGAAAGATTTGTATTAATTGTTTCATTGATGTATAGAGCATTTTTATTCGAGTTAGATAGTTGTAATTTTAATTCGAGAGACTTGTTGTAATTGAAGAGATTGAGATGAGTGGATTTATATTATTGTGGGTTTATTTAGATGCTCTATACTTTGTTACTAGTGGATTTATATATTTTATCGAAGTGGCGCTCCGTTCGCTCTCCCCGTTAACGAATGCTACGTTCACCTTTCTAGCTATCACTCTATAGTGACAGCGTTAGAGTGATAGCGTTAGAGTCACAATCTTTAGCGTTAGAGTGATAGCTAGAAAGGTGAACGTAGCATTTGAAGATTGTGACTGTTCATTATATAGTGACTGTTTTTCAAAACCATCTCTAAAGGTCGTGACTGTTCACCATAAGTTGTGACACTTCAAGAACAACATTTCTAAAGCGACCGTTTTAAAAAAAGTGACATCTTTTTTATTGAATAATACATTTTTTCCTATAAATACGAGACTTGTCTTCTTTTTAAATGAGAGAAAATAGGGAGAATTTTTTTTTGTCAATACTTTTCATTCCCGATCGAATCAAATAGAGAATCAAACATAATTGGTTTGTGAGACAGGCACATTGAAGTGCTTCTTCCGTGTATCGAGACAGTTTCATTCTGGGAGGCAATCGCTCATTGTTCATTGTCGTAAGCACCGTAGAGGAGGCGCATATTGTCTTAAGGAGAAAGTGTTAAACACTCGACTCGATCGTCTTCTTCGTTTGTAAAGTTTATAAAAAATATTAATTTTATTGTATAAACATGATTTATTTTATATTTTAAATTTGATAAAATGGGAAAGTATATATTTTAAATAACTCAATAGCTTGAATTATTTACAAAAGTCTCTCTCACTCTCACTCTCTCTCTCTCTCTCTCTCTCTCTCTCTCATATGCACATAACGAAATCTTGGTGTCTTTTATATAAAATATCACTCAAAATTTCGATGCATGCTTTGGTCTGAAGACAGCAAAGATTTTGTGTATTTTTTTTATTTTTATTTTTTATTTTTTTGTGTATTTTGTTTGGTATATATCGCACTACCGTGTCTTACAATATTACAGCCTTGTTTTATATGTTTGAAAGGTCTACGTTTAACGAATCACTCCTATGGTCTGTTTGAATTGGATTACGTGAGTGAGTACGTAAAATACATTTCAGTGCGTGGAACGAAATTGTTGGACCAGTAAGACTACAAGCCACTCTTAGAAGAGAGAAACCCAATACAAACACTCAACTTGGACCATTCACCTTCGTAACTAATCGGCCTTCTAACTTATAACACATAATAAGGGGTATATTATTATTAGTTTATTTTTTGGTCTATCTAAACGGGTGTATCAAATTGTTAAATGTATAATTAATGGATGGTTCTGACTACCTTATTCCATCAATCGATATAGGATAAGTAACTGATTTTATTGGAACTTCTAAGCCCTGTTTGGTTGTCCCAAAATTGTAAATTGATTCATTTATAAATTGGTCCATTCACAAATTGATCCATTAATTGTGTTTGGTTTCATTAATGAAATGATTCAATAATTGCCTCATTTTAGCTCATGTGTAAAATCTGAAATTGGATCATTTCACAAAAAACGTGAAATGCATCCATTTAAAATAGGAGTCACATAATGTGCATGCTCATTTCTCTCTTTCCTTCCCTTCCCAACACACACACACTCTCACACACCTAATTTGTTTTAATCTTTTTTTCCTCATAAAACCTTAACACCAATTTCAAATTACCAAACATTGTGTAAAATTGGATTTAAACTCATTTCAAATCTACTCATTTACAATTCATTAATTCACAATGAACCAATTTACATAATCAAACAATTTGGGCAAACAAACAGGGCCTAAATGTTGACACAAATTATTTTTCTAGTGACAGTTTGGATTTTCAAGTAACTATATAGGTATTTAAATGATGATCATAAAATATTTCAAATGTATCTTATTGGGTATCTTCCCTTTGAATTTTTTTTTATTTTGTTATACAGTATGAATATTTTTTCAAGAAAGAAATTTTGTGTGTATTACATCAATTTAAAATAGGACAATTTACAATTAGGTCCTTTATTAATAATTTTCAAACATTTAAGGACAATTTACTATTAGGTTCATACAAGGCCCAAGTGTTTGAAATTTATCAAAATTCCTTTAGTGTTTAAAATTTAATTACGAGAGACCTAAGAGTACTTTCCCTTTTAAACAATAACAAGTGCAAGACAATTTAGTTACTTATTAAAACTATATAAGTCACACACACACACACATATGTGTGTGTGTGTAACAACCCACGTAATTTTTGGGGTATTTTAAAAAATAGAGGAAAATAAAGTTTTTGATAAAATTAATTTTATTGCTCAATTGTGTTGAGTATTATTTTTAAAGTAGAGATTTTTAAACGGTTTCGAAATCAGAGTTAAAACGGATTTTTAAATGAATTTTATATATTTTTGCTGGGCGAACTGTCAAAATCCCTGAGGGATCGATTGATCGACTCCCCCTAGATTTCGTGAGCATCAAGTATTTTCAAGAGTTTGTTTTGTTTTGAACTCTTTTATTTTTGCCTTATAAAATAAGGTCGTGGATGACCCTTTGAGGTACAACTTTTTTGCAGCAAACATATTTTTAATTCCTCTCTTTTTATATACACTTTGCTCCTTTTAATTTATGCATTCAACCCTTAGTTTTGGAGGTGTTCTTGGGGCTGTTTTGAGGTTGATCTTGGAAGAGTTTTTGGTGATCTTTGTGTGCTGATTTTGATGGATTATTCTGTGAATTCTTGGCAGATTCTTGTTGGTATCCTTTTGGTGGTTTGAGGTATAGGGTTTTACACAATATGCTCCTTAATCTCTCGAGAGTTATTCCCGTTGTTTTCTTATGATTATTGACTCATATTTGAATTGCTAAATTCATTGGAATCAGGAAAATTGTTGTTGAAATTTGATTTTGATTCATGTGGTATTATTATTGTGTTGGGCATATTGTCATGAGATTTTAATATGGCACTGAGGTTGGGCACCCGCCAATATTCTTGTTCCGCCTACTTGATAAAGTATGGCGCGGTATGGTGAGACCTGGTGACGCTGATTAATGTGTTGTTGAGAAATTGTAATGGTAAAATGCTTATGATTCGCATTTGATTTGAATATTCGTACTCATATTGTTACGTTTTATTCACCGCTAATATTTGTTCAGCATCTTTCTTGTCGTATTGTGTACTTCCCCATATTTTCTTTTAGCGGCAGATTAGCACGAATTTCGGCGCTTTGGCGTAATTTGGAGATTGATTTTTAGCGTGGACTATTTTTGGGATGAATATTTGAGAATACAAGATGAGAAGATTTGTATTTATTGTTGTTGTATATAGCATTTTATTTCAAGATAGATAGTTGTTTTATTTCAAGAGACTGTTGGTTGTATTTAATTTGAAGAGATTGAGATTAGTGTATTTCTCTTTATATTATGGGTTTTTAGATGCTCTGTACCTTGTGGATTGATGGATATGATTAGTTTTATCGATAGTAGCGCTCTGCTCGCTCTCCCCGGGCGGACGGGGTGTGACAGATGGTATCAGAGCATGGTCTTAGGCCTCGTAGGTTGTGTGTCCGTTTAGCTTCCGCGTTGCTTATCCTTGATTTCCTTTCGATGAATTGTACTCTTAGTTTTTCTGAGTCTGATGTTGTTTATTCCTATCTTTCAGATGGCAAACACTAGGAGAACTGGTAGTAGGAGAGAGGAGTCCGTTTCTGGACCCACAGGTCAGTAAAGGCAGGGGCAGTTTGTTCTGGATGCCGAAGAACTTGCGATAACTGTGCGAGAGGCCATAGCGGCCAGTATTGAGATTGTGAGACAAAGAGGGGTGACGTTAGAACCCCAATAGGAAGGGGCACCCGTCTCAAATTGGGACAGAGTGAGGACTAGATTTTTCAAGGGAAATCCTTCCACCTTTGCGAGAGGATCCGACCCCACGGTCTCTCACCAATGGATAAGGGACATGGAGCGACACTTGAGATTGGTGGAATGCACAGAGGTGCAGAAGAAGCAGATGTTAGCAACATTCAAATTGTCAGGGAATGCTTTACAGTGGTAGGAGAGTACCACCACACCAGAGGAGCGAGATCAATTGAGTTGTACAGAGTTTCAAATTAGGTTCAACAACAAGTACTTTCCATATGCTATCAGGAGTGCAAATAAAAATGAATTTCTAGAGTTGGAGCAAGGGTCCAAGTCAATGGTTGCGTATGAACAAGAGTTTACCAACTTATCTATGTTTGTGCCGGAAGAGGTAGACACTGAGAGTAAAAAGATGGAGTGCTTCATCAAAGGGCTATCCTGGACCATCAGGCAAATGGTTTTGGAAAATTCGACATACACTGCATACGCCCAAGTAGTGGATATCGCGATATTACACAGGCAGGAGAAAATAAGCTATCAAAAGAAATTGGGAAAAAGACAAGAGACCGAGGGTCAGGGAGGAGAGAACAAGGTTCGCAATGACCAAACATGGAAAAGGCAGAGGCCTAACCAAGGACAACAAAACAACTATTTTCATCAGGACCAATAGAGACAAGGTCGTGAGGGGGAGCAAAATTGGAATGGGAATTCTGAGCCTTTTCTGGGTACTTGTTCCAAGTGTGGGAAAGTGGGACACAAAGCAAATAGGCGTTTCAAGAGAGAGGACCATCAGGGTTAAGTTACTCAGGGCCAGCAAGGCCAAGGGCCTCCAGCACCGACAAGGCTCGGGGTGGGGAGAGCTCCAGCAGTACTGGCGTCAATCGGTGTTCAGGAAGCGTCAGCAGCACCGGTAGCGTCAGGTACGCAGGGGGTGGTCACTGCACCAACCAATCTCGATTTTGGGAGGCGCTATGTTCCTCAGGTTCAGTCAGAGCAGGATAGACTGCGTCTCTAGTGGAGTATCGCGGTACGTAATACCTTCTAAGATACTTATATATATATATATATATATATTTTTTTTTTTTTTTTGTTAAGGATTTAGTTCAGTTAAATTGGGTATATGGTCACTTAATTGTGTTATTTTACGGGGTAGGCATATGTGAGTCTTATTTCCTTTCGTAAGATTTACGCGTTGATAGGTATGCTTCGTCTAATTTCGAGGACGAAATTCTTTGATAGTGGGGAAGTATGTAACACCCCGTATTTTTATTATTTAATTAATTAGAAAAACTCGAGAAAAATTAAATTTTGAATTTTATAATTTTTATTGGTTAAATATGTTGGTTATGATTTTAGAAGAATAAAACTTCAAACGGTTTTGAAATCAGAGTTAAAACGAATTTTAAAATAATTTTTATATATTTATCCCCTTATTAAATTTTTAGGCCGAACTACCAATATACCTGGGCGATCGATCGATCGACGCCAGGGGTCGATCGATCGATCCCCTCAGGTTTCGTGCGCAGCAATTAGGGATGGCAACGGGTCGGTTCGGGGTCGGGGAAAGCCTCTCCATCCCCGTCCCCGTTATAAAAACCATTCCCCGTCCCCGCCCCGTTCCCCGTTATAATGGGTTCGGGGATCCCCGTCCCCGTTTAAAATGGATATCGGTTTCCCCGCGGGGAACCCGTTTCCTTTTTTTTTTTTTTAAATCTAAAAAAAAATTACAAATTTTAAAAAATTTACAATTAAGTATATCTTTAAAAGTTAAAAAGGACCCAATTATGAACAATACTCAATAGCAACAATACTCAGCAGCAACAAAGTACTCAACAGCAACAATAATCAATAATAACAAACAACAATAAGGGTTGCTCTAATACCTTACAATACCTCAAATCTCAACAATAATCAACAGCAACAATACAGTACAATACCTTAAATCTCAACAATAATCAAAAGCAACAAAAATGCACGAAATCAATAATCAACAGCAAAAAAAAATGGATGAATTCAATAATCGAAATCAACATTATGTTGGAGAACCCAGTTAGAAATGATTTAACTGTTAGAGAACCCAGTTAAATCTCAACAGCAACAATATGAGATTAATACTTAACAGCAACAATATGAGGAAGTAGAGCAGCGCCGGCGTCGGGAGGGAGATGAGGCGGTCGTAGAGGGCTGAGGGAGATCGAGGTCGTAGAGGGCTGAGGGATTCGTCGGCGTCGGGAGGGAGATGAGGTCGTAGAGAGATGAGGGAGATCGAGGGTGATGAGGTAAAGGAGAACGGCGGCACTCGCTAGCCTAGGGCTTTCTACTGAAAGCCAAATGATTTCTCATACTTATATATATATATATATATATATATATATATATATATTTTAATATATATTAATAAATCGGGTATCCCCGTGGAGACCCGAGGGTATACCCGAAACCGAACCGAAATTTTTCGGGGATTTTTTTAACTCCCCGAACCCGATCCGATCCCCGAAATTTCGGGGATTTTTCGGGGATTTTTTTTCGGGTATCCACGGGGATCCGAAATTTCGGAGAAAATTGCCATCCCTAGCAGCAATCCTTTTCTTTGACAAATTTGATTACTTTTAAAACTCTTCCACGTATATATAATTAATGTGCAAGGGTTAGATTTTAAAACACCCATTTGTGAAAGCCCCAAGAGCAGAAAACTCTTTCTTTTTCATCATCTTCTACCTAAAAACCCTAGCCACCATTAAAATTACTTTTCAAGCTCAGTTTTGAAGGCCAAGGCTAATCTGTCCCAAGTTGATTTAAGAAGGGTTTTTAATCCTTTTTTCAAGGGGAACACATATATCTAATCAGATTTTTGTCAAACTCATCACAGGAATGTTTACCCTATTCTTTTCCCTTAGTGTTATGTCTCTTGATTGTAGTCTCCATTAAACTCATGTTTCTAAAATAAGTTATGAATATAAATATTGAAGAGATAAATTTCAGAACTGTTTTGCATGAAAAACTAATGTTACCAAATACTTATAACTTTGGTATTCTTTGGGTTGTGTCGGTGTAATCGATTTTGCTATGGGCATGTGCATGTAGAGGAGCCCTTTTTAAAGTAAATTTTGATATTTCATGTGAGAGCCCTAAGAGAATTAATTATTTGTGTTAGAAAACAATAACTATGATAGGACTTTCATGTATCTAGTATTCTGAAAATCACAATATTTATGTGTCCTTGATTTCCACTATTTAGATGAAAATTAATTAATTGGGAATTTAGTGTTGTTACGAACGTTGTTATAAATTGTTAATTGTGCTACATTATGAAAGTATTATGATTTTTGGATATCTTGGGAATGTTGGATATTATAGTGTAAGGACATTTTTGTCCATTATCAATTTGTACGTCGTACGTCGTTACACCGTTGAAGAAACTCAAGATCACATCTACATCAACGAATCCGAATATCAAAGTGTCTTCAACATCATAGCCTCTGCAAGAATGAACTTGGTAAAATTTTGTTTTTATGTTCCTTAAAGTTCATATTTAGTATTGGGAAATTTTTATAAAATGTTTTTTATAAAAATAAGAAGTAAGTTTTTTCAAGCAAAATGAGGCATTTATTTTTCTGGGAAAACCGGACCGGTCCGCCTCCCTACCGGACCGATCCGCTACCGGACCGATCCGCCCTCTACCCGGACCGATCCGCCTTGCTCGAGGTCCAGTAGACCCCGGATCGAATGCGAACCGATGGAGCCATATTTTAAAAGAACCGATCCGAGGTCGGACCGATCCGCCTCCTAGTGCGGACAGGTCCGCTTGGGATAAACTCGAGCAGTTCCATCAGCTTTTTAACCACCATCTTATATTTCCTATATATATAACTATTCCGATGGTGTATTTCTTCAAGTCTTTGAGAAAACGTTTTTAAGAGTACAAACACAACAAGACTTCAATTTTTGATGTGCCAAACATCTTTTTGATTCACACACAAAAATCCCAATTACTTTTGTGAATCTTTTGGAACCCTAGAACACAAACTTTGTTATTGTTCACCTTTGTGGAGAGATCTTTGCAACCGAGGGCTGCGTGTCATTGCCGAGGGAGTCTCTACAAAGTGTTATGGCTGCGTGTCATTGAGGAGAGCTGCGGTTCTACCTTTGTTGTTTGGGCTGCGAGTCCTTGGAGGGTGCTGCGTGTATTCTCTTGCTGAGCTGAAGACTGCGTGTCTTTGTGGGTTGGCTGCGCGTTAATCCATTGCAGATTTCTCTATGTAATTGTAAGTTGCGGTTTGTATATTCATAGTGAAATAAAGGTTTTACCCGAAAGGGGTTTTTTCCTGAAATCTGTGTCTCAGCATATTTTTTGTGTCACATGCTTTATTTATGGTTTGACACACACACGCACTTTAGATGCATGATTAGGGGCTGAAATTAAATAAGTGTGCTATATTAGAAAGTTGTGAAGTTAATCAATTATCACACGTTCTCAAATTGGTATCAGAGATGGTTGCGCTAATTTATTGCGTATTCCTATTTGCCGCAAAATCGTGTGATATTGATTTTTTTTTAAAATCAGTTTTGTGAAAAATCGCAATTTTTCCTATGGAGCACTTATATAATCAGATGCCTATTTTTGACGGGTCTAATTATGCCTACTGGAAAGCTCGTATGAAATCGATTTTAAAATCTATTGACGAGCGTGTTTGGTTGCTTTGCGAAAATGGTTGGACTCCTCCCACGGTCACTGTTAATAACATCACCACTTTAAAACCCGTGTCAGCCTGGACTGAAGATGATTATAAATTGTCCAATTTTAATTCCCGTGGTCTGAGTGCTATTTCTGGAGCTGTCTCTCCTGATGAGTTTCGCCGAATTATGACGTGCACCACGTCTAAAGAGGCTTGGGATGTTTTGAAATTGACACATGAGGGTACGAACGCGGTTAAAGAGTCAAAATTACAAAATTTGGCCACCCAATTTGAGACTATCACCATGTCTGAGTCCGAATGCTTTGATGATTTTTATGCACGATTATCAGACATTGTTAACACATGTTTTAATTTGGGTGAAGTGATTGATAACACGCGTGTCGTTAAAAAGATTTTGAGATCTCTCCCAAAACGCTTTATTCCTAAAGTCACTGTTTTAAACTCTTTGGGAAATTTGAAATCACTTAAGTTGGAAGAACTTGTAGGAGATCTTCAAACCTATGAGATTGACATGTTTCCCAAAACCATTAAGGCTAAGGATAAAGGCATTGCTTTAAAGACTCATTTTAAGAAAAAGAAAGAAACAGTTTGTGAGTCCGATTCTGAGGGAGATTTTGATTTTAATGAAATGGCCTTGTTTGCGAAAAATTTTAAAAAATTTCTCAACATGAACAAAAATAATTCTTCCAATAAAAAGAATTTTTTTGAGAAAAATAAAAAGAAAGGAAAGGCCAAAGAAAGTGGTGAGAGGGAAAAAGAAAATAAATCTGATGAGGAGTGTGAGGAAGATTTTGAGAACGTCACTTGTTTTGAATGTGGGGGTAAGGGACATAAGTCGTTTGAGTGTCCTACGTGGCTTAGAAAGAAAGGAAAGAAAGTAGCTATGCCCGCCACACTTAGTGATAGTAGTGAAGGTGAGGGTGATGAGACTAGTGGTGAGAAGTTTGTAGCTTTTTCTAGTCGTGTAAGCACACCCATCTTGTCCCACAATAGTGCACACGAATGTGATAGTGATGGTTTGAGCGCTTCAAGTGAGGGAGATAGTGAGAGTGAAAGTGGAGATGAAAGTGAGCTCCAAAAAGCTTTTAGAGATTTGTACACCGAGACCTTGAAAACAAAGAAGTATAATAGGGATTTAGGTCGTCGGGTTTTAGATTTGGAGAAAGAGAAGGAGGTTTTGAGAAAGGAGAAGTGTGATTTGGCCGACACGTTGTCTAGTCTGACGACACGTGTATCCCAACTCGAGAGTGATCTCGAACGTGCCAGGGTGGTCAAAGTCAAGTTTGAGAACGCACCTAAGAAGGTTGAAAAGGTGGTTCTTAAGGGTAAAGGTGAGAAGTTAGGAATAAGTCATGACGGTGCTTCTTCTTCCCAATTAGCACCCGAGCCGGTTCCCACTTTAGTGACAGTTTCACATGTGTCTCACCCTAACCCACCTAGGCGTCCCATTCCTTTTAGGAAAGTGTGTCCTAGAGTTTTTGAGAGAGGTGTTCCTAGGCCTATTTATGTTTGCTCACATTGCAAGAGGAGAGGTCACCTTAGGGAATTTTGCTTCAAGTTGGGGTGTGTGTCACGTTTTGCTTCTAGACGTGTTTATGGCACACATGCACCCACACATGATACTTTACATGCTCCCGGAGACTACATGAGAGAGTTTGAACATTTAGGTGAGCAAGTTAAGTTTTTAGTCAAAACTTCACAAGAATTGATGGAGGTTTTTCATAAGTTGTCACCACCTTTGGAAAACCCCTCCGCACCTAATGATTGAGGTTTGACTTGTTTACTAGCATAGGGTGATTTTCATGATGTCATTGTTTGCCTATTGCTAGTATGTATCTTTTTTGTATATATTTTTGTTTTGAAAAAATTTTGAAAAATACAAAAAGATTTTATGTTGACAAAAATTTTGAAAAATCCAAAAAGTTTTTTTTGTTTACACCGTTTATGGATGAACACTTAGGATGACCGAGTCACAACATCATTCCATTTTTTTCATGTGACTATTTGGTAGTGTTTTGAGACAATAGGTCAATTCATCCATGTGCTTTATAATGTTTGGAGTCATTAAGATGTAATTAAGTGTTTCTTCCTACATGTTTGACTCATGTTTCCTTTATTGCACACATGCACGGATTTTTTTGACTATTGTGCTTGTCTTATCACATGTTGGTTGGGTGTTTTCACTTCAATTCTGTCCTTAAAACGAACCAAGCGTGATAAATTTTGATAAGGAAATTGTGCATATAAAAACCGTTCTGTGAGTTTGTGTGATTTGTTTGATAACGGGGAGGGGCTGCGAAAGGTAATCATCTATCCTTTGCGCAAAAGCCACCGTTAAAAAGGACCTAAAAAATAGAGGAATTTTATTATCCGAGGTCCAAAGAGGTTTAAAAGAGCCCGAAAAAAATTGAAAGGCAATAAAAAGATATTCATGCCAAAAAGGGGCCATTTAGGTTTTTGCACCAATTCTCCAAAGTTTGAGAATTTAGATTACCTCTAATAGAATATATATATGAGGGAGTTTGGTTGGAGAATTTAAAACGGGTTTGCACGTCCTTGAATTGCTTAAAAATGCGCTACATAGTTTTGGACGTTATTGGTGTGGAAATCACTGTGACTTTGATTTGTTGATTTGCATAAGACGATGTCATCTAAATTCAACAAATTTTTACACCTAAGGATATCTTTGATGTTCATTCGTTAGGAGTACACGTATGCATCGTGCACATATGATTGATTGAGTTGATTTACCTATCGAATATGTTCACACCCATTCATTCCATTTCCATGACTTGGTTGTTTGAGTCTAAATCCATGGTGTGATTTTTGTATCATAGTTGTTCAAATTGGTATCCTATCTTTGTATGAAAAATTTGAAAAATAAAAAATAGCTTGTGTATTTTTTTGTATATCGTGACACCCCGATTTTGCTTATTTGATTCATTCTTCTCATTTGTCTATTTGGGGACATCATAAAAAGGGGGAGAAAGAATTATCATATTATGGGGGGGTTTGAATTTTGGGGGAGTTTTTGAGATATAGCTTATGTTTTTATCATATATTGGTATCCATATTTATCTCATTTCAAACTCGATATGTCACGTGGTATTTTCTTTGTCTCATGTGTGTAGGTATGAAGATTGAAGATCAATATGTTTCACACCCTGATGAGAAAAGCTTTGAGACTTGATGATTGTTGAAGATTGAAGAACAAACGATGAAGATTTAAACATTTGTACCATTCCATCTTTAGGGTTCATGGGAGGGTAGATTTGTATAGGTCATTAGTTGATAATTCAGATATTTTTTATGTATGTACCGGCATAGACATAGGGGGAGATTTGTAAGGACATTTTTGTCCATTATCAATTTGTATGTCGTACGTCGTTACACCGTTGAAGAAACTCAAGATCACATCTACATCAACGAATCCGAATATCAAAGTGTCTTCAGCATCATAGCCTCTGCAAGAATGAACTTGGTAAAATTTTGTTTTTATGTTCCTTAAAGTTCATATTTAGTATTGGGAAATTTTTATAAAATGTTTTTTATAAAAATAAGAAGTAAGTTTTTTCAAGCAAAATGAGGCATTTATTTTTCTGGGAAAACCGGACCGGTCCGCCTCCCTACCGGACCGATCCGCTACCGGACCGATCCGCCCTCTACCCGGACCGATCCGCCTTGCTCGAGGTCCAGTAGACCCCGGATCGAATGCGAACCGATGGAGCCATATTTTAAAAGAACCGATCCGAGGTCGGACCGATCCGCCTCCTAGTGCGGACCGGTCCGCCTGGGATAAACTCGAGCAGTTCCGTCAGTTTTTTAACCACCATCTTATATTTCCTATATATATAACTATTCCGATGGTGTATTTCTTCAAGTCTTTGAGAAAACATTTTTAAGAGTACAAACACAACAAGACTTCAATTTTTGATGTGCCAAACACCTTTTTGATTCACACACAAAAATCCCAATTACTTTTGTGAATCTTTTGGAACCCTAGAACACAAACTTTGTTATTGTTCACCTTTGTGGAGAGATCTTTGCAACCGAGGGCTGCGTGTCATTACCGAGGGAGTCTCTACAAAGTGTTATGGCTGCATGTCATTGAGGAGAGCTGCGGTTCTACCTTTGTTGTTTGGGCTGCGAGTCCTTGGAGGGTGCTGCGTGTATTCTCTTGCTGAGCTGAAGACTGCGTGTCTTTGTGGGTTGGCTGGGCGTTAATCCATTGCAGATTTCTCTATGTAATTGTAAGTTGCGGCTTGTATATTCATAGTGAAATAAAGGTTTTACCCGAAAGGGGTTTTTTCCTGAAATCTGTGTCTCGGCATATTTTTTGTGTCACATGCTTTATTTATGGTTTGACACACACACGCACTTTAGATGCATGATTAGGGGCTGAAATTAAATAAGTGTGCTATATTAGAAAGTTGTGAAGTTAATCAATTATCACACGTTCTCATATAGGTAATTGGTTTTCACCCCTTGTTATAATACACTTGTTAGGTATGGGACTAGTAAGTGAGCCTTAGTTGCGATTTATGCTAATTAGGTATAGGACTAGTTAGTGTGAGTCTATGCGGGTTATATAATTTTGCGGTGGGGATTGATTTTCTATATTATAGCATTGTTGTGATAGCCTAGGATTGATATCTAGGTGAAGTGAAAGTTTATAATCATCCTTTACTTAGGATAGGACGAATTTGTGTTTTGGGAACCCTTAGTTAGGACTAAGGGGTATTTTGAGGATCTTCACATTGCTTTTAAGGGTGGGGGAAATATATTTGATTTAATGAGTATAAGAAACTTTGGAAATTAATATCGCAGGACTAAAACGGATATTAAAAATTTATTGGCGATATAATGTGTCTAGGGTCGACAGTTTGAACGGGTCAAAGGACGATTTATGTCGTGTCGTGTGTGGAACCTTGTCATATCGCGAGGATCGCAGGATAAAAACGGATCAGATGGAGGACTTGACAAGGGGATGTGTGTGTGTGCGGAACCTTGTCATATCGTGAGGATCGCGGGATAAAAACGGATCAGACGGCAGACTTGACAAGGGGACGTGTGTTGGTAAATTATACTTCACAGTTAAATTAATTAAATTTAACATTGTTGGGAAGGTGGGTTAATTAAAATAATATTGGTGTGGCCTTTATAGAAACCTTGCGGGTAGTTAGTAATTTATTTATGGTGATTAATAAACTCGAAATTAAAAGATTCTATTTTTATAGTCGATATATATAGACAATAGTCTGAGTTCGGGGACCATATTTGAGAGGAGTAGCCGGTTTACATGCTCGGGGCTTTGTCTCTGACACATGCGTTGACTAATCTTTTTGAGAATTTATTTGGGAGTTGCTGCATAGGATTCATTGGAGATCATTTGGAGGTGCAGTTGGATTTATTTTAGTACTTTAATAGTTGAATTTTCTCTTTCCATTCCGTCGTTTTATTTATGAGACTACTTTTGGAGTTATTGGGCCTTTTAGGTTCCAAAGTTGTTTTAAGATTTCAGTTGTTTTAATCGCATTTTGGATATTTATCAGTTGGATGTCATTTCATATTTGGGTTTGATTAAAATAATTTATCTTGTGGATTAAACTTTTATGTCTCATATCCGTCACATGCTAAGGATGATATTTAATTTATTCGCATCCGGCTTAGTTTTGGTGGTGGCCGACGCCAGAATTTAGCGGGGTGTGGCAGATGGTATCAGAGCTTAGGTATATGACCACCCTCGGGTCTTGGGTTTTGGGTATGTTGCATTTTTGTGGCGCGTATTTAGAGATAGTCATTTTAGATGATCGTTTCATGTTAGGCATCTAGATTTGATGTGAGGAATTTATTTTTGGTGACGAGATTATTTTTGGAGATTGTTGGCTTGATTTTTTAGAGTTAGGCATTCAGCGAATTTCGAGGGCGAAATTCCATAATTAGTGGGGAAGTGTAATAACTCGCGTAATTTTTGGGGTATTTTCAAAAATAGAGGAAAATAAAGTTTTTGATAAAATTATTTTTATTTCTTAATTATGTTGAGTATTATTTTTAAAGTTGAGATTTTTAAACGGTTTCGAAATCGGAGTTAAAACGAATTTTTAAATGAATTTTATATATTTTTATCCCTTATATTTTTTTTCTGGGCGAACGGTCAAAATCCCTAAGGGATCGATCGACTCCCCTAGATTTTGTGAGCAACCAGTATTTTCAAGAGTTTATTTTGTTTTGAACTCTTTTATTTTTGCCTTATGAAATAAGGTCGTGGGTGACCCTTTGAGGTACAACTTTTTGGCAGCAAACATATTTTTAATTCCTCTCTTTTTATATACACTTAGCCCCTTTAATTTATGCATTCAACCCTTAGTTTTGGAGGTGTTCTTGGGGCTATTTTGAGGTTGATCTTGAAAGAGTTTTTGGTGATCTTTGTGGGCTGATTTTGATGGCTTATTCTGTGAATTCGGGGCAGATTCTTGTTAGTATCCTTTTGGTGGTTTGAGGTATGAGATTTTACACAATATGCTCCTTAATCTCGCGAGAGTTATTCCCGTGGTTTTCTTATGATTATTGACTCATATTTGAATTGCTAAATTCATTGAAATCTTGAAAATTGTTGTTATAATCTGATTTTGATTCATGTGGTATTATTATTGTGTTGGGCATATTGTCATGAGATTTTAATATGGCACTGAGGTTGGGCACCCGCCAATATTCTTGTTTCGGCTACTTGATAAAGTATGGCGCGGTATGGTGAGACCTGGTGACGCTGATTAATGTGTCGTTGAAAAATTGTATTGGTAAAATGCTTATGATTCGCATTTGATTTGAATATTCGTACTCGTATTGTTACGTTTTATTCACCGCTAATATTTGTTGAGCATCTTTCCTGTCGTATTGTGTACTTCCCCATATTTTCTTTTAGCGGCAGGTTAGCGCGGATTTGGGCGCTTTGGAGTAATTTGGAGATTGATTTTTAGCGTGGACTATTTTAGGGAATAATATTTCAGAATAGAAGATGAGAAGATTTGTATTTATTGTTGTTGTATAGATCATTTTATTTCGAGATAGATAGTTGTTTTATTTCGAGAGACTGTTGGTTGTATTTAATTTGAAGAGATTGAGATTAGTTGATTTCTCTTTATATTGTGGGTTTTTAGATGCTCTGTACCTTGTGGATTTATGGATTTGATTAGTTTTATCGATAGTAGCGCTCCGCTCGCTCTCTTTGGGCGGGCGTGGTATATATATATATTCTACCACGTGTCATTACATGAATAGTGTTTGCTCACTTATGATTTTAAAAACAACTCTCGAACCTAGAACAAGTGGTGAGTCAAATGCTTGATAATAAAAGCATTTCACTCTTTAATTTCTTCTTACCAAGTGACCCCTTTTGTCTCCCTAAGCCTCTCCATTTCTTTTCAAGTTTTAACAATAGCAACTTACGTGAAATAACATTTCACATTCATAACAAAAAAATATTATTGACCTATTTAAGAGTTTTCCATGAAGGGGTTTCATTATTGTTCAAATTTTAATTTCTTACCAAATTATTGATTGATTCCTAATTAATTAAAGTACTGAATTTTATTTGTTTACTTCTCAAAATATAATATTTGAGAAGTGTGAGGGCTAAACTGTAACTTTTAGTGGTACAAGTTTAAAGCTATAATTTTTAGAGGCGACAACTTTGTTGGGCTTTTTTCATTTTAGGCATAAAAAAATAATCATACAAGTCCATAAAATTTATTTTTCGATCTCCATGGTAAATATAATTTGGTTTCTTTATCGGTACCCTTAAGCGATAATTTCACAAGAACTATATCGTCCATCTCTCCATCAACTATCTATGTTTCTCATTATTTCCTCCCTCAGAAAGCCATGTTATACTTTCCTCCTACACCAACCACCAAGTGGGAAATTTGCTCTAGGTTAGCAAAACCCCTAAGATTTGCCCCTATAATGATTTATGTGTGTGATTTGTTTATTTTTTTTCTTCATACACCATTTCTATTAGGGTTTCCAAAGTACACACCAATTTATATGTCTAAATTTTGTGATTTGATTTGTTATTTTGGGACTTCCATTTTAATTTGGGGTAAAATTATAGATTTTTTTTATATTTGATTATGATTTCGTAAACATGCTATATTGATTCATGATTAATCTTATTATCGTTTTGTGGATATTTCAAATAGGAGTTTCACCGAGTCCATAAATTTATATGATAACATTCATCCCCATTCAGTTGAACAATTTGCTTTCATGTCATCAACTCAGTTTTATACTTTTACTATGGAGAATGAATATTTTAGGTGAGATTTAACCTAATAGAACTTTGGTTGGATATTTTTGGGGGAGCTAAACAACCAAAACAAAAGTATATTTTTGCTCCTTTTAGAGAGCTGATAATAGAGATGTAATTAATTTATCATCCTTCATTAATTTTAGTTAATCAATTAATGAACGAAAATGTGCCCATCCACCATTTGGTGAAATCCCTCGTAAAATAAAATACAGTTTCTATGTATTCTATTTCTGCATTAATTTAGGACATTATAGTTATATTTCAGGACAAAAAACATTCCTTTAGTTTTCACTTGATTAGTTCCTAGTTTTTTCCCTGTTAAAGTGTGTTTGTTCTTTTGATGAAATCAATTATTATTAAATACAGGGATAATGCTTCAATTGGGACGCAACATGGGTTATCTTTTCAAACCTACTGTAAAATTATTTTTATTCTTCTTCAGTGATAGTTACTTTTTGTTGAATATAATTTAGTTGTTAAAGTCTATGTTCGAAAATGTCTTTTTATTTTACTAATATATATCCAAAGTCATAGTTTAGAGAACTTTGGTATGCAATTCATAATTTGTTAATTGCGTACGTAAATACATATTCATGTTGTGTATGTTTTGTTTTATATATGCACTTTTGTTGGAACAAAAGACTCGTGAGTGTATATATAGTTGATCATGAATTTTGTTATCTGAGAAAGCGGTTAAAATTTTTGGGTGTTTTTTCTAGAGTTGTTGATAAATTACATGTTATAGTGTTTCTCACGTATTTCCACTTCTTTTCATTCATCTCTATTTAAGCTTTACCATACTCTTCACTTTGACTACTTATTTAACTTGAAACTGAAAAAATTATTTTTTTGTCTATAGAGAATTAAATGCAAGTTACGTCTTTTTTAATCGACATTGTGTATGATTTAAGTACTTACTAATATTATACAATTTATTATTTTCCTTTGAATAATATAATATCACATACACTTCATTATAAAAAAAATTAAAATGCTTGTGCATCGCTTGGGGCTAATACCTAGTAAGTATTAAATCAAAGACTATTGAAGTGAAGACATTGGCCAAACATTTCAGCACTCATTGCCCTCATTAGCACAAACAACTAAAACGTTGTATAAGAAACCACAATTGAACATACTTCAAATACTCATTTATGTCTTGAATACATTGACCTAAAAAATCAAGAAAATGTGAAATGAGAAACTTACACACTTTGGCTTATTAATAGTTTTTGTATCTTATTTTTTTATTATTCCAATAATATCTCACTTGGAGACTAATGTAACAAAGGATACATTTTGAGACATATTTGATTATCCTTAATCTTATTTTTATAATTGAATTATGGCTAAGACTTTCTCATCTTCTAATCTTGAACACACAATAAAACTAAGTATAATTCTAGTTTTCTTGTTTTTATTGTATCGGCTAATATGTCAACAAGATTCTTGCTTCCCTATAACTTATTGAGTGTTGACAATTCATAATCCAGAATTGACCAAGGGAATAATAATAAAGTCATATATGATTGGTCCTTATATGAAATTAGTGATACCATAACAATTGTTAAGTGCTTGGACCACTACTTCAACCCTTAAGAGCATGGAAAAGCTCATCGGGAGAGTGAAGACTCATTACATTACCTCCCACCTAAACATCCATTCCAAAGCAATAATAATATCCTACACATCCAAAGATACACATCTGATGCAAACAAAGTGCATGAACGCTTTTCTAAGGTACATATCAATTTCATCAGACCTTAACTCTAATAACAAGGACCTTCCAAGATTTTTAAATCCATTACCAGGGTTTCTTAATTTCCCTATTACCTAGGCCAGATAGGCCAACCCAAAGTCAAGCCTCTAGCATGCTTAACAAGACTTTTTTTTGCAATATCCATACTCAGCAATGCTTGGAAAACCTTAGCACAAGTAAGGCCGACCCACATTTCATCCTCACACCTCATACAACCTAAAAAAACCAAAGTTATGCTAGGAAACCCGAGCCGATCCTACTTCCCCTATCTAATGAGTTGATAACAAGTACAATTACTATGCTTCCAACCCCCACTCACTATTTGGAACTGTGATGTTGGATTAAAACACATTTGAACGCTATAACTAATTACACTCATGACCTAAACATATCACTAACACTCCATCACCGTTTATGCGGTCGACAGACCTTATGGTACCCCTAGCCATGTTGTTGATGTCATTATGCACCTTTTACCCAAGTGGCTTCTATAAATATGAGGGGTAAGAAATGATTCAGGAGATCTAAAAATCAACTATAGATGGACCTACAAGCACTTAGTGATATCATATGCTTAGTGGGTGTATTGTCCATTGCCTTTGTGATTCCTAAGTGTGTTAAATAATTTGGGAATATTTGGAGAATAATATTGACGATTTAAGAAGAAGATTGCTAGAGGAAGAATACAACCTCCATAACTAACCATGACAAGAAATTAATTTATATTTTTCTCCTTTAATATAAATATTTTATGCTAAAAGTTATGTATTTTGTTATGGTAATTGATTAGACGAACATGTTAATTGAGAATTTTTAATTTTTTTAAGAAAGTCATGATCTTAGATCTAGGATTCTTATTAAAAGTATGCCTTTGGGGAGTCAAATTCCATTAGGCTCAATGTTTTATTCACTTTATTATATAACTCTCAAACCATAATACTAGTTATATTTTCGGTATTGTATAGAATTTTATGAACACATATAGAAGAACAAAGTTGTATTTTATATATTACACAAGTTAAATGAGTTGTTGTTGTAAAACATCTATTTATAAGAGCGTTTACAGCTAGGGTTTACATAAAACTAGGAGTACAAAGACTAATTCCTTATGATCAATGATGCGCGTGCCTTTGAAGTATTCAAGGCTTGAAAATGTTATTGTGACTGTTGTGATGTGTTGATGTTCCTATTTAGTAGGAGGTAGTTGCAACTGCTGTTGATTTTCTTAACACTCCCCTTCAAGCTTATGTGGGTGGCAGGCACATAGCAAGCTTGAAACGAGAATCCTTATGTCACCTATTATAAGGTTTCTTGATTCACAACTATTGCTGATATTCTTAACACTCTCTTTCAAGCTTGTATGGGTGGAGAGCACTCACCAATCTTGAAACAAGAATCCTTGTGTCACCTATTATAAGGTTTCTTGATTCATAATGAACTAAAAAGAAGGAGAGTAGATATTTAAAGTCTTCCAAATATGTAGCAGTGTTGTTATCTTCATCGAGCTTGAACAGTAGATTCTAAAATTGCTGAGTTTATAAGGTTTCGTTATGAGTGCGATCAGACCGAGTGAAAAGATCTCCACTATCACCAACAACCTTTAAAATAAACTGAACCCATGTGATTTCCGTCGTGGTAGATGAAATGGGGCGATACTCATCTTCATAAAAATATATAAGGTCTCTTAGACCGTAATGAGCTTGATCAAAAATTGATTCAGAGGCTTACTTATCGGTTTTGGATGGACCGACACCTGTAATGGACCTCTTGGGCCAAAATGAGTTTGATCACAACGAATTTAGAGGCTCTATGCTTTTTGGGCTTGATCAATATGGATTCAGGAGACATTGTGCTGTTGGATCATGTGAATCGGGTACATGATTCAATATGTTTTAACTTCCAACTAATCAGATATTTCTTCTTTTTTAATATAAAATGATTTTTGCTATTGCAACATAAACGACCTTGAGGTAAAATTGTCACAAAAATATTACAATGGCAATGCCTCACATTTTTAGCACCAGCTGCCCCCCTCCCCCCCAAAAAAATAAAAATAAATAATGCACCTTGTCATTAAAGAATATCAGTTTTTTCTCCAAAACCTAACCAATAATCACGCTTCTTCATGTCTTGTTGGCACAATGCTAAGTTGGGCAAAATAATTTGCTCTTAGCAAAAGCATGCTACAAGCAGTGTGCCCATGCCAATCGCTGAACTTCCATCCATTAAAAGAGCCATATATTGCTGCTGAACCGAAACCGTAGGTCATGGTTGAAGACGATGTTTCGACGAAAAAAATGCAGATTGACTTAGGATGTTGCGGGTGAGACTGTGGTGGCAATTTCAGCGGACTTAGGGAAACAAACCCACCTTCTTCGTGTTTTATACCCGATGGACGATAGTAATGAATTTTGGCTATCATAGTCGAAAGAACGGTGTACCAATATAGACTACAGGATTAGAATTACTCGTGAGAGTTTGATGGCTCTGATACCATATATAATTCTATGAACAAATATAGAAGAACAATGTTGTATTTTATATATTACACAACTTAAATGAGTTGCTGTTGTAAAATAGTTATTTATAAGAGAGTTCATAGCTAGGGTTTACATAATACTAGGAGTACAAAGACTAATTCCTTATGATCAATGATGCACGTGCCTTTAAAGTAGTCAAGGCTTGAAAACATTACTGTGACTATTATGTTGTGCTAATGATCTTGTTTAGTTGGAGGTAGTTGCAATTGCTGCTGATATTCTTAACATATTGGTTTGGCGAAATTATTTTGCATTTGTCATCAATTGGATGATGAACTTCATCACTATTTGAAGTTGAAATTCAGGGACTACTATAAAAGGGGGATTGATATCATCCCAACAATTGTGATGTTTTGTGTTATTTTAGGGTTTTCACTAATTTATAGGTGAGGTTGACCGTGAAAACCTATATACACTTACATACCTAATTAGGACTAGTAATATTGTTTCAATATGATTTGTTAATGCTGGACCTTACCGGGATACACAAGGTAGTGTGTAGAAGTTAAGCTTGGAAGCCTAACTCCTTTGTTAAAGCTTGCAAGGTTAATAATAGGTTAAGATAACCTTTTATTGTATGAACATTATGTCCTTGAACTTACCACGCATGTGTAGGCTGGTGAAAAATCAGTTAGTTTGGGATTTCATGGGACTCATGTTATGGGGTTGTGAACTATACTCAGGATGATAAAGAGGGTTGTGTTTAGGTCTATTTTTTGTTATTACAATGTATTTAGGTATTTTTTTTATCATGAAAGATCACGTGGGATGGATCTTTTCATGTATATGTTGGTATGCGGTTAGACGTTTGGTCTCAAGGTGTTGTAATTTTGCCTTTTATGCGTGTTGAGACATTATGATGTGGGAGACCTATACTCATTAATTTTGTATGCACAAGAGATTCCCAGAGGTTATATAATTTAGATATACATTTTCTCTTGGTCAATTAGAGTGCCCTGTTCTATATGGTAACTAGTATTATATACTTATAAAGTGACAATGGTAGATAGTATACTAACTTATGATATTTTATAAATATGTGCAGTTATGTGCATTTTTTTAATTTTTTATGCTTGTGGTTCTTTACTTAGTTAGATCTTGAAAACTAGCTATGCTAGACCGAAATGTACAAGTGATTTTCCTTGTTTGGATATTAGTTATAGGCATGAGGTTTAGTTTCAGTTAATAATTGGGAGATAATGGTGTGCTGTGAAATTTTAGGTTTTACTACGAGACTTTAGTAGTATTATAGTTTATATATACTGCAAATTCTTTGATATGTAGTTATTAGGTAGATAAGAAGGTAGTGATAGTCCTAGTAGTGAAAGGGTAGAAGATTATACGGTGATGGTTTCTCAGTTATTATCCATAAGGTTTGATCTTGCTGCAACATTTTAAGTTTTCCTAAGAGACGTTAGTAGTATCATAGTTTATGTATATTTACATGTGGCTATACCGGCCCGGTGCAGACTCGCCCTGATGGGAGAGAAGTGGGGTATTATCTCTTTTGGCGTGTGAGGATATTTGAAGATGAAAGTTCTGTTTCTGTCACTCGCGTGATCTTCGCAGGCTACCACAGATATAAATTGTTCATCGTCAAAAGGGGAGTAAAAGACAAAAAAAATGGACTCTCTATACTATTTTACTAAAAATATAAAAAAGAATGTAGTCGTTCCTGAAAGAATGGCATCAAAAGACAAACTAATGAATATGAAACCAAATAAGTCAAGGGCTTGGGGACTAAGTTATGGAATGGGAAGGTATTAGGCACCCAATTCTTCCTTTCGATCTCTTATGGTATATGATAATAGTCTCATTTTTCCTCCAAGATATAACTCATGTGTATAATGTGAGCGATGTAGAAATAAGTTAGAAAAATAAATCATCCTACACATGTCATGGGGAAGATGAAGAGGAATCATTCTAATGAGTGTGCAAAAGAATACGAATAAGATGAAAATACGATGTTAGTGCTCAGGGAATCACGATTAACTATGAGGAAGTGAATGTGTCTGTCAAGTGGGAACACTAATATGTAAGCACATACATACGAACAATACTACTAAATATGAGATATAACAAAGTATAGCAATGACCGAAATAGGACTCGAATCCCGTTAATGACTAGGGACAACTACGTAGCTAAAATTGGTATAAAAGTCCATATAGTTATACATAATACAAGGGTGGGGTTTATCCCATAAATCCAAATTTAGGATTCCTTTTTAGTTGGTTTGAAGAAAACGTGCTTGATAGTACCAAAAATGGCACCACCAGGTCACAGATATAAGAAGCTCAAACGGATATATAACAATGGCAGTAAACACACAATATAATAGTAGAGAAAGAGGTGTGGTGAAGAGGATGAACACCTGAGTTTAAGTGGTTCGGACTGAGCCTATATCCACTGTGTACGTGTGTGTGAGTGAAATCCACTAATAAATATGACATTAATGGCCTAGGTTATAACACTCAAGATTTCTCTCTCTTCTGGATATAAATGAGAAGAGTTTTAGTTAGGGTTTGAATTAAGAGATCACCCATAATGAAGAAGATGAGACGTATTTATAGTGCCCTGGGGGTGTATTGCACCCCCAAGCATCCAATAAACATGAACAAAATGTTCCCAACCAATAAGGACAAGACAACTGTCTTCGCCACATGTGAGTCATGATGATCAAATATTCCCTCACGTCAGAGAATAATCTGGGTATAACGGTTTCAGATCACATGTGTCACACATCCATGCCCACATATCCACGCTTCTCCCAATCACGCGCTCTGTTATCAATGTGACCTCGGCAGACCATAGTGGCCGAGGATAGATTCATAGACCTGTGAATCCACTGAGGAGCCCATGATGTTGATTCATCTCGGCTTGTCCTTATCGGCTCGAGCAAAGCCGAGGATGAGGATACTTAATCACTGGGAACGATGTTGTTAGCTCATAATTGGATGGTATCAAAGGCCGGGGTCGAGCCATCTGAGTCAGTCCTGGCCGAGTCTTATCAAGCCGAGTCGCAATGTCTCACTTCTAGAGGATTGGTGAGGGTCAGCTATGGTCGAGGTTGCATGTTATAGACGAGGTGATACTTGGCATATCAATCACCCCTAGACCTTAGTCTCTAGCATCTGGATGAGGCTGAGAGGTAATGATGGATGTTATGTCGTGTGGTGATTGTTGATGACTGTTGGGAGGATACATGGTAGCCATCAAGTGAGTGGTAGTGTGAGTTGACGACTGTCATAGTTTCCATAAGGTTTTAGCCAATCGAGGGACAAGTGACGGCTTAGACGCTTAGGGTTTCGCACTTAGTATGATGATATTTATTAGAAATTGTGCACCGCTTTGTAAAACGTGCACAAATCATTATTATTATTTAAAAGGGGTTTTTCAAAACCATTCCCCTTCTTCTTTGAATCATTTCTTCTGCGCGTCATTCCTTCATGAACCATAGCTCTTGCCTCCTATTCCTCTACTTTCAAGCGTTTCTTCAGGCCATTCTTACTTCTTCGTTCCTTTTTCCCTTCTATATAACCCTCTTTTGGCATTTCTTTAAGCTTGTTTAGTTTCTTAGCTTACGTTTAGGTTTTTCATTTTTTAGCGAGCTCGATCTATACTCCAACGAATGCACTAGGTTATTAGGGCCCATTAGTTGGTTTCCTGTGGTGGTTTTAGGTAGGTACAGGACCTTGGGAGTGTTTTCTATTGGGTATTAGGCTTGTTTGAGCCATCATTTGACCTTTTAACTTACCCCTACCATACTCCGATCACCTTCTCAAACAAACCTCCAAGCTATTCTGATTGTTCTTCGCAAAAAATAGTTCATTTCCACTATTTTGATCGTCGAGTCAACCTTGGTCAATTCTCAAACAATTTATTTTTTCCAACTTATAATCCCTAAGTGTAACCACAACCTCTGAATGTTAAAGACTCTATATGAGTTATCCTTTCAATACCCAATTCTCTAGGAGAAATATTTCCAATAGATACGTAGGTTAGAAGAAGAGGATGAGGTTAGGATCCAAGATGAACCTATTTGGAGATGACCCCTTTTTCCTATTCCCTTAAAGACATTTTTGTCCTCTACCAACGAGATGGCCGGCTCATCCTCTACCCAAGTCGATGATAGGTATTTGTATAAGGACGCAATGAGATATTCGCCAACCTATCCTAGGGAGATGAGAGAAACTAATATCATGTCTCGAGCCTCCTCACGAGGCCAAGCCAAGACGTAAAGATGGGACGACTCTTTTATTGAGATCCTATCTGAGTCTGCTGAGCCGGCCACCAACACAATTGTTCCCCTGGCTGTAGGTCCTTTGTCTGCCTTGATTGACGTTGAGTTCCAAATAACTTATCCTTTCGGCATTCCCATTGTCAATGCTGAAGATGGGGAAGGAGATATTGAGGGTGAGATAGAGGAAGCCTGAGTCTGAGGATTCGGTAGACTACTCGTATGCCGAGCAATAGCAATCTTCTATTAAAGATGTTGATCTCCTTTATTTCAGACACTCGTATGGCATCAAGCCTGATGTCATCTTGTGAGTGCCAACCGGGGACTAGAGGGTGTACAATAGACGAGAGGGAGATATCTCCCTCTATGACCAAATGTTTAGGGTCAGCTTTCGTCTTCCCTTTGACCGGGATGTACGAGCTATTCTTTCTAGCCTCGGCCTTGTCCCCACACAGATAGCCTCAAACTCTTGGAGGGTTATCCTGGGCTATATCTTCTTATGGAGAAATAATTATGAGGATGAGTCTTCGATTGAAATCTTCCAAGCTTGCTATCACATCTCGTCCTCTGCAAACCAGGATGGCTACTATCATCTAGGAGCCAAAAAGTCGAACAAGAAAATTCTTTACGTCAATCAGACTTCGAACCACAGTTGGAAGGAAAGGTTCTTTTACGCTTCTGGAGCTTGGGAATTTCTTGTTGGAGCCGACCATAAGAGACAAGATGATCAATCGAGGGTAGCCTATACTTGGGCGAAGCCTTCAATGGTTTCCAAATCAGATCCTGGCCTCAGTATAGCCAATAGGAAGAGGGTATACTTCCTTAAAGGGAAAGAGAAGGATGGCCAACTCCTTTCCTTTGAAGATTTTATGTCTTTGGAGTACTTAGATAATTCAGGGATGAAGGTTGATCCATTGGACGACCATTGTAAGTGAATAAATTCCTTTCTTTTTGTGGCTAATGATTCCTCATTTTTTATTTGCAGACCGTCTTCCTCACTTGTTTGAGGAATTTTGGAATATGAACGTGTCGAGTCTTTGCAATGCTCTGAATAAGAAGAAGTAGTCGGCTTGCAAAAGTTAGCCGAAGAAGACGACTGCTACAAGGACGACTTCGCTAGAGGTCGGCCAGAAGAGGACTCGTCAATAAATTCCTTCTGAAGGTCAGATTGAGCGAAATTCTCAAAGCCTGAGGGTGATCCCTCTTGGCCAATCAATGCCAAGCAACTCTAGGCTGAGTTCTTGCTCTGGGGACTCCTTCCATGAGTATTGGCAAAAAAACATAGCCAAATTAGGAAATGTTCGGGCTCAATCATACCCTCAGCTGCAATATCAAAGATGGACATGTTACGAGTTCCCTCCAAGGATGACCATGAGTTCTTAGAAAATATGTCTCCCCCTCAGGTCTTTGATTTAGGCCTTCATCTGATGGCTCAGGTATTTGCTTTCAGTTTAAGCTCAAGTATTTTCTCATACTCTTATCTTATCTGCATTAACACATGCTTCCCTTTCTTCCATAGTGTGTGTATACTTTTACCTCAGCTAATAAATGGATGATTGAGAACTACCAAAAGGTTCAAGAGGCTGATCGAGATTTTAAGTCTGAAGTGTGACAACCCGAATATAATTATGATAAATTATGTTTAAATCATGATTGGCTTATGTGATATGGATAATATGTTATTAGTATATATAATGTTAAGTCATTATATTTAGTCTAATCCTAGCGCTATAAAGCATGAAATATTGAATTAGTTACCAATGTGAAATTTTGAAGTTTTCGATAGGAATGTTCAAGTTTAAGACTAGTTTTGACCTTTATGACCTAATAACTGACTTGAGGTACAAACTAGATAATTGTAGATATATGAGTTAGGTTTGTAACACAACAAACGGTCCATCAAACAGACATCTTAGTGGGAAGATATTGTCTTTTTACGAACAGGGGCTAAAGTAGTCATTTAGCCTTAAATGATACTTTATTTTATATGATGCTACATGTTATAAATTGTTTGGCTGGAGGTTGTCTTGGCCGACTTAAACCCTTGAGATATCCTTCTTTCTTCAGCAAACTCAGTTTGGGAGAGTTTTAAGTTGAGGAAAAACAATTGTGAGGGTTAGGAAGAAGAGAGTGAGGAGAAACATTCAAAAAAATTCATAGAAAATTACATAAAAGACCCTAAGGTAATTCTAACCATGAATCTTGTTATTTTTCTTGAATTTATGATTTATATGATATAAATCCTTGATTGTTTATTGACCTTTCATGATTGGGTGCATATGTATGGATATATGCAAGTTTAAGTTAAGTTGAATGTACAAATTATTTAGAAACTTTTTTTATTCGAACTTCCATATATTTTTGTATACTTACTGGAATTGATTGATTCAAATTGGAGATTAACCTGAACTCATATATGTATGACATATCCTAAAATCATATAAAAATACCAAGAAATGAGTCTTTGGTGAGAGTTTGAAGTTCGGGTATGAAATCTGCCCTAAGGGTGAAAGTATGCCCGCCATGTGTTCGGTGTTTTGCTTGACATAGAAAATGAACCTTAAAAATTATGAAACTTTAATTTTGTATTGTTCAATATTCTTACTGATGTTGGGTGAAATATCATAGATATTTATTACGTGTAAAAATTATGAAAATTCCTGGAAGTTGAATGAACGATAAAAGAGCCAATAGGACATATTTGTTATGTGGTAAAGAAATGTGCATATCTTGCCCTAGGAAAATTGAAATATCGCACCATCTTTTGTATTGGAATCCTAATATGATCATGATTGAATTACCAAGAATAAATGAATGTATATTTGGTCTATGATTTGGATATGTTAAATATATTTACATGGATTTGGATGGAACTTCACTTGTGATAAATGATTTGAATGGAATCATGTGATGCTTATGGATTGAATTATGTTTAAATCATTCTTTGGATTATTGGTATTATTATGATGATACTAATATTTTAAGAATGATAGGAAGGGAAGAAGAGCTGATTGAACAAGTACCAGATAAAGGCAAGGGAAAAGCCAGTTAAACTATCAAGGTGAGTGTACTTATGATTATTCATATATAGATATGAAAATGATATGTTGGATTTGAATATAGCTCTAAGAGAGGATTTGTTTGAATACTTCGGTATTCAGGATTTGTTTGGATATTCAAATATCCAGGATTTTTTATTGCCAATGGGCAGAATTATTTGGATCTTATAATCCAGGATTTGTTATTGCCAATGGGAAGAATTATTTAGATATTATGATCCAGGATTTGTTATTGCCAATGGGCAGAATTATTTGGATCTTATGATCCAGGATTTATTATTGCCAATGGGAAGGATTGTTCGGATTTTATATCCACCGATTCGATATAAAATTGGTATTCCATTGTAGGTAAGGAGTAGCTCACTAAGCTAAATGCTTACGGTTTATATTTTAACAATTTCAGGTTTGTACGCTGCCAGCTAGGATACCATATGATCGGTAACTTTAAGAGTTGCACCGTTGGATAGAGTTAGGGTTTAAATATGGGGATTTTATCATTTTCACACTGAATGTTTTAATCTACTCACACATTGTATATATTGAGTTAACAGGATTGAGTTAATGATTGTAATATTTAATCATAGTATTGTATGTCCGCTTAATTATGACTCTGATATTGATTTCGTTATGGTACTAGAATAATATTATGTTGATTATGCACATTATGCAGTAAAATATGGATAGATGAATTATATTTCCAGTGGGCTCAAGATTATGATTTAATTATTCTAATAATAAATGATTAGTATGGATATTGGGTTTGGGGTGTGACATGAAGAGAAGCTGAAAAAGCATATGGAGTCATGCTGAGCCGACCTTCAATAGGATCGGGATGATCTGAAGCACAGGGATTATTCCTTGAAGACGAAGGATGACTTGCTCAATGAGAATGATAATGCTTTGATTGCACAGTAGGCTGCTCACGCCAAAAAACTTTTTGTTGCCGTGCAGAAGGTGAAAATGATGCTCTGTCTATCGAGTCCCTTGAGAAGATCGGAGTCGAGGTTGTTGAAGCTTTTAAGGCTTTAGATGAGTTTGGAAAGTTTGGCATCATCTACTTGGAGAGGGGTGTAAGGATGGCATGCCCGTGGATTTCAACTAAGTTCTTTGAGGTCGTCTATTTTATACAGCCAGCATTAGATGCTCCAGACTTATCAAACCTTATCTTCGATGCAGCTCTGGAATATGTCGAGCTGATGGTGGCAGCCGAGGTTGGGGCCCAAGTTCAGACTGATACCCTAAATCAGGCGATCCAGGCCGAGGGTGGGGTTGTCCATGAAAAGCCTAACGCCGAGGAGACTCCCACTATTATTCTTGAGATAACTTCATAGGGTGGTCATCTGTGACCGATACCCTACTTTGACTGTTATTTTTTTTATTGTGAACACTTTTCTTTTTGGTGTGAACACCATTAAATCCATGTTTTTTTCGTCTTCATACTTTATTGAATGGAATCTTTTTATTGCTCTCTTATCTGCATCTCTTCTTAATTTGTCTGTAAGCCATAAATTTAAACTATGATGTCATATCATCTTTAAACGAGATGATATTATAAATCAATCATAATCAAAGTGATTTTTAATTTGCATCCACCAAATTATGGTGTTTAAGCATGTCCCCCCTCGTCGTTTTAAGAGTGCATGGATGAGTATCATCTCATCCATGCACTGTCGTCTCGGCCGAGGGAGTAGATCCACGAAACTAATAATGTTTAATAATTAACCACAAAGTGATTTTTAATTTGCATCCACCAAATTATGGTGTTTAAGCACAAGGCCCTCCTCGTCGTTTTGAGAGTGGATGGATGAGTGTTTTCTCATCCATGCACTGTCATCTCGATCGAGGGAGTAGATCCACTAAACTAATGATATTTATTAATTAACCACAAAGTGATTTTTAATTTGCATCCACCAAATTATGGTGTTTAAGCACAAGTCCTTCCTCGTCGTTTTAAGAGTGCATGGATAAGTGTCGTCTCGTCCATGAACTGTCATCTCGATCGAGGGAGTAGATCCACCAAACTAATGTTTTTTAATAATTAACCGCAAAGTGATTTTTAATTTGCATCCACCAAATTATGGTATTTATGCGTGTCCCCCCTTGTCATTTTGAGAGTGCTTGGATGAGCATCGTCTTGTCCATGCACTGTCGTCTTGGCCGAGGGAGTAGATCCACCAAATAAATTATGTTTAATAATTAGTGTTTTCGATGTTATTGACAACTCATAGACGAGGTTAACCCCGTCTGGGTTGTCGTATCACCGAAGGAAACTTAAGCCTACTTCACCAAGAATGATGTTTTATAACTTAAGTTGAGTTGATGTATATAAACAAACATCCAAATGAATAGACAACACATGAGGTAAAACTTGATATTTTATTGAGTTTCATTTGTATGAGTCTTATACACATGTATTACAATGGAATTGAAAAGAGACTAAGTCTGATTGAAATCTTATTAGTAATATTTCTTCAGGTGGTCAGCATTCCATGGGTTGGAGAATGGCTCTCGTTCCGAATTTTCCAATCTATATGTCCCCGACACCACTTCTTCGACTACTCAGTGTGGGCCACCCCAATTTTGATGAAGTTTATTAGGTTTTTTCCATGTCTTCTTCAACACTGAGTCCCCTATTTTCAGTGGGCGTGCCTTTACGAACCTTGTTGTTCTTTGCTGCTAAGCAGCTTGCCTAACCTCAGCGTCTTCTCTTTTCTCATCCACAAGATCTAGATCAAGACTCCTATAAAAAATGTTCTTTTTTAAGTCGTAGGTCTGAATCCTATGAGTAAGTGGACCTATCTCCGTCGGCACTACAGCCTCTAAACCGTAAGCCAACATAAATGGAGTTTCCCCAGTAGGAGTCCTGTTAATTGTTCTGTATGCCTAGAGAATATCATATACTTCTTCGACCCACCTGCCTTTGGAATCTTCTAACCTCTTCTTTATCCCCTCAAGGATATTCCTGTTTGTTACTTCTGTCTACCCATTAGCCTGGGGTCGGCCAGGAGCAGAGAATAACTGCTTGATGCCTACTCGCTCCTGGCCGACCCCAGGATAATGGGTAGACATTGTCAGCTTGGCCGACCCTAGGCTAAAGTTTGTTGAGCCTGTATAGAATGTATAGATACAAATTAATGTTTTTCTCTGCTCCTAGCAGCTTTGTACCTAATTTTCTTCTTCTCGGCCTTGGACTCAGGAAGCTCCCCATCTCTAATGTAGCGAAATATAGGATCCATCTAGGATGCTCCCATACTCATATTTAAATAAAATTCCATGGTATTCTCTTCTTATTTGATCATCGGTTGGTGGAAAATCTCTTGCGGGACTATTCGTCTAATTTCAATTTTGGTGGCTGAGGCTAACCTTGCCTGAGCATTGGCTCGGACATTGTCCAGTAAAGGTATCCTCTTTAATTTTAAGTTAGAGAAATTTTTAACGATGTCTTAACCTTTCCCAGATACCTTTCCATTCTATCATCATTATCCTCATATGCCCCTAAGATTTGATTGACAACTAACTTGGAATCACTGTGAACAAGGAGTTGGCCAACGTTCAGTGCCCGAGAAAGGGAGATACCTGCTAGGAGATCCTCACACTCATATTCATTATCGAAACCTTTCAAGTTAAATCTCAATGCATACTCAATATCGGTCCCATCTGGGGTCAATATTATCAATCTTGCCCCGCTTTCATTCTCACATGAAGACCTATCAATAAAGAGGATCCACACAGTACCACTTGGTGAAACATTACCCTCTTCTATGGGTTCATTCTTGAAAATATACCTTTCCTCCTCATTCTCAAACACTTTTTTTCTTGCTGACCTCGTTTCGGCTTCATTCGGGAGAGGACATACTCTGCTTTCTTGCTCACAAGTTATAGAATCATCTTTAATATCGGCCTCGTCCCAAGTGAACTCGTCCATAAAGTTAGCTAGTTCTTGCCCCTTAATAGTTGTTCTCGGATGGTAGATGATGTCAAACTCCCCTGACTTGATTGCCCAAGCCATTAGTCTTTCTGATTTCTCAGGCTTGTGAATTACTTACCTAAGGGGTGAGTCTGTGAGGACCACCATAGTATATGCCTAAAAGTAGGGCTTCATCTTCCTCGAGGCGTGAATTAGTTCCTTGTCTAACTTTTCCATCTTAAGGTACCTTTTCTCAGCACCTTGGAGTGCCTTACTATTTAAATACACATATGTTTTAACTCCATCCTGTTCTCTTATAATAGCAGCGTTGATGGCCGACTCAGATATTATCGAGATAGGATTTTAAATTCTTAAAGGATCTATCACACTCTTCATTCCATTCAAAATCTTTTCTCAATACTTCAAATAAAGGAAGGCATTTATCGTTGGCCCTAGACACAAACCTGTTTAATGTTGCCACTCTTCTAGTCAATCTCTGCACATCTTTTATCATTGTAGGAGTCTTCATCTCTAATAAGGCCTTGATCTTCTCGAGGTTGGATTCTATTCCTCTTTAAATCACAAAAAACCCCAAAAATTTCTCTGCTCCCATACCGAAGACACACTTGGTGAGATTGAGCTTCATCCGCTACTTGTCCATTGTGTCAAAAAGTGCACTCAAGGTCGGCCATATGTGTGTCGGCCTTGAGGCTCTTAGTCAACATATCATCAATGTACACTTCCATTGTCCTCCCGATCTGGTCTTTAAACATATTATTGACCAGCCTCTGATATATTTACCCAGCATTCTTCAACCCAAAAGGCATGACCTTATAATAATAGGTCCCCTCATCAGTGATAATGGTTGTCTCTTCTTCATCAATCGGGTCCATGAATATCTGGTTGTAGCCTGAGTACGCATCCATGAAACTCATTAATTCATGATCGACTATAGCGTCTACCATCTGATCAATTCTGGGTAAAGGGAAGCTATCTTTAGGGAATGCTTTGTTCAGATCCGTGAAGTCAACACACATCCTCCACTTGACATTGGCCTTGGGGACAATGACAGCGTTTGCTAACCAGTCGGGATAGATGACTTCTCAGATGAAGTCGTCCTTATCCAACTTTTAGACTTCCTCCCTAATAAAGGCATACTTCTCTCTTGAGTATATTCTTCTTCTTTATCATATCGACTTAGCATCATCATCCACATTGAGCTTATGACATAAGACTTTTGGGTCAATACCAGGCATATCTTCATATCTCCAGGCAAATATGTTCTGCCTGTTTCTCAACATCTTAACCAGCTCTTCCTTCACCTAGTTCTTTAGGGCTTTACTGACTTGGATGGTTTTTTCTAGTTCATCCTCATTGAGGACAATGGATTATACGTCCTCAACGGCTTCTTCCTTCTTGAGTTTCTTTTCGTCTATTGGGGCCAGGGTATCGATATTATAGGTCACAATTGCTTTTTTGTGAGCTTACCTCTCCTCAGTTGTGTTGAAGTAGCAAATTATCGTGCCAACACTTAATCAACTTGGATTACACCTACCCCTTTGAGGGCTACTCTTTCCATAACAAAGTGCAGGAATTTAACCATTTGGTGTAAAGTGGAGGGCACGACCTCAAACTCTTTGAGGGCCACTCTTCCTATAATAATGCTATAAGCCGAGTATACACTTTCATCCATTATAAAGAAATTGACCTTCCTTGTGAGCCTCTTCGACCAAACATCCCCTATCCTGACATCCATCTCATACATTCCCATTGGATGGACTTTCTCACTCCTGAATCTAGTCAATGGATAATGATAAGGCATGAGCTTCTTCTTGCTGAGTCCCAAGCCTTTGAACCATGTCCAGAACATAACATCGGACGAACTTTCATCGTCAATCAATATTCTTGGCACGTCATACCCATGAACCCTGATCGTAATCACCAGAGGGTCTTATTGGTGAGCTAGGATACCCTTGAAGTCGAGTCTTGAAAATCCCATAATTAATGTGTCCATATTCATTTTCTTCCTTTTCTCTGACTTGGCACTTACTGCAGTCGAGTTAAACGCTTCAACTTTGGGAAGGGCTTTGACCTCAGCAACGTGTGCCTTTATGTCGACCACATTTGAGCCTCCCTCTGCTAAGCCTCCACAAATCATCTTTACATCGAACGAGATCATATAAAGGTGACCTTTTGGACCATCGTCGTTTGGTGGTAAATTCGGGTCATCCCCATCATCATCATTTGAGGCATCATCATTTTTCCTAGGAGCATACTCTTTGCACTTACCTGCCCTTCTTTTCCTAGGGTCGTCTAAGCCTCCCTTTAGACTACCACTACTTACATATTTCCTCAGCTTCCCAGCCTTAAGCATCTTCTCAATCTCATACTTCAGAGCGAAACATTTATCCGTCAAGTGCCCGTGGTCTTGGTAATATTCACACCATAGGCTTTTATTCCTCTTGTGAAGAGGAGCCTTTAGATTTTTAGGCTACCTCCGAGACCGATCATTCTTGATCTCATTCAAGTTATGCTCACAACTGACCCTGAGGGGAATGTAGTCGGCAAACTTATCATCAGCCGATTTTTTCTTTCCATCTTTATTCTTCTTTTGAAACTTACTCCTGTTGTTAGTCACCTTCTCGTCCTCATACTTCACTACCATAGCTTCCTCAACATTCATGACCTTTTCGATCATCATTAATATCTTGGCCATAGACTTCAGTGGGTCCTTAGCAAGCTTTCAAAGCAGTTTCCCCTTCTGGAGACCTCCTATCAATGCTGTCATCGCAAAGCTTTCCTCATAATCCTCCACTTCCAACTTCTCCTTATTAAACATCGCAATGCTTGACATACAGCAGGTGAGTAGTATTCTTCTGGGGTCTTACCCCAAAGTAGAAGTAATGGATGAATCGTTCAACGAGTTTTTTAAATTTTTTAATGGAATTCTTCGAGAGTGAAGTGAACCATACATGGGTAACTCTAGTCAACGTGCTTGAAAATTCATGGCATTTCATCTCATCTGAGATGGAGTAAATCTCAAGAGTCGTCTGGTACATCTCTATATGGTGCACATGGTTGGTACTCCCATCATACTTTGGAGTAACCACTGGTGGCTTGAACTTGGCAGGGAAAAAAAATTGACTATCATAGCCACAAAAGGAGAGCCTTCAGAATAACCCCTATGTAAGGGGTCTTGACTCTTAAGAATGTCCCTAATTTTAGCCTCTAACCTCTGAATTGAGCCATTCCAGGGCCTCTCGACCGCTTCTATAACGTCGGCCTGGATGATATTATTCACTGCCACCTCAACTGGTCGGACATATGGTTCCCTGGCCACTAATCTATGTTAGTTGTTTACTTCTCTTTAGCCCTCACTTTTCCCCTTCTCTTCTGTAGCTAGACATACTCTTGGATCTGGATAATCTATCTTTGAGATCACCTTTTGGGTCGAGCCTTTCAAACGCCGACCCTCTGCTTAGCTGATCAAAGGCCGAACCCCTTGGTTGGGCATCTGGACACGACCTCCTATTGTGCCCTCGGCTTGCTTTAATAGGGCGTACCCTGACACTTCATATGGCTCCCCAGCATTCAGCCTAAGCGTCTTCAGCCTTGTAGTCATCATATTGGTCCTCTAAATAGGGTTTGCCAAGCCTCCCCGGGTGTAAATGCTTAGGGTCAGCAATGTCTCTCCGCCGTTGAAGAGGTGGTATCTCCTTGTGTGGCAGTTGGGGTGGTCCCCTGGCATCCGAAGGCTTCTCTATGGTTGTCGGAGTAATCATATCTGACGTTATCCCCGTGGGTCTCACTAACACATTTTGGCTAAAGGTATCCAATGTCTCCTGCATCGGTTATTGGCTGGCCACCAATGACTTCAACGTCGCTGCCACCTCCGCCATCTCCGACTAAGGAGGTGCTTGGCTAAAACTAGGACCACCAGCTAGTGGTGGAAATTTTGAGGCCATGTTTCACACTTGATGGATGAGCTGTAACTGTAGAGAAGGAGATTAGAAGCTCAACAAGAGCTCTTTCAATGGTGAAACATCTCCACAAGAGGGAAGGACTGGTTCACCACCAGAGACTCCGATGAGGACAAACTAAAAAAGGGAAGAGATGATACTTCTTGGTTTCCACAGACGGTGCCAGACTGATGGTACCAAAGATGGAACCACCAGGTCATCGATATAAGAAGCTCAAACAGGTGTATAACAATGGCAGTAAACACATAATATAACAATGGAGAAAGAGATGAGGTGAAGACGATGAACACCTGAGTTTTAGTGGTTCGTCCTGATCCTACATCCACTGTGTGTGTATGTTTGAGTGAAATCCACAAACAAATATGGCACTAATGGCCTGGGTTACAACACTTAAGCTTTCTATCTCTTCTAGATACAAATTAGCAGAGTTTTAGTTAGGGTTTGAATTAATCAATCCCCCATAATAAAGAAGATGAGACGTACTTATAGTGCCCTGAGGGTATATTGCACCCCCAAGCATGCAATAAACATGTACAGAATGTTCCATCCAATAAGGAAAAGTCAGTCGTCTTCACCACATGTGAGTCATGATGATCAAATATTCCCTCACGTGAAAGAATATTCTAGGCATAACGGTTTTAGCTCACGTGTGTCACACATCCACGCGCACATTTCCACACGTCTCCCAATGCACGCGCTCTGTCATTAATGTGACCTCGGCCAACCATATTGTCCGAGGATAGATTCATAGACCTATGAAACCACTAAGGAGTTGACTCCCATGATGTTGATTCATCTCGTCATCTCCTTATTGTCCTGGGCAAAGTCAAGGATGAGGATACTCAATCACTGGGAACGATACAGGTAGCTCATACTTAAACAATATCAAAGGTCGAGGCATCTGAGTGAGTGCTAGCCGAGTCTTATCAGGCCGAGTAACAATGTCTCACTTTTGGATGATTGCAGAGGGTTGGCTATGGCTGAGGTTACATGTTATAGACTAGGCGATACTTGACATATCTGTGCACAAGTGTAAAAGTGTAGAAAATGTGAGGAAATCCAACTTTGGGATTTATGAGTGAACCCACTTTTTTGTCTTTTTTATTTTATGAAAATATGTTATGTGAACAGTAGTAATAAAAAGGGATGTTGGTTGATGTGGAATAGTGGAGTAATGGAATAATACGAAAAGATATCAAAAGTGGAACAAAAACAAATAAACAACACTGGGTAAATGAAATAGAAAAGAGTAAGAGTAAACCTCCTATAAGATTTGGGTACTAATTTTTGAAGGGGAGTATGATGATTTTATAATAGTGGGGTGATGGTGGAGTAGGGATGAGGTAAGTCGCAAAAGTTGGTATAGAGGTGAAGTAAGAAAAGTGAAGAGAATTTTATAAACTTAGATTTTTAAGGATGGTAACGCACTGATTTCGAGATAGAGAATGTTCTGATTATTGAACAATGGGCCCTTGGGAATGAGGTCATAACCTCATTAAATAGTAAAATTTAGGGTTAGGGAGTCTGTCAATCTGCATAGGCCCTAGCCTGCCTATTTGCATACCCATGGCTTTCTGGAAAAGTAAAGTTGCGGACACAGGTGCTGCATGATTGTCGTCCGCTTGTGTCATAAGGTATTGGGTTAGGTCCCGCAATGAGCACAACCCTTGTGTTTAGTTGCTAAAATTGAGCTTGGAACCCTAAACATACTGTCAGTGATAAGCCGAAGAAAGGTTAGGATGACGTCAAGCCATTATGTCTCTTATGCCCTAGGCGGCACATGTGTTATAATGGCCGGAACAAAGGGTTGCGATCCTGCGAGGGTGAACTAACTCTTTAAACTCATCCTTAGTTTGGATTGTTGGATGCAACTCACTTACATGAAGCCGAAATCTCTAGTAATCATCGGTCATCCATACGACGATGAATTCATTCTCGGGCCTTGTACATACCGCCCATCATAATATGGGAGCTAGCCATACCCGAAGTCATTACCTTAACCAAAAGGAGGGGGATGCCGAAGGCGGGGCTAGTGACTAGAGTGAAGTCGTAACAAGGTAGCCATAATAGAAGGTGCGACTAGAACACTTCCTTTCCAAACACCTCTAATAGAGGGACAAATAGTCAATTTTGAAAGAGCTTACTGTCAATATCTTTCATATATGAATCTATCTGATTTAGAATGGAAGAACTTGCATCAGTATCTCAATTTCAATTCAAACATCGGTTTGATTCACACTCCATGTTCTAAGAGATATTTACCATTCGAAAAGAGGCAAAAACAGAGTCTGTGTCTAAAGAAATGCATTGAGAAAGGGCAAATGTATAGAACCTTTCAATGAGATAGTGATTTTTCCACTCTCTCAAAATGGAATCTATTCCAAACATATATTCCATGGTTCCTTACATCGACAGGGTATAAATATCTAAATTTGATATTTTTAGATCCTTTAATGGTACACAGTCAAATGTTAGAAAATTCATTTCTAATCTATAATGCCATTAAGAAGTTCAATACTATTGTTCCAATTATTCCTCTGATGGGATAATTGGTTAAATAGAAAATTTATAACATATTAGGGCATCCTTTTAGTAAGGAGGTTTGGACTGAGTTATCAAATTTTGATATTATTGAATGATTTGGGCTTATATGCAGAAATATTTCTTATTACCATAATGTATCCTCATAAAAAAGAATTTGTATCGAATAAAGTATATACTTCGCCTTTCTTGTGTCAAAATTTGGTCTCATAAACACAAAAGTACTATACATTCTTTTTTTAAAAAGAGTACTCTCAGAATTACTGGAATAATTCTTTACGGAGGAAGAACAAGTTCTTTCTTTAACCTTCCCAAGAGCCTCTTCAACTTTGAAAGGTTATATAGAAATCGAATTTGGTATTTGAATATTATTTTTATCAGTGATTTGGCCAATCATGAATGATTCGTCAGGAAACCATGTAAATGGAAATTCCTCCTAAATAATCTAAATAATGAAGATAAATAATAAAACGGGGCTCGGGGGTCCCCAGTGGCCTCTAGATTAAAGTTCTGGAATGAAAAGGCAATTATGTACGAATCGTAAGGCTGATTCGTGCATGACATGGATCGCTAGAAAGGGTATTTATAGCTCCATAAAGGTTCAATGAACTTTGCTCAGGTCAGAAGTTGACCGAGGTCAAACGATTCACGATAGCGCTTCGCGACCTCTAGATTAGGGTTTAGAGTAGGACCTAAATTTCGATGGTATTGGGGACCAGGACCTAAGGAGGTATTTGGAGGGTACTTGGATGGGGTTATCTCGGTGGGTGGTGGGTAGTTTATCTCGGTGCTTCATCGCCCTCAGGTAGAGATAAATGGTACTACCCCCTTTCCCAAGGAGGTTCTCTAGATAGAGGTGTGACTTTTTTATTTGTTTCTCACTTTTGTTTCTGATTCTCTTCCTTTATTACTGATTTGCTTGTTATTTTTGGACTAGTTTTTTAATAGACTGTACGTGTATTGACATTGTGGATGTGGGATATTCGAGATTGGATGGCTTCGATGTTCGATTATATGAGGAAAATAGTCAGGTCTTGTATTGTGCCACCGGCCACTTCTGATGAGTGCTACAATTTTGGGAGTGAGGTATCGATCATTCACCGTCGGGGAAAACACTTCCACCGAGGTTATTGAGGTGGTGGTTTTTAGTTGATAGGATTTTTGGAAAGTTAAGGCTACGTCTCATTAAATTTTGATTTTGTTTTTCCTTTCCTTTTGTACCTAAAAATGTAAACTTAATGACACACACACAATATGCGTCTTTTATTTTCTTAATTTATCCTGAATTAAATGGCCTAGTCAGCATGCACTTTAACTCCCAAATGGAGGTATTTTTTTGCGAAGGTATATAGAAAAAGTATGACTTTATTTTTCTTTTAGAAACAAATATTCGGAAAACTCATGTGAACAAATTGTCTTTGACAAAAAAGAGTCTTTATTTGTAATATTTGTGCAAGGTGGAAGGTAGGTTATTTCTAAAAATGTGGGGATGCCTAGCGGCATATTGGTCAAGTCCAAATCATTTTTCTAACCAATATTGCACTTCTTCTACACGAAGGTGTACTTGGAAATAGTTTTGAAACAGCTGGCCAAGTCCTTTTTTTTTCGTGGATTACTTTGGGTATTAAAGGGGACATAGAAAGGAGTTTCATCCCCACACTTCTATTTCATTTCTTCTTATTTTCTAAATCATCTTCTTTTCTTAAAATGGAAATTCCCATGACTAAAGCATTAGAAGCTTAACTTGAGCCTTTGGAGGCCATGTGCCTTTACAATGTTAATTATGAGGCTTTTAACTTGTGTCCGATCACCTTGTGGCATAATCGTTTTGTGGATTGGAATATCTTAGAAGCGACATTGAAGTTCTGGTATCTGGAGGACCATATGGTTTGCTTCGTCCTGGATGATGTATACCCTTTGTACAAGAAGATTTTGCAATGTTGGGCATCAATTCCAGTGTTACAGTGGCTATGTCGGACATGTCCCATTCCCGTCGAGTTTTGTTAGATGAATTAATTCACATTTACCCCTTATCTTCTTGACCTCTAATGCATGGAGGAATTATTATCCTTCTAGCGGTATTAAAAATTATTTGTCAAATACACTATACTAATAATGGATTTGCTAACGCTTTTGCCCTAGAGTTGACTGCTAGGCTTCTTTTAGGAACTGGTAATATGATGGCGGAACCTCAGGTGGAAACAATAGTGTTGTGGATGTCCTATCATTATAATCATGTTTTTATCATACTGGCGAAGACTCTGAATGATCTAGATGACTGGAAGGAGGGTCAGACCAGTTTTTACAGAGCAACCCCGTGATGTTATTCATATGGTTATTGTAGATATTGTTCCTAATGGCTCCCTCGGAGTACCCTCTGAAGGGTGTTCCTTATTTTTTTTGCATGGTCTTTTTTCCTTTTTTTCCATTTATGGAGAACTGGGTGAATTGTCTTATAGAGCATTGGGCTAGGAGTCTTCGTTGGTCACTGCCATGGTGGGGTAAACCGTAGCATGTTCTGCAACTGGGTGACTATCAGTATGTTCAATTAGTGAGCCTTCATTCTATTTTCCATATCGAATTATGTGTCAAGTACAATGAGAAAAGATTGTTCCTCCTCGTATGACCAACTTTTTTTCCCATAGAAGATCTGACTGAATCTTTGTGGATGATCTTGGGGCCTTTGTGGCAGCATTATTGACTGTCTACCCGTTCGTCTCAATCCCTCAGGGAGCCTACATTTGTACCAGGGGACTACTTGAAATGGCTATGGAAGCACGTGGTTGTGAACTAGACAAAGGTGTCTTGTGATTTTTGATCCTTTAGAGGAGGGCGTTATGGTTTCATCCAAGCTAATCAAGGCATACGGCTGTATGGGGCGGATACGAAAATGCGCTCACGACTAGATTATTGGGGTCATTTTGGGATAGGTAATGATGATGAGGCAGACCCATCGGGAAGTTAAAGCAGATTTTATGGGGAACATGGGGAGAATTTTGGCAAAATGTGGGTCAGCTGTGTAAGCTAGGTTGTGAAGTTTGTGACAATGTTGGTTATTTTTCATTACGATTGTTGATGTGTCATGTAATTTCTATATTCATTTTTTAATAAAAGATAATGATGGTTTTGACTTATTTTATTGTACTTTTGATGAGCTTCTTTTGTTTGAACTATCAATACCGATCGCTGAGGCACACATAATCCTTGTGTTCATTTAACTAATGAGATAGACTAATGCTCTTGGAGGAAGGAAATAATAGAATTATTCGTGTCTAAAGTCTCTTCATCGGTTGTATACATACGTCTGCTTTGAAAATTGTGAGTTTTTCTTTTGAAAATGTGATTTTAAGAGGATCAAGTCCTACGTAGTTTTGAGTAGAATGGAGAGAGAATATTTTTTTAGAAAAGAGGTGAGAAGAGTTCTAGCGTGACGATAGTTTAAATTAGGGGTAAAATTTTTTTAGACAATCCAAATAACTGAACACTTCATCTCTTATCCATCGAGGTCTGTTAGCATAGCGGCTCCGCCTGACAGTATTTTCTTTAATAGTAAGGCCCACTTAATTTGGGTTTGAACTTCCCTCTTGGATCCCAGATGGATTCTACGATTTCTTTGAGAACATGATATCCTTTTCAGACACTGTGACCCTCTAGTTTTTAGTTTCAATCTTCTTTCACCCTAAAGTAAAAGTTCTTCATAGTGACTTTGTTGTCATTCTTCTTTACTTACCAGACTTTTGAGTATAACTCGCAAGGAAGATATTTCGAGTTTGACTAGTAATACCTCCTCCATATCATATACTATAGAGTAAGGGTAGTCCCAAAGGGCATATGGGATTTTGTCTGCCAAATCTTTATAACTCTCAGGCATTTTTTTGATGATGGACTTGAGGCCTTTGTTGGCAGCTTTGATAGCCCCATTAGTTTGTGCCCGGTAAGGAGAGGACTTCTTCTTCTGGATTCCATACTCGTTAACTAGTTATGTGACCTCAACATTGAAATGAATCCCATTATCTGATACCAACTCGTGAGGAACTTTGTAGCGACAAATGATGTTTTTCTTAATGAACTTGGCTACTTTCTTGGCATTCAACACTACATAAGACTTGGCTTCAACCAATTTTGTGAAGTACTCAATGGCGACCAGGATGAATTCATGCCCATTTGATACCTTGGGAGTAAATTTCTCGATACTGTGAATGCCCCAAGTGGAGAAGGGCCAGGGATAAGTGTTATTGTATAACTAAAGGGGTGGAAAGTGTTGAAAGTTGGCAAACTGTTACCATTTGAGTCATATTCTGACATAAGAGTGAAGACTTTAACCATGGATGTCGAGTAATATTCGTGACGAATGATTTTTTTATCAAGCATATAACCATTCATGCGGGGTCTACATTCCCCATTGTGGATCTTTCACATCACATCTTTAACCCCAGCCCATGCCATGCAATGAAAGTGGATTCCATCAAAATTTCCCTTTAAAAGTACTTTATCACAGATAATGTACTAAGCATCCAACCTAATAAGGGCCGAATGGTCATTCTTACTAGCATCCCGATGATACCTACCATACACGAGGACGCGTCAAATGTCATAATACCATATCCAACTATGTTCAGATCTTCTTTTATTACGAGCTCAATCTAGTAGTAGTGAGTGGGTACTGTTTATTTGTTGACTAAAAAGGGGGAATCATTATCCCCTCGGGCATGTTGACTATAGAGGCAAAGGTTTCCAATTTTTCAGCCAGGTTGTTTCTTAAATGAGAAAGGTTGTGGAAGGTGACATCTTCAAACTGGGCGGAGAGCTCTTCGAGATGAGCATGGAAGAGTAGGATCTTCTTGTATTTTACTATTCATTTTTTGAGAATTTTACCCACTATAAGATCTGAATCTGCATAGACATAAATGTTCTTCGATCTTAAGCCCTACAATACATGCTTCATATTTCATGTTTATGGTGTAAGGGAAGTCTAATTTAATAGCTATGGGAGTGTGAGAATCTTCAGGAGTATCCCAATACCATATCCTTTCTTGTTAGTAGCACTATCAAAGAACACCATCCATATGAGCTCTTCATGAAAGGCATAGTTGTAATACCCCGTATTTTTATACTTTCTAAATTTGGGAGATTTATTAAATTTAATGTGAGTTATTAATTTAATATAAATCCGGAAATTAATTATTGTTAATTACTAACGCGACGAGAGTTAGTGATCATTGAAAACTTGTTGAATATTACTAATGAGTAAAGTAATATAATATTGGTACAATTAAATGTCAAGAGTGAATAAAATGACAATTTTTGAAATTTGAGTCGGGATGCGCCCTTGTCGCGTCGAGACTAAATATGGATTTATAAAAGTGAATAAATTATAAGTCACCCGTACGGTCATTTCGAGTGAGCCAAAGTGTCCGAAAGGGTTGAGATAGTAAAAAATATGTACCCGGGGGTTTAGTTTGGCTCTCGGGGTGTTTTTAGGCCTATTTAGCAACCTGGGAGGGCGTTTCGGACATTTCGTAATTTTGGGTAATTAAACCCACGAAAATTACAAGGTTATATCAGATGTTTAGGGTTGCCTTCTAGGGTTACCACAACCAAAAGCAAGTTACGTCCATTGGAGAAGGAAGGAGAGAGCTTGCTAAGGAATTCTAGGTCGAAAACCTCTCCGTTTGCGCCGTCGTCGCCGCCAAACGAGAGATCACATCCACAGGATCCTAACCACACTGATTTCAACACAAATCAGAGACCAAAAATTCTTAGGCAAGTATTTATCTTGCTCAATTTCATTATTCCATCATTCATGTAAGTCTAGGGTTGATTAGGATGAGTTTCATAGAAGAAAACCCATGTTGGAGATAGGAAAATTGCATGTAGTAATGATATAAATGATAATCTGGAAATCCCCCTTCATATGTAGAGGTTGAACCACGGATTTATGATGGATTAAAAGTAGAAATTATGGAAAAAGGTTGATTAGAACAAAGTTAAAGACATTTCTAGGGTTCATGAGATTTATATAAGTTTTGGCCCTTTAATCCATGGTTATTGATGAAAATTCACATGCTTTACGTAGAAGATTGTTAGTTTGGGTTTATAATGTTTGTAGTACAAATTTCGAGGAGTTTGGGTGTTAAAAATCCGAATTTCGATGATATGGTATGATAGAACCCGTAACTGTTAATCTGCAGAATTCCCCATACCTGTTTGATCGATCGATCGAACCAGGAGTGTCGATCGATCAACGTATCCATCGATCGAGCCCCTGCCATCGATCGATCTACCCTTCCTGGAAGATTCATAATTCCCCTTCTAAATAGCTGAATTTAATTTATAGGTGTAATAATCCTTGGACATCCTTATTAAAATATTTCGGGAGATAAAGAAGACCAGTAGGACTTATTGATAATACGAAATCTTTAATGTAAGACGAGATTTACATTTTTCGGGGATGTTTACGTATAAGGAACAATGGAACTAGGATAAAAAGGGGGAGGCGAGTAAGGTAGTTACGTTGGTAAATAAATGAGTACCTACTGAAATTAGACTTAGGAGGATAGGAATCCACGAGTGTCGCTTAATAAGTTGGGATAATCCCACAAATTAAAGTAAGAAATGAACCGTTATACGTGATAACTAAATAACGAGAAATAAGGATAAATATCATAATTATGGGTTACGAGAAGTACCTAGATTTGATGTGGTAATAGTAGTATATTTATATGACTGTGTTTATGCATATGCTATATACGTGAGAAAACCATGCCCGCGCTACTTGCTATCCCTGAGGTTACCGCGCTGGGACAGTCTTATCTCGATGGGACCTTTATGGGGGATATTGACTCATACCCTAGAAGATAGAAATCCTTCGGTACAGACAATCGAATCGATAGTTCAGACGGTCATAAATGACGTGAGGGCATGTACTGACCTCTTAGAGACTTGGAATCTATGCTTCGCCTCAATGTTGTTTGTATTTGTATTAATACAGTTAGAGAGTGATTCCGAACTTGTATTTCCCTTAGTACGAGTGATACGGGGAATGGATAGCAGAGTATGCCCTCACCATAATTATTATATGGGTTGCCGTTAGAATATATATATATATTATATGAGTATTTAATATATATATTAAATTCTGGAACTTGGCAATTACCTACTGTGTTTATGGTAAGTAAGATATGAATAATTATTTCAAATTGGGAATAAGTGTTTGAAAAGTATAATATATTGCAGAGAGACTTTATTAGTAAATAAGGTTAAATTAGAACTATGTTGTTAAATGAAATGAACCTCTTAATCAGTTGAAATTGTCAGTTTAAATCTTACGAGCGACATGAGATAAGATAAGTTAAACCGTTGGGAAGGCTAGTACGATAGGCGTGCATATTAGAAGAGATGTGAGAATTTCTCAAGGGAGTGTCGCACTAATATGATGTTGCATTGGCCAGAAAATATTTTAAATACTTGCTAAACAAATTTTAAATCGTTTTTACAAACGGGCTCTGACCCGTTTCTATTTTCTTTTCTCTCTTGTATAAATATGTATATATTACAGGTGCCCAGCCACATGGGCGTCTTGCATAGGATCCTTTGGAAGGAACGCGCTGCAGCTTAGGTGGGAGTTGTAGGCCTCTTGCTTAGACGACCTCATTTCTTGATTCCACTCCTAGCATTTATTTTAGCAGTTGGGCATGTGTCGCCCTTTTTCCATTATTCAGTTGTTTTGTTGGATATTGTAATTCATTTATTTCCAGTATTTACACATTGGATTTTATTACTGTCAGTATGTTTTCCTTTAAGTCTTAAATGTTGGGATTTTCTCTGTTGGATGTTTAATTAATTGGATTGTTTGTTCTAGTATAATTGTTGTGTGATTCTTTAAATTGTGAATTATGTAAAGTTTTAAAATATTGGTTTTGAATAAAATTTGGAAAGTAATATCTAAAATGGTTTTGACACTTAGCTTAATTATTTAGGGTGTTTAAAAATTGGAAATTTTATTTTGACGACAATGATGCTAAGAATGAACCAACTGTTCACCTTGATTTTAATTTAATAAAGGAGTGATCGCCCGGTATTTAATTAGGCGGGGTGTCACAGGAGGTATCAGAGCATCAGGTTCTAGTGTCCTTAGGATCTGTACGGCTTATTTCGCTTTCAGCTTAACATTTTTGTTATAGAGCCCTATTTTAGTAATATTATATTCTTGCTTTTACGATTACGTCTTCAGCTATTTGAGATTTGATAATAACTGTAGACTAATAAATTTCTTCACGTTTCAGATGCCTCCGAGACGTGCACCAAAGGATAGGCGTGCCCAAGTCGAGCAGCCAGCAGCTCCGGCGCAGGGGACGATGAATGCTAATGAGGTTACCACTATTATTGCTCAGGCGGTGAATGCCACGTTGGCGGTAGTACAAAAGGCTCCACCCCAAATTCAGGCAGTGGCGCCAGTACCTGCACAGATTCCATCAGCATGGGAGCGGGTTAGGGATGCCTTTCAGAAGGCGCATCCCCCTGAGTTCTCGGGTATTTCAGATATCATCATCGTCAGCCAATGGAAGAAAGATATCCAGAGACATCTGCGTATGTATGAGTGCATGGACGTGTATAAACAGTTGTTGGCCTCATTTAAGCTAGTGGGGGCCGCTTTGCAGTGGTGAGAATCCCCCACCACCTTGGAGGAGAGGGATACTATTCCGATTCAGTCATTCTGGGAGCGGTTTGATCGCAAGTATTTTCCATCTGTCGTGCAAACCGAGATGAGGCGATAGTTACTGAACTTGAAGCAGGAAAATTCCACTGTTGCTGAGTATGAAGAGGAGTTCACAAGACTTCTCACTATAGTGCCAGATGAGTCACCCACTGAGGGCAAGAAGATATTGTTATTTGTGGACGGGTTAGCTTGGAGGATCCGTCAGCACCTTATAGGGAATCTGTCTCTGAGTACCTTCACAGATGTACTCAATGCTGCTTTACTACACTGCCAGGATCACCGCTTCCATTTGCAGGGAAGCAAGTGGGCAGGAGAGTCCGGCCAGCAGGGCAGGACAGGTGGTAGTGGCACTAGTGGAGCACCGACATCTTAGGGGCAAACTCGTCAGCATGAGAAGAGTTCCCATCAGGGGGACCCCACCAAGCGGTTCCGATCAGGTGATTCCCAGCAGGGATTTAGGGGATTTAGGCAGGGTCAGTAGGGCCAGCCTAATTAGCAGGGCCAGCAAGGCCAACACTGCCAGCAGTAGGGTTAGTAGCAGGGCCAACAGGGCCAGTGGAGGGGCGGTAATGGCCAAAAGGGCCATGGGTAGCAGGGTCAGAGGGGAGGAAATTTCAGAGGTCGATGTTTTGTGTGCGGCAAGCATGGCCATAAGCGCCAGGATTTTCTAGAGGGTGATAGGGCCCCACAGCAGTAGGGTGACCATAATGAGCCACGGAGGCCACTTTTTCTAGCCTCCCTCCCAGCACCAGGTTAGGTACCAGCCCTCCTAGCCATTCAAGCCGCTCCGGTGCAGCAGGGGCAATTACAGTGCGGGTGTGTCTATAATGTCCACCAGGCAGCAGCTCCACGCGCACCACCCGCGATCGAGGGTATGTTTCCTATCCATGGTACTGTGGGTCGAATTTTATTTAATATTGGGGCGACGCACTGTTTTATAGCTACCCATTTTGAGAAGGCCTTAGGGTTATTAACCACAGCAGAGAGCACTGTGACGTGTGTAGACTCACCATTGGGAAATGGATCACTAATTTTCTTTATATGTCGGGGAGTGGGGGTAGAGATTGGTAGCTTAGTATTACCAGTAGATATGTTAGTCTTAGATATGGATGAGCACGACGTTATTATTGGTATGGATTGGCTCGCAGCTTATAGAGCCATGATAGATTATTTCGGTGGGAGTATTGTCTTTGCCATTCCGGGGCAAGAGATGTTTGTAGTGGCAATGCCTCGCCCAGAGGGAGGCTTGATCGCTCATTTGTATTACATAGAGGAGGATACCTCTAAGGAGGTTGTGATTCCCTTAGACTCGATCCCAGTTGTTCGTGAGTTTTCCGATGTATTTCAGAATATACCAGGTCTACCCCCCCGTCGTGAGATAGATTTTGTCATAGATTTATTACCAGATACTCGACCTATAGCACGTGCTCCATACGGTATGGCTCCGGCGGAGATACGAGAGTTACGAGATTAGATAGAGCAGCTGTTAGGCCAGATTTTCATTCGCAGGAGTACCTCACCTTGGGGCGCTTCAGTTTTATTTATGAAAAAGAGAGATGTTTCACTGAGGCTATGTGTGGACTACCGGGAACTGAACAAGGTCACAATACGGAACAAGTATCCATTGCCTCAAATCGATGATCTGTTCGATCAGCTGAGGGGAGAAACTTTATTTTCGAAGATAGATCTGAGGTCAGGGTACCATCAGCTACGTATTAGGGAGCAAGATGTTTCAAAGACTGCTTTCTTGACGAGATATGGGTCCTATGAGTTCAGAGTGATGCCAATTCGACTCACAAATGCTCCATCCGTATTCATGGACTTGATGAATCGAGTGTTCAGAGAGTTCTTGGATCAGTGTGTCATCATCTTAATAGATGACATTCTGATATATTCACACTCCGAGGAGGATCATGCCGAGCACTTGAGGCAGGTTCTTCCGACTCTACGAGAGCATCAGCTGTATGCTAAGTACGCGAAGTGCGGGTTCTGGTTACGTGAAGTGCAGTTCTTGGGACATGTTGTTTCTGAACAACAGTTGACCCGGGTAAAGTGTCAGCGGTGAGGGAGTGGGGATAGCTCACGACACCGACGGAAGTGCGCAGTTTCTAGGGATTAGTCGGATACTACAGGAGATTCATCCGGGGGTTCTCCAAAATAACGGGTCTATTGACGAACATAACTTGCAAAGGGGTTCCATGTGTTTGGGATGATGCTTGCCAATTGTCTTTTAACAAACTTAAAGACAATCTTACTTCTTCATCGGTCCTTGCTTTACCTAAACCGGGCGTGGAGTACCTAGTTTACACCGATGCTTCTTTACGAGGGCTTGGGGAGTACTTCAGCAGGAGGAGAAGGCTATAGCTTTTGCCTCCCGCAAGCTTAAGCCGCACGAGAAGAATTACCCCACACACGACCTAGAGTTAGCAGCGATCGTTTTTGCATTGAGGATATGGAGGCACTATTTATTGGGTGAAAAATTTCGCCTGTTCACAGACCACAAGTCACTGCAGTACCTGTTCACTCAGCGAGAGATGAATATGCATTAGCGCAGGTGGTTAAAGTTCATGAAGGACTATCAGTTCAATATATAGTACCATTCGGGGAAGGCCAACGTAGTTGCCGATACGTTGAGCCGTAGACCGGTAGACGACGTGGTGGACGTCTGGAAAGCAAAGTGGAAAGAGTTGGGTCACCAGGATACGGTATCCCCTTCCTTCATATCTCTCATGACAGACACCCGAGATTGTTACGAGGGTGATACATGCACAGACCGCAGACTCATTTTGCCAGGAGCAGATTGTACGACTTTTAGGCGAGGGTGCTGAGTCTTATTCTGTTAGTTCTGATGGGGGTTTGAGGTTTAATGGGAGATTGGTGATACCAGAAGAAGCAGACTTACGTCATGAAGTGATGACTCAGTCTCACGGGTCCCAATTTGCGGTACATTCGGGAGGAGATAAGATGTACCAGGATATGCGACGATATTACTGGTGGAGTGGGATGAAAAAGGACATTGCTAAATTCGTGTTCAAGTGTTCTACCTGCCAACTGGTAAAGGTGGGCCATCCGAAATCGTCAGGGTTGCTTCAGCCATTGGAAATACCCACGTGGAAGTGGGAGAGTATTTGCATGGATTTTATTACTGGGTTGCCTACATCACAGCGGGGCCACGACTCCATTTGGGTGATTGTGGACCGTTTGACCAAGGTGGATCATTTTCTACCGGTGCGGACAGACTATACCACGGGTCAGTATGCTCAATTGTTCATTGTTGAGATTGTCAGATTGCATGGGGTGCCCCTGAATATTGTGTCAGATAGAGACAAAATTTTCGTATCGCGACTCTGGGAGAGCTTTCTGGAGGCTATGGGTACAGAGTTGAGGTTGAGTTTAGCTTATCACCCACAGACAGATGGACAAACAGAGCGTACTAATCAGATGTTGGAGGATATGCTACGGATGTGTGTCCTTGACTTTGGAGGAGGTTGGGAGCCACATCTTACACTGGTAGAGTTTGCTTATAATAACTCTTATCAGTTCACGATTAGCATGGCTCCATTCGAGGCTTTGTATGGCAGGCCTTGTCGCTCCCCAACTTGTTGGCTAGAGGTGGGGGATAACAAGTTGCTTGGACCAATGGTGATTCAGGAAACCTCCGCTAGGATTGAGATGATCAGGAGTCGCATTCGAGTAGCCCAGGACAGGCAGAAAAGCTACGCCGATGCGAAACAGTTCTTCCGGGAGTTTAATGTGGGGGACCAAGTATTACTACGTGTATCTCCTATGAAAGGAGTGATGAGGTTCGAGAAGAAAGGGAAATTGGCCCCGAGGTACGTGGGACCATTTCCCATTATCGAGAGGATTGGGCCGGTAGCATAAAGATTGGGACTACCAGAGCATCTACATCGCATCCACGATGTATTCCACATCTCGTCATTGAGATGATACCATCGGGATGATATGGCCCACACCCACATCGCGATAGAAGAGATAGACTTACAGCCTGACAGCTCTTACGAGGAGAGACCAGTGACTATCCTAGACCATAGCGAGAGGAAATGGAGGTCGAAGGTAGTTCCACTTGTTCGGGTCCAGTGCGAGCATCATAATGGGGAGGAATCCACCTGGGAGCGAGAGGCAGATATGCGTGAGAGATACCCAGATTTATTCTTACCATGTATGCCTTATTTTTTGAATTTCAGGACGAAATTCCGTTATTAGGGGGGAAGTATGTAATACCTCGTATTTTTATACTTTCTAAATTTTGGGGATTTATTAAATTTAATGTGAGTTATTAATTTAATATAAAACTGAAAATTAATTATTGTTAATTACTAACGTGACGAGAGCTAGTGATCATTGAAAACTTGTTGAATATTACTAATGAGTAAAGTAATATAATATTGGTACTATTAAATGTCAAGAGTGAATAAAATGACAATTTTGGAAATTTGAGTCGGGACGCGCCCGTGTCGCGTCGGGACTAAATATTGATTTATAAAAGTGAATAAATTATAAGTCACCCATATGGTCATTTTGAGTTCGGAAAAGTGTCCGGAAGGGTCGAGATAGTAAAAAATATGTACCCGGGGGTTTAGTTTGTGTCTCGGGTATTTTTAGGCCTATTTAGCACCCTGGGAGGGCATTTCGGACATTTCGTAATTTTGGGTGATTAAACCCACGAAAATTACAAGGTTATATCAGATACTTAGGGTTGCCTTCTAGGGTTAACACAACCAAAATCAAGTGACGGCCATTGGAGAAGGAAGGAGAGAGCTTGCCAAGGAATTCTAGGCCGAAAACCCCCTTCGTTTGCGCCGCCGTCGCCGCCAAACGAGAGATCACGTCCCAAGGATTGTAACCACACTGATTTCAACACAAATGAGAGACCAAAAATTCCTAGGCAAGTATTTATCTTGCTTAATTTCGTTAACACATCATTCATGTTAGTCTAGGGTTGATTAGGATGAGTTTCATAGAAGAAAACCCATGTTGGAGATAGGAAAATTGCATGTAGTAATGATATAAATGATAATCTGGAAATCCCCCTTCATATGTAGAGGTTGAACCATGGATTTATGATGGATTAAAAGTAGAAATTATGGAAAAAGGTTGATTAGAACAAAGTTAAAGACATTTCTAGGGTTCATGAGATTTATATAAGTTTTGGCCCTTTAATCCATGGTTATTGATGAAAATTCACATGCTTTACGTAGAAGATTGCTAGTTTGGGTTTATAATGTTTGTAGTACAAATTTCGAGGAGTTTGGGTGTTAAAAATCCAAATTTCGATGATATGGGATGATAGAACCCGTAACTGTTAATCTGCAGAATTCCCCATACCTGTTTGATCGATCGATCGAACCAGGAGTGTCGATCGATCAACGTATCCATCGATCGAGCCCCTGCCATCGATCGATCTACCCTTCCTGGAAGATTCATAATTCCCCTTCTAAATAGCTGAATTTAATTTATAGGTGTAATAATCCTTGGACATCCTTATTAAAATATTTTGGGAGATAAAGAAGACTAGTCGGACTTATTGATAATATGAAATCTTTAATGTAAGACGAGATTTACATTTTTTGGGGATGTTTACGTATAAGGAACAATGAAACTAGGATAAAAAGGGGGAGGCGAGTAAGGTGGTTACGTTGGTAAATAAATGAGTACCTACTGAAATTAGACTTGGGAGGATAGGAATCCACGAGTGTCGCTTAATAAGTTGGGATAATTCCACAAATTAAAGTAAGAAATGAACCGTTATACGTGATAACTAAATAACGAGAAATAAGGATAAATATCATAATTATGGGTTATGATAAGTACCTAGATTTGATGTGGTAATAGTAGTATATTTATATGACTGTGTTTATGTATATACTATATACGTGAGAAAACCATGCCCGCGCTACTTGCTATCCCCGAGGTTACCGTGCTGGGACAGTCTTATCTCGATGGGACCTTTATGGGGGATATTGACTCGTACCCTAGAAGATAGAAAACTTTCGGTACAGGCTATCGAATCGATAGTTCAGACGGTCCTATGAGACGTGAGGGCATGTACTGACCTCTTAGAGACTTGGAATCTATGCTTCGCCTCAATGTTGTTTGTATTTGTATTAATACAGTTAGAGAGTGATTCTGAACTTGTATTTCCCTTAGTACGAGTGATACGGGGACTGGATAGCAGAGTATGCCCGCACCATAATTATTATGTGGGGTGCCGTTAGAATATATATATATATATATATATATATATTATATGAGTATTTAATATATATATTAAATTCTGGAACTTGGGAACTACCTACTGTGTTTATGGTAAGTAAGATATGAATAATTATTTCAAATTGGGAATAAGTGTTTGAAAAGTATAATATATTGGGGAGAGACTTTATTAGTAAATAAGGTTAAATGAAAACTATGTTGTTAAATGAAATGAACCTCTTAATCAGTTGAAATTGTCAGTTTAAATCTTACGAGCGACATGAGATAAGATAAGTTAAACCGTTGGTAAGGCTAGTACGATAGGCGTGCACATTAGAAGAGAGGTGAGAATTTCTCAAGGGAGTGTCGCATTAATATGTTGTTGGATTGGCCAGTAAACATTTTAAATACTTGCTAAACAAATTTTAAATCGTTTTTACAATCAGGATCTGACCCGTTTCTATTTTCATTTCTCTCTTGTATATATATGTATATATTACAGGTGCCCAATCACAGGGGCGTCCTGCATAGGATCCTTTGGAAGGAACGCGCTGCAGCTTAGGTGGGAGTTGCAGGCCTCTTGCTTAGACGACCTCATTTCTTGATTCCACTCCTAGCATTTATTTTAGCAGTTGGGCATGTGTCGCCCTTTTTCCATTATTCAGTTGTTTTGTTGGATATTGTAATTCATTTATTTCCAGTATTTACACTTTGGATTTTATTACTGTCAGGATGTTTTCCTTTAAGTCTTAAATGTTGGGATTTTCTCAATTGGATGTTTAATTAATTGGATTGTTTGTTCTAGTATAATTGTTGTGTGATTCTTTAAATTGTGAATTATGTAAAGTTTTAAAATATTGGTTTTGAATAAAATTTGGAAAGTAATATCTAAAATGGTTTTGACACTTAGCTTAATTATTTAGGGTGTTTAAAAATTGGAAATTTTATTTTGACAATAGTGATGCTAAGAATGAACGAACTGTTCACCTTGATTTTATTTTAAGAAAGGAGTGATCGCCTGATATTTAATTAGGCGGGGTGTCACAGTTGTTAATGTCTTCATCTGGGAATTCAAAAACCCAAATACCAACTCCCCATGGATTATCGACAAAGTTATCAAATCTGTCTCTTCCTTTTATGTCTTTTTGCGTAACATACATGATGTCAATTTTAGCGAGAAATATCAACCATAGAGTCATGCAGCTATAGAGGAAGGCTTCTCCAACAGGTATCTCATCAGATCCATTTAGGATACCAATTTAATAGGAAACACAAGCATGTAGTGCCGGCGCTTCTGCCTGACCCAAACTAAAAGGACACAAGCTTTTCCAACATCGTATAGTTCATTTCATGTCCTTCTAGCCTTCAACTAGCATAGTAGATGGATCTCTACTTATGTGATTCTTTAATGTATTAGGCTATCATAGCCCCTACTATCGTGTCTGTGGTAGTGAGGTATAGCAGGAGGGGGAGAACTTGTTACAGAGATAAGAGCGTTGGAGGTCAAGTAAGGTATCATTTCATATGTTCCAAGGTTTCTTGACATGACTCATTCCAGACCTTGGTTGAATCTTTTCAGCGAAGTTTAAAGATGGGTTTGAAGATGGAGGTTAGATAGATGATGAACTGGCTGATATACTAGAGCTTGCCTAAAAATCCACAAATTTCTTTCCTCGTTCGAGGTGGTGGCATCTTGGGTATTTCTTTTAATTCGACATCGATCCCTTTTTCGCTCACCATAAAATAGAGGAGCTTGCCTTTTGTGACATCGAACACCCATTTCTATGGGTTGAATCTCATTTGGTATTGTCGTAAATGCTTGAATAATTTTCTTAGGGAAGGAAATTGATCCTATCGAGTCTTGGAATTGATGATCATTTCCTTAACATAAACTTCAGCCTCCTTTTGGATAATGTCGTGCATAATGGTTATAGTGGCCCTTTGGTAGGTAGCACCGGCATTTTTTAGACTGAACGACATGACTGTGGAGCAAAAGGTTCCACACGGGGTGATGAAGGTGGTCTTTTCCTGATGGTCAGGATGCATCTTGATCTGATTATATATGGTAAAATCATCGACAAATGACTTGAGGGCAATCCTCACAGTGTTATCAATGATTATGCCGATGGTGGGCAGTGGACAATCATCCTTCAGAGGGATTTATTCATATCTCGTTAGTCAACGCACATTCAAACTTTTCCACCTGATTTTGGTATATGAACGATGTTTACGAGCAATGTATGTCATTTGACTATGCGAATGAAACATATATTCAATTGTTTCACCACTTCTTCTCTGATCATAAGAGACCATTCTGTTTGGAGCTTTCTTAACTTGTGCTTGACGGGTTATTTTTTTTTAAGGCGGGAATATCGTGGTGTGTAATTTTTGGATCAATACAGGTACGCCACTGTAGGTCCATGCGAAGACATCCACGAACTCCTTCAACGACTCTTAGAATTGCAATTGCTCATGATCGTTAAGGGTAGACTCGATCCTAATTTTGCGTGAATGAATAATATAATCGATATTGATAATAATAGTCTCTTCATCATTAGTTTGAACGTAGTTATGTTGTTTAGTTTTTTCCATATTGAGATCATTTAAGAAATTTTCATTTATTAGATCATCTCCATCAATCATTTGATAAGAATCAAGACATTTAATAAAAGGCCCAACAAAATACTAGAAATCATCATTCATTTCATTGAAAGCATTTTTAGAAAATACAATAGTGAGGACCTTATAAAAATAGGCCTCATTCATAATTACATCGAAGATAGACTAAAAGGTAGTATATTCAAGTGCATTTTAGAGGGGTGAACAGCTGGGTTCAAATTGACTTGGCCAAGCTTGACAGGGATGTTATGCCAATTAAGGAGTGGTGCACCAGTAGTGATGATTTTTACGGACGGTTCAGATGGCTCGTCTTCCAGGTTGATCATGCAGGGAATCAACCCCAATGTATGTAGGTATAATGTTTCATCAGTATCTATGCCATCAAAGTTCTTAGTTCTTTCCACAGCTTCGATGATCAGAGGATCCACCTCATGCTTCTATCCTTTATCCCTGGTAACCTCGTGTTTAAAGAAAATCTTCACCCCAGGTTCCTATTTTTTCTCTATGGGGTCATACTACGACTCGGGGATCCGCAGAAGGGGAAGTATTTACCCTTTTTAACAAAAATTCCTTTCAGGGAGTCTCCTAAGATTATCTTTTTTCTTCCTAAAACCCTCTTTTGGTATGGCCGACAGAGTGCTCAGAGTTAACAAGTGATGGTTGATAGCCCAGGCTGCAAGGGAAAAGTCTTTCTTCAGGATTATTGGCTCAAGGATTCCTTATTAGTGGCGGCCCAGCCTCATTCTAGGCATGAAATGCATATTTTTTGACATTATAATCATGTTTATATTACCATGAGGGTTGTGCTCCAGACATACTCGGTCCTTGAATATATCCCCGACTGGAACGAGAAGTGGATCGATCTTAAAGCCCGAGAGGAGCATATCATCAACCCCATTCTAAATTTTTTATAGTGGGTTGCTTGTGTCGACACCATCCAAGTTTTACTTATCCCCATTAATGGTGATAACCTGGACGTTAGCAAAGAATTTTAACTTCTGGTGGAGGAAAGAAGATACACCTCAGATACAGTGGAGTCAATGGTAGCCAACGAGTAAGTTTAAGTAAGCAGGTATATTGATGACTTGGAATACGATTTGAGGGAAAATAGGACCAGACCTTAATGTGAGTTTTATGGAGCCCATAACCTCTCGACGGGTATTATTATATGCGCGCATAGGAGAAGAAGTTGGAGTGAGGTCACTGACCTTTATCCCTAGGTAGTTTAGAGTCCTCGGTGGATAGACGTTTAGAGCAAACCTGTTATCCACAAGTGCTAGTGGAACTATTTTCCTCGTGACTTTGACTGAGATATTAAGGGCGTAGTTAGGGTCATGACCGATCTTGGGGATTTTTTCCTCAAAGAAGGATAGGAGACTTGTTATAATCTGAGATCTTTCCATATGAATAGCTTCTTTAGTAGTTGTAGTGGGTGGAACCGTGGGTTCTATGAGGAGTTTTATCAGAGAATTTATGTGTTGTTGGGAGGATATGAGAATCCTCTATAAAGTGATATTATCCCTGATCTTCTTGAGCTGATCGAGGACCCTACTTTCTTTAATTGTTATTTTTGGCTTCGGGAGTTATACAACCACTCATTTTCCCTTATATGCATCTGCTAGTGGGAGGATTGTATCTTTTTAGTTCCGTCGAAATTGGGTCATGTGATTTACAGAGGCAAGAAGAATAGAAATCTGGTATCACTACACCAAAACTGGCGATTGGTCACGGCCAAAATCCCTGACCAAAACTGTGGGTCACGGACTTCGGCCGTGACCATTTTGGGCGTGACCAATTTCGTGGGTCGCGGCCCAAGTCCGTGAACAAAAAATGGTCACGACAGATGGTCGCGGACTTGGGTCGTGACCAATACCATGACAGGTCGCGACCCTTATCCGTGACCCACAACTGTGACAAATTGGTCGTGGCCCTCATCCATGACCCACAATTGTGACAAATTGATCGCGGCCAAAGTCCGCGATCCACAACCGTGACCAAAAAAAATGAAAAAAAATGGTCGTGGACCAAGTCCGTGACCAAAAAACGTGACGAATTGGTCGCGGACTTGGGCCGCGACCCACTATAGTTTAAAAAAAAAGGAAAAAAAAAATGGTCGCGGACATTGGCCGCGACCATTTTTATGCGCGACGGACAAAATAAAAATGGTCATGGACAAAGTCAATGACCACATTTAACTATAATTTAAAAAAAATGTATTCTTTTGTTCCAATCCTAAAATTGGGGGTCCTGTGAGTGCACTGTCAGTTGCTACGTGTAACGTTGGACACGTACGAGGTGTTACAAATATTTATTATTGGTAAAACAATAAAAAAAAATCACAAACTACGAATCGAGAACGTTGTTATTAAACAAATATATATACAAACTTAAAAATATTTCACGTCTTAATATTCACAGACCAAAAAAAATTGGGTAGAGTTTCCTCTATTTTATTGACATTCCAAACCCTGTACATGTAAAACCTGATTATTATAAAGCCCGCACGACCATAAAATTCAACAATTAAATTATAAAAGCCCTCACGGCCACAAAACTAAACAATAAAAGCCCGCACGGTTGTAACACATAAAAAAAATAATATTGAATGTCCACAACATATAAACAATCTTCATGTTGTAAATCATTGGCTTCATCATTTGTTCCATGTGCAAAAATCCTACAAATGATAGGATACAAAAAAAAATCAGTAACAAAGTAGTTTTACAAAAAATTTAATCAAGCTGAAAAATTGCATATATGAGTTAAAATTATCAACATATCAATTATTGTATGCCTAAGTCTAGAAATATACAAATTACTGTTGTATTCTCAAACCGAGAGTCCCACGACTGCGTGGTCAGTTCCTACGAGTTACATTGGTCCCGTGAGAGGTGTTGGTGCCACCCACGGGGCCGTTCGGGGGTTATTTTGGGTTTTCACCCGCTAGCGAAATGTTATTAAGCCTAACTCTAGAAATATGCAAATTATCATTGTATTCTCAAACCGGGAGTTCCGTGGCTGCGCGATCAGTTCCTACGAGTCACATTGATCCTCTTGGACGTGTTGGTGCCTCCCACGGGGCCATTCGGGGGCTGTTTTGGGTTCTCACCCTCTAACGCCATGTTTTTAAGCTTAAGTCTAGAAATATACAAATTATCATTGTATTCTCCAACCGGGAGTACCGCGGCTACGTGGTCAGTTCCTACGAGTTACATTGGTCCTGTGGGAGGTGTTAGTGCCACCCACGGGGTCGTTCGGGGCCTATTGTGGGTTTTAACCCTCTAACATCATGTTTTTAAGCCTAAGTCTAGAAATATAAAAATTATCGTTGTATTCTCAAACCGGGGGCCCCGCGGAAGCGTGGTTAGTTCCTACGAGTTACATTGGTCCCGTGGGAGTTATTGGTGCCTCCTACAAGGCTGTTCGGGGGGTATTTTGGGTTTTCCCCCACTAACGCCATGTTTTACCTTAGTCTAGAAATATGCAAATTACTGTCGTATTCTCAATCTGGGAGTCCCGTGGCTGCGTGGTCAGTTCCTACGAGTTACATTGGTCCCGTGAGAGGTGTTGGTGCCTCCCACGGAGTCGTTGGGGGCTGTTTTGGGTTTTCATCCTGTAACGCCATGCTTTTAAGCCTAAGTCAAGAAATATTCAAATTATCATCGTATTCACAAATCGGGAGTCCCGCGGCTGCGTGGACAGTTCCTACGAGTCACATTTATCCCGTGGGAGGTGTTGGTGCCACCCACGGGGCCGTTCAGGGGTTATTTTGGGTTTTCACCCTCTAACGCAATGTTTTGAAGTCTAAGTCTAGAAATATGCAAATTATCGTCGTATTCTCAAACTGGGAGACCGGCGGTTGCGTGGTCAGTTCCTACGAGTTACATTGCTCTAGTGGGAGGCATTGGTGCCTCCCACGGGGCCGTTCGGGGGCTATTTTTTATTTTCACCCTCTAACGTCATGTATTTAAGTCTAAGTTTAGAAATATGCAAATCACGGTCGTATTCTCAAATCGGGAGTCACGTGGCTGCGCAGTCAGTTCCTACGAGTTACATTGGTCCCGTGGGAGGTGTTGGTGCCTCCCACGGGGCCGTTCGGGGGTTGTTTTGGTTTTTTAACCTCAAACGCCATGTTTCCAAGCCAAAGTCTACAAATATGCAAATTATCGTCATAATATCAAACTGGGAGTCCCTCGGATACGTGCTGAGTTCGTACGAGTTACATTGGTCCCGTGGGAGGTTTTGGTGCCGTCCACGAGGACGTTTGGGGGATGTTTCGGGTTTTCTTCCACTAACGCCATGTTTTGCCTAAGTCTAGAAATATGTCAATTACAGTCGTATTCTTAAACTGGGAGTCCCGTCGCCGTGTGGTCAGTTCCTACGAGTTACATTGGTCTCATGGGAGGTCTTGGTGCCTCCCACGGGGTCGTTCGGGGGCTGTTTTGGGTTTTCACCCTCTAACGCCATATTTTTAAGCCTAAGTCTATAAATATTAAAATTACCACTGTATTCTCAATCCGGGAGTCCCATGGCTGCGTGGTCAAAACCTACGAGTTACATTGGTCCCGTGGGAGGTATTGGTGCCTCCCACGGGGCCGTTCGGGGGTTGTTTTGGGTTTTCACCCTCTAACGCCATATTTTTAAGCCTAAGTCTAGAAATATAAATATTTTCATCGTATTCTCAAACCGGGAGTCCTACGACTGCGTGTCAGTTCCTACGAGTTACATTGGTCCCGTGGGAGGTGTTGGTGCCACCCACGGGGCCGTTCGGGAGCTGTTTTGGGTTTTCACCCTCTAACGCCATGTTTTTAAGCCTCAGTCTAGAAATATAAAAATTATCATCGTACTCTCAAACTGAGAGTCCCGCGGGTGCATGGTCAGTTCCTACGAGTTACATTGTCCCTTAGGAGGTGTTGGTGCCTCTCACGGGGCCGTTCGAGGACTGTTTCAGGTTTTCCCCCACTAACGCCATGTTTCGCCTAAGTCCAAAAATATGCAAATTACAGTCGTATTCTCAAATTGGGAGTCCCGTGGATGTGTGGTCAGTTTCTACGAGTTATATTGGTCCCGTGGGAGGTGTTGGTGCCTCCCACGGGGATGTTCTGGGGATATTTTGGGTTTTCACCCTCTATCGCCATGTTTTTAAGCCTAAGTCTAGTAATATGAGAATTATCGTCGTATTCTCAAACCGGGAGTCCTGCGACTGCGTGGTCAGATCCTAAGAGTTACATTGGTCCCGTGGGAGGTGTTGGTGCCACCCTCGGGGCAGTTCGGGAAATGTTTTGGGTTTTAACCCTCAAACGCCATGTTTTTAGGTCTAAATCAAGAATTATGAAAATTATAGCCGTACTCTCAGACCAGGAGTCTCGTGGCTGCGTGGTCAGTTCCTACGAGTTACATTGTCCTGTGGGAGGTTTTGGTGCCCCTCACGGGGCCGATCGGGGATTGTTTCGGGTTTTCCCCCACTAACGTCATGTTTTGCCTAAGTCTAGAAATATGCAAACTACCGTTGTATTCTGAAACTGGGAGTTTCGTGGCTGTGTGGTCAGTTCCTACGAGTTACATTGGCCCTTGGGAGGTGCTGGTGCCTCCCACGGGGACGTTTGGGAGCTGTTTTGGGTTTTCACCCTCTAACGCCATATTTGTAAGCCTAAGTCTAGAAATATTAAAATTACCATCGTATTATCAAACCGGGAGTCTCGCGGCTGCGTGTTCAGTTCCTACCAGTTACATTGGTCCCTTGGTAGATGTTTGTGCCACTCACGGGGCCGTTCGGGGGCCGTTTTGGGTTTTCACCCTCTATCGCCATGCTTTGAAGCCATAGTCTAGAAATATGCAAATTATCGTTGTATTCTCAAACTGAGAAATTCGAGGCTACGTGGTCAGTTCCTACGAGTTACATTGGTCCCGTGGGAGGTGTTGGTGCCTTCCACGTGGTCGTTTGGGGGTTGTTTTGTGTTTTCTCCCTCTAACGCCATGTTTGTAAACTCAAGTCTATAAATATACAAATTACCATTATATTCATAAATTGGGAGTCCCGGGACTGTGCGGTCAATTCGTACGAGTTACATTGGTCCCGTGGGAAGTGTTGGTGCCTCCCATGGGGCCATTTGGGGGTTGTTTTGGGTTTTTACCCTCTAACGCCATGTTTTTTAGCCAAAGTCTACAAATATGCAAATAATCATCGTAATCTCAAACCGGGAGTCCCGCGGCTGCGTGGTCACTTCCTACGAGTTACATTGGTCTCGTGAGAGGTCTCGGTGCCTCCCACGGGGCCGTTGGGGGGCTGTTTCAGGTTTCCCCTTCTAACGCCATGGTTTGAAGCCTAAGTCTATAAATATACAAATTATCGTCGTATTCTCAAACTGGGAGACCCGAGGATGCGTGATCAGTTCCTACGAGTTGCATTGGTCCCGTGGGTGTTGTTGGTGCCTCTTAGAGGGCCGTTCGGGGGCTGTTTTGGGTTTTCACGCTCTAACGCCATATTTTTATGCCTAAGTCTAGAAATATACAAATTATCATCGTATTCATAAACTGGGAGTCCTGGGGCTGCGCGATCAGTTCCTACGAGTTACATTTGTCCCGTTGGAGGTGTTGGTGCCTCTCACGGGACCGTACGGGGGTTGTTTCTGGTTTTCGCCCTCTAACGTCATGTTTTTAAGCCTAAGTCTACAAATATACAAATTATCATCGTAATCTCAAACCGGGAGTGCCGCGGTTATGGGGTCAGTTCCTATGAGTTACATTGGTCCCGTGGGTGGTGTTGGTGCCTCCCACGGGGCCGTTCGGGGGCTATTTCGGGTTTTCATCGACTAATGCTTTGCTTTTAAGCCTAAGTCTAGAAATATTCAAATTACCGTCGTATTCTTAAACCGGGAGTCCCGTATATTGGTCCCTTGGGAGGTGTTGGTGCCTCCCACGAGGCCATTCGGGGGATGTTTTAGGTTTTCACCCTCTAACGGCATGTTTTTAAGCCTAAGTCTAGAAATATACAAATTATCATCGTATTCTCAAACCGGGAGTTCCGCGACTGCGTGGTCAGTTCCTAAGAGTTACATTGGTTCCGTGGGAGGTGTTGGTGCCACCCACGGGGCCGTTTGGGGGTTGTTTTGGGTTTTCACCCTCTAACGACATGTTTCTAAGCCTAAGTCTAGAAATATGCAAATTATCATTGTATTCTCAAACCGAAAGTCCCGCGGAAGCGTGGTTAGTTCCTACGAGTTGCATTGGTCTCGTGGGAGGTATTGGTGCCTCCTATAGGGCCGTTCGGGGGTTATTTCGGGTTTTCCCCCACTAACGCCATGTTTTTAAGCCTAAGTCTAAAAATATGCAAATTACTATCGTATTCTCAAACTGGGAGTACCGTGGCACGGTTAGTTCCTACGAGTTACGTTGGTCTCGTGGAAGGTGTTGGTGCCTCCCACGAGGCCGTTCGGGGGCTTTTTTGGGTTTTCACCCGCTGACGCCAGGTTTTTAAGACTAAGTCTAGAAATATGAAAATTATCATCGTATTCTCAAATCGGGAGTCCCTCAGCTGCGTGGTCAGTTTTTACGAGCTACATTGGTCCCGTGGGAGGTGTTGGTGGCACACACGGGGCCTTTCGAGGGCTATTTTGGGTTTTCACCCTCTAACGCCATGTTTTTAGGCCTAAGTCTAGAAATATGCAAATTATCATCGTATTTTCAAACCGGGAGACTCGCGACTGCGTGGTCAGTTCCTATTAGTTACGTTGGTCCCGTGGGAGGTGTTGGTGCCTCCCACGTGGCCGTTTGGAGGTTGTTTTGGGTTTTTACCCTCTAACGCCATGTTTTTAAGCCTAATTTTAAAAATATTCAAATTACCGTCATATTCTAAAACTAAGAGTTCCGTGGCTGCGTGATCAGTTCCTACGAGTTACATTGGTCCCATTGGAGGTGTTGGTGCCTCCCACGGGGCCGTTCAAGGGTTGTTTTAGATTTTAATCCTCTAAAGCAATGTTTTTAAGCCAAAGTCTAGAAATATGTAAATTTCCGTCGTATTCTCAAACCGAGTGTCCCGTGACTGCGCGGTCAGTTCGTACGAGTCACATTGGTCCCGTAGGAGGTGTTGGTTCCTCCCACAGGGCGGTTCGGGAGTTATTTTGGGTTTTCACCCTCTAACGCCATGTTTTTAAGCCTAAGTCTAGAAATATGCAAATTATCATTATATTTTCAAACAGGGAGACCCACGGCTTCATGGTCAGTTCCTACGAGTTCTATTGGTCCCGTGGGAGCTGTTGGTGCCACCCACGGGGGCGTTCGGGAGCTGTGTTGGATTTTCACCCTCTAACGCCATGTTTTTAAGCCTAGGTCTAGAAATATGAAAATTATCATCGTACTTTCAAAACGAGAGTCCCGCGGCTGCGTGGTCAGTTCCGATGAGTTACATTGTCCCGTAGGAGGTGTTGGTGCCTCTCACGGGGTCGTTCGGGGACTGTTTCGGGTTTTCGCCCACTAACGCTATGTTTTTAAGCCTAAGTCTAGAAATATTCAAAACTACCGTCGTATTCTTAAACCGGGAGTCCCGTACATTGGTCCCTTGGGAGGTGTTGGTGCCTCCCACGAGGCCATTCGGGGGTTGTTTTGGGTTTTCACCCTCTAACGCCATGTTTTTAAGCCTAAGTCTAGAAATATGTAAATTATCGTCGTATTCTCAAACCGGGAGTCCCGCGGCTGCGTGGTAAGTTCCTACGAGTTACATTGGTTCCGTGGGAGGTGTTGGTGCCACCCACGGAGCCGTTTGGGGGCTGTTTTGGATTTTCATGCTCTAACGACATGTTTCTAAGCCTAATTCTAGAAATATATAAATTATCATTGTATTCTCAAAACGAGAGATCCGCGGCTACGTTGTCAGTTCCTACAAGTTACATTGGTCCCGTGGGAGGTGTTGGTGCCTCCCACGGAGCCGTTCGGGGGCTATTTTGAGTTTTCACCCTCTAACGCCATGTTTTTAAGCCTAAGTCGAAAATATGCAAATTACTATCGTATTCTCAAACCGGGAGTCCCGTGGTGCAATAAGTTCCTACGAGTTACATTGGTCACGTGGGAGGTGTTGGTGCCTCCCACGGGGCCGTTCGGGGGCTATTTTGGGTTTTCACCCGTTGACGCCATGTTTTTAAGACTAAGTCTAGAAATATGAAAACTATCATCATATTCTCAAATCGGGAGTCCCTCGGCTGCGTGGTCAGTTTTTACGAGTTACATTGGTCTCGTGGGAGGTGTTGGTGCCACAAACGGGGCCGTTCGAGGGTTGTTTTGGGTTTTCACCTTCTAACGCCATGTTTTTAGGCCCAAGTCTAAAAATATGCAAATTATCATAGTATTTTCAAACCGAGAGACTCGCGAATGCGTGGTCAGATCTATTAGTTACATTGGTCCCGTGGTAGGTGTTGGTGCCTCTCACGTGGCCGTTCGGGGGTTGTTTTGGGTTTTTACCCTCTAACGCCATGTTTTTAAGCCTAATTTGAAAAATATTCAAATTACCATCATATTCTGAAACTAGGAGTCCCGTGGCTGCGTGATCAGTTCCTACGAGTTACATTGGACCCATAGGAGGTGTTGGTGCCTCCCACGGGGACGTTCGGGGACTGTTTTGGGTTTTCACCCTCTAACGCCATATTTTTAAGCCTAAGTCTAGAAATATGCAAATTATCATCGTATTTGCAAACCGAGAGTCCCGTGACTGCGAGATTAGTTCCTATGAGTTACATTGGTCTCATGGGAGGTGTTGGTGCCACCCACGGGGCCGTTCGGGGGCTGTTTTGGGTTTTCACCCTCTAACGCCATATTTTTAAGCCTAAGTCTATAAATATGCAAATTATCATTATATTCTGAAATAGGGAGACCCACGGCTGCATGGTCAGTTCCTACGAGTTCCATTGGTCCCGTGGGAGGTGTTGGTTCCACCCACGGAGCCGTACGAGAGCTGTTTTGGGTTTTCACCCTCTAACATCATATTTTTAGGCCAAAGTCTAGAAGTATGCAAATTTTCATCTTATTCTCAAACTGGGAGTCCCGTCGCTGTGTGGTCAGTTCCTACGAGTTACATTGGTCTCGTGGAAGATATTGGTGCCTCCCACGGGGCCGTTCTGGGGCTGTTTTGGGTTTTCACCCTCTAACGCCATGTTTTTAAGCCTACGTCTAGAAATATGCAAATTACCGTCCTATTCATAAATTGGGAGTCCCAGGACTGTGCGGTCAGTTCGTACGAATTACATTGGTCCCGTGGGAGGTGTTGGTGCCTCCCACGGGGCCGTTCGCGGGCTATTTTGGGTTTTCACCCTCTAACGCCATGTTTGTAAGCCTAAGTCTACAAATATGTAAATTATCGTCGTATTCTCTAACCGAGGTCCTGTGATTGCGTGGTCAGTTCCTACGAGTTAAATTGGTCCCGTGGGCGGTGTTGGTGCCACCCACGGGGCCGTTCGGGAACTGTTTCAGGTTTTCATCCTCTAACACCTTGTTATTAAGCCTAAGTCTAGAAATATGCAAATTATCATCGTACTCTCAAATCGGGAGTCCCGCGGCTGCATGGCCAGTTCCTCCGAGCTACATTGTTCCGTGGGAGGTGTTGGTGCCTCTCACGGGGCCGTTCGGGGACTGTTTCGGGATTTTTTCCCACTAGCGCCATGTTTTACTTAAATCTAGACATATGCAAATTACCCTTGTATTAACAAACTGGGAGTCCCGTGGCTGTGTGGTCAGTTCCTACGAGTTACATTGGTCCCGTGGGAGGTGTTGGTGCCTCCCACGGGGCCGTTCAGGGGTTGTTTTGAATTTTCACCCTCGAACGCCATATTTTTAAGCCTAAGTCTACAAATATGCAAATTATCATCGTATTCTCAAACCGAGAGTCCTACGGCTATGTGGTCAGTTCCAACGAGTTACAATGGTCCCGTGGGAGGTGTTGGTGCCACCCACGGGGACGTTTGGGAGCTATTTTGGGTTTTCACCCTCTAACGCCATGTTTTTAAGCCTAAGTCTAGAAATATGCAAATTAGCATCGTACTCTAAAACCGGGAGTCCCGCGGGTGCGTGGTCAGTTCCTACGAGTTATATTGTCCCGTGGGAGGTGTTAGTGCCTCTCACGGGGCCGTTCGGGGACTGTTTCGAGTTTTCCCTCACTAATGCCATATTTTCCCTAAGTCTAGAAATATGAAAATTACCATCGTATTCTCAAACTGGGAGTCCCGTGGCTGTGTGGTCAGTTCCTACGAGTTACATTGGTCCAGTGGGAGGTGTTGGTACCTCCCATGGGGCCGTTCGGGGGCTGTTTTGGGTTTTCACCCTCTATCACCATGCTTTTAAGCCTAAGTCTAGAAATATTCAAATTACCATCGTATTCTCAAACCGAGAGTCTCGCAGCTGCGTGTTCAGTTCCTACGAGTTACATTGGTCCCGTGGGAGGTGTTTGTGCCACTCACAGGGCCGTTCGGGGCAGTTTTGGGTTTTCACCCTCTAACACCATGTTTTGAGGCCATAGTCTAGAAATATGCAAATTATCATCTTATTCTCAAATTGGGAGACCCGAGGCTGCGTGGTTAGTTCTTACGAGTTACATTGGTCCCGTGGGAGGTGTTGGTGCCTCCCACAGGGTCATTCGGGTGCTGTTTTGGGTTTTCACCTTCTAACGCCATGTTTGTAAGCCTACGTTTAGAAATATGAAAATTACCGTCCTATTCATAAATCGGGAGTCCCGGGACTGCGCGGTCAGTTCGTACGAATTACATTGGTCCCGTGGGAGGTGTTGGTGCCTCCCATAGGGCCGTTTGGGGGTTGTTTTGAGTTTTCACCCTCTAATGCCATGTTTTTAAGCCTAAGTCTATATATATGTAAATAATCATCGTAATCTCAAACCGGGAGTCCTACGGCTGCGTGGTCAGTTCGTACGAGTTACATTGGTCCAGTGGGAGGTGTTGGTACCTCCCATGGGGCCGTTCGGGGGCTGTTTTGGGTTTTCACCCTCCATCGCCATGTTTTTAAGCCTAAGTCTAGAAATTTTCAAATTACCGTCGTATTCTCAAATCGGGAGTCCCGTCGTTGCGTGGTCATTTCGTACGAGTTACATTGGTCTCATGAGAGGTCTTGGTGCCTCCCACTGGGCCGTTCGGGAGCAATTTCGGGTTTTCACCGACTAACGCTGTGTTTTTAAGACTAAGTATAGAAATATGCAAATTACTGTTGTATTCTCAAATTAAGAGACCCGCGGCTACGTGGTCAGTTCCTACGAGTTACATCGGTCCCATGGGAGGTGTTGGTGCCTCCCACGGGGCCGTTCGGGGGCTGTTTTTTATTTTCACCATCTATGTCCATATTTTTAAGCCTAAGTCTAAAAATATGTAAATTACCATCGTGTTCTCAAATCGGGAGTCCCGTCATTGCGTGGTCCGTTCCTACGAGTTACATTGGTCTCCTGAGAGGTCTCTGTGCCTCCCACGGGGCCATTCGGGGGCTGTTTTGGGTTTTCACTTTCTAACGCAATGTTTTGAAGCCTAAGTCTAGAAATATGTAAATTATCATCATATTCTCGAATTGGGAGACCCGAGACAGCGTGGTCAGTTCCTACGAGTTCCAATTGTCCCATGGGACGTGTTGGTGCCTCCCTCGAGCCGTTCGGGGACTGTTTTGGATTTTCACCCTCTAACGCCATGTTTTTACGCCCAAGTCTCAATAAAAATGCAAATAATCATCGTATTCATAAACCGGTTGTCCCAAGGTTGCGTGGTCAGTTCCTACGAGTTACATTTGTCCCGTGGGAGGTGTTGGTGCCTCTCACGGGACCGTTCAGGGGTTGTTTTGGGTTTTCACCCTCTAACGCCATGTTTTTAAGCCTAAGTCTACAAATATGCAAATTATCATCGTAATCTCAAACCAGGAGTCCCGCGGCTATGGGGTCAGTTCCTATGAGTTACATTGGTGTCGTGGGTGGTGTTGGCGCCTCCCATGGGGCCATTCGGGGGATGTTTCGGGTTTTCACCCACTAACGCCATGTTTTTAAGCCTAAGTCTAGAAATATTCAAATTACCATCATATTCATAAATAGGGAGTCCCGTGGCTGCGCAGTCGGTTCCTACGAGTTACATTGGTCCCTTGGGAGGTGTTGGTGCCTCCCATGGGGCCATTTGGGGGCTATTTTGGATTTTTACACTCTAACGCCATGTTTTTAAGCCTAAGTCTACAAATATACAAATTATCGTTATATTCTCAAACCGAGAGACCCACATATGTGTGGTCAGTTCCTATGAGTTACATTGGTCGCGTGGGAGGTGTTGGTGCCTCCCATGGGGCCGTTCGAGGGCTATTTTGGGTTTTCATACTCTAACCCCATGTTTTTAATCCTAAGTTTAAAAATATGCAAATTACAATCGTATTCTCAAATTGGGAGTCCCGTGGCTACGCAGTCTGTTCCTACGAGTTACATTGGTCTCATAGGAGGTGTTGGTGCCTCCCACGGGGCCGTTCGGGGGTTATTTATGGTTTTCACCCGCTAACGAAATTTTATTAAGCCTAACTCTAGAAATATGCAAATTATTATCGTATTCTCAAACCGGGAGTTTAGTGGCTGCGTGATCAGTTCCTACGAGTCACATTGATCCTCTTGGAGGTGTTGGTGCCTCCCACGGGGCCATTCGAGGGTTGTTTTTGGGTTTTCACCCTCTAACGCCATGTTTTTAAGCCTAAGTATAGAAATATGCAAATTATCGTCGTAATCTCAAATCGGGAGTCCCGCGGATGCGTGGTCAGTTCCTACGAATTACATTGGTCTCGTGGGAGGTGTTGGTACCACCCAGGGGGCCGTTCGAAGGCTGTTTTGGCTTTTCACCCTTTAACGCCATCTTTTTAAGACTAAGTCTACAAATATGCAAATTATCATTGTATTCTCAAACTGGGAGACCTGCGGCTGCATGATTAGTTCCTACAAGCTCCATTGTTCCCGTGGGAGGTGTTGGTGCCTCCCACGGGGCCGTTTGAGGGCTATTTTGTATTTTCACCCTCTAACGCCATGTTTTTAAGCCTAAGTCTAAAAATATGCAAATTACCATCGTATTCTCAAATCGGGAGTATCGGAGCTACCCGGTCAATTCCTACAAGTTACATTGGTCTCATGGGAGGTGTTGGTGCCTCCCACGGGGCAGTTGGGGGGCAGTTTTGGGTTTTCACCCTCTAACGCCATGTTTTCATGCCTTAGTTTAGAAATAAGTAAATGATCATCGTATTCTCAAACCGAGAGTCCAGCGGCTGCGTGGTCAATTCCTACGAGTTATATTGGTCCCGTGGGAGGTGTTGGTGCCACCCACGGGGCCGTACGAGGGTTGTTTTGAGTTTTCACCCTCTAACGCCATGTTTTTAAGCCTAAGTCTAGAAATATACAAATTATCCTCGTATTCTCAAAATGGGAGGCCCGCGGCTGCGTGGTCAGTTTCTATGAATTACATTGGTCCTGTGGGAGGTGTTGGTGCCTCCCACGGGGCCGTTCAGGGTTTGTTTTAGATTTTCACCCTCGAACCGGGAGTTCCGTGACTGTGCGGTAAGTTCCTACAAGTCACCTTGGTCCCATGGGAGGTGTTGGTGCCTCCCACGGGGCCGTTTAGGGGTTGTTTTGGGTTTTCACCCTCGAATGCCATGTTTTTAAGCCTAAGTCTACAAATATGCAAATTATCATTGTATTTTCAAATCGGAAGTCCTGCGGCTACGAGGTCAGTTCCAACGAGTTACATTGGTCCCATGGGAGGTGTTGGTGCCACCCACGGGGTCGTTCGGGAGCTATTTTGGGTTTTCACCCTCTAACGCCGTGTTTTTAAGCCTAAGTCTAGAAATATGCAAATTATCATCGTACTCTCAAATCGGGAGTCCCGCGGGTGCGTGATCAGTTCCTACGAGTTACATTGTCTCGTGGGAGGTATTGGTGCCTCACACGGGGCAGTTCGGGGACTATTTCGAGTTTTCCCCCCACTAACGCCATCTTTATCTAAGTCTAAAAATATGCAAATTATCATCGTATTCTCAAACTGGGAGTCCCGTGGCTGTGTGGTCAGTTCCTACGATTTAGCATGGTCCCGTGGGAGGTGTTGGTGCCTCCAACGGGGCCATTCGGGGGCTGTTTGGGGTTTTCACCCTCTAACGCCATGTTTTTAAGCCTAAGTCTAGAAATATTCAAATTGCCATCGTATTCTCAAACCGAGAGTCTCGCGGCTGCGTGTTCAGTTCCTACGAGTTACATTGGTCCCATGGGAGGTGTTTGTGCCACTCATGGGGCCGTTCGGGGGCTGTTTTGGGTTTTCATCCTCTAACATAATGTTTTGAAGCCATAGTCTAGAAATAAGTAAATTATCATCGTATTCTCAAACTAGGAGACCCGAGGTTGCGTGGTAATTCCTACAAGTTGCATTGGTCCCGTGGGAGGTGTTGGTGCCTGCCACAGGGTTGTTCGGGATTTGTTTTGGGTTTTCACCCTCTAACGCCATGTTTGTAAGCCTAAGTCTAGAAATATGTAAATTACCATTGTATTCACAAGCAGGGAGTCCTGAGGTTGCGCGATGAGTTCGTACGAGTTACATTAGTCCCGTGGGAGGTGTTGGTTCCTCCCACGGGGCCGTTCGGGGGTTATTTTGAGTTTTCACCCTCTAACGCCATGTTTTTAAGCCTAAGTCTACAAATATGCAAATATTCATCGTAATTTCAAATCGGGACTCTTACGGCTACGTGGTCAATTCCTACGAGTTACATTGGTCCCCTGGGAGGTATTGGAGCCACTAAGGGGGCCGTTCGGGGGAGTTTCAGGTTTTCTCCCTCTAACGCCATATTTTGCCTCAGTCTAAAAATATGAAAATTACAGTCGTATTCTCAAACTTGGAGTCCCATCGCTGCATGGTCAGTTCCTACGAGTTACATTGATCTTGTGAGAGGTCTTGGTGCCTCCCACGGGGCCGTTCGGGGGCTATTTTGGGTTTTCACCCTCTAACGCCACGTTTTTATGCCTAAGACTAAAAATATGTAAATTACCATCGTACTCTCAAATCGGGAGTCCCGTGGCTATGCGATCAGTTCCTACGAGGTACATTGGTCTCGTGGGAGGTGTTGGTGCCTCCCAAGGGGCAGTTCGGGGGCAGTTTTTGGTTTTCACCCTCAAACGCCATGTGTTTAAGCCTAAGTAAAAACATATGCAAATTATCGTCGTATTCACAAACCGAGAATATCGCGACTACGTGGTCAGTTCCTACGAGTTATATTGGTCTCATGGGATGTGTTGGTGCCACCCACGAGGCCGTTTGAGGGCTATTTTGGGTTTTCACACTCTAACTCCATGTTTTTAGGCCTAAGTCTAGAAATATGCAAATTATCCTCGTATTCTCAAAATGGGAGACCCGCGGCTGCGTGGTCAGTTCCTACGAGTTCCATTGGTCCCGTGGGAGGTGTTGGGGCCTCCCACGGGGCTGTTCGGGGGTTATTTTGGATTTTCACCCTCTAACGCCATGTTTTTAAGACTAAGTCTAAAAAGTTACAAATTACCGTCGTATCCTCAAATCGGGAGTCCCGTGGCTGCGCGATCAGTTCCCACGAGTCACATTGATCCCGTGGGAGGTGTTGGTGCCTCCCACGGGGTCGGTTCGGCGGCTGTTTTTGGGTTTTCACCCTCTAACGCCATGTTTTTCAGCGAAAGTCTAGAAATATGCAAATTATCATTGTAATCTCAAACCAGGAGTTTCGCGGCTGCGTGGTGAGTTCCTACGAGTTATATTGGTCTCGCGGGAGGTGTTGGAGCCACCCACGGGGCCATTAGGGGGTTGTTTTGGGTTTTCACCCTCTAACGCCATGTTTTTAGGCCTAATTCTAGAAATATACAAATTATCAATGATTCTCAAATCGGGAGTCCCGCGGATGCATGGTTAGTTCCTACGAGTTACATTATTCCCGTGGGAGGTGTTGGTGCCAGCCACGGAACCGTACGAGAGCGGTTTTGGGTTTTCACCCTCTAACATCATATTTTTAGGCCAAAGTCTAGAAATATGCAAATTATCCTCGTATTCTCAAACTGGGAGACTCGCGGCTGCGTGGCCAGTTCCTACGAGTTACATTGGTCCTGTGGGAGTTGTTGGTGCCTCCCATGGGGCCGTTCAAGGGTTGTTTTAGATTTTAATCCTCTAACGCAATGTTTTTAAGCCAAAGTCTAGAAATATGTAAATTTCCATCGTATTCTCAAACCGGGTGTCCCGTGACTGCGCGGTCAGTTCGTACGAGTCACATTGGTCCCGTGGGACGTGTTGGTTCCTCCCACAGGGCTGTTCAGTGGTTTTTTTGCTTTTCAGCCTCTAACGCCATGTTTTTAAGCCTAAGTCCAGAAATATGAAAATTATCACTGTATTCTCAAACTCGGAGACCCGCGGCTACGTGGTTAGTTCGTACGAGTTCCATTGGTCCCGTGGGAGGTGTTGGTGCCTCCCCCGGGGCCGTTCGGGGGCTATTTTGGGTTTTCTCCCTCTAATGCCATGTTTTTATGCCTAAGTCTAAAAATATGCAAATTACCATCGTATTCTCAAACTGGGAGTCCCGTGGCTACGCGGTCAGTTCCTATGAGGTACATTGGTCTCGTGGGAGGTGTTGGTGCTTCCCAAGGGGCAGTTCGGGGGCAGTTTTTGGTTTTCTCCCTCAAACACCAAGTGTTTAAGCCTACATAAAAAAATATGGAAATTATTGTCGTATTCTCAAATGGGGAATCCTGCGGCTGCGTGGTCAGTTCCTACGAGTTACATTGGTCTCGTGGGAGGTGTTAGTACCACCCACGGGGTCGTTCAAGAGCTGCTTTGGGTTTTCACCCTCTAACGCCATGTTTTTAGGCCTTAGTCTATAAATAAGCAAGTTATGGTCATATTCTAAAACTGGGAGACCCAAGACTGCGTGGTCAGTTCCAACGAGTTACATTGGTCCTGTGGAAGGTGTAGGTGCCTCCCACGGGGCCATTAGGGGGCTATTTTGAGTTTTCACTTTCTAACGCCATGTTTTTACGCCTAAGTCTAAAAATATGCAAAATACCATCGTATTCTCAAATTGGGAGTCCCGTGACTGCGCGGCCAGTTCCTACGAGTCGCATTGGTCCCGTGGGAGGTGTTGGTGACTCCCACGAGACCATTCATAGATTGTTTTGGATTTTCACCCTCTAACGCCATGTTTTTAAGCCTAAGTCTACAAATATGCAAATTATCGTCGTATTCTCAAACCGGGAGTCCTGCGGCAGCGTGGTCAGTTCCAACGAGTTACATTGGTCCCGTGGGAGGTGTTGGTTCCACCCATGGAGCCGTTCGGAAGCTGTTTTGGGTTTTCACCCTCTAACGCCATGTTTTTAAGCTTAAGTCTAGAAATATACAAATTATCGACGTACTCTCAAATCGGGAGTCTCGCGGGTGCGTGGTCAGTTCCTAAGAGTTACATTGTCGTGTGGGAGGTGTTGGTGCCACCCACCGGGCCGTTCGGGGGATGTTTTGGGTTTTCACCCTCTAACGCCATACTTTTAAGCCTAAGTCTAGAAATATGAAAATTATCACTGTCTTATCATACCGGGAGACCCGCGGTTACGTGGTCAGTTCCTACGAGTTCCATTAATCCCGTGGGAGGTGTTGGTGCCTCCCACGGGGTCGTTCAAGGGTTGTTTTAGATTTTAACCGTCTAACGCAATGTTTTTTATCAAAGTCTAGAAATATGTAAATTTTTGTCGTATTCTCAAACCGAGTGTCCCGTGACTGCGCGGTCAGTTCGTACCAGTCACATTGGTCCCGTGGGAGGTGTTGGTTCCTCCCACGGGTTTTTCAGTGGTGTTTTTGCTTTTCACCCTCTAACGCCATGTTTTTAAGCCTAAGTCTAAAAATATGAAAATTATCGTCGTATTCTCAAACCGGGAGTCCCGTGGCTGCGCGGTCAGTTCTTACGAGTTACATTGGTCCCGTGGGAGGTCTTGGTGCCTCCCACGGGGACGTTTGGGAGTTGTTTTGGGTTTTCACCTCTAACGCCATGTTTTTAATCCCAAGTCTAGAAATATGCAAATTATTATCGTATTCTAAAACTGGGAGACCCAAGACTGCGTGGTCAGTTCCAACGAGTTACATTGGTCCTGTGGGAGGTGTTGGTGCCTCCCACGGGGCCATTCAGGGGCTATTTTGAGTTTTCACCCTCTAACGCCATGTTTTTACGCCTAAGTCTAGAAATATGCAAAATACCATCGTATTCTCAAATCGGAAGTTCCATGACTGCGCGGTCAGTTCCTACGAGTCACATTGGTCCCGTGGGAGGTGTTGGTGACTCCCACGGGACCATTCATAGGTTGTTTTGGGTTTTCACCCTCTAACACCATGTTTTTAAGCCTAAGTCTACAAATATGCAAATTACCATCGTATTCTCAAACCGGGAGTCCTGCGGCTGCGTGGTCAGTTCCAATGAGTTACATTGGTCCCGTGGGAGGTGTTGGTGCCACCCATGGGGCCGTTCGGAAGCTGTTTTCGGTTTTCACCCTCTAACGCCATGTTTTTAAGCCCAAGTCTAGAAATATGCAAATTATCGTCGTAGTCTCAAACCGGGAGTCCCGCGGGTGCGTGGTCAGTTCCTACGAGTTACATTGTCTCGTGGGAGGTGTTGATGCCACCCACCAGGCCGTTCGGGGGCTGTTTTGGGTTTTCACCCTCTAACTCCATACTTTTAAGCCTAAGTCTAGAAATATGCAAATTATCACTGTATTCTCAAACCGGGAGACCCGCGACTACGTGGTCAGTTCCTACGTGTTCCATTGGTCCCGTGGGAGGTGTTGGTGCCTCCCCCAGGGCCGTTCGGGGGCTATTTTGGGTTTTCACCCTCTAATGCCATGTTTTTATGCCTAAGTCTAAAAATATGCAAATTACCATCGTATTCTAAAACTGGGAGTCCCGTGGCTACGCGGTCAGTTCCTACGAGGTACATTGGTCTCGTGGGAGGTGTTGGTGCTTCCCACGGGGCAGTTCGGGGGTAATTTTTGGTTTTCTCCCTCAAACGCCATGTGTTTTAGCGTACGTGAAAAAATATGCAAATTATCGTCGTATTCTCAAACGGGGAATCCCGCGGCTGCATGGTTAGTTCCTACGAGTTACATTGGTCTCGTGGGAGGTGTTGGTACCACCCACGGGGCCATTCAAGAGTTGTTTTGGGTTTTTACACTCTAACGCCATGTTTTTAGGCCTTAGTCTAGAAATAAGAAAATTATCATCGTATTCTCAAACCGAGAGTCCCGCGGCTACGTGGTCAGTTCCTACGAGTTATATTGGTCCCGTCGGAGGTGTTGGTACCACCCACGGGGCCGTACGAGGGCTGTTTTGGGTTTTCACCCTCTAATGCCAAGGTTTTAAGCCTAAGTCTAGAAATATACAAATTATCTTCGTATTCACAAATTGGGAGACCCGCGGCTGGGTGGTCAGTTTCTATGAGTTACATTGGTCCTGTGGGAGGTGTTGGTGCCTCCCACGGGGCCGTTCAGGGGTTGTTTTAGATTTTCACCCTCTAACGCCATGTTTTTAAGTCTAAGTCTAGAAATATGCAAATTATCGTCGTGTGCTCAAATCGGGAGTCTCGTGGCTGCACGGTCAGTTCCTACGAGTCACATTGATCCCGTGGGAGGTGTTGGTGCCTCCCACGAGGACGTTCGAGGGTTATTTTTGGGTTTTCACCCTCTAATGCCCTTTTTTTAAGCGTAAGTCTAGAAATATGCACATTATCATTGTAATCTCAAACCGGGAGTTCCGCGACTGCGTGGTCAGTTTCTACGAGTTATATTGGTCTCGTGGGAGGTGTTGGTGCCACCCACGGGGACATTTGGGGTCTCTTTTGGGTTTTCACCCTCTACTGCCATGTATATAAGCCTAAATCTAGAAATATGCATATTATCATTGTATTCTCAAACCGAGAGACCCGCGGCTACGTGGTTAGTTCTTACGAGTTCCATTGGTCCCGTGGGAGGTGTTGGTGCCTCCCACGGGGCCGTTCGGCGGCTGTTTTGGATTTTCACCCTCTAACGCCATGTTTTTAATCCTAATTCTAAAAATATGCAAATTACCATTGTATTCTCAAACCGGGAGTTCCGGGGTTGCGCGATCAGTTCCTACGAGTTACATTGGTCTCGTGGGAAGTGTTAGTGCCTCCCATGGGGATGTTCGGGGGCTGTTTTGGGTTTTCACCCTCTAATGCCATGTTTTTAAGCTTAAGTCAAGAAATATACAAATTATCATCGTATTCTCAAACCGGGAGTCCCGCGGCTGCGTGGTTAGTTCCTATGAGTTACATTATTCCCATGGGAGGTGTTGGTGCCACCCACGGGGCCGTACGAGGGATGTTTTGGGTTTTCACCTTCTAACGCCATGTTTTTAGGCCTAAGTCTAGAAATATGCAAATTATCCTCGTATTCTCAAACCGGGAGACCCGCGGCTGCGTAGTCAGTTCCTACGAGTTACATTGGTCCTGTGGGAGTTGTTGGTGCCTCCCACGGGGCCGTTCAGGGGTTGTTTTAGATTTTAACCCTCTAATGCAATATTTTTAAACCAAAGTCTAGAAATATGCAAATTTCCATCGTATTCTCAAACCGAGTGTCCCGTGACTGCGCGGTCAGTTCGTATGAGTCACATTAGTCCTGTGGGAGGTGTTGGTTCCTCCCACGGGGCTGTTCAGTGGTTTTTTTTGCTTTTCACCCTCTAACGCCATGTTTTTAAACCTAAGTCTAAAAATATGCAAATTACCGTCGTATTCTCAAACCGAGAGTCCCGTGGCAGCGCGGTCAGTTCTTACGAGTTACATTGGTCCCGTGGGAGGTCTTGGTGCCTCCCACGAGGACGTTCGGGGGGTTATTTTGGGTTTTCACCCTCTAACGCAATATTTTTAAGCCTAAGTCTAGAAATATGCAAATTATGGTTGTATTCTAAAACTGGGAGACCCAAGACTGCGTGGTCAGTTCCAACGAGTTACATTGGTCCTGTGGGAGGTGTTGGTGCCTCCCACGGGGCCATTCGGGGGCTATTTTGAGTTTTCACCCTCTAACGCCATGATTTTATGCCTAAGTCTAGAAATATGCAAAATACCATCGTGTTCTCAAACTGGGAGTTCTGTGACTGCGCGGTCAGTTCCTACGAGTCACATTGGTCCCGTGGGAGGTGTTGGTGACTCCCACGGGGCCGTTCAGGGGTTGTTTGGGGTTTTCACCCTCTAACGCCATGTTTTTAAGCCTAAATCTACAAATATGCAATTTATCATCGTATTCTCAAATCGGGAGTCCTGCGGCTGCGTGGTCAGTTTAAACGAGTTACATTGGTCCCGTGGGAGGTGTTGGTGCCACCCACGGGGCAGTTCGCGAGATATTTTGGGTTTTCGCCCTCTAATGCCAATTTTTTAAGCCTAAGTCTAGAAATATGAAAATTATCGTCGTACTCTCAAACTGGGAGTCCCGCGGGTGTGTGGTCAGTTTCTACGAGTTACATTGTCTCGTGGAAGGTGTTGGTGCCTCTAACGGGGCTGTTCGGGGACTAATGCCATTTTTCCCTAAGTCTAAAAATATGAAAATTACCATCGTATTCTCAAACTGGGAGTTCCGTGGCTGTGTGGTTTGTTCCTACGAGTTACATTGGTCTTGTGGGAGGTGTTGGTGCCTCCCACGGGGACGTTCGGAGGCTGTTTTGGGTTTTCACGCTCTAACGCCTTTTTTAAGCCTAAGTCTAGAAATATTCAAATTGCCGTCGTATTCTCAAACTGGGAGACCCCTAGGCGGTGTGGTTAGTTCCTACGAGTTACATTGGTCCCGTGGGAGGTGTTGGTGCCTCCCACAGGGTCGTTCGAGGGCTGTTTTGGGTTTTCACCCTCTAATGCCATGTTTGTAAGCCTAAGTCTAGAAATATGCAAATTACCATTGTATTCACAAACAGGGAGGCCCGAGGCTGCGCGGTCAATTTCTACAAGTAACATTAGTCCCGTGGGAGGTGTTGGAGCCGCTAACGGCACCGTTCGGGGGAGTTTTAGGTTTTCCCCCACTAACGCCATGCTTTGCCTAAGTCTAAAAATATGACAATTATCGTCGTATTCTCAAACAAGGAGTCCCGTCGTTGCGTGGTCAGTTCCTACGAGTTACATTGGTCTCGTGAGAGGTCTTGGTGCCTCCCACGGGGTCGTTCGGGGTCTATTTTGGGTTTTCACCCTCCAACGTCATATTTTTAAGCCGAAGTCTAGAAATATCAAATTATTGTTGTATTGTCAAACTGAGAAACCCGCGGCTGCGTGGTCAGTTCCTACGAGTTACATTGGTCCCATGGGAGGTGTTGGTGCCTCCCATGAGGCCGTTCGGGAATTGTTTTGGGCTTTCACCATCTATTTTCATATTTTTAAGCCTAAGTCTAAAAATATTCAAATTACCATCGTGTTCAAAAATTGGGAGTCCCGTCACTGCGTGGTCAGTTCCTACGAGTTACATTGGTCTCGTGAGACGTCACGGTGCCTCCCACGGGGCCGTTCGGGGGCTGTTTTGGGTTATCACCGTCTAACGCAATGTTTTGAAGCCTAAGTCTAGAAATATGCAAATTATCATCGTATTCTCAAACTGGGAGACCCGAGGGAGCGTGGTCAGTTCCTACGAGTTACATTAGTCCCGTGGGACGTGTTGGTACCTCCCACAGAACCGTTCGGGGGTTGTTTTGGGTTTTCACCCTCTAGCGCCTTATTTTTATGCCTAAGTCTAGATGTATGCAAATTATCATCATATTCATAAATCGGGAGTCCCGTGGCTATGCGGTCAGTTCCTACAACTTATATTTGTCCCGTGGAAGGTGTTGGTGCCTCTCACGGGACTGTTGGATGGCTGTTTTGGGTTTTCACCCACTAACGCCATGTTTTTAAGCCTAAATCTATAAATATGCAAATTATCATCATAATCTCAAGCCGGGAGTCACGCGATTATGGGATCAGTTCCTATGAGTTACATTGGTCCCGTGGGTGGTGTTGTTGCCTCCCACGGGGAGGTTCGGGGGCTATTTAGGGTTTTCACCCACTAATGCCATATTTTCAAGCCTAAGTCTATAAATATTTAATTTATCATCGTATTCTTAAACCGGGAGTCCCGTGGCTGCGCGGTCGGTTCTTACGAGTTACATTGGTCCCTTGGGAGGTGTTGGAGCCTCCCATGGGGCCGTTCGGGGGCTATTTTGGGTTTTCACACTCCAACGCCATGTTTTTAATCCTAAGTTTAAAAATATGAAAATTGCTATCGTATTCTCAAATCAGGAGTCCCGTGGCTGTGCGGTCAATTCCTACGAGTTACATTGGTCTCATAGGAGTCGTTGGGGCCTCCCACGGGGCCGTTCGGGGGCTATTTTGGATTTTCACCCACTAACGAAATGTTTTTAAGCCTAAGTCTAAAAATATACAAATTATCATCGTATTCTTAAATCGGGATTCCCACGACTGCGTGGTCAGTTCCTATGAGTTATGTTGGTCCCGTGGGAAGTGTTGGTGCCACACACGGGGCCGTTCGAGGGATATTTTGGGTTTTCACCCTCTAACGCAATATTTTTAAGCCTAAGTCTAGAAACATGAAAATTATCATCGTATTCTCAAACTGGCAGACCCGCGATTGCATGGTCAGTTCCTATGAGTTACATTGGTCCCGTTGGAGGTGTTGGTGCCTCCCACGGGGCCGTTCGGGGGTTGTTGTCTATTTTTACCCTTTAACGCCATGTTTTTAGGCCTAAGTTAAGAAATATTCAAATTACCATTGTATTCTCGAACTGGGAGTCCCGTGGCTGCGTGGTGAGTTCCTACGAGTTGTATTGGTCCCGTAGGAGGTGTTGGTGCCACCAACGGGGCCGTTTGAGGGTTGTTTTGGGTTTTCACCCTCTAACGCCATGTTTTTAAACCTAAGTCTAGGAATATGCAAATTATCGTCATAAGCTCAAACCGGGAGTTCCGCGGCTGCGTGGTTAGTTCCTACGAGTTACATTATTCCCGTGGGAGGTGTTAGCGCCACCCACGGGGCCGTACGAGGGTTGTTCTGGATTTTCACCCTCTAACGCCATGTTTTTAGGCCTAAGTCTAGAAATATGCAAATTATCCTCGTATTCTCAAACCAGGAGACCCAAGACTGCGTGGTCAGTTCCAACGACTTACATTGGTTCCGTGGGAGGTGTTTGTGCCTCCCACGGGGCCATTCGGGGGCTATTTTGAGTTTTCACCCTCTAACACCATGTTTTTACACCTAAGTCTAGAAATATGTAAATTATGATCGTAGACACAAACTGGAAGTCCTAGGGCAGCGCGGTCAATTCCTATGAGTTACATTTGTCTCGTGAGAGGTGTTGATGCCTCTCACAAGACCGTTCGGGGGCTGTTTTGGGTTTTCACCCTCTAACGCCATGTTTTTAAGCCTAAGTCTACAAATATACAAATTATCATTGTAATGTCAAATCGGGAGTCCCGTGGCTATGGGGTCAGTTCCTATGAGTTACATCGGTCCTGTGGGTGGTGTTGGTGCCTCCCACGGGGCCACTCGAGGGTTGTTTCAGGTTTTCACCCGCTAACGCCATGTTTTTAAGCCTAAGTCTAGAAATATGCAAATTATCGTCGTATTCTCAAATCGGGAGTCCCGCGACTGCGTGGTCAGTTCCTACGAGTTAAATTGGTCTCGTGGGAGGTGTTGGAGCCACCCACGGGGTAGTTCGGGGGCTATTTTTGGATTTCACCCTCTAACGCCATGTTGTTAGGCCTAAGTTTAGAAATATACAAATTATCCTCGTATTCTCAAACCGAGAGACCCGCGGCTGCGTGGTCAATTGCTATGAGTTAAATTGGTCCTTTGGTAGGTGTGGGAGCCTCCCATGGGGCTGTTCGGAATCTGTTTTGGTTTTTCGCCCGCTAACGCCATGTTTAAGCCTAAGTTTAAAAATATGTAAATTAGCATCGTATTCTCAAACCGGGAGTCCCGTGGATGCGCGGTCAGTTCCTACGAGTTACATTGGTCTAGTGGAAGGTGTTGGTGCCTCCCACGGGGGAGTTCGGGAGATGTTTTGGGTTTTCACCCTCTAACGCTATGTTTTTAAGCCAAAGTCTAGAAATATATAAATTATCGTATTATTCACAAACCGGGAGTCCCGAGGCTACGTGGTCCGCTCCTACGAGTTACATTGGTCTCGTGGAAGGTGTTGGTGCCACCCACGGGGTCGTTCGAGGGTTGTTTTAGGTTTTCACCCTCTAACGACATGTTTTTAGGCCTAAGTCTAGAAATGTACAAATTATCCTCATATTCTCAAACCGGGAGACCCGCGGCGGCGTAGTCAATTGCTATGAGTTAAATTGGTCCTGTGGGAGGTGTGGGTGCCTCCCACGGGGCCGTTCGGGTGTTGTTTTGGATTTTAACCCTCTAATGTCATGTTTTAAGCATAAGTCTAAAGATATGCAAATTACCACCGTATTCTTAAACCGGGAGTCCCGTGGATGCGCGGTTAGTTCCTACGAGTTATATTGGTCTCGTGGGAGGTGTTGGTGCCTCCCATGGGGCAGTTCGAGGGCTGTTTTGGTTTTCACCCGCTAACGACATGTTTTTAAGCCTAAGTTTAGAAATATACAAATTATCATCATATTTTCAAACCTAAAGTCCCGCGGCTGCGTGATCAGTTCCTATGAGTTACATGTGTCCCGTGGGAGGTGTTGGTGCCACCCACGGGGCCGTACAAGGGCTGTATTGGGTTTTCACCCTCAAACGCCATGTTTTTAGGCCTAAGTCTAGAAATATGCAAATTATCCTTGTATTCTCAAACCGAGAGACTCGCGACTGTGTGGTCAGTTCCTTTGAGTTACATTGGTCCTGTGGGAGGTGTCGGTGCCTCCCACGGGGACGTTCGGGGATTATTTTGGATTTTCACCCTCGAATGCCATGTTCTTCAGCGTAAGTCTAGAAATATGAAAATTACCATCGTATTCTCAAAACGAGACTCTCATGGCTGCGCGGTCAGTTGTTACGAGTCACATTGGTCCCGTGGGAGGTGTTGGTGCCTCCCACGGGGCCGTTCTGGGGTTGTTTTCGAGTTTCACCCTCTAAAGCCATGTTTTTAACCCTAAGTCTAAAAGTATGTAAATTACTATCGTAATATCAAATCGGGAGTCCCGTGGCTGTGTGGTGTGTTCCTAAGAGTCACATTACTCCCGCGGGAGGTGTTGGTGCCTCCCACGGGTCTGTTCGGGGGTTGTTTTGGGTTTTCACCCTCTAACGCCATGTTTTTTAGCCTAAGTCTAGAAATATGCAAATTATTGTTCTAATCCCAAAATGGGAGTCCTGCGGCTGCGTGAACAGTTCCTACGAGTTACATTGGTCCCGTGGGACGTGTTGGTGCCACACACGGGGCCGTTCAAGGGATGTTCTGGGTTTTCACCCTCAAACTCCATTTTTTGACCCCTAAGTCTAGAAATATGCAAATTATCATCGTATTCTCAAACTGAGAGACCCGCGGCTGCGTGGTCAGTTCCTATGAGTTACATTGGTTCCGTGGGAGGTGTTGGTGCCTCCCACGGGGCCGTTCGGAGGTTTTTTTGGGTTTTTACCCTCTAATGCCATGTTTTTAAGCCTATGTTTAGAAATATTCAAATTCCCATCGTATTCTCAAACTGGGAGTCCCGTAGCTGCGTGGTCAGTTCCTACAATTTGATTGGTCCCGTAGGAGGTGTTGGTGCCTCCCACGGGGTCGTTTGGGGGCTCCTTTGGGTTTTCACCCTCTACCGCCATATTTTTAAGCCTAAGTTTAGAAATATGCAAATTATCGTCGTATTCTCAAATCGGGAGTCCCGCGTATGCGTGGTCAGTTCCTACGAGTTACATTGGTCTCGTGGAAGGTGTTGGTGCCACCCACGGGGCCGTTCGGGGGCTGTTTTGGGTTATCACCCTCTAACGCCATGCTTTTAAGCCTAAGTTTAGAAATATGCAAATTATCGTTGTATTCTCAAACCAGGAGACCCGTGACTGCGTGGTAAGTTCCTACGTGTTCTATTGGTCCCGTGGGAGGTGTTGGTGCCTCCCACGGGGCCGTTCGGGGGAAATTTTCAGTTTTCACCCGCTAACGCCATGTTTTTAATCCAAATTTCAAAAATATGTAAATTACCCTCGTATTCTCAAACCGGGAGTTCCGTGGACGCGCGGTCAGTTCCTACGAGTTACATTGGTCTCATGGGAGGTGTTGGTGCCTCCCATGGGGGAGTTCGGGAGCTGTTTTGGGTTTTCACCCTCTAGTGCCATGTTTTAAGCCTAAATCTAGAAATATACAAATTATCATCGTATTCTCAAACCGGATGTCCCGAGGCTGCATGGTCAGTTCCTACGAGTTCCATTGGTCCCGTGGAAGTTTTTTGTGCCACCCATGAGGCCGTTCGAGGGTTGTTTTGAGTTTTCACCCTCCAACGTCATGTTTTTAGGCCTAAGTCTAAAAATATGTAAATTATCCTCGTATTCTCAAACCAGGAGACCCGCGGCTGTGTGCTCAATTGCTATGAGTCAAATTGGTTCTGTGGGAGGTGTTGGTGCCTCCCACGTGGCCGTTCGGGGGTTGTTTTGGATTCTCACCCTCTAAAGCCATGTTTTTAAGCCTAAGCTTAGAAATATGTAAATTACCATCATAGTCTCAAACCGGGAGTTCCGTGACTGCGCGGTCAGTTCCTACGAGTCACATTGGTCCCGTGGGAGGTGTTGGTGCCTCCCATGGGGACGTTCGGGAGTTGTTTTTGGTTTTTACCCTCTAACGCCATGTTTTTAAGCTATACGTAAATTATCGTTGTAATCTCAAACAGGGAGTCCCGCGACTACGTGGTCAGTTCCTACGAGTTTCATTGGTCTCGTGGGGGGTGTTGGTGCCACCTACAGGGCCGTTCAGGGGATGTTTTGGGTTCTAACCCTCTAACACCATGTTTTTAAGCCTAAGTCTAGAAATATGAAAATTATCATTGTATTCTCAAATCGGGAGACCCGCGGCTGCGTGGTCAGTTCCTACGAGTTCCATTAGTCCCGTGGGAGGTGTTGGTTCCTCCTACGGGGTCGTTCGGGGGTTATTTTGGATTTTCACCCTCTAACGCCATGTTTTTAAGTCTAAGTCTAAAAATATGCAAATTACCATCGTATTCTCAAACCTAAAGTCCCGCGGCTACGTGATCAGTTCCTATGAGTTACATTGGTCTCGTGGGAGGTGTTGGTGCCACTCACGGGGCCGTACGAGGGTTGTATTGGGTTTTCACCCTCAAACGCCTCGTTTTTAGGCCTAAGTCTAGAAATATGCAAATTATCCTCGCATTGTCAAACTGGGAGACCCGCAACTGCGTGGTCAGTTCCTATGAGTTACATTGGTCCTGTGGGAGGTGTCGGTGCCTCCCACGGGGCCGTTCGGGAGTTGTTTTGTATTTTCAACCTCTAACGCCATGTTTTTTAGCCTAAGTCTAGAAATATGAAAATTACCGTCCTATTCTCACACCGGGAGTCCCGTGGCTGCAATCAGTTCCTACGAGTCACATTCGTCCCGTGGGAGGTGTTGGTGCCTCCCACGGAGCCGTTCAGGGGTTGTTTTCGGTTTGCTCCCTCTAACATCATGTTTTTAACCCTAAGTCTAGAAATATGTAAATTACTATCGTATTCTCAAACCGAAAGTCCCGTGGCTGCGCGGTCAGTTCCTAAAAGTCACATTGGTCCCGTGGGAGGTGTTGGTGCCTCGCTTGGGGCCGCTCGGTGGTAGTTTTGGGTTTTCACCCTCTAACGCCATATTTTTTTGCCTAAGTCGAGAAATATGCAAATTGTCATTTTAATCTCAAATCGGGAGTCCCGCGGCTGCGTGGTCAGTTCCTACGAGTTACATTGGTCCCGTGGGACGTGTTGGTGCCACACACCGGGCCGTTCGAGGGCTATTTTGGGTTTTCACCCTCTAACGCCATGTTTTTAGGCCTAAGTCTAGAAATATATAAATTATCCTCGTATTCTCAAACCGGGAGACCCTCGGCTGCGTGCTCAATTGATATGAGTTAAATTGGTCCTGTGGGAGTTGGTGCCTCCCACGAGGCCGTTCGGGGGTTGTTTTGAATTTTCGCCCTCTAACGCCATGTTTTTAAGCCTAACACTAGAAATATGCAAATTACCATCATAGTCTCAAACCGCGAGTCCCATGGATGGCGGTCAGTTCCTAAGAGTCACATTGGTCCCGTGGGCGGTGTTAGTGCCTCTCTCGGGGACGTTCGGGGGTTGTTTTGGATTTTCTCCCTCTAACGCCACGTTTTTAAGCCTAAGTCTAGAAATATGCAAATTATCATTGTATTCTCAAATCGGGAGACCCGTGTTCGGTTGGGAGGTGTTGGTGCCACCCACGGGGACGTTCAGGGGCTATTTTGGGTTCTCACCCTCTAACGCCATGTTTTTTAGCCTTAGTCTAGAAATATGCAAATTATCATTGTATTCTCAAACCAGGAGACATGTGGTCACGTGGTGAGTTCTTATGAGTTCCATTGGTCCCATGGGAGGTGTTGGTGCCTCCCACGGGGCCGTTCGGGGGCTGTTTTGGATTTTCACCCTCTAACGCCATGTTTTTAAGCCTAAGTCTAAAAATATGCAAATTATCATCGTATTCGGAAACCGAGAGTCCCGTGGCTGCGCGGTTAGTTCTTACGAGTTACCTTGGTCTCGTGGGAGGTGTTGGTGCCTCCCACGGGGCAGTTCGAAGGCAGTTTTTGTTTTCACCCACTAACGATATATTTTTAAGCCTAAGTTTAGAAATATACAAATTATCTTCGTATTCTCAAACCTAAAGTTTTGCGGCTGCATGATCAGTTCCTACAAGTTACATTGGTCCCGTGGGAGGTGTTGGTGCCACCCACGGGGCCGTACGAGGGCTGTATTGGGTTTTCTCTCTCAAACGCCATGCTTTTAGGCCTAAGTCCAGAAATATACAAATTATCCTCATATTATCAGATCGGGAGATCCGCGACTGCGTGGTCAGTTCCTATGAGTTACATTGGTCCAGTGGGATGTGTCTGTGCCTCCCACGGGGACATTCGGGGGTTGTTTTGGATTTTCACCCTCCAACGCCATGTTTTTAAGCCTAAGTCTAGAAATATAAAAATTAACGTCGTATTCTCAAAACGTGAGTCCCGTGGCTGCGCGGTCAGTTTCTACGAGTCACATTGGTCCCGTGGGAGGTGTTGGTGCCTCCCACGGGGCCGTTCAACGGTTATTTTTGGTTTTCACCCTATAATCCCATGTTTTTAACCCTAAGTATAGAAATATGTAAATTACTGTCATATTCTCAAACCGGGAGTCCCGTGGTTGTGCGGTCAGTTCCTATGAGTTCCATTGGTCCCGTGGGAGGTGTTGGTGCATCCCAAGGGGCCGTCCTAATGCAATGCTTTTAAGCCTAAGTCTAAAAATATGCAAACTACCATCGTATTCTCAAACCGGGAGTCCCGTGGCTGCGCGGTTACTTCCTACGAGTTATATTGGTCTCATGGGAGGTGTTGGTGCCTCATACGGGACAGTTCGGGAGCTGTTTTATGTTTTCACCCTCTAACCCCTTTTTTTAAAGCCTAAGTCTACAAATATGCAGATTATCATCGTATTCTCAAACCAAGAGACCCGCGGCTGGGTGGTCAGTCCTACGAGTTACATTGGTCTCGTTGGAGGTGTTAGTGCCACCCACGGGGCCGTTCAGGGGCTTTTGGGGTTTTTACCCTCTAACGCCATATTTTTAAGCCTAAGTTTTGATATATGCAAATTATTATAGTATTCTCAAATCGGGAGACCCGCGGTTGTGTGGACAGTTCCTACGAGTTCTATTGGTCCCGTGGTAGGTGTTGGTGCCTCCCAAGGGGCCGTTCGGTGGTTGTTTTGGGTTTTTCACCCTCTAACACCATATTTTTAGGCCTAAGTCTAAAAATATGCAAATTACTATCGTATTCTCAAACCGGGAGTCCCGTGACTGCGCGGTCATACCTATGAGTTCATTGGTCTTGTGGGAGGTGTTGGTGACTCCCACGGGACAGTTCGGGAGCTATTTTGGGTTTTCACCCTCTAACGCCATGGTTTTAAGCCTAAGTCTAAAAATATACAAATTACCATCGTATTATCAAACCGAGAGTCACGTGGCTGCGTTGTTAGTTCCTACAGTTACATTGGTCTCGTGGGAGGTGTTGGTGCCTCCCACGAGGCAGTTCGATGGCAGTTTTTATTTTCACCCGCTAACGACATATTTTTAAGCCTAAGTTTAGAAATATGAAAATTATCTTCGTATTCTCAAACCTAAAGTCCCGCGGCTGCGTGATCAGTTCCTAACAGTTACATTGGTCCCGTGGGAGGTGTTGGTGCCACCCACGGGGCCGCACGAGGGTTGTATTAGGTTTTCACCCTCAAACGCCATGTTTTTTGGCCTAAGTCTAGAAATATGCAAATTATCCTCGTATTCTCAGACCGGGAGACCCGCGGCTCCGTGGTCAGTTCCTATGAGTTACATTGGTCCTGTGGGAGGTGTCGGTGCCTCCCACAGGGACGCTCGGGGGTTGTTTTGGATTTTCGCCCTCTAACGCCATGTTTTTAAACCTAAGTCTAAAAATATGCAAATTACCATCGTATTCTCAAAACGGGTGTCCCGTGGCTGCGCGGTCAGTTCTTACGTGTCACATTGGTCCCGTGGGAGGTGTTGGTGCCTTCCATGGGGCCATTCAGAGGTTATTTTCGGTTTTCACCCTCTAACGCCATATTTTTAAGCCTAAGTCTAGAAATATGTAAATTATTATCGTATTCTCAAACCGGGAGTCCCGTGGCTATGCGGTCAGTTCCTAAGAGTCACATTAGTCCCTGTGGGAGGTGTTGGAGCAACCCATGGGACTGTTCGGGGGTTATTTTGGGTTTACACCCTCTAACGCCATGTTTGTTAGCCTAAGTCTAGAAATATACAAATTATCATTGTAATCTCAAACCGAGAGTCCCGCGGCTGAATGGTCAGTTCCTACGAGTTACATTGGTCCCGTGGGACGTGTTGGTGCCACACATGGGGCCGTTCGAGGGCTGTTTTGGGTTTTCACCCTATAACGCCATTTTTTTACGCCTAAGTTTAGAAATATGCAAATTATCATCGTATTCTCAAATCGGGAGACCCGCGACTGCGTGGTCAGTTCCTATGAGCTACATTGGTCCCGTGGGAGGTGCTGGTGCCTCCCACGGAGCCGTTCGGGGGATGTTTTGTATTTTTACCCTCTAATGCCATGTTTGTAAGCCTAAGTCTAGAAATATTAAAATTACCATTGTATTCTTAAACTGGGAGTCCTGTGACTGCGTGGTCAGTTCCTACGAGTTACATATGTCCCGTAGGAGGTGTTGGTGCGTCCCACGGCGCCGTTTTGGGGCTCTTTTGTGTTTTCACCCTCTAACGCCTTGTTTTTAAGCCCAAGTCTAGAAATATACAAATTATCATCGTATTATCAAACCAAGAGTCCCGCGGCTACGTTGTCAGTTCCTACGAGTTATATTGGTCTCGTGGGAGGTGTTGGTGCCACCCACGGGGCCGTTCGGGAACTATTTTGGGTTGTCACCCTCTAATGCCATGCTTTTAAGCCTAAGTTTAGTAATATGCAAATTATCGTTGTATTCTCAAATTGGGAGACCCGCGACTGCGTGGTCAGTTCATACGAGTTCCATTGGTCCCGTGGGAGGTGTTGGTGCCTCCCACGGGGTCGTTCGGGGGCCGTTTTGGATTTTCACCCTCTAACGCCATGTTTTTAAGCCTAAGTCTAAAAATACGCAAATTATCATCGTATTCTCAAAACGGGAGTCCCGTGGCTGCGCGGTTAGTTCCTACATATTACATTGTTCTCGTGGGAGGTGTTGGTGCCTCCCACGGGGAAGTTCGAGGGCTGTTTTGGTTTTCACCCGCTAACGACATGTTTTTAAGCCTAAGTTTATAAATATGCAGATTATCATCGTATTCTCAAACCTCAAGTCCCGCGGCTGCGTGATCAGTTCCTACGAGTTACATTGGTCCCGTGGGAGGTGTTGGTGCCACCCACGGGGCCGTACAAGGTCCGTATTGGGTTTTCACCCTCAAACGCCATGTTTTGAGGCCTAAGTCTAGAAATATTCAAATTATCCTCGTATTCTCAAACCGGGAGACCCGCGGCTGCGTCGTCAATTCCTATAAGTTACATTGGTCCTGTGGGAGTTGTCGGTGCCTCCCACGGGGACGTTCGGGGGTTGTTTTGGATTTTCACCCTCCAACGCCATGTTTTTAAGCCTAAGTCTAGAAATATGCAAATTACCGTCGTATTCTCAAAATGGGAGTCCCTTGGCTGCGCGATCAGTTTCTACGACTCATATTGCTCCCGTGGGAGGTGTTGGTGCCACCCACGGGGCCGTTCAGGGGTTGTTTTGGGTTTTCACCCTCTAACGCCATGTTTTTAACCCTAAGTCTAGAAATATGTAAATTACTGTTGTATTCTCAAACCGGGAGACCCGTGGCTGTGCGGTGAGTTCTTAAGAGTCAAATTAGTCCCGTGGGAGGTGTTGGTGCCTCCCATGGGTCCGTTCGGGGGTTGTTTTGGGTTTTCACCCTCTAACGCCATGTTTTTTAGCCTAAGTCTGTAATTATGCAAATTATCATTGTAATCTCAAATCGAGAGTTCCGCGGCTGCGTGGTCAGTTCCTATGAGTTACATTGGTCCCGTGAAAGGTGTTTGTGCCACCCATGGGGCCGTTCGAGGGCTATTTGTGTTTTCACCCTCTAATGTCATGTTTGTATGCCTATGTTTATAAATATGTAAATTTTCCTCGTATTCTCAAACCGGGAGACCCGCGGCTGCGTGGTCAATTGCTATGAGTTAAATTGGTCCTGTGGGAGGTGTTGGTGCCTCCCACGTGGCCGTTCGGGGGTTGTTTTGGATTTTCACCCTATAACGCCATATTTTTAAGCATAAGTCTAGAAATATGCAAATTGCCATCACAGTCTCAAACCGCGAGTCCCGTGGGTATGCGGTCAGTTCCTACAAGTCACATTGGTCCCGTGGGAGGTGTTGGTGCCTCTCATGGGGCCGTTCGGGAGTTTTTTTGGGTTTTTACCCTCTAACGACATGTTTTTAAGCTATATGAAAATTATCGTCGTAATCTCAAACAGGGAGTCCCGCGACTGCGTGGTCAGTTCCTACGAGTTCCATTGGTCCCGTGGGCAGTGTTGGTGCCTCCCACGGGGCCGTTCGGGGGCTATTTTTTATTTTCACCATCTAACATCATGTTTTTAAACCTAAGTCTAAAAATATGGAAATTCCCACGTATTCTCAAATCGGGAGTCCCGTGACTGCGCGGTCAGTTCCTATGAGTTACATTGGTTTCGTGGGAGGTGTTGGTGCCTCCCATGGGGCAGTTCGAGAGCTATTTTTTGTTTTCACCCGATAACGACATGTTTTTAAGCCTAGGTTTTGAAATATGAAAATTATCATCGTATTCTCAAACCTAAAGTCCCGTGACTGCGTGATCAGTTCCTACGAGTTACAATTGTCCCGTGGGAGGTGTTGGTGCCACCCACGGGGTCGTACGAGGGTTGTATTGGGTTTTCACCCTCAAACACCATGTTTTTGGGCCTAAGTTTAGAAATATGTAAATTATCCTCGTATTCTCAAATCGGGAGACCCGCGGCTGCGTGGTCAGTTCCTTTGAGTTACATTGGTCCTGTGGGAGGTGTGTGTGCCTCCCACGGGGCCGTTCGGGGATTGTTTTTTATTTTCACCCTCTAACACCATGTTTTTAAGCCTAAGTTACCGTCGTATTCTGAAACCGGGAGTCCCGTGGCTGCGCGGTCAGTTCCTACCAGTCACATTCGTCCTGTGGGAGGTGTTGGTGCCTCCCACGGGGCCGTTCAGGGGTTGTTTTTAGTTTACACCCTCTAACGCCATGTTTTTAACCCTAAGTATAGAAATATGTAAATTACTGTCATTTTCTCCAACCGGGAGTCCCATGGCTGCGTGGTCAGTTCCTAAGAGTCACATTGGTCCCTTGGGAGGTGTTAGTGCCTCGCATGGGGCCGTTCGAGGGTTATTTTGGGTTTTCACCCTCTAACACCGTGTTTTGTAGCCTAAGTCTAGAAATATGCAAATTATCGTTTTAATCTCAAACCGGGAGTCCTGCGGCTGCGTGGCCAGTGCCTACGAGTTACATTGGTACTGTGGGACGTGTTGGAGCTACACACGGGGCCGTTTGGGGGTTGTTTTTGGTTTTAACCCTATAATGCCATGTTTTTAAGCCTAACTCTAGAAATATGCAATTTATCGTTGTATTCTCAAATCGGGAGTCCCCCGGCTGCATGGTCAGTTCCTACGAGTTCCATTGGTCTCGTGGGAGGTGTTGGTGCCACCCACGGGGCCGTTCAGGGGCTTTTTAGGTTTTTACCCTCTAACGCCATGTTTTTAATCCTAAGTTTAGAATTATGGAAATTATCATTGTATTCTCAAATCGGGAGACCCGCGGTTGCGTGGTCAGTTCCTACGAGTTCCATTGGTCCCGTGGGAGGTGTTGGTGGCTCCCAAGGGGCCGTTCGGGGATTGTTTTGGATTTTCACCATCTAACGCCATGTTTTTAAGCCTAAGTCTAAAAATATACAAATTACACTCGTATTCTCAAACCGGGAGTCCCGTGGCTGTGCGGTCAGGTCCTACGAGTTATATTGCTCTCATGGGAGGTGTTGGTGCCTCCTACGGGACAGTTCGGGAGCTGTTTTAGGTTTTCAAACTCTAACGCCTTTTTTTTAAGCCTAAGTCTACAAATATGCAGATTATCATCGTATTCTCAAACTAGGAGACCCGCGGCTGCGTGGTCAGTCCTACGAGTTACATTGGTCTCGTTGGAGGTGTTGGTGCCACCCACGGGGCCGTTCAGGGGCTTTTGGGGTTTTTACCCTCTAACACCATGTTTTTAAGACAAAGTTTTGATATATGCAAATTATCATAGTATTCTCAAATCGGGAGACCCGCGGTTGTGTGGACAGTTCCTCCGAGTTCTATTGGTCCCGTGGTAGGTGTTGGTGTCTCCTAAGGGGCCGTTCGGTGGTTGTTTTGGGTTTTTCACCCTCTAACACCATATTTTTAGGCCTAAGTCTAAAAATATGCAAATTACTATCGTATTCTCAAACCGGGAGTCCCGTGGCTGCGCGGTCATTCCTACGAGTTCGTTGGTCTTGTGGGAGGTGTTGGTGCCTCCCACGGGACAGTTCCGGAGCTATTTTGGGTTTTCACCCTCTAACGCCATGTTTTTAAGCCTAAGTCTAAAAATATACAAATTACCATCGTATTCTCAAACCGAGAGTCACGTGGCTGCGCTGTTAGTTCCTACAGTTACATTGGTCTCGTGGGAGGTGTTGGTGCCTCCCACGAGGTAGTTCGATGGAAGTTTTTATTTTCACCCGCTAACGACATATTTTTAAGCCTAAGTTTAGAAATATGAAAATTATCTTCGTATTCTCAAACCTAAAGTCCCGCGGCTGCGTGATCAGTTCCTAAAAGTTACATTGGTCCCGTGGGAGGTATTGGTACCACCCACGGGGCCGTACGAGGGTTGTATTGGGTTTTCACCCTCAAACGCCATGTTTTTATGCCTAAGTCTAGAAATGCGCAAATTATCCTCATATTCTCAGACTGGGAGATCCGCGGCTCCGTGGTCAGTTCCTATGAGTTACATTGGTCCTGTGGGAGGTGTCGGTGCCTCCCAAAGGGACGCCTGGGGGTTGTTTTGGATATTCGCCCTCTAACGCCATGTTTTTAAACCTAAGTCTAAAAATATGCAAATTACCGTCGTATTCTCAAAACGGGTGTCCCGTGGCTGCGCGGTCAGTTCTTACGAGTCACATTGATCCCGTGGGAGGTGTTGGTGCCTCCCATGGGGCCATTCAGGGTTATTTTCGGTTTTCACCCTCTAACGCCATATTTTTAATCCTAAGTCTAGAAATATGTAAATTATTATCGTATTCTCAAACCGGGAGTCCCGTGGCTATGCGGTCAGTTCCTAAGAGTCACATTAGTCCCTATGGGAGGTGTTGGAGCCTCCCATGGGACCGTTCGGGGGTTGTTTTGGGTTTTCACCCTCTAACGCCATGTTTGTTAGCCTAAGTCTAGAAATATGCAAATTATTATTGTAATCTCAAACTGAGATTCCCGTGGCTGAATGGTCAGTTCCTACGAGTTACATTGGTCCCGTGGGACGTGTTGGTGCCACACATGGGGCCGTTCGAGGGCTGTTTTGGGTTTTCACTCTCTAACGCCATTTTTTTATGCCTAAGTCTAGAAATATGTAAATTATTATCGTATTATCAAATCGGGAGACCCGCGGTTGCATGGTCAGTTCCTATGAGTTACATTGGTCCCGTGGGAGGTGTTGGTGCCTCCCACGGAGCCGTTCGGGGGATGTTTTGTATTTTTACCCTCTAATGCCATGTTTGTAAGCCTAAGTCTAGAAATATTAAAATTACCACTGTATTCTTAAACTGGGAGTCCTGTGACTGCGTGGTCAGTTCCTACGAGTTACATATGTCCCGTAGGAGGTGTTGGTGCGTCCCACGGCGCCGTTTGGGGGCTCTTTTGTGTTTTCACCCTCTAACGCCTTGTTTTTAAGTCCAAGTCTAGAAATATACAAATTATCATCGTATTATCAAACCAAGAGTCCCGCGGCTACGTTGTCAGTTCCTACGAGTTATATTGGTCTCGTGGGAGGTGTTGGTGCCACCCACGGGGCCGTTCGGGAACTATTTTGGGTTGTCATCCTCTAATGCCATGCTTTTAAGCCTAAGTTTAGAAATATGCAAATTATCGTTGTATTCTCAAATTGGGAGACCCGCGACTACGTGGTCAGTTCATACGAGTTCCATTGGTCCCGTGGGAGGTGTTGGTGCCTCCCACGGGGTCGTTCGGGGGCCGTTTTGGATTTTCACCCTCTAACGCCATGTTTTTAAGCCTAAGTCTAAAAATAGGGAAATTATCATCGTATTCTCAAAACGGGAGTCCCGTGGCTGCGCGGTTAGTTCCTACATATTACATTGTTCTCGTGGGAGGTGTTGGTGCCTCCCACGGGGAAGTTCGAGGGCTGTTTTGGTTTTCACCCGCTAACGACATGTTTTTAAGCCTAGGTTTATAAATATGCAAATTATCATCGTATTCTCAAACCTCAAGTCCCGCGGCTACGTGATCAGTTCCTACGAGTTACATTGGTCTCGTGGGAGGTGTTGGTGCCACCCACGGGGCCGTACAAGGTCCGTATTGGGTTTTCACCCTCAAACGCCATGTTTTGAGGCTTAAGTCTAGAAATATTCAAATTATCCTCGTATTCTCAAACCGGGAGACCCACGGCTGCGTCGTCAATTCCTATAAGTTACATTGGTCCTGTGGGAGTTGTCGGTGCCTCCCATGGGGACATTCGGGGGTTGTTTTGGATTTTCACCCTCCAACGCCATGTTTTTAAGCCTAAGTCTAGAAATATGCAAATTACCGTCGTATTCTCAAAATGGGAGTCGCTTGGCTGCGCGGTCAGTTTCTACGACTCATATTGCTCCCGTGGGAGGTGTTGGTGCCACCCACGGGGCCGTTCAGAGGTTGTTTTCGGTTTTCATCCTCTAACGCCATGTTTTTAACCCTAAGTCTAGAAATATGTAAATTACTGTCGTATTCTCAAACCGGGAGTCCCGTGGCCGTGCGGTGAGTTCTCAAGAGTCAAATTAGTCCCGTGGGAGGTGTTGGTGCCTCCTATGGGTCCGTTCGGGGGTTGTTTTGGGTTTTCACCCTCTAACGCCATGTTTTTTAGCCTAAGTCTAGAATTATGCAAATTATCATTGTAATCTCAAATCGGGAGTTCCGCGGCTGCGTGGTCAGTTCCTATGGGTTACATTGGTCCCGTGAAAGGTGTTTGTGCCACCCATGGGGCCGTTCGAGGGCTGTTTGTGTTTTCACCCTCTAACGTCATGTTTTTAGGCCTAAGTCTATAAATATGTAAATTTTCCTCGTATTCTCAAATCGGGAGACCAGCGGCTGCGTGGTCAATTGCTATGAGTTAAATTGGTCCTGTGGGAGGTGTTGGTGCCTCCCACGTGGCCGTTCGGGGGTTGTTTTGGATTTTCACCCTTTAACACCATGTTTTAAGCATAAGTCTAGAAATATGCAAATTGCCATCACAGTCTCAAATCGGGAGTCCCGTGGGTACGCGGTCAGTTCCTACAAGTCACATTGGTCCCGTGGGAGGTGTTGGTGCCTCTCATGGGGCCGTTCGGGAGTTTTTTTGGGGTTTTTACCCTCTAACGACATGTTTTTAAGCTATATGAAAATTATCGTCGTAATCTCAAACAGGGAGTCCCGTGACTGCGTGGTCAGTTCCTACGAGTTCCATTGGTCCCGTGGAAGGTGTTGGTGCCTCCCACGGGGCCGTTCGGAGGCTATTTTTTATTTTCACCATCTAACACCATGTTTTTAAACCTAAGTCTAAAAATATGGAAATTCCCACGTATTCTCAAATCGGGAGTCCCATGACTGCGCGGTCAGTTCCTATGAGTTACATTGGTTTCGTGGGAGGTGTTGGTGCCTCCCATGGGGCAGTTCGAGGGCTGTTTTGGGTTTTCACACGATAACGACATGTTTTTAATCCTAAGTTTTGAAATATGAAAATTATCCTCATATTCTCAAACCTAAAGTCCCGTGGCTGCGTGATCATTTCCTACGAGTTACATTGGTCCCGTGGGAGGTGTTGGTGCCACCCACGGGGTCGTACGAGGGTTGTATTGGGTTTTCACCCTCAAACGCCCTGTTTTTAGGCCTATGTTTAGAAATATGTAAATTATCCTCGTATTCTCAAATTGGGAGACCCACGGCTGCGTGGTCAGTTCCTATGAGTTACATTGGTCCTGTGGGAGGTGTCGGTGCCTCCCACAGGGCCGTTCAGGGATTGTTTTGGATTTTCACCCTCTAACACCATGTTTTTAAGCCTAAGTTACCGTCGTATTCTAAAACCGGGAGTCCCGTTGTTGTGCGATCAGTTCCTACCAGTCACATTCGTCCCGTGGGAGGTGTTGGTGCCTCCCACGGGGCCGTTCAGGGGTTGTTTTCAGTTTTCACCCTCTAACGCCATGTTTTTAACCCTAAGTCTAGAAATATGTAAATTACTGTCGTTTTCTCAAACCGGGAGTCCCATGGCTGCGTGGTCAGTTCCTAAGAGTCACATTGGTCCCTTGGGAGCTGTTGGTGCCTCGCATGGGGCCGTTCGAGGGTTGTTTTGGGTTTTCACCCTCTAACGCCATGTTTTTTAGCCTAAGTCTAGAAATATGCAAATTATTATTTTAATCTCAAACCGGGAGTCCTGCGGCTGCGTGGTCAGTTCCTACGAGTTACATTGGTACCGTGGGACGTGTTGGAGCTACACACGGGGCCGTTTGGGGGTTATTTTTTGTTTTAACCCTATAATGCCATGTTTTTAAGCCTAACTCTAGAAATATGCAATTTATCGTCGTATTCTCAAATCGGGAGTCCCCCGGCTGCATGGTCAGTTCCTACGAGTTCCATTGGTCTCGTGGGAGGTGTTAGTGCCACCCACGGGGACGTTCAGGGGTTTTTTGAGTTTTTACCCTCTAACGCCATGTTTTTAATCCTAAGTTTAGAATTATGGAAATTATCGTTGTATTCTCAAATCGGGAGACCCGTGGTTGCGTGGTCAGTTCCTACGAGTTCCATTGCTCCCGTGCCAGGTGTTGGTGGCTCCCAAGGGGCCGTTCGGGGATTGTTTTGGGTTTTCACCGTCTAACGCCATGTTTTTAAGCCTAAGTCTAAAAATATACAAATTACCATCGTATTCTAAAATCGGGAGTCCCGTGGCTGCGCGATCAGTTCCTACGAGTTACATTGGTCTCGTGGGAGGTGTTGGTGCCTCCCACGGGACAGTTCGGGAGTTGTTTTGGGTTTTCACCCTCTAACGCCATTTTTTTACGCCTAAGTCTAGAAATATGCAAATTATCATCATATTCTCAAATCGGGACACCTGCGGCTGCGTGGTCAGTTCCTATGAGTTACATTGGTCCCGCGGGAGGTGTTGGTGCCTCCCACGGGGCCGTTCGGGGGTTATTTCGGGTTTTTACCCTCTAATGCCATATTTTTAAGCCTAAGTATAGAAATATTCAAATTACCATCGTATTCTCAAACTAGGAGTCCCATGGCTGCGTACTCAGTTCCTACGAGTTACATTGGTCCCGTAGGAGGTGTTGGTGCCTCCCACGGGGCCGTTTGGGGGCTTTTTTTGGTTTTCACCCTCTAACACCATGTTTTTAAACCTAAGTATAGAAATATGGAAATTATCATCAAATTCTCAAACCGGGAGTCCCGCGACTGCGTGGTCAGTTCCTAGGAGTTACATTGTTCTTGTGGGAGGTGTTAGTGCCACCCACGGGGTCGTTCGGGAGCTATTTTGAGTTTTCACCCTCTAATGCCATGCTTTTAATCCTAAGTTTAGAAATATGCAAATTATCGTTGTATTCTCAAACCGGGAGGTCCACGACTGCGTGGTCAGTTCCTACGAGTTCCATTGGTCCCATGGGAGGTGTTGGTGCCTCCCACGGGGCCGTTCGTGGGTTGTTTTGGGTTTTCGCCCGCTAACGCCATGTTTTTAAGCCGAAGCCTAAAAATATGCAAATTACCATCGTATTCTCAAACCAGGAGTCCCGCGGATGCGCGGTCAGTTCGTACGAGTTACATTGGTCTTGTGGGAGGTGTTAGTGCCTCTCACGGGGCCGTTCGAGGGAGGTTTTGGGTTTTCTCCCTCTAACGTCATGTTTTTAGGCCTAAGTCTAGAAATATGTAAATTATCCTCGTATTCTCAAACCGGGCGACCTGCGGCTGCGTGGTCAATTGCTATGAGTTAAATTGGTCCTGTGGGAGGTGTTGGTGCCTCCCACGTGGCCGTTCGGGGGTTGTTATGGATTTTCATCCTCTAACGCCATGTTTTTAAGCCTAAGTCTAGAAATATGAAAATTACCATCGTAGTCTCAAAACGAGAGTCCCGTGGCTGTGCGATCAGTTCCTACGAGTCACATTGGTCCCGCGGGAGGTGTTGGTGCCTCCCATGGGGCCGTTCGGGAGTTGTTTTTTGTTTTTACCCTCTAACACCATGTTTTTAAGCTATATGAAAATTATCGTCCTAATCTCAAACAGGGAGTCCCGCGGCTGAGTGGTCAGTTCCTACGAGTTACATTGGTCTCGTGGGAGGTGTCGTTGCCACCCACGGGGCCATTGAGGGGTTGTTTTTGGTTCTCACCCTCTAACGCAATGTTTTTAAGCCTAAGCCTAGAAATATGCAAATTATCATTGTATTCTCAAAATGGGAGACCCGCGGCTGTATGGTCAGTTCCAACGAGTTCCATTGGTCCAGTGGGAGGTGGTGCCTCCCCAAGGGGCGTTCGGGGGTTGTTTTGGGTTTTCACCCTCTAACGCCATGTTTTTAAGCCTAAGTCTAAAAATATGCAAATTACCATCGTATTATCAAATCGGGAGTCTCGTGGCTGCGCGGTCAGTTCCTAAGAGTTACATTGGTCTCGTGGGAGGTGTTGGTGCCTCCCACGGGACAGTTCGGGAGCTGCTTTGGGTTTTCACCCTCTAACGCTATGTTTTTAAGCCTAAGTCTAGAAATATGCAAATTATGGTCGTATTCTCAAACTGGGAGTCCCGCGACTACGTGGTCAGTTCCGATGAGTTACATTGGTCTCGTGGGAGGTGTTGGTGCCACCCACGGGGCCGTTTGGGGGATATTTTGGGTTTTCACCATCTAACGCCATGTTTTTAAACCTAAGTCTAGAAATATGCAAATTATCGTCGTATTCTCAAACCGTGAGTCCCGCGACTACGTGGTCAGTTCTTACGAGTTACATTGGTCTCGTGGGAGGTGTTAGTGCCACCTACGAGGCCGTTCAGGGGATATTTTGGCTTCTCATCCTCTAACGCCATGTTTTTATGCCTAAGTCTAGAAATATGCAAATTATCATTATATTTTCACAAACCGGGAGACCCGCGGACGCGCGGTCAGTTCTTACGAGTTCCATTGGTCCAGTGGGAGGTGTTGGTGCCTCCCATGGGGCCGTTTGGGGGCTGTTTTTTATTTTCACCCTCTAATGCCATGTTTTTAAGCCTAAGTCTAAAAATATGCAAATTACCATCGTATTCTCCAACTGGGAGTCCCGTGGCTGGGCCGTTAGTTCCTTTGAGTTACATTGGTCTCGTGGGACGTGTTAGTGCCTCCCACGGGGAAGTTCGAGGGCAGTTTTGGTTTTCACCTGCTAACGACATGTTTTTAAGCCTAAGTTTAGAAATATACAAATTATCATTGTATTCTCAAACCTAAAGTCCCGCGGCTACGTGATCAGTTCCTACAAGTTACATTGGTCCAGTCGGAAGTGTTGGTGCCACCCACGGGGTCGTACGAGGGTTGTATTGGGTTTTCACACTCAAACGCCATGTTTTTAAGCCTAAGTCTAGAAATATACAAATTATCCTCGTATTCTCAAACCGGGAGACCCGCGACTGCGTGGTTAGTTCCTATGAGTTACATTCGTCCCGTGGTAGGTGTTGGTTCCTCCTACGGGGACGTTCGAGGGCTGTTTTTTATTTTTACATTATAACGCCATGTTTTTAGGCCTAAGTTTAGAAATTCTCATATTATCCTCATATTCTCAAACCGGGAGACCGGCGGCCCCATGGTTAATTCCTATATGTTAAATTGGTCCTCTGGGAGGTGTTGGTGCCTCCCACGGGGCCGTTCAGGGGTTTTTTGGATTTTAATCCTCTAACGCCATGTTTTTAATCCTAAGTCTAGAAATATGCAAATTACCATCGTAGTCTCAAACCGGGAGTCCCGTGGCTGTGCAGTCAGTTCGTACGAGTTCGATTGGTCCCGTGGGAGGTGTTGGTGCTTCCCATGGGGCCGTTCGGGAGTTGTTTTGGGATTTTACCCTCTAACGCCATGTTTTTGAGCTATATGCAAATAATCGACGTAATCCCAAACAGGGAGTCCCGTGACTGCGTGGTCAGTTCCTACGAGTTACATTGGTCGCGTGGGAGGTGTTAGTGCCACCCACGGAGCCGTTCAGGGGATTTTTTGGGTTCTCACCCTCTAAGGCCATGTTTTTAATCCTAAGTCTAGAAATATGCAAATTATCATTGTACTCACAAATCGGGAGACCCGCGGTGGCGTGGTCAGTTCCTACGAGTTCCATTGGTCTCGTGGGCGGTGTTGGTGCCTCCCACGGGACCGTTCGGGGCCTGTTTTGGGTTTTCGCCCGCTAACGCCATGTTTTTAAGCCGAATTCTAAAAATATATAAATTACCATCGTATTCTCAAACCAGGAGTCCCGCGGATACGCGGTCAATTCGTACGAGTTACATTAGTCTCGTGAGAAGTGTTGGTGCCTCCCACGGGGGAGTTTGGGAGCTGTTTTGGGTTTTCACACTCTAACGCCATGTTTTTAGGCCTAAGTCTAGAAATATGCAAATTATCCTTGTATTCTCAAATCGGGAGACCTGCGACTGCGTGGTCAGTTCCTACGAGTTCCATTGGTCCCGTGGGAGGTCTTGGTGCCTCCCACGGGGTCGTTCGGGGGCTGTTTTGGGTTTTCACCCTCTAACGCCATGTTTTTAAGCCTAAGTCTATAAATATGCAAATTACCATCGTATTCGAAAACTGGGAGTCCCGTGACTGCGCGGTTAGTTCCTACGAGTTACATTGATCTCGTGGGAGGTGATGGTTCCTCCCACGGTGGAGTTCGAGAGCTGTTTTAGGTTTTCACCCTCTAACGCCATGTTTTTATGCTTAAGTATTGAAATATACAAATTAATATCATATTCTCAAACTGGGAGACCCGTGGCTGCGTGGTTAGTTCCTATGAGTTACATTGGTCCCGTGGGAGGTATTGGTGCCTCCCACGGAGCCGTTCGGGTTTTTTTTTGGGGTTTTACCCTCTAATGCCATGTTTTTAAGCCTAAGTCTAGAAATATTAAAATTACCATAGAATTCTCAAAATAGAAGTTATGTGGCTACGTGGTCAGTTCCTACGAGTTACATTGGTCCCGTAGGAGGTCTTGGTGCCTCCCACGGGGCCTTTGGGGGGCTGTTTTGGGTTTGCACCCTCTAACGCCATGTTTTTAAGCCTAACTCTAGAAATATGCAAATTATAATTGTATTCTCAAATCGGGAGTCCCGCAGCTTCGTGGTAATATCCTACGAGTTACATTGGTCTCGTGGGAGGTGTTGGTGCCACCCACGGGGCCGTTCAGGTGCTTTTTGAGTTTTTACCCTCTAACGCCATATTTTTAAGCCTAAGTTTAGATAAATGCAAATTATCGTTGTATTCTTAAACCGGGAGACCCGCAGTTTCGTGGTCAGTTCCTACGAGTTTCATTGGTCCCGTGGAAGGTGTTGGTGCCTCCCAAGGGGCCGTTCGGGGGTTGTTTTGGGTTTTCATGCTCTAACGCCATGTTTTTAAGCCTAAGTCTAAAAATATGCAAATTACCACTGTATTCTCAATCCGGGAGTCCCGTGGTTGCGCGGTCAGTTCCTACGAGTTGCTTTAGTCTCGTGGGAGGTGTTGGTTCCACCCACGGGGCCGTTCGAGGGATGTTTTGGGTTTTCACCCTCTAACGCCATGTTTTTAAGCCTAAGTCTAGAAATATGCAAATTAAGATCGTATTCTCAAACCGGAAGTCCCGTGACTGCGCGGTCAGTTCCTACGAGTTACATTGGTTTCCTGGGAGGTGTTGGTGCCACCAACGGGGCCGTTCGGGGGCTGTTTTTTGTTTTCACCCTCTAACGCCATATTTTTAAGCCTAAGTTTAGAAATATGCAAATTATCGTTGTATTCTCTAATCGGGAGACCCGCGACCGGGTGGTTAGTTCCTAGGAGTTTCATTGGTCTCGTGGGAGGTGTTGGTGCCACTTTTCATCTTAGTGATACATTGCAGGTTTTTATTGTACGGTCATTCTCAACTTATATCATAGGGTATTCAATTGTAAATAGTTGAGTTATGTACTTTTGTTTTCTAGGATTTGGGTAGATACAATCTTTGTAGAAATAGGTTTTTCTTATCTTTTTGTCCCCCTACAAGTCCTAGTTGACTCAAAGGAGATTTTATCTCATATTTCCAAAGGGGGAGATTGAAGCCCTTATACACTTGACTCACTTGAGTCTATATTGTATAAGTGCTCATCTAGTTTGGAAATTGTGATAAAATTATGTCCATCCTAGAAACCAAAGAACCTCAGAGATTGGTTTGCTATTTCATTCATATATCTTGTAGTGATCTATATCTGATTACCAACACCCACACACAGTAGAATGCATCATATACATGTCATATTGCATATTTATGTGTGTACATATGTTGAGTATGTTTAAATCCCTTAATTTGATTTTTAAATATTTTTTGGGATTTTATAAACATTTTTTTAATAAAGATTTTATTAATTAAAACTTGATTTTAGAAGTTTGTGGGTTCAATCTCTAAATATGGATTAATGGGTTTATTGGCTCAAAGTTGGTTTGGGTAGAAACCAAAAGCGGCAGAGACCTCAGGGTTTCGTTGTAATTAATTTATGACGCGCGTTTAATATCGCCTTATTGACTAACACCTGTTGCTTGCTCATTGGTGGGATTTGTGTTTCTTCACTGAGTATACAATCGCGTATGCTTACAACCGTTGGATCAAACCTTATCAACGATCTGCATGCTTTCTTTGGTAATCCATGTGTATCCCTTTTGAATCAATCAGATGTTTTTTAACCACCGCGTTCTGTGAGCCCTTGGATTTAAGTCAAACCAGCTTGACTCAATCCTGACCCTTGTTTTAGAACCTGCTTCTCGATCCTTCTCTTCACCCTATAAAAAGGATCCACCTCTCAATCGTCCAAGACTTTTGGCCAATTCATTCCTGAGAATAAAAGAGAGAGAGAGAGAGAGAGATAGAGGGGGAGAGAGAGAGAGAGAGAGAGAGAGAGAGAGAGAGAGAGAGAGAGAAGAGAGAAACCAGAAAGAGAGAGAGAGAGTTAGAAACCCTAACCCTTGTTCGTCAAGCCTCTTTCAAACCAAACATACCTCCAAAACTCCTATATATCAAAACACTTCCCTGAGTGTTCTTGAGTTTTTTGAGAGATATTTGTGTTGCTGTAACCTCTTGTTCGTTAGATCTTGTTTCCAACTTAAACTGTTTACTTAGATCTAGTTTCTTCTTCATAGAAATTTCAGATCTATGTTCTGCATGTTACATCACACTTAGATTTACATAGTTTATTTCTCATCTTGAGAAATAAATTGTTGATTTTCTGAAAATTGTTTTTATCTCTAAATCAACAATAAATGTTTTCTGTTTCTAGTTCTCATAAAACTAAACCTTTGACCTAGTTTGGAATCACACTTGGAGGTTTTCAATCTCTAAAATCTTTTCAAAACTCTGAGATTGATTAAGATCTTGACTGTCTTCTAAGCAAGATATCCGTGGATTCTGGGATTGATTTAAAGGTCAAAAAGGGTTCAAAGTTTGTGAGAAGAGAGAAAAAGAAAAATCACTGCATATAGCCTTATATGTAATTTGCTAGGATTATTTGTACTTAATAAGTGTGAGTGTGTGCATGCATGTGTTCGAGAGAACCTCCACAAACACTTTCACCCTACAACACGAAAAATGTTGGCAATAAGATCTTTTGAACAAGAGTCAACGTAAAGTGCTGGAAAAAATCAGAAGTTAACAAACTAGGAGAACAACATCTACAATCAAAACTGCAAAGAAGTTATAAGGACACCATAGGGTACATTCCTAAACTTATATAGGTCTGAGTTGTATGCATGTTAGTTAAATAGTTTGTAACTGGTAAATTTATTTTAGTGGATTTTTTATTTTACTCCGTAGAGGGAGTCATGGATGTTTCCTCAGTGGGTTGAGGTTTTACCACGTAAAAAATCGTGAACTTAATCTTTCTAAATCTCCTCATCTCATTCTTGTTTGTGCTGAGTTTAAAGCTTGTTTAAACTACCTTATAAACTTGTTATTCAAATCTTAAATAGATCTCGTACATACTGTTTTATTAAACACATCTTGTGTTTAAATAGTTTTGGTTTTTAAGAAAAGAGTTTCCTCAAAAAACAGCTCGGAGTTACTTAAATAGTTTATTTTTAATAAACGGCTTTAGTAACAATATTTTCAATTGGTATCAGATCTTGGTAAACTGCTTTTAAAGAGATCCTGTGTTTCTGAGATTGTTTTCTGAAAATCAAATATGGACGAGAAAAATGAAAGATTTGGTAACTTGACCAGACCTCCTATCTTTAATGGAACCAATTTTGCTTACCGAAAAGTAAGAATGATTAGTTTCATTCAAGGAACTCTGGGAGATGATGTTTGGGACATTATTGAAAATGGTTACACTTTTCCTACAAAACCAGCCACTGAAGGAAGTAATGAGAGGGTTAAGAAAGAACTAAGTGAGTTCACTCAAGAAGAGAAACAAGTTTCTCGAAATAATAACAAAGGAAAGAATGTCATATTTATGTCTATAAATGAACATGAGTTCAAAAGAATCTCATCTTGTACCACTTCTCAGGAAGCTTGGGACACTTTAGTTACTGCTCATGAAGGTGACACTAGAGTTAAGGCTGCTAAAACTCAAATCCTCATTCAACAGTATAATTCCTTAATTATGTCTGAGACTGTGTCATTCTATGACTTCTATATGAACCTGACTGATATTGTGACCAAACTGCATGCTAATGGGATAACTTATGACAGACAAGAAATTGTATCTAAAATTCTAAGATCATTACCACAGAAATTTGATAACAAAAGATATGCTATTGAGGAAATGTGTGATATTAATCTCACTCCTGAACTACTCAGTAGTAAATTAAGAATTGTGGAAATGGAACTGGAATTTAAGAAATAATTGACCCAGTCCCATAGGAAACAGACTAGTTCTAATCTAAGCTTCTCTTCTAAATTGATTAAGCCTGAGTTTAATACTTCTAATGATGACTCTGATGAGGAATGAGATATAGAGAGTTTGGACAATCAGATTGCCTTAATGTCAAAACAGTTTAAGAAAATCATTAAGTTTAGAAACAAAATGGCAAATAAACAAGGCAAGTCAAATTATCCAACTCCCTCTAATCACAGACCTCATGAGAAAAGCCATGACAAAAATCACAAGGACTCTCACATTAGACCTAATAGAGACCTTAAGAAGACTGAATGCTATAGATGTGTTAAACTGGGACACATTGCACAAGACTGTAGAGTTAACTTGAACACACAAAACAAACACACTAGAGCCAACATTTGAAAAACATGGGATGATTCAAGTGTCTCTGAAAAAGAGGAACCTGAGTCAACTAATATTTTTTACCATTGCATGTATTTCTTTGCCAAGATTATATATAATGACGATATGCATGTGCTTGTTAGTGAGGAAGAATCTAGTAACTCTATGTCTGATGTTCCTAATATTGTTGTTACTGGTTTAGATGCTTTGATTACTGAGAATATTGCTATCTCTTCTTCGGGGTGTGTGAGTCAAAGGGAAAGCGATAATGACGATGTCAATGGGTGTGTGAGTTCAAAGAATGAATCCTTAGGGGTCACTTCAAACACTACACTTAGTGACTCGGACAATGAATACCTCCCAGACATTCACACACTTTATGCTAAAACTCTCAAGAAAAGCACTAGATTAGAAAAAATTGTGAAAAATCTCACAAAAAAACTGGAAGATCTAAGCCTGATGGTCAAACTGAATGCTGAAGAGTATACTACCCAATGTTTAACTCATGAAAGTGAAATTAAAATGTTTGATGAAAAACTCAGAAATTCAACTGAAACAAATGAAATTCTGGAGAAAAAGTACAAAGGGACATTGTTAGAATTGGAACAAACCAAAGAAAAGACAGTAACTGTTTTCAAAAAATTTACAAAATTTGAAAATAATTCAAACTGTTTTGATGAATTTGTTGCTGAATCAAAAACCAATTCTGATGATCGAACTGGAATAAGGTTTTGCCCCAATTTGAAGACACAAACAAAACTTTTTCAACCTATCAAGTTTGTGTCAGGAGGCAAAAGGCCTATTGAAACATGCCCAGATTTTCATTACCTAAAAACTGAGTCTGATTCAAAACATCAAAATTTTAACATTGGGGAATCAAGTTGCTCTAAACATGAAAGTTCACCTAAGGCTACATACGTCTGCCCCTTTATTTGAAAGAGTGAATCTACATTCAAACCTGTCTTACCTAGGAATAGAGTTCAACCTCAAAATTCCTCAAAACCTTTGTTTAGAGACTTTCCTAAGGAGACCCCAATTCTGAGCAATCTTTATTCCTCCTACCGCGACATATATGGTCACTCTTTTGATGGTTGCTATGCTAGGAGACTAAATAAACCTGTCTATAATCCTCATATCTATCAGAACTTTAACTATTCTAGGAGGACCCGCAACAATTATATACTTCCTAGACAACCAGATAAAAACTCTAATTATAGAAAGAGAAAGACCAAACCTAAAAGAAAATTTTCTAGAAGGAATCCTAAGCACTTTCCTAAACCAGATGCTCAAGTCTTTCATAAAATTCAAAATCATGCGCAAAACATTTTTCAGCAAAAATCCAATGCTCGCAAATTTTATCAATTGAGAGCTAATAAGCGCAAAATGAAAACTAGAGCAATTTGGGTTAGAAAAAATGATCTATTACCTCAGATGAAGTGTAAAATAGTTGTTACTGCTTTAAAAGCTCAACGCACATCATCCGGTTGGTATTTAGACTCTGGATGTTCTAAGCACATGACTGGGGATGAAACTAAACTTTTAAACAAAACCAGCTTTGCTGGTGGTAAAGTCATTTTTGGTGATGGAGTTTCATCTCAAATCATAGGCAAAGGAACTCTCCAAGAAGATGGACTTCCTATTCTTGAAAATGTGCTTCTAGTTAAAGGTCTTAAGGAAAATCTACTTAGCATTTCGCAATTTTGTGACTCAGATCATACTGTTACCTTTTCAAAGAACAATTGCAAAATTTTAAATGAAAAAGGTGAATGCATAATTACAGGATTCAGAACCCCTGACAATTGCTATACTGTCATGAACAATTCTGAAATCTGTAATGTTGCCAGAATGGATGACAACGAGATATGGCATAACAGAATGGGTCATATAAATTACGATAATCTTAGTAGACTGACCTCTCAGGAAATAGTTAGAGGAGTTCCTAAAATCAAATCCATTCCTAACATTGTCTGTGGTTCCTTCCAGGAAGGTAAAATTGTTAAGGCACCTCATAAGAAAGTTAATGATATTCTTACCTCTAATCCCTTGGAGCTCATCCATATGGACCTAATGGGTCCCTCCCAAACTGTTAGTCTCTGTGGACACTGTTATATTTTAGTTATGGTTGATGACTTCACCAGATTTACTTTGGTAGCCTTTTTAAAACAAAAGTCCGACACTTTTCAAACCTTCTTAAAAATTCTTCTTCGGATTGAAAATGAAAAGGACATCCAAGTAAATAGAATTCGTAGTCATAGAGGTGGTGAATTCAAAGACATTGGTATTATAGAATATTGTGACTATAATGGTTACAAACATGAGTTTAGTGCTCCTAAGGCTCCTCAAGAAAATGGAATTACCGAGAGAAAGAATCGTACCCTTCAAGAGATGGCACGTGTTATGTTACATGCCAAGAATTTACCTAAATATTTTTGGGTAGAATCTATTCGTACTGCGTGTCGCGTCATAAATAGGGTCTATCTTAGAAAGAATTCCAAACAAACCCCTTACGAACTTTGGTATAATAAATAGCCTAATCTTAAGTACCTTAGAACCTTTGGTAGCACTTGTTATGTTTGCAAAGATAGAGAACACTTGTCCAAATTTGAAAGTCGGGGAGATAAAGCTATATTTCTAGGATACTCGCCTAACAGTAGAGCCTATCGAGTATATAACCTTCGCACTAAAACCTTGATGGAATCCATAAATGTAATTGTAAGTGACACTATTGTAGAGAACAAGACTGGTGAATCAACTATTGAGGAAGAATCTACAAACATTTTAGAAAATGACTCTTCTGAAATAGATAATTCATTACCAATTGAGATACCTGAAGTACCTAACTGGGTTTCTAAAGATCATCCCATAAATAACGTAGTTGGTAACCCTAGTGAGCCAGTGCGTACAAGATCCCAACTAAGAAATTATGCACATTATGCATGTTTTGTTTCCCTAGTGGAACCAAAGAATGTTAATGAGGCATTGGATGACTCTCACTGGATTTCTGCTATGCAGGAAGAACTTCTTCAATTTGTTATTCATGATGTTTGGTATCTTGTTCCTCGTCCTGATCACAAGAAGGTTATTCGCACACGTTGGATTTTTAAAAATAAGACTGATGAAAATGGGATAATAATTAGAAATAAAGCTAGATTAGTTGCTCAAGGTTACTCTCAAGTTGAAGGAATAGATTTTAACTAGACTTTTGCTCCTATTACTCGTTTAGAATCTGTTCGTCTGCTCTTTGCTATAGCTTGCCACATGCATTTTACACTTTATCAAATGGATGTCAAATCTGCATTCCTTAATGGAATATTGACTAAAGAGACCTATGTAGAACAACCTAAAGGGTTCATTGACCCTCAATATCCAAATCATGTATTTCGTCTTAAAAAGGCTTTGTATGGCCTTAAACAAGCACCTAGAGCTTGTTATGAGCGTCTTTCCAGTTTCCTCTTAGATAAAGGTTTCAAAAGAGGTGGAAATGATCAAACCCTTTTTGTCAAACATTTTGACAAACACATCATTATTGCTCAAGTTTATGTTGACGATATTATCTTTGGATCAACTTCTCCCTCAAAAGTAAAATCCTTCTCTAAGATTATGCATAAGGAATTTCAAATGTCTCTAATGGGGGAGTTGCAATTTTTCTTAGGTCTTCAAGTCAAACAAAATTCAGAAGGATTATTTGTATCGCAATCTAAGTATGCTTTAGAGATAGTAAAGAAATTTTTCCTCGAGAGTGCTAAAGATGCTAAAACGCCCATGAGTACTACGATAAAACTTTCTAAAGATGAAAATGGAAAATCCGTAGATCTTACTCTATATCGTAGTATGATAGGAGCCTTGCTATATCTTACTGCCTCGCGTCCTGATATTATGTATGTTGTGTGTGTATGTGCTCATTATCAAAATAACCCTAAAGAGAGCCATTTGAATTCTGTTAAACGTATCATTAAATATGTAAAAGGCACTCTGAATCTAGGACTTTGGTACACTAATGACACACCAAGCACTATAATTGGGTACACTGATGCTGACTGGGCTGGGTGTACTGATGATAGTAAAATCACATCAGGAGCATGTTATTATATAGGTAATAACTTGGTAGGATGGAGTAGTAAGAAACAAAACTTCACATCACTCTCAACAGCTGAATCTGAATACATAGCCGTTGGCAGCTGTTGTGCTCAATTACTGCGGCTTAAACAAATGCTAAGTGATTATGGTATTCAAGAAAACCAATTGTATCTCTATTGTGATAATCAAAGTGCGATTAAAATTTCTAAAAACCCTGTTCAACACTCGGGAACAAATAACATAAAAATAAGACATCATTTTATATGCGAATTGGTTGAAACTAAGGAATTAGAAATCAATTATCTTCCTACTAATTTGCAACTCGCAGATATGTTTACCAAACCTCTGGATTATAATAGATTCATTTCATTGCGTAAATCTATTGGTATGGTTTGTGTTGAGTAATAACTTTGCTGTTTATCCAAGTTTTTACCTTTGTCCATTTGAGACAAAATGGGGGAGAAATTTGAGTCTATTAATTCCTTATGTATGCTAAACAGCTTGATCTTAGTGATTCATTGCAGGTTTTTATTGTACAGTCATTCTCAACTGATGTCATAGGGTATTCAATTGTAAATAGTTGAGTTATGTACTTTTGTTTTCTAGGATTTGGGTAGATAGAATCTTTATAGGAATAGGTTTTTCTTATCTTTTTGTCTCCCTACAAGTCCTAGTTGACTCAAAGGAGATTTTGTCTCATATTTCCAAAGGGGGAGATCGAATCCCTTATACTCTTGACTCACTTGAGTCTATATTGTATAAGTGCTCATCTAGTTTGGAAATTGTGACAAAATTATATCCATCCTAGAAACCAAAGAACCTCAGAGATTGGTTTGCTATTTTATTCATATATCTTGTAGTGATCTAGATCTAATTACCAACACCCACACATAGTAGAATGCATCATATACATGTCATATTGCATATTTATGTGTGTACATATGTTGAGTATGTTTAAATCCTTTAATTTGATTTTTAAATATTTTTTGGGATTTTATAAACATTTTTTTAATAATGGTTTTATTAATTAAAACTTGATTTTAGAAGTTTGTGGGTTCAATCTCTAATTATGGATTAATGGGTTTATTGGCTCAAAGTTGGTTTGGGTAGAAACCAAAAGCGGCAGAGACCTCAGGGTTTGGTTGTAATTAATTTATGATGCGCGTTTTATATCGCCTTATTGACTAACACCTGTTGCTTGCTGACTGTTGGGATTTGTGTTTCTTCACTGAGTATACAATCGCGTATGCTTACAACCGTTGGATCAAACCTTAGCAACGATCTGCATGCTTTCTTTGGTAATCCCTGTGTATCCCTTTTGAACAAATCAGATGTTTTTTAACCATCGCGTTCTGTGAGCCCTTGGATTTAAGTCAAACCAGCTTGACTCAATCCTGACCCTTGTTTTAGAACCTGCTTCTCGATCCTTCTCTTCACCCTATAAAAAGGATCAACCTCTCAATCGTCCAAGACTTTTGGCCAATTCATTCCTGAGAATAAAAGAGAGAGAGAGAGAAGAGAGAAACCAGAAAGAGAGAGAGAGAATTAGAAACCCTAACCCTTGTTCGTCAAGCCTCTTTCAAACCAAACATACCTCCAAAACTCCTACATATCCAAACACTTCCCTGAGTGTTCTTGAGTTTTTTGAGAGATATTTGTGTTGCTGTAACCTCTTGTTCGTTAGATCTTTTTTCCAACTTAAACTGTTTACTTAGATCTAGTTTCTTCTTCATAGAAATTTGAGATCTATGTTCTGCATGTTACATCACACTTAGATTTACATAGTTTATTTCTCATCTTGAGAAATATATTGTTGATTATTTTCTGAAAATTGTTTTTATCTCTAAATCAACAATAAATGTTTTATGTTTCTAGTTCTCCTATAACTAAACCTTTGACCTAGTTTGGAATCACAGTTGGAGGTTTTCAGTCTCGAAAATATTTTAAAAACTCTGAGATTGATTAAGATCTTGACTGTCTTCTAAGCAAGATATCCGTGGATTCTGGGATTGATTTAAAGGTCAAAAAGGGTTCAAAGTTTGTGAGAAGAGAGAAAAAGAAAAATCATTGCATATAGCCTTATATGTAATTTGCTAGGATTGTTTGTACTTAATAAGTGTGAGTGTGTGCATGCACGTGTTAGAGAGCACCTCCACAAACACTTTCACCCTATAACACGAAAAGTGTTGGCAATAAGATCTTGTGAACAAGAGTCGACGTAAAGTGCTGGAACAAATCAGTAGTTAACAAACTGGGAGAACAACATCTACAATCATAATTGCAGAGAAGTTATAAGGACACCAGAGGGTACATTCCTAAACTTATATAGGTCTGAGTTGTATGCATGTTGGTTAAATAGTTTGTAACTGGTACATTTGTTTTAGTGGATTTTTTAGTTTACTCCGTAGAGGGGAGTCATGGAGGTGGTCAGTTCCTACGAGTTACATTCGTCTCGTGGGAGGTGTTGGTGCCACCCACGGGGCCGTTCAGGGGCTGTTTTGGGTTTTCACCCTCTAACGCCATGTTTTTAAGCCTAAGTCTTGAAATATGCAAATTGTCATTGTATTCTCAGACCGAGAGACCCGCGGCTGCGTGGTCAGTTCCTATAAGTTCCATTGGTTCCGTGGGAGGTGTTGGTGCCTCCCAAGGGGACGTTCGGGGGTTGTTTTGGGTTTTCACCCTCTAACGCCATATTTTTAAGCCTAAGCCAAAAAATATGCAAATTACCATTGTATTCTCAAATCGGGAGTCCCGTGGCTGCGCGACCAGTTCCTACAAGTTAGATTGGTCTCGTGGGAGGTGTTGGTGCCTCCCACGACGCAGTTCGGGAGCTGTTTTAGATTTTCACCCTCTAACGCTGATATACCCAAGTATGACCTCAGCCTAGGGACACCTACCTCGGTCGAAATAAGAGCCGAGACAATGACTGACCCACCAGTGGGTGGGGGCCCGCGATACAATCCCTCGGCCAGGACTACCTCGGCCTCGGCCGACACTACTGCATGCACCTCCCCAGGGACACTTCACACGTCGCAGATATCAACATCGACCTCATGTACCAAGGAATAGTAACCTCGGCCAACAGTAGGCCGAGATAACAAGAAGCTCTACGTGTTCATCTTCAACATGGACCCTACCTCAGCTTAGGCCGAGGTTGCCAGAGGTGTTAATAATCATCAGCATGCCCAGCCTCGGCTCAGGCCGACACCGACATATACCTCGGCTGACATCAGGCCGAGACTCCTCATGACACTCCGCGGATTGAGCGGACGACCAACCTTTATAGCTCGGCCTCATCTAGGCCGAGGCCATTCACCAACATGACTGCCGAGCATCTGTTGACATTTGGATAAGGACACCTGGGCATAAATCAGTTATAACAATATTATTCTCCACATGTGGGGGAATATTTCATCATCATTACCTATATGTGGCCATGGCAGGTGGAACACCCCCATTGGTGAGGAAACTACACCCATGCACATTACATGCATAGGGGGTACATTACACCCCCTAGGCACTATATATAGGGATCATCCCCTACCTTGCAAAAGGATTCAGATATTAAAACCCTAGCTAAAACTCTGTCTAAATACATACAGTAGAGAGAGAGAGGGCTTGAGAGGTTGTATCCATGGCCATTAGTGCCTTCTTACAGTGATATTACTCACACACACTCACAGTGGACGTAGGCCAGATTGGCTGAACCACTTATATTCGGGTATCATTCCTCTTATCCTCACCTCATTCTTATCTTCTTTATACAGCTACGTTGCCATTGTTGTACCTAAATTGAGCTTGCAAACACCTCACCTGGTGGTGCTGATTCCCAGCATCATCATTTTGGCGCCGTTTGTGGGAACCTGGTTCCTATTTTTCTGCTTTTACCTCACTGGAGACTCTGGTGGTGAGCCAGGAACCACCCCTTGTGTGGAGTCGTTTCACCATTGAAAGAGGTCCTTTAAGGTATTAAGCTCACCTGCTACTAAAGCTCTATACAATTAACGCATGGCACTAGACTTACCGCCGCCTCTTCCGCCGCCCGGAGGTGGAGGAGCTAGCTCCAGTCAAGCTCCTCCCCAGCTAGAAATGGCGGAGGTGGCAGCTGCCTTGAAATCTTTGGCTGCAACACAACAAGCGATGAAGGAGCAATTTGTACAGCTCATCCAAACCATGATGATGAGATCGCCAGGGGTCTCACCGGATATGATCACTCCGGCGGCGGTTCATCCACATCCAGACGCCAGGGGACCACCCTAGGCACCGATGAAGGACCAACCTGCACCTCAGCGGAGGAGGGACGTTGCTGACCCTAGGCGCTTGCGCCTGGGGAGGTAAGGAAACCCTTGCCCAGAGGACAGGTATGATGACCTAGGAGCAGAAGAGGCACCAGAAGACAACTGAGAGCCATATGAGGTGTCAGATAACACCGTACGACCTCTTAGGCAAAGCCAAGGATGTGCCGGTCGAAGAAGAGACGAGGCCCAACAACGAGGGTCAGCCGCTGATAGGCAAAGCCAAGGATGCGTCGGCCGAAGAAGAGATGAGGTCCAGCAGAGGGGGTCGGCCTTCAACAGGTTGAGCAGAGGCTCGGCCTTCGAGAAGCTGGGACCAGTCAATGACCTAAGACAAAGGCTATCAAGGTCAAGGAGCGCGGCAGGCTCCCAAAGAAGGGATAGGCAGGCTCGGCCAGATCAAGTCCGACCCATGGAGAGAAGAGCCAGGGAGCAGCGAGAGGTCAACATTCAGCGGGTCGCGGCTGGGGAACCCTCTGTCCACCGCAGAGAGGTGGCAGGGGATAACCTCGGCCAAGTTGATGAGAGAAGACCCTGGAATGACTCAATCCAGCGTCTCGAGGAGAATATAGGGGACCTCATGAAGAGTAGGGACCCATTACAAAGGGGATACTCGGAGGGCTCCCCGTTTGTAGCTAGGATAGTGGGGTTCCCAACCCCCGCTAAGTTCAAGCCCCCTACGGTGACTCCTAAGTATGATGGCAGCACTAACCCAGTGCACCATATCGAGATGTATCAGTCAGCCGCAGTCATTTACTCGATACCTGATGAGATGAAGTGCAGGGCCTTCTCAGGGACCTTGACAGGGGCCGCGCATAGCTGGTTCACCTCTCTTCCAAGGAATTCAATCGAAAACTTTAAGGGGTTGGCCGAGCAGTTCATCCATAACTTCTGCTTTGGAGTAAGACCTCAAAAGAAGACTACTCACCTCCTATATGTCAAACAGGCTAAGGGTGAAAGCCTAAGAGACTACATAGCAAGATTCAACAAGGAGAAGTTAGAGGTGGAGGACTATGAAGAGAGCATAGCCATGACCGCCCTTATAGGAGGCCTCCAGAAGGGAAAGCTACTATGGAAGCTGGCGGAAGACCCCCCCAAGTCTATGGCAGAGCTGTTGTCCACTGCAGGGAAAGTGATGAATGCGGAAGAGGCGATGGCCACCAAATACGAGGAGGAGAACCGTGGTAGCGCGGGGAGGTCCCAGGGCAAGAAAGAAGGGAAGAAGCGGTCAGCAGATGACAAGTTCGCTCATTACACTCCTCTGACTGTGAGCTGTGAACACATTCTTAATGAGATCAAGAGTGACCGGGCTCTGAGGTGGCCAGAGAAATTGAAGGCTCCGCCACATAAGAGGAATAAAAACCTCTGGTGCGAGTTCCATCAGGATCACGGCCATGTCACAGACAGATGCTTTGCCCTGAAGGACGAGATTGAGAAGATGCTGAAATCCGGGAAGCTAAGAAAGTATGTGGATGGCAAGGCCCCAAAAGGTGGAAGAGAAGACCCTAGGAAGAGAAGAGACGACAGGTGCCGTGGCGATGTCCCGGCAAGAAGGCATGATGATTCAGAAGGTGATGATGGAGATGACCCGGATCTCCCACCTAGGGATGACAACACCCCAGTGAAGAGGGTAGGAATGATCTCCTTTGGTGTTAGCACCATATGTGGGGGATTCGCAGGAGGTGGCTCTGAGGTAGCCGATAGAAAGGCTCATGTAGCGGAGGCCAAGTCGGTGGTCAAGCCTGAGGTTGTGAACCTGACGTCTTCTGACGCTGTGCAGAAGAGAACAAAGGTGGACATGGACACCCTAGTGGTGGGGTTCTCCCGGCTCGACTTCAAGGGCATCTTAGCCCCCCATGATGACCCCTTGGTCATAACGACAAGGGTGAATGGGTGCGATGTAGGGGGAATCCTCATAGATGGGGGAAGCTCAGCAGATGTGATGTTCTGGCCTTGTTTCAAGAGCTTAGGTCTTAGCAGATCAAGATTAGTGCCATACCACCACCCCTTGATAGGCTTCAGTGGTGAGAAAGTGCACCCATTGGGCATGTATGAGATGGATGTGCGCATGGGGGATGAGTGGCCTAAGAGGCTGACTAAGAAGATAAACTTTTTTGTTATGGACGAGAATGTCTTCTCGGCGTACAACCTCATCATCGGAAGAGTAGCCCTCAAGGAGTTTGAAGCCGTGCCGTCAACGGTCCATCAAATGCTAAAATTCCCGACTCCTTATGGGGTAGGGGAGGTGCAGGAGGATCAGACCACGGCACGGGAGTGTTACTTCAACTCAGCTGAAGAGAGGGAGGCCCATAAGAGAGCAACCGTCACCTACAGCATAGACACACTTGACCCGAGAGATGAAACAAAGCTAAAGAAGGGTGAGGCCGCGGAAGAGGTAGAATCCATCGTCCTCAATGAGGACGAGCCGAAAAAAACCATCCAGGTCGGCAAGGCCTTAGAACCAAAGATTAAGGAAGAGCTGGTAAGCCTTCTCAGGAAGAGGCAGAGTGTCTTCGCCTGGAGCCACACCGATATGCCAGGTATAGACCCTGAGATCATGACCCACAAACTCAACATGGACAGGGATGCCAGGCCAATCAAGCAGAGGAGAAGAATTTAATGCAGAGATAAGTATGAGGTCATTCGGGAAGAGGTGAAAAAGTTGGAAGAGGCCGAGTTCATACGAGAGGTCACCTATCCAGAGTGGCTCTCAAATGCAGTGATCGTGCCTAAGGCCAATGGAAAGTGGCGGATGTGTGTAGATTTCACAGACCTGAATAGGTCTTGCCCAAAGGACAGCTATCCCCTACCTAGGATAGACCAGATGGTGGACGCAACAGTAGGGCACGAGCTCATGAGATTCATGGATGCTTATTCAGGTTATAACCAAATCTTCATGGACGCCGAAGACTCTGAGAAGACAGCCTTCATCACTGACAAGGGGACGTACTGTTACAAGGTAATGCCCTTTGGTCTGAAAAATGCGGGCACAACATATCAGCGTCTAGTCAATAGTATGTTTAAGGAACAGATAGGTAAGACCATAGAGGTGTACGTGGACGATATGCTAACGAAGAGCCTGAAGGCATGTACACACGTGGCAGACCTTGAGAAGACGTTTGATGTCATGGACTCGTACCGAATGAAGCTCAACCCAGCGAAATGTGTCTTCTGGGTAGGAGCTGGGAAGTTCCTGGGGTTCATCGTTAATCAAAGGGGGATTGAGGCAAACCCTGAGAAAATCAAGGCATTGCTCGATATGAAGACTCCTAGGAGTATCAAGGATGTCCAAAGACTCACCGGAAGAGTGGCAGCCCTGAACAGGTTTGTTTCCAGGGCAACGGAAAAGTGTCTTCCATTCTTCAGGGTTCTAAGGAAGGCCTTCCAGTGGGATGAAGAGTGTGAAAAAGCCTTTGATCAACTCAAGTCCTACTTAGGGTCTCCCTTGCTGCTGTCCCGGCCCATTACGGGAGAAAGGTTGTTTGTGTATTTAGCAGTCTCTGAGTCGGCCATTAGCGCGGCCATCATACGAGAGGAAGGTGGAGTTCAGAGACCTGTGTACTTCAATAGTAAGGCCCTTCAAGGGTCTGAACAAAACTATCCATGGATGGAGAAGCTGGCTTATGCCCTTATCCATGCTTCAAGAAAAATGAAGCCTTACTTTCAAGCTCACTCTATGATAGTCCTTACGGACTCACCACTAAGGCAGGTTCTGCACAAGCCTGAGAAGTCCGGCCGATTGATGGCCTGGGCCATTGAACTAGGAGAGTATGATCTTACCTACCAACCCAGAACAGCCATTAAGGGGCAGGCCCTTGCAGATTTTGTCACAGAATTCACTTGGGAAGAGACTGAGTCAGAGAGGAGCTTAGATGGCGGCAAAGAAAAGAGCCGAGGTGTCCTTCGAGATTCAGAAGAGATAGACCCGTACGTCTTCCGGGGCCGAGCAGAGGTAGTCCCAGGCAAGGCTAGGGGAAGAGTAGAAGAAAACGAAGAGGATCGGTACCTCTTCGAAAAAGGAGTAATGAGAGAAGGGGTCTTCTCTTCGGACGAAGACGTATGGAGCCTCTTCGTGGATGGATCATCATGTGACGGTGGAAGCGGCGCGGGGCTAGTACTCTCGGCTCCGGATGGCGCCCACATTGAATATGCCTTGAGATTCAACTTCCAGGCTTCAAACAACGAGTCAGAGTATGAGGCCATGATAGCAGGTCTCTTGTTGGCAACAACTCTTCAAGTAAAGCGGCTTCTGCTTCATAGCGACTCAAGGTTGGTTGTTAACCAAGTGTTGGGGGCATATGAGGCCAAAGACGAAATGATGGCCAGGTACTTAAAAAAGGTAAGAGGGTTGCTAGAGTTTTTCGAAGAGGCCAAACTGAAGAGAGTTCGTAGACTGAGCAATAACCATGCTGATGCATTGGCAAGGCTGGCCTCAGTAATGAAGACAGATTTAGGAAGAACCATCCCAATTAAAGTCTTAGAAAAAGCAAGTATCGAGGAGGACGAGGTATGTAAGCCTTGTCACAATGTAAACCAGGGAGACTCGTGGATTGACCCGATTGTCAGATACCTAAGAGAGGGGGAGTTACCTGAGTCCAAGATAGAAAGAAAAAAGTTGAGATACAGGGCTGCCAAGTTCTCATTGATAGGAGACGTCTTGTACAAAAAGGGGTTCCTCTTGCCCCTCCTTAGATGTGTGCACCCCATGGAGGTACCCCGGATCTTACAGGAGGTCCATGAAGGCTCTTGCTCTAGCCACATAGGGGGAAGGCCTTTAGCCAAAAGGATCATCACTCAGGGATACTGGTGGCCCACCTTGTCTAAGGACACTGCTGACTATGTGAAGAGGTGCGATAAATGTCAGAGGTTCGCCACTATCCCTCATCTACCCCATCAGCCTATGACGTCAATCTCTTCTCCATGGCCATTTGCGGTATGGGGAATTGACCTGGTAGGACCTTTGCCAAGAGCAGTCAACAACTATAGATTCTTGATAGTTGTTGTTGACTACTTTTCAAAGTGGGTAGAGGCAGAGCCAATGATAACAATTACGGAGCAGAAGACCTTTCAGTTCATCTGGAAGAACATCATATGTAGGTATGGCCTCCCAAACACGCTCATCTCGGATAATGGGACCCAGTTCAGGAATACCTCCTTGGAGAAATATTGCCAAAGTGTGGGGATCAGACAGTTCTACTCATCCCCCGGTCGACCTCAAGCAAATGGCCAGACCGAGGTCACGAACAGAACCATCTTGGATGGAATCAAGAAGAGGTTAGAAGACGCGAAGGGGAGATGGATAGAAGAGGTCTACGCTGTGCTGTGGGCTTACAGGACTACGGCAAGGACACCTATAGGAGAAACCCCATTCATGATGGCACATGACTCGGAGGCAGTCATACCAATGGAGGTAGGGATACCAACTCATCGAATTCAGACCTATGACCCTGACAGCAATGGGGAGAAGAGAAGGCTAGACCTGGATCTCATTGAAGAAAGAAGAGAAGACGCAGAGGTCAGGAAAGCAGCCTATCAGTAGAGGGCAGCAAGATTCTACAATCAAAGGGTGAAGTCAAGGCCCATTGCGATAGGAGACCTAGTGCTTAAGAAAACCCTACAGAAGGCAAACAAGCTACACCCGAACTGGCATGGCCCCTACAGAGTAACGGAGGAGGTTGTTCCTGGCACGTATAGGCTAGAGAACCTAGAGGGAGAACCCTTCACCAACCCGTGGAATGCCGACCATCTAAAGAGATATTTCATATGATGTTGCATCTAGTTTGTAAATTGTAAATGTACCATCTTATCACGAAGAGGTTGTTAATAAAGATCAGTTTCCATGGCAAATTCTTGTTCCATTCTTGTTCCATTCTTAACATCATTAATTTGGTGATATTTATTATGAGGCTTACCTCGGCCCAGGTGATGACTTCAGACCCTCATAACATCACTTGGTGGTGACGAGGTCTGAGCTCAGACACCTTGGCTAGAGGACCTCAGACCCTTAACATCATTAATTTGGTGATATTCATTATGAGGCTTACCTCGGCCCAGGTGATGACTTCAGACCCTCATAACATCACTTGGTGGTGACGAGGTCTGAGCTCAGACACCTTGGCTAGAGGTCCTCAGACCCTTAACATCATTCATTTGGTGATATTCATTATGAGGCTTACCTCGGCCCAGGTGATGACTTCAGACCCTCATGACCACTTGGTGGTGACGAGGTCTGAGCTCAGACACCTTGGCTAGAGGTCCTCAGACCCTTAACATCATTAATTTAGTGATATTCACTATGAGGCTTACCTCGGCTCGGGTGATGACCTCAGACCCTCATGACCACTTGGTGGTGACGAGGTCTGAGCTCAGACACCTTGGCTAGAGGTCCTCGGACCCTTAACATCATTCATTTGGTGATATTTATTATGAGGCTAACCTCTTAGGTGATGACCTCAGACCCTCATAACATCACTCGGTGGTGACGAGGTCTGAGCTCAGACACCTTAGTTAGAGGACCTCAGACCCTTAACATCATTATTTGGTGATTCATTATGAGGCTAACCTCGGCTCAGGTGATGAGCTCAGACTCTCATAACCACTTGGTGGTGACGAGGTCTGAGCTCAGACACCTTGGCTAGAGGTCCTCTGACCCTTAACATCATGTTTTGGTGATTTACTATGGGGCTAACCTCTTAGACGAGGACCTCAGACTCTTAAGTAATGGTTATGGCGTCGTATTCAGTAATGACTTCAGAGAGTGCATAGCATTCATATACATTCACAAATCAAGATGAAGAAAAAACCTTGGCATTCAATAGAAGAAATTACATAATTGGTTAATGTCACCGAGAAAACAGAGGTACAACATTTAGAAATACAAGATTACAAGTCAAAAAGTAGAGAAAAACAAAGGCCAAATCAAGCATCGGAGGGAGGAACATTAGAGGTCTCGTCTATGTTGGCTTGCTCAGTGTTGGTCACCTCAGCCACTTCATTTGCAGGGTCAGTCCCTTCTAGATCAGTCCCTCCTAGAGTGACAGTCTGACCAGGAGCAGCAGCCTCGTCCTCTATCTCCTGCAAGGCCTGGGCAAACTGGGCATCGGCAAGGCCGAGGCCCACAAAGTCTGAGGCCTTAATGGTGCCAACCTCGGCCTCCTTTACCTCGGCCCATTTGGTGGTGGCCTTGATACCCCTCTCAAGGTATTCAAGACCAATGCCTACAAACTCCTCGGAGACCTTGTAATCAGCAATTATTTTCTCCGAGGCATCTGCAAGAGAGGCCTTCACGGCAGCATTAACCTTCCTCTGCAGGGCATCATCTTTGTCCTTTAGGGCCTTGGTGTGTCTCTGGACGAGTGCAGAGATGTCCTTTTCTAGGCCTTGGGCCTTGTTTTCAGAATTTTGGGCCTTGGTCTCAGCATTTTGTAACTCTGTCCTCAGACGTTCGACCTCGTCCTTCAGAGTGATCTCAACTTTCTCAGCCTCCTGCCCCTTCTGAATGAGAGGAAATTTCCTCAGGGCCCAGTTAGATAGCTGGTATATGGCAGTTGCACCCTGCACAGTCAATGAAGAAGTTAGGTGAGAGAAAAATCAGACGTTGCACTTTGGACAAAGGAACAAGTTATACCTGGACTACTCTGTGAAGGCCGAATTCAACCATCATAGGGGTTTCCATGGCCCTGAAAAAATGCTTGTCGGCCTCAGTCATCATGTTGTTAAGAGCGTCCATGGCCTTTCGGCTGTGGCCGACCACGCTATCGGAAAGTTTTAACTGGTCCAGACGAGCTGATAATGTGTCAGATGTGATAGGGATCGCAGCATCTGAAGTCCTCTTTGTCCTGGAGCTCGGCCTCTGATCCTCAGGAGGATGGACCTCAGGTGCCCTCTTCTTAGACTTGGATGTTGAGGGAGCAGGTGGAGGAGCATTCAAACCGGTCTTCTTGACAAGCCTAGCTAAGCTTGGAGCTGCCATCTCCCACAACTCGTCTGAAATATCTGGTGGTCTCTCTGCAAAATAAAATAAAAGAAAAATAAAATCCTTGCCAATATCATCTAGGGGACTTCCTCCCAAGCTCGTCCCCGAGAGATACTGGGGGGTCAGCAGATGCTCGAACTTGACAAACATCCCATGGGCCCCTTGGTCCTGCAGGGCCTTCACCTTTTTGCCATTTTGAACACTTAGTCCAGGATCGGCCCTGGCAGACATGGTGACTTTACCCCATTTCATGGGTATTCTCGGCTCATAGATAGAAGAGGGAATGGAAGAACCGAATTCCCACGGCCCTGAGGCAAAAAAGTACCTGGGTTTCCAATTATGATTGGAGGTCTGAATCACCAGGAGCATCTTTTTCTCAGGCCTCCGAGCCACAAAGTGATAGTAGCTCGGATGATTCTTGGCCGAGGTGGGGACGTAACACCCAGCAAAAACCTGAATTGGGAGGTCAGAGTGATGGACTGCCCTCCACAAGATGATGGACCCTATAATAACTCTCCAAGCAATGGGAGAGAGCTGTGAGGGGGCTAAGTTAATAAAATAAAGGATGGACCTGACGACAGGGTGAAAGGGAAGACGAAAACCTAACTTGAACATCTGCTCATACAATCAGATCTCTCCATCTTGACCATGGTAGGCCCTCTCTTCCCTCAGAGGTCTCCTTAAATGGATAGAGGGACTGATAGAGTATAGGTACCTGAAGTGCAATAGGTCCACCTCAGTAACTGTGCTCTCAAACTCGTCCGCCTCAGATGTGTCAACTTCACTTTCGGCATCATCGTCGTCAGACTCAACGTCGGCTGGAGCAGACGTGGACGGGTGACCGGGGAACCTCTGAGCAAACTCGACCCCGGAAACGGCCGATAGTGGGATGGCGTCTAGAACAGGTGGCACAGCCACGTTTGGCTCGGCGAGTTCCACCTCGGAGGAAGAATTGGAGGTGCTAGAGCCATGCTGGGAGGAGGCACGACTGGACACCTCGGCCTGGACAGGGTCCTGACCGGCCTGAGGAGTGAAGTCCATGTCCTCTTGGAAAGAGTCCACAGACATCGGCTCAGAGGTGGAAGACTCAGACTCAGACATCGACAAGTTGTTGGCAGAGACGTCTGTCTGATAAAAATTCTCAGGTGGACGAGGGTATACCACCTTGAGAGGTGGAGGAAAGAGAGGTCTGACAGGGAACTCCTGTGACCTACGAGCTTCTTCCTGAGCTCTCTCTATTTGCCTAATTTTCTCTAAGGTTTTTTCACTAAGAGATGGGACCTCATCAAGTAGTCGGTACAGGGGTCTAAGCATCTGGGGATGACCCAAGGCTTTGGCAGACCCTAAACTTGAGGAAAACCTCTTAAAAACTACAAACAAATCTGGCTTAGAAAGTTAAGGGAACCAAAGATCAAACCAAGGAATCTATGCAGGAAACCTGGCTCACCGGAAAACTCAAGTGCTCACCGGAAAACTCAAGTGCTTGCCGGAAAATTTAAATTAAAAAGCACCAAAAATGAAGGAAATGGAGAGGAAGGATACCTGAGGGTGAGTTGATGAATAAGGTGGAAGAAATCGCGCAGGAAATAAGGTATTCCCCAGCAAGAACAAGCACTGGAACAAGGGCTAGCTTCGGAGCGAAAAAGGTTGCAGAAAATAGTTGGGCGCTTGAACTGGAGAGAAATGAGGAAGAAGAAGAAGAAGAAAGGTTTTTAACCTTTAAATACTAGTGCACGATTCCCAAGGCTCATCATTGCCTTGGGAAGCCCAAGAGACAACTGACAGCATGTGCCAACCAAATGGGCACGCCTTGGCTTAGGACAAGTGTCATGCAGGTGTTGGCCTTGGGGTGAATAGACCTCGGAAGCAAGAATCCCCTAGACACCTGCTCCCGCAAATGACCAAGGGCTGGGGGGTGATTGACATACCCAAGTATGACCTCAGCCTAGGGACACCTACCTCGGTCGAAATAAGAGCCGAGACAATGACCGACCCACCAGTGGGTGGGGGCCCGCGATACAATCCCTCGGCCAGGACTACCTCGGCCTCGGCCGACACTACTGCATGCACCTCCCCAGGGACACTTCACACGTCGCAGATATCAACATCGACCTCATGTACCAAGGAATAGTAACCTCGGCCAACAATAGGCCGAGATAACAAGAAGCTCTACGTGTTCATCTTCAACATGGACCCTACCTCAGCTTAGGCCGAGGTTGCCAGAGGTGTTAATAATCATCAGCATGCCCAGCCTCGGCTCAGGCCGACACCGACATATACCTCGGCTGACATCAGGCCGAGACTCCTCATGACACTCCGCGGATTGAGCGGACGACCAACCTTTATAGCTCGGCCTCATCTAGGCCGAGGCCATTCACCAACATGACTGCCGAGCATCTGTTGACATTTGGATAAGGACACCTGGGCATAAATCAGTTATAACAATATTATTCTCCACATGTGGGGGAATATTTCATCATCATTACCTACATGTGGCCATGACAGGTGGCACAACCCCATTGGTGAGGAAACTACACCCATGCACATTACATGCATAGGGGGTACATTACACCCCCTAGGCACTATATATAGGGATCATCCCCTACCTTTCAAAAGGATCCAGATATTAAAACCCTAGCTAAAACTCTGTCTAAATACACACAATAGAGAGAGAGAGGGCTTGAGAGGTTGTATCCATGGCCATTAGTGCCTTCTTATAGTGATATTACTCACACACACTCACAGTGGACGTAGGCCAGATTGGCTGAACCACTTATATTCGGGTATCATTCCTCTTATCCTCACCTCATTCTTATCTTCTTTATACAGATGCGTTGCCATTGTTGTACCTAAATTGAGCTTGCAAACACCTCACCTGGTGGTGCTGATTCCCAGCATCATCAAACGCCATGTTTTTAAGCCTAAGACGCAAATTATCATCATATTCTCAAATCAGGAGTCCCGCGTCTGTGTGGTCAGTTCCTACGAGTTACATTGGTCTCGTAGGAGGTGTTGGTGCCACCTACGGGGCCGTTCAGGGGCTATTTTGGGTTCTCAATCTCTAACGCCATGTTTTTAACCCTAAGTCTAAAAATATGCAAATTATTATTTTATTCTCAAATCGGGAGATCTGCGGCCGCATGGTTAGTTCTTACGAGTTCCATTGGTCCCGTGGAAGGTGTTGGTGCCTCCCACGGAGCCGTTCGAGGGCTGTTTTGGATTTTCACCCTCTAACGCCATATTTTTAAGCCTAAATCTAAAACTATGCAAATTACCATCGTATTCTCAAACCGGGAGTCCCGTGGCTGCGCGATTAGTTCGTACGAGTTACATTGGTCTCGTGGGAGGTGTTGGTGCCTCCCACGGGGCCGTTCGGGGGTTATTTTTTATTTTCACCCTCTAACGCCATGTTTTTAAGCCTAAGTCTAAAAATATGCAAATTACCATCGTATTCTCAAACCTAAAGTCCCGCGGCTACGTGATCAGTTCCTATGAGTTACATTAGTCTCGTGAGAGGTGTTGGTGCCACCCACGAGGTCGTACGAGGGTTGTATTGGGTTTTCACCCTCAAACGCCATGTTTTTAGGCCTAATTCTAGAAATATGCAAATAATCCTCGTATTCTAAAATTGGGAGACCCGCGGCTGCGTGATCAGTTCCTATAAGTTACATTGGTCCTGTGGGAGGTGTCGGTGCCTCCCACAGGGCCATTCAGGGGTTGTTTTGTATTTTCAGCCTCTAACGCCATGTTTTTAAGCCTAAGTATAGAAATATGAAAATTACCATCCTATTCTCAAACCGGGAGTTTCTTGGCTGCGATCAGTTCCTACGAGTCACATTCATCCCGTGGGAGGTGTTGGTGCCTTCCACGGGGTCGTTCAGGGGTTGTTTTCGATTTTCACCCTCTAACGCCATGTATTTAACCCTAAGTCTAGAAATATGTAAATTATTGTCGTATTCTCAAATCGGGAGTCTCGTGGTTGTGCGATCAGTTCCTAAGAGTCACATTGGTCCCGTGGGAGGTGTTTGTGCCTCCCATGGAGCCGTTCCGGGGTTGTTATGGGTCTTTGCCCTCTAACGCCATGTTTTTTAGCCTAAGTCTAAAAATATGCAAATTATCATTGTAATCTCAAATCGGGAGTCCCGCGGCTGCATCGTCACTTCCTATGAGTTACATTGGTCCCGTGGGAGGTGTCGGTGCCTCCCACGGGGCCGTTCGGGGGTTGTTTTAGATTTTGACCCTCTAAAGCCATGTTTTTAAGCCTAAGTCTAGAAATATGCAAATTACCGTCGCATTCTCAAACCGGGAGTCCCGTGGCCGTGCGGTGAGTTCCTACGAGTCACATTCGTCTCGGGGGAGGTGTTGGTGCCTCCCACGGGGCCGTTCAGGGTTTTTTTTTTGGTTTTCACCCTCTAACGCAATGTTTTTAAGCCTAAGTCTAGAAATATGTAAATTACCATCGTATTCTCAAACCAGGAGTCCCGAGGCTGCGTGGTCAGTTCCTACGAGTTACATTGGTCCCGTGGGAGGTGTTGGTGCCACCCACGGGGCCGTTCGAGGGCTGTTTTTTATTTTCACCCTCTAACGCCATGTTTTTATTCCTAAGTCTAGAAATTCTCATATTATCCTCGTATTCTCAAACCGGGAGACCCACGGCCGCAGGGTTAATTCCTATGAGTTAAATTGGTCTTGTGGGAGGTGTTGGTGCCTCCCACGGGGCCGTTCAGGGGTTGTATTGGATTTTCACCCTCTAACACCATGTTTTTAAGCCGAAGTTTAGAAATATGTAAATTACCATCGTAGTCTCAAATCGGGAGTCCCGTGGTTGCGCGGTCAGTTCCTACGAGTCAAATTGGTCCCGTAGGAGGTGTTAGTGCTTCCCATGGGACCGTTCGGGAGTTGTTTTGGGTTTTCACCCTCTAACGTCATGTTTTTAACCTATATGCAAATTATCACCGTAATATCAAACAGGGAGTCCCGCGGCTGCGTGGTCAAATCCTACGAGTTACATTGGCCTCCTGGGAGGTGTTGATGCCACCCACGGGGCCGTTCAGGGGTTGTTTTTGGTTCTCACCCGCTAACGCCATGTTTTTAAGCCTAAGTCTAGAAATATGAAAATTATCATCGTATTCTCAAATCGGGAGACCCACGGTTGTGTGGTCAGTTCCTATGAGTTAGATTGGTCCCGTAGGAGGTGTTGGGGCCTCCCGCGGGGGCCGTTTGGGGATTGTTTTGGGTTTTTACCCTCTAATGCCATGTTTTTAAGCCTAAGTCTAGAAATATTCAAATTACCATCGTATTCTCAAACTGGGAGTCCCGTGGCTTCGTGGTGAGTTCCTACGAGTCACATTGGTCCCATAGGAGTGTTGGTGCCTCCCACGGGGCAATTCGAGGGCTTTTTTGGGTTTTCACCCGCTAACGACCTGGTTTTATGCCTAAGTCTAGAAATATGCAAATTATCATTGTATTTTAAAACCAAAAGTCCCACGGCTGCGTGATTATTTCCTACGAGTTACATTGGTCCCGTGGGAGGTGTTGGTGCCACCCACGGGGCCGTTCGAGGGTTGTATTGGGTTTTCACCCTCAAACGCCATGTTTTTAGGCCTAAGTCTAGAAATATGCAAATTATCCTCGTAATCTCAAACCAGGAGACCCGTGACTGCGTGGTCAGTTCCTATGAGTTACATTGGTCCTGTGGGAGGTGTCGGTGCCTCCCACGGGGACGTTCGGGGGATGTTTTGAATTTTAACCCTCTAACGCTATGTTTTTAAGCCTAAGTCTAGAAATATGCAAATTACCATCGTATTCCCAAAACGGAAGTCCCGTGGCTGCGCGGTCAGTTCCTACGAGTCACATTGGTCCCGCGGGAGGTGTTGGTGCCTCCCACGGGGCCGTTCAGGGGTTGTTTTTGGTTTTCTCCCTCTAATGCCATGTTTTTAACCCTAAGTCTAGAAACATGTAAATTACCGTCGTATTCTCAAATCGGGAGTTCCGTGACTACACAGTCAGTTCTTACGAGTCACAATAGTCTCGTGGGAGGTGTTGGTGCCCCCCATGGGGCCGTTCCGGGGTTATTTTGGGTTTTCACCCTCTAATACCATGTTTTTAGCCTAAGCTTAGAAATACGCAAATTATCATTGTAATCTCAAACCGGGAGCCCCGCGGTTGCATTGTCACTTCCTATGAGTTATATTGGTCCCGTGGGAGGTGTCGGTGCCTCCCACGGGGCCGTTTGGGGGTTGTTTTAGATTTTGACCCTCTAACGCCATGTTTTTAAGCCTAAGTCTCGAAATATGGAAATTATCATAGAATTATCAAACCGGGAGTCCTGAGGCTGCGTGGTCAATTCCTACGAGTTATATTGGTCCCGTGGGTGGTGTTGGTGCCACCCACGGGGCCGTTCGAGGGCTGTTTTGGATTTTCACCCTTTAACGCCATGTTTTTAGGCCTAATTCTAGAAATTCTCATATTATCCCCGTATTCTCAAACCGGGAGACCCGCGGCCGCGTGGTAAATTCCGATGAGTTAAATTTGTCCTGTGGGTGGTGTTGGTGCTTGCCACGGGGCCGTTCAGGGGTTGTTTTGGATTTTCACCCTCTAACGCGATGTTTTTAAGCCTAAGTCTAGAAATATGCAAATTACCATCGTAGTCTCAAACCGGGAGTCTCGTGGTTGCGCGATCAGTTCCTACGAGTCAGATTGGTCATGTGGGAGGTGTTGGTACTTCCTATGGGGCCGTTCGGGAGTTGTTTTGGGTTTTTACCCTCTATCGCCATGTTTTTAAGATATATGCAAATTATCGCCGTAATCTCAAACAGGGAGTCCCGCGACTGCGTGGTTAGTTCCTACGAGTTACATTGGTCTCGTGGGAGGTGTTGATGCCACCCACGGGGCCGTTAAGGGCTGTTTTGGGTTCTCACCCTTTAACGCCATGTTTTTAAGCATAAGTCTAGAAATATGCAAATTATCATAGTATCCTCAAATCGGGAGACCCACAGCTGTGTGGTCAGTTCCTATGAGTTACATTGATCCCGTGGGAGGTGTTGGTGCCTCCCACGGGGTCGTTCGGGGTTGTTTTGGGTTTTTACCCTCTAATGCCATATTTTTAAGCCTAAGTCTAGAAATATTCAAATTACCATCGTATTCTCAAACTGGGAGTCACGTGGCTGCGTGGTTAGTTCCTACGACTTACATTGGTCCCGTAGGAGGTATTGGGGCCTCCCACAGGGCCGTTTGGGGGCTATTTTGGGTTCTAACCCTCTAACGCCATGTTTTTAAGCCTAAGTATAGAAATATACAAATTATCATCGTATTCTCAAACCATGAGTCCCGCGGTTGCGTGGTAAGTTCCTATGAGTTCCATTAGTCACGTGGGAGGTGTTGGTGCCTCCCAAGGGGCCGTTCGGGTGTTGTTTGGGGTTTTCACCCTCTAACGCCATGTTTTCAAGCCTAAGTCAAAAAATATACAAATTACCATCGTATTCTCAAACCGAGAGTTCCATGGCTGCGCGGTCAGTTCCTATGAGTTACATTGGTCTCGTGGGAGGTGTTGCTACCTCCCACGGGGCAGATCGAGAGCTGTTTTGGGTTTTCACCCTCTAACACCATATTTCTAAGCCTAAGTGTAGAAATATAAAAATTATCGTCGTATTCTCAAGTCGGGAGTCTCGCGGCTGCGTGGTCAGTTCCTACGAGTTACATTGATCCCGTGGGAAGTGTTGGTGTCAGCCACGGGATCGTTCAGGAGCTGTTTTGGATTTTCACCCTCTAACGCCATGTTTTTAGGCCTAAGTCTAGAAATATGAAAATTATCCTTGTATTCTCAAACCGGGAGACCCGCGACTGTGTGGTCAATTCCTACAAGTTCCATTGGTCCCGTGGGAGGTGTTGGTGACTCCCACGGGGCCGTTCGGGGGCTGTATTGGGTTTTCACCCTCTAACGCCATGTTTTTAAGCCTAAGTCTAAAAACATGCAAATTACCACCGTATTCTCAAATCGGGAGTCCTGTGCCTGCGCGGTCAGTTCCTACGAGTTACATTGGTCTCGTGGGAGGTGTTGATGCCTCCCACGGGGCAGTTCGCGGGTTGTTTTGGGTTTACACCCGCTAACGACATATTTTTAAGCCTAAGTAAAGAATTATGAAAATTATCATCGTATTCTCAAATTGAAAGTCCCACGGCTGCATGATCAGTTCCTATGAGTAACATTGGTCCCGTGGGTGGTGTTGGTGCCACCCACGGGGCCGTATGAGGGATATTTTTGTTTTTCACCCTCAAAAGCCATGTTTTTAGGCCTAAGTCTAGAAATATACAAATTATCCTCATATTCTCAAATCGAGAGACCCACGGCTGCATGGTCAGTTCCTATGAGTTACATTGGTCCTGTGGGCGGTGTCGGTGCCTCCCACAGGGCCGTTCGGGGGTTGTTTTGGATTTTCACCCTCTAACGTCATGTTTTTAAGCCTAAGTCTAAAAAAATGAAAATTACCGTCATGTTCTCAAATCGGGAGTCCCGTGGCTGCGCGGTCAGTTCTAACGAGTCACATTGGTCCCGTGCGAGGTGATGGTACCTCCCACGGGGACGTTCAGGGGTTGTTTTCGGTTTTCAACCTCTAACGCCCTGATTTTAATCCTAAATCTAAAAGTATTTAAATTACCATCGTATTCTCAAATAGGGAGTCCTGTGGGTGCGCGGTCAGTTCCTACGAGTCACATTGGACCTGTGGGAGGTGTTGGTGCCTCCCATGGAGCCGTTTGGGGGTTATTTTGGGTTTTCACCCTCTAAGGCCATGGTTATTGGCCTAAGTCTAAAAATATGCAAATTATCATCATAATCTCAAACCAAGAGTCCCGTGGGTGCGCGGTCAGTTCCTACGAGTCACATTGGTCCTGTGAGAGGTGTTGGTGCCTCCCATGGGGCCGTTCGGGAGTTGTTTTGGGATTTCACCCTGTAACGCCATGGTTATTCGCTTAAGTCTAGAAATATGTAAATTATCGTCCTAATCTCAAACCGGGAGTCCCGCGGCTGCGTGGTGAGTTCCTATGAGTTACATTGGTCCCGTGGGAGTGTTGGTGCCTCCCACGGGGCCGCTCGGAGGTTAATTTGTGTTTTTACCCTCTAATGCCATGTTTTTAAGCCTAAGTCTAGAAATATTCAAATTACCATCGTATTCTCAAGCTGGGAGTCCCGTGGCTATGTGGTTAGTTCCTACAAGTTACATTGGTCCCGTAGGAGGTGTTGGTGCCTCCCACGGGACCGTTTGGGGGCTGTTTTGGGTTTTCACCCTCTAACGCCATGTTTTTTAGCCTAAGTCTGGAAATATGCAAATTATCATCGTATTCTCAAACTGGTAGTCCCTCAGTTACGTGGTCAGTTCCTACGACATTGGTCTCGTGGGAGGTGTTGATGCCACCCACGATGCCGTTCAGGGCCTATTTTGGGTTTTCACCCTCTAACGCCATGTTTTTAAGACTAAGTTTAGATATATGCAAATTATCGTTGTATTCTCAAATCGGGAGACCCACGGCTGCGTGGTCAGTTCTTACGAGTTCCATTGGTCCCGTGGGAGGTGTTGGTGCCAACCAAGGGGCCGTTCGGGGGTTGTTTTGGGTTTTCACCCTCTAACGCCATGTTTTTAAGCCTAAGTCTAAAAATATGCAAATTACCATCGTATTCTCAAACCGGGAGTCCCGTGGCTGCGCGATCAGTTCCTACGAGTTACATTGGTCTCGTGGGAGGTGTTGGTAGCTCCCACGGGGCAGTTCGAGGGATGTTTTCGGTATTCACCCACTAACGACATGTTTTTAAGAATAAGTCTAGAAATATACAAATTATCGCCATATTCTCAAACCAAAAGTTCCGCGGATGCGTGATCAGTTGCTACGAGTTATATTGGTCCCGTGGGAGGTGTTGGTACCACCCACAAGGCCGTATGAGGGCTGTTTTGGGTTTTCACCCTCAAACGTCATGTTTTTAGGCCTAAGTCTAGAAATTTGCAAATTATCCTCGTATTCTCAAACCGGGTTACCCGCGGCTGCGTTGTCTGTTCCTATGAGTTACATTGGTCCTGTGGGAGATGTCGGTGCCTCCCACGGAGCCGTTCGAGGGTTGTTTATGATTATCACCCTCTAACGCCATGTTTTTAAGCCTAAGTCTAGAAATATAAAAAGTACCGTCGTATTCTCAAACCGGGAGTCCCTTGACTGGTCGGTCAGTTCCTACGAGTCACATTGGTCCCGTGTGAGGTGTTCGCGCGTCCCACGGGGCCGTTCGGGAGCTGTTTTGGGTTTTCACCCTCTAACGCCATGTTTTAAAGCCTAAGTCTAGAAAAATCCAAATTATCATTGTATTCTCAAACCGGGAGTCCCGCGGCTGTGTGGTCAGTTCCTACGAGTTACATTGGCCCCGTGAGAGGTGGTGGTGCCACCCACGGGGCCATTCGAGGGTTGTTTTGGGTTTTCGCCCTCTAACGCCATGTTTTTAGGCCTAAGTTTAGAAATATGCAAATTATCCTTGTATTCTCAAACCGAGAGACCAGCGGCTGCGTGGTCAATTCCTATGAGTTACATTGATCCTGTGGGAGGTGTTGGTTCCTCCCACGGGGCCGTTCGGGGGTTATTTTGGATTTTCAACCTCTAACACCATGTTTTTAAGCCTGACTCTAGAAATATGAAAATTACCATCGTAGTCTCAAATCGGGAGTCCTGTGGCTGTGCGGTCAGTTCCTACGAGTCACATTAGTCCCGTTGGAGGTGTTGGTGCCTCCCATGGGGCCATTCGGGGGTTGTTTTTGGTTTTTAACCTCTAACGCCATGTTTTTAAGCCTAAGTCTTGAAATATGCAAAATTATCGTCGTAACATCAAACCGAGAGTCCCGCGGATGCGTGGTCAGTTCCTACGAGTTACATTAGTCCCGTGGGACGTGTTGGTTGGTGCCACCCACGGCGCTGTTCGGGGGCTGTTTTGGGTTTTCACCCTCTAACGCCATGTTTTTAAGCCTACGTCTAGAAATATGCAAATTATCATTGTATTCTCAAACTGGGAGATCGGCGGCTGCGTGGTCAGTTCCTACGAGTGCTATTGGTCCCGGGGAGGTGTTGGTGCCTCCCACGAGCCGTTTGGGGGCTGTTTTTTATTTTCACCCTCTAACGCCATATTTTTTAACCTATGTCTAAAAATATGCAAATTACCATCATATTTTCAAATTGGGAGTCCCGTGGCTGCGCGATCAGTTCCTACGAGTTACATTAGTCTCTTGGGAGGTGTTGGTGCCTCCCACGGGGCCATTCGGGGGTTGTTTTCGATTTTCACCCTCTAACGCCATTGTTTTAAGCCTAAGCCTAGAAATATTCAAATTACCATCGTATTTTCAAACTGTGAGTCCCGTGGAGGCGTGGTCAGTTCCTACGAGTTACATTAGTTTCGTGGGAGGTGTTGGTGCCACCCAGGGGGCCGTTCGGGGGCTGTTTTGGGTTTTCACCCTCTAACGCCATATTTTTAAGCCTAAGTTTAGAAATATGCAAATTATCATTGTATTCTCAAACCGGGAGACCCGCGACTACTTGGTCAGTTCCAACGAGTTCCATTGGTCCCGTGGGAGTGTTGGTGCCTCCCACGGGGCCGCTCGGGGGCTGTTTTGGGTTTTCACCCTATAACGCCCCGTTTTTAAACCTAAGTCTAAAAATATACAAATTACCATCGTATTCTAAAACCAGTAGTCCCGTGGCTGCGCGGTCAGTTCCTACGAGTTACATTGGTCTCGTGGGAGGTGTTGGTGCGTCCCACGGGGCACTTCGAAGGCTTTTTTGGGTTTTCACCCGTTAACGACATGTTTTTAAGCCTAAGTCTAGAAATATGCAAATTATCGTTGTATTTTAAAATCGAAAGTCCCGCGGCTGCGTGATCATTTCCTACGAGTTACATTGGTCCCGTGGGAGGTGTTGGTGCAACCCACGGGGCCGTACGAGGGTTGTTTTGGGTTTTCACCCTCAAACGCCATGTTTTTAGGCCTAAGTCTAGAAATATGCAAACTATCCTCGTATTCTCAAACCAAGAGACCCGCGGCTGTGTGCTCAGTTCCTATGAGTTTCATTAGTCTTGTGGGAGGTCATGGTGCCTCCCACGGGGCCGTTCGGGGGTTGTTTTGAATTTTTACCCTCTAACGCCGCGTTTTTAAGCATAAGTTAAGAAATATGCAAATTACCATCATATTCTCAAACTGGGAGTCTCGTGGATGTGCGGTCTGCTCCTACGAGTCACATTAGTCTCGTGGTAGGTGTTAGTGCCTCCCACGGGGCCGTTCAGGGGTTATTTTCAGTTTTCACCCTTTAACGCCATGTTTTTAACACTGTCTTAAAATAAGTAAATTACCATCGTATTCTCAAATCGGGAGTTACGTGGCTGCGCGGTCAGTTCTTACGAGTCACATTGGTCATGTGGTAGGTGTTGGTGCCTCCTACGGAGCCGTTTGGGAATTGTTTTGGGTTGTTTACCTCTAACGCCATGTTTTTAAGCCTAAGTCTATAAATATTCAAATTATCATCGTATTCTCTAACAGGGAGACTCGAGGTTGCGTGGTCAATTCCTACGAGTTACATTAGTCCTGTGGGAGGTGTTGGTGCCTCTCACGGACCGTCTGTGGGCTGTTTTGGGTTTTCACCCTCTAACGCCATGTTTTTAATCTTAAGTCTACAAATATGCAAATTATCGCCGTAATATCAAACCGGGAGTCCCGCGGCTATGGGGTCAGTTCCTACGAATTAAATTGGTCCCGTGGGTAGTGTTGGTGACTCCCACGGGGCCCTTCGGGGACTGTTTTGGGTTTTCACCCACTAACGCCATATTTTTAAGCCTAAGTCTAGAAATATTTAAATTACTGTCGTATTTTAAACCGGGAGACCCGGGGCTACGCGGTCATTTCCTACGAGTTACATTGGTCCCTTGGGAGGTGTTGGTGCCTCCCACGGGGCCATTCGGGGGCTGTTTTGGATTTTCACCCTCTAACGCCATTATTTTAAGCCTAAGTCTAGAAATATTCAAATTACCTTCGTATTCTCAAACTAGGAGTCCCATGGCGGCGTGGTCAGTTCCTACGAGTTACACTGGTTTCGTGGGAGGTGTTGGTGCCACCCAAGGAGCCGTTCGGGGGCTATTTTGGGTTTTCACCCTCTAACGCCATATTTTTAAGCCTAAGTTTAGAAATGTGCAAATTATCATGGTATTCTCAAATCGGGAGACACGCGACTACGTGGTCAGTTACTACGATTTCCATTGGTCCCGTGGGAGGTGTTGGTGCCTCCCACGGGGCTTTCGGCGGCTGTTTTGGGTTTTCACCCTATAACGCCACATTTTTAAACCTAAGTCTAAAAATACGCAAATTACCATCGTATTCTCAAACCGGTAGTCCTGTGGCTGCGCGGTCAGTTCTTACGAGTTACACTGGTCTCCTGGGAGGTGTTGGTGCCTCCCACACGGTAGTTCGGGAGCTATTTTTGGTTTCCACACTCTAACGCAATGTTTTTAAGCCTAAGCCTAAAAATATACAAATTATCATCGTATTCTCAAGACGGGAGTCCTGAAGCTGCGTGGTCAGTTCCTACGAGTTGCATTGGTCCTATGGGAGGTGATAGTGCCACCCACGGGGCCATTCGAGGGCTGTTTTGGGTTTTCACCCTCTTACGCCATGTTTTTAGGCCTAAGTCTAGAAATATGTAAATTATCCTCATATTCTCAAAACGGGAGACCCGCGGCTGCGTGGTCAATTCCTATGAGTTAAATTGGTCCTGTGGGTGGTGTTGGTGCCTCCCACGGGGCCATTCGGGGGTTGTTTGGGATTTTCACCCTCAAACGCCATATTTTTAAGCCTATGTCTAAAAATATGCAAATTCCCGTCGTAGTCTCAAATCAGGAGTCCCGTGGCTGCGCGGATAATTTCTACGAGTCACATTGGTCCGGTGGGAGGTGTTTGTGCCTCCCATGGAGCCGTTCGGGAGTTATTTTGGGGTTTCACCATCTAACGCCTTGTTTTTAAGCTATATGAAAATTATCATCATTATCTCAAACTGGGAGTCCCGCGGCTGCGTGGTCAGTTCCTACGAGTTACATTGGTCTCGTGGGAGGTGTTGGTCCCACCCAAGGGCCGTTCGCGGGTTGTTTTGGGTTTTCACCCTCTAACGCCATATTTTTAAGCCTAAATCTAAAAATATGCAAATTACCATTGTATTCTCAAACTGGGAGTCCCGTGGCTGCGCGGTCAGTTCCTACGAGTTACATTGGTCATGTGGGAGGTGTTGATGCCTCCCACGGCGCAGTTCGGGAGCTGTTTTAGAACTTCACCCTCTAACGCCATGTTTTTAAGCCCGAGTCTAGAAATATACAAATTATCATCATATTCTCAAACTGAGAGACCCGCGGCTGCGTGGTCAGTTCCTATGAGTTACAGTGGTCCCGTGAGAGTTGTTGGTGCCTCCCATGGGGCCATTTGGGGGTTGTTTTGGGTTTTTACCCTCTAATGCCATGTTTTTAAGCCTAAGTCTAGAAATATTCAAATTACCATCGTATTCTCGAACTGGGAGTCCCGTGGCTGCATGTTCAGTTCCTACGAGTTACATTGGTCCCGTAGGAGGTGTTGGTGCCTCCCACGGGGCCGTTTGGGGGCTGTTTTGGGTTTTCACCCTCTAACGCCATGTTTTTAAGCCTATGTCTAGAAATATGCAAATTATCATCGTATTCTCAAATCGGGAGTCCCGCGGGTGCATGGTCAGTTCCTACGAGTTAGATTGGTCTCGTGGGAGGTGTTGGTGCCACCCACGGGCCGTTTAGGGACTTTTGGGGTTTTTACCCTCTAACACCATGTTTTTAAGCCTAAGTTTAGATATATGCAAATTATCGTTGTATTCTCAAATCGGGAGTCCCGCGGTTGCGTGGTCAGTTCCTACGAGTTCCATTGGTCCCGTGGGAGGTGTTGGTGCCTCCCAAGGGGCCGTTCGGGGTTTGTTTTGGGTTTTCACCCTCTAACGCCATGTTTTTAAGCCTAAGTCTAAAAATATGCAAATTACCATCGTATTATCAAATCGGGAGTCCCGTGGTTACGCGATCAGTTCCTACGAGTTACATTGGTCTCGTGGGAGGTGTTAGTGCCTCCCACGGAATAAATCGGGAGTAGTTTTGGGTTTTAACCCTCTAACGCCATGTTTTTAAGCCTAAGTCTAGAAATATGAAAATTATCATCGTATTCTCAAATCGGGAGTCCCGCGGCTGCGTGGTCAGTTCCTACGAGTTTCATTGGTCTCGTGGGAGGTGTTGGTGCCACCTACGGGGCCGTTCGGGGGCTATTTTTGGTTCTCAACCTCTAACGACATGTTTTTAAGCCTAAGTCTAGAAATTGGAAAATTATTATTGTATTCTCAAACCGGGAGACCCGCGGCCGTGTGGTAAGTTCTTACGAGTTCTATTGGTCCCGTGGGAGGTGTAAGTGCCTCCTACGGAGCCGTTCGGGGGCTGTTTTGGATTTTCACCCTTTAACGCCATGTTTTTAAGCCTAAATCTAAAAATATGCTAATTACCATCGTATTCTCAAACCGGGAGTCCCGTGGCTGCGCGGTAAGTTCCTACGAGTTACATTGGTCTCGTGGGAGGTGTTGGTGCCTCCCACGGGGCCGTTCGGGGGTTATTTTGGATTTTCACCCTCTAACGCCATGTTTTTAAGCCTAAGTCTAAAAATATGCAAATTACCATGGTATATTCAAACCTAAAGTTCCGCAGCTACGTGATCAGTTCCTATGAGTTACATTGGTCTCGTGGGAGGTGTTGGTGCCACCCACGGGGCCGTACGAGGGTTGTATTGGGTTTTCACCCTCAAACTCCATATTTTTAAGCCTAAGTCTAGAAAAATTCAAATTATCCTCGTATTCTCAAATCGGGAGTCTCGTGGCTGTGCGATCAGTTCCTAAGAGTCACATTGGTCCCGTGGGAGGTCTTGGTGCCTCCCATGGGGCCGTTCCGGGGTTGTTATGGGTCTTCACCCTCTAACGCCTTATTTTTTAGCCTAAGTCTAAAAATATGCAATTTATCATTGTAATCTCAAATCGGGAGCCCGCGGCTGCGTCGTCACTTCCTATAAGTTACATTGGTCCCGTGGGAGGTGTCGGTGCCTCCCACGGGGCCGTTCGGGGGTTGTTTTAGATTTTGACCCTCTAAAGCCATGTTTTTAAGCCTAAGTCTAGAAATATGCAAATTACCATCGTATTCTCAAACTGGGAATCCCGTGGCCATGCGATCAGTTCCTACGAGTCACATTCGTCCCGTGGGAGGTGTTGGTGCCTCCCACGGGGACGTTCAGGGTTTGTTTTTTGTTTTCACCCTCTAACACAATGTTTTTAAGCCTAAGTCTAAAAATATGTAAATTACCGTCATATTCTCAAACCGGGAGTCCCGAGGCTGCGTGGTCAGTTCCTACGAGTTGCATTGGTCCCGTGGGACGTGTTAGTGCCGCCCACGGGGCCATTCGAGTGCAGTTTTGAGTTTTCACCCTCTAACGCCATATTTTTAGGCTTAAGTCTAGAAATATGAAAATTATCGTCGTATTCTCAAAACGGGAGACCCGCGGCTGCGTGGTCAATTCCTATGTGTTAAATTGGTCCTGTGGGAGGTGTTGGTGCCTCCCACGGGGACGTTCGGGGGTTGTTTGTGATTTTCACCCTCTAACGCCATATTTTTAAGCCTATGTCTAAAAATATGCAAATTACCATCGTAGTCTCAAATCGGGAGTCCTGTGGTTGCGCGATCAGTTCCTACGAGTCAGATTGGTCCTGTGGGAGGTGTTGGTGCTTCCTATGGGGCCGTTCGAAAGTTGTTTTGGGTTTTTACCCTCTAACGCCATGTTTTTACGCTATATGAAAATTATCGCCGTAATCTCAAACAGGGAGTCCCGCGGCTGTGTGGTCAATTCATACGAGTTACATTGGTCTCGTGGGAGGTGTTGATGCCACCAACGGGGCCGTTAAGGGCTGTTTTGGGTTCTCACCCTTTAACGCCATGTTTTTAAGCCTAAGTCTAGAAATATGCAAATTATCATCGTATTCTCAAAACGGGAGACCCGCGGCTGCGTGGTCAATTCCTATGAGTTAAATTGGTCCTGTGGGAGGTATTGGTGCCTCCCACGGGGCCGTTCGGGTGTTGTTTGGGGTTTTCACCCTCTAACGCCATGTTTTTAAGCCTAAGTAAAAAATATGCAAATTACCGTCGTATTCTCAAACCGGGAGTTCCATGGCTGCGCGGTCAGTTCCTACGAGTTACATTGGTCTCGTGGGAGGTGTTGGTGCCTCCCACGGGGCAGTTCGAGAGTTGTTTTGGGTTTTCACCCTCTAACGCCATATTTTTAAGACTAAGTGTAGAAATATGCAAATTATCATCGTATTCTCAAATCGAGAATCTCGCGGCTGCGTGGTCAGTTCCTACGAGTTACATTGGTCCCGTGGGAGGTGTTGGTGTCACCCACGGGACCGTTTGGGAGCTGTTTTGGATTTTCACCCTCTAATTCCATGTTTTTAGGCCTAAGTCTTGAAATATGCAAATTATCCTTGTATTCTCAAATCGGGAGACCCGCGACTGCGTGGTCAGCTCCTACGAGTTCCATTGGTCCCGTGGGAGGTGTTGGTGCCTCCCACGGGGCCGTTCGGGGGTTGTATTGGGTTTTCACCCTCTAACGCCATGTTTTTAAGCCTAAGTCTAAGAACATGCAAATTACCATCGTATTCTCAAATCGGGAGTTTCGTGGCTGCGCGGTCAGTTCCTACGAGTTACATTGGTCTCGTGGGAGGTGTTGATGCCTCCCGCGGGGCAGCTCGAGGATTGTTTTGGGTTTTCACCCGCTAGCGACATGTTTTTAAGCCTAAGTCTAAAAAAATGAAAATTACCATCGTGTTCTCAAACCGGGAGTCCCTTGGCTGCGCGATCAGTTCTTACGAGTTACATTAATCCCATGCGAGGTGTTGGTACCTCCCACGGGGCCGTTCAGGGGTTATTTTCGGTTTTCAACCTCTAACGCCCAGATTTTAACCCTAAATCTAGAAGTATTTAAATTACCGTCGTATTCTCAAATAGGGAGTCCCGTGGGTGCGCGGTCAGTTCTTATGAGTCACATTGGACCCGTGGGAGGTGTTGGTGCCTCCCATGGTGCCGTTCGGGGGTTATTTTGGATTTTCACCCTCTAACGCCATGGTTATTCCCCTAAGTCTAGAAATATGCAAATTATCATCATAATATCAAACCGGGAGTCCCGTGGGTGAGCGGTCAGTTCCTACGAGTCACATTGGTCCGGTGAGAGGTGTTGGTGCCTCCCATGGGGCCGTTCGGGAGTTGTTTTTGGTTTTCACCCTGTAACGCCATGGTTATTCGCTTAAGTCTAGAAATATGTAAATTATCGTCATAATCTCAAACCGGGAGTCCCGCGGCTGCGTGGTGAGTTCCTATGAGTTACATTGGTCCCGTGGGAGTGTTGGTGCCTCCCACGGGCCGCTCGGGGGTTAATTTGTGTTTTTACCCTCTAATGCCATGTTTTTAAGCCTAAGTCTAGAAATATTCAAATTACCATCGTATTCTCAAGCTGGGAGTCCCGTGGCTATGTGGTTAGTTCCTACAAGTTACATTGGTCCCGTAGGAGGTGTTGGTGCCTCCCATGGGACCGTTTGGGGGCTGTTTTGGGTTTTCACCCTCTAACGCCATGTTTTTTAGCCTAAGTCTGTAAATATGCAAATTATCATCATATTCTCAAACTGGTAGTCCCTCAGTTACGTGGTCAGTTCCTACGATATTGGTCTCGTGGGAGGTGATGATGCCACCCACGATGCCGTTCAGGGCCTATTTTGGGTTTTCACCCTCTAACGCCATGTTTTTAAGACTAAGTTTAGATATATGCAAATTATCGTTATATTCTCAAACCGGGAGACCCGCGGCTGCGTGGTCAGTTCTTACGAGGTCCATTGGTCCCGTGGGAGGTGTTGGTGCCAACCAAGGGGCCGTTCGGGGGTTGTTTTGGGTTTTCACCCTCTAACGCCATGTTTTTAAGCTAAAGTCTAAAAATATTCAAATTACCATCGTCTTCTCAAATCGGGAGTCTTGTGGCTGCGCGATCAGTTCCTACGAGTTACATTGGTCTCGTAGGATGTGTTGGTAGCTCCCACGGGGCAATTCGAGGGATGTTTTCGGTATTCACCCACTAACGACATGTTTTTAAGAATAAGTCTAGAAATATACAAATTATCACCATATTCTCAAATCAAAAGTCCCGCGGATGCGTGATCAGTTGCTACGAGTTATATTGGTCCCGTGGGAGGTGTTGGTACCACCCACAAGGCCGTATGAGGGCTGTTTTGGGTTTTCACCCTCTAACGCCATGTTTTTAAGCCTAAGTCTAGAAAAATGCAAATTATCATCGTATTCTCAAACCGGGAGTCCCGCGGCTGTGTGGTCAGTTCTTACGAGTAACATTGGTCCCGTGAGAGGTGTTAGTGCCACCCGCGGAGCCGTTCGAGGGTTGTTTTGGGTTTTCACCCTCTAACACCATATTTTTAGTCATAAGTTTAGAAATATGCAAATTATCCTTGTATTCTCAAACCGATAGACCCGCGGCGGCGTGGTCAATTCCTATGAGTTACATTGATCCTGTGGGAGGTGTTGGTTCCTCCCACGGGGCCGCTCGGGGGTTATTTTGGATTTTCAACCTCTAACGCCGTGTTTTTAAGCCTAAGTCTAAAAATATGAAAATTACCGTCGTAGTCTAAAACCGGGAGTCCCGTGGCTGTGCGGTCAGTTCCTACGAGTCACATTGGTCCCGTGGGAGGTATTGATGCCTCCCATGGGGCCATTCGGAGGTTGTTTTGGGTTTTCAACCTCTAACGCCATATTTTTAAGCCTAAGTCTTGAAATATGCAAATTATCGTCGTAACCTCAAACCGGGAGCCCCGCGGATGCGTGGTCAGTTCCTACAAGTTACATTGGTCTCGTGAGAGGTGTTGGTTGGTGCCACCCACGGGGCCGTTCGGGGGCTGTTTCGTGTTTTCACCCTCTAACGTCATGTTTTTAAGCCTACGTCAAAAAATATACAAATTATCATTTTATTCTCATACCGGGAGACCCGCGGCTGCGTGGTCAGTTCCTACAAGTGCTATTGGTCTCGTGGGAGGTGTTGGTGCCTCCCACGAGGCAGTTCGGGGGCTGTTTTGGATTTTCACCCTCTAACGCCATGTTTTTAAGCCTAAGTCTAAAAATATGCAAGTTACCATCATATTTTCAAATCGGGAGTCCCGTGGCGGCGTGGTCAGTTCCTATGAGTTACATTGGTCCCGTGGGAGGTGTTGGTGCCTCCCACGGGGCCGTTCGGGGGTTATTTCGGGTTTTTACCCTCTAATGCCATATTTTTAAACCTAAGTCTAGAAATATTCAAATTACCATCGTATTCTCAAACTGGGAGTCCCGTGGTGGCGTGGTCAGTTCCTACGAGTTACATTGGTTTCGTGGGAGGTGTTGGTGCCACCCAGGGGGCCGTTCGGGGGCTGTTTTGGGTTTTCACCCTCTAATGCCATATTTTTAAGCCTAGGTTTAGATATATGAAAATTAACATTGTATTCTCAAACCGGGAGACCCGCGACTGCGTGGTCAGTTCCTACGAGTTCCATTGGTCCCGTGGGAGGTGTTGGTGCCTCCCACGGGGCCTTCGGAGGCTGTTTTGGGTTTTCACCCTATAACGCCACATTTTTAAACCTAAGTTTAAAAATATGCAAATTACCATCGTATTCTTAAACCGATAGTAGCATGGCTACGCAGTCAGTTCCTACGAGTTACACTGGTCTCGTGGGAGGTGTTGGTGCCTCCCACGGGGGAGTGCAGGAGCTGTTTGGGGTTTCCACACTCTATCGCAATGTTTTTAAGCCTAAGCCAAAAAATATGCAAATTATCATCGTATTCTCAAACCGAGAGTCCTGAGGCTGCATGATCAGTTCCTACGAGTTGCATTGGTCCCGTGGGAGGTGTTAGTGCCTCCCACGGGGCCGTTCGAAGGCCGTTTTGGGTTTTCACCCTCTAACGCCATGTTTTTAGGCCTAAGTCTAGAAATTTGCAAATTATCCTCTTATTATCAAAACGGGAGACCCGCTGCTGCGTGGTCAATTCCTATGAGTTATATTGGTCCTGTGGGAGGTGTTGGTGCCTCCCACGGGGCCGTTCGGGGGTTGTTTAGGATTTTCACCCTATAACGCCATATTTTTAAGCCTATATCTAAAAATATGCAAATTACGGTCGTAGTCTCAAATCGGGTGTCCCATGGCTGCGCGGATAGTTCCTACGAGCAGGGGCGGATCTGGGGGGTGCCAGGAGGGGCGGAGGCCCCCCCGAGATAAAAAAAAAAAAATTAGGTATGTAAAATGTGTAATTTTTTTTTAGGGGTGCAAGTTTTAAGGGAAGCCCTCCTGAGATTTTTCTTACACTCTTTTTTAAACAAAAATTTGTATAAAACTTGTATTAACTAAAAAATCCTACCCCCGAACCCCCGGCACCACTCGACACTTTCGCCCCTCCTAACCAAAAATCCTGGATCCGCCACTGCCTACGAGTCAGATTTGTTCTGTGGGAGGTGTTGGTGCTTCCCATGGGGCCGTTCGGGAGTTGTTTTGGGTTTTTACCCTCTAACGCCATGTTTTTAAGCTATATGCAAATTATCGCCGTAATCTCAAACAGGGAGTCCCGCGGCTGCGTGGTCAGCTCCTACGAGTTACATTGGTCTCGTCGGAGGTGTTGATGCCACCCACGGGGCCGTTAAGGGCTGTTTTGGATTTTCACCCTCTAACGCCATATTTTTAAGCCTAAGTTTAAAAATATGCAAATTACCATTGTATTCTCAAATCGGAAGTCATGTGGCTGCGCGGTCTGTTCCTACGAGTTACATTGGTCTCGTGGGAGATGTTGGTGCCTCCCACAGGGCAGTTCGAGGGTTGTTTTGGGTTTTCATCCGCTAACGCCATGTTTTTAAGCCTAAGTCTAGAAATATACAAATTATCGTCGTATTCTCAAACCAAAAGTCCCGCGGCTGCATGGTCAGTTCCTACGAGTTATATTGGTCCCGTGGGAGGTGTTAAAGCTACCCGCGGGGCCATACGAGGGCTATTTTGGGTTTTCAACCTTTAAACGCCATGATTTTAGGCCTAAGTCTAGAAATATACAAATTATCCTCGTATTCTAAAACCGGGAGACCCGCGACTGCGTGGTCAGTTCCTATGAGTTACATTGGTCATGTGGGAGGTGTTGGTGCCTCCCACGGGGCCGTTCGGGGGTTGTTTTGGATTTTGCCCCTCTAATGCCATGTTTTTAAGCCTAAGTCTAGAAATATGAAAATTACCATTGTAGTCTCAAACTGGGAGTCCCGTGATCGCGTGGTTAGTTCCTATGAGTTACATTGGTCACGTGGGAGGTGTTGGTGCCACCCATGAGGACGTATGAGGGTTGTCTTGGGTTTTCACCCTCAAACGCTATATTTTTAGGACTAAGTCAAGAAATATGATAATTATCCTCTTATTCTCAAACCGGGAGATCCACGGCTGCGTGGTCAGTTCCTATGAGTTACATTGGTCCTGTGGGAGGTGTCAGTGCCTCCCACGGGGCCGTTCGGGGGCTGTTTTGGATTTTCACCCTCTAACGCCATATTTTTAAACCTAAGTCTAGAAATATGAAAATTATTGTCGTATTCTCAAACTGGGAGTCCCGTGGCTACGCGGTCAATTCTAACGAATCACATTGGTCCCGTGAGAGGTGTTGGTGCCTCCCACGGGGACGTTCAGTGGTTGTTTACGGTTTTCACCCTCTAACGCCATGTTTTTAAGCCTAAGTCTAGAAATATGTAAATTATCATCGTATTCTGAAATCGGGAGTCCCGTGGGTGCGTGGTCAGTTCCTACGAGTCACATTGGTCCCGTGGGAGGTGTTGGTGCCTCCCATGGGGCCGTTCGGTGGTTGTTTTGGGTTTTCACCCTCTAACGCAATGTTTTTTAGCCTAAGTCTAGAAATATGCAAATTATGGTCGTTATCTCAAACCGAGAGTCCCGCAGCTGCGTGGTCAGTTCCTACGAGTTACATTGGTCCCGTAGGGCGTGTTGGTGCCACACACGGGGTCGTTCGAGGGATGTTTTGGATTTTCACCTTCTAACACCATATTTTTAGTCCTAAGTCTAGAAATATGCAAATAATCATCGTATTCTCAAACCGGGAGACCCGCGAATGCGCGGTCAATTCCAATGAGTTACATTGGTCCCGTGGGAGGTGTTTATGCCTACCACGGGGCCGTTTGGAGGTTATTTTGGGTTTTTTTCCCTATAATGCCATGTTTTTAAGCATAAGTCTAGAAATATTCGAATTACCATGGTATTCTCAAATTGGGAGTCTCGTGACTGCGTGGTCAGTTCCTACGAGTTACGTTGATCCCGTAGGAGGTGTCGGTGCCTCCCACGTGGTCGTTTGGGGGCTATTTTGGGTTTTCACCCTCTAACACCATGTTTTTAATCCTAAGTATAGAAATATGCAAATTATCTTCGTATTCTCAAATCGGGACTCCCGCGGCTGCGTGGTCAGTTCCTACGAGTTACATTGGTCTCGTGGGAGGTGTTGATGCCACCCACGGGGTCGTTTAGGGGCTATTTTGGGTTTTCACCCTCTAACGCCATGTTTTTAAGCCTAAGTTTAGATATATACAAATTATCATAGTATTCTCAAACCGGGAGACCCGCGACTGCGTGGTCAGTTCCTACGAGTTCCATTGGTCCCGTGGGAGGTTTTGGTGCCTCCCAACGTGCCATTCGGGGGTTGTTTTGGGTTTTCACCCACTAACGCCATGTTTTTAAGCCTAAATCTAAAAATATGCAAATTACCATCATATTCTCAAATCGGGAGTCGTGTGGCTGCGCGGTGAGTTCCTAAGAGTTACATTGGTCTGGTGAGAGGTGTTGGTGCCTCCCACGGGGCAGTTCGGGGGTTGTTTTGGGTTTTAACCCTCTAACGCCATGTTTTTAAGCCTGAGTCTAGAAATCTACAAATTATCATCGTATTCTCAAACCGGGAGCCTCGCGACTGTGTGGTCAGTTCCTACGAGTTACATTGGTCCCGTGGGAGGTGTTAGTGCCTCCCACGGGGCTGTTCGGGGGTTGTTTTGGATTTTTAACCTCTAAAGCCATATTTTTAAGCCTAAGTCTAGAAATATGCAAATTATCATCGTAGTCTCAAATCGGGAGTCCCGTGGCTGTGCGGTCAGTTCCTACGAGTCACATAGGTCTCGTGGGAGGTGTTGGTGCCTCCCATGGGGCCGTTCGGGGGTTATTTTGTGTTTTCACACTCTAAAGCCATGTTTTTAAGTCTAAGTCTCGAAATATGCAAATTATCATCATAATCTCAAATCGGGAGTCCCGCGGATGCGTGGTCAGTTTCTACGAGTTACATTGGTCTCGTGGGAGGTGTTGGTGCCACCCACGGGACTGTTCGGGGGCTGTTTTGGATTTTCACCCTCTAACGTCATGTTTTTAAGCATAAGTCTAGAATTATACAAATTATCGTTATATTCCAAAACCGAGAGACTCGTGGCTACGTGGTCAGGTCCTACGAGTTCCATTGGTACCGTGGGAGGTGTTGGTGCCTCCAATGAGGTCATTCGGGGGCTGTTTTGGATTTTCACCCTCTAACGCCATGTTTTTAAGCCTAACTAAAAAAAAACGCAAATTACCATCGTATTCTCAAATCGGGAGTCCCGTGGCTGCGCGGTCAGTTCTTAGGAGTTACATTCGTCTCGTGGGAGGTGTTGGTGCCTCCCACGGGGCAGTTCGCGGGTTGTTTTGGGTTTTCACCCGCTAACGTCATGTTTTTAATCCTAAGTCTATAAATATGCTAATTATCGTTGTATTCTCAAACCGAAAGTCCCGCGACTGCGTGATGAGTTCTTACGAGTTACATTGGTCCCGTGGGAGGTGTTGGTGCCACCCACGGGGCTGTATGAGGATGTTTTGGTTTTTCACCCTCGAACGCCATGTTTTTAGGCCTAAGTCTCAAAATATTCAAATTATCCTCGTATTCTCAAACCAGGAGACCCGCGGCTGCGTGGTCAGTTCCTAGGAGTTTCATTAGTCTTGTGGGAAGTGTTGGTTCCTCCCACGGGGCCGTTCGGGGATTATTTTGGATTTTTATCCTCTAACGCTATGTCTTTTAGCCTAAGTCAATAAATATGCAAATGACGGTCGTAATCTAAAACCGGGAGTCCCGTGGCTGCGCGGTCAGCTCCTATGAGTCACATTGGTCCTGTGGTAGGTATTGGTGCCTCCCACGGGGCCGTTCCGGGGTTTTTTCGGTTTTCACCCTCTAACGCCATATTTTTAACCCTATGTCTTGAAATATATAAATTATCGTCGTATTCTCAAACCGGGTATCCCGTGGTTGTGCGATCAGTTTCTACGAGTCACATTGGTCCCGTGGGAGGTGTTGGTTCCTCCCACGAAGACATTCGGGGATTGTTTCGGGTTTTCACCCTCTAACGCCATGTTTTTAAGCCAAAGTCTAGAAATATGCAAATTATCATCGTATTCTCAAACTGGGAGACCCGAGGCTGCGTGGTCAGTTCCTACGAGTTACATTAGTCCCGTAGGAGGTGTTGGTGCCTCTCACGAGACCGTTTGGGGGTTGTTTTTGGTTATCACCCTCTAACGCCATGTTTTTAATCCTAAGTCTACAAATATGTAAATTATCACCGTAATCTCAAATCGGGTGTCCCACGGCTATGGGGTCAGTTCCTACGAATTACATTGGTCCCGTGGGTGGTGTTAGTGCCTCCCACGGGGACCTCCAGGGGATGTTTCTTATTTTCTCCCAATAACGTCATGTTTTTAAGCCTAAGTCTAGAAATATTCAAATTACTATCGTATTCTTAAACCAGGAGCCCTGTGGCATCATGGTCATTTCCTACGAGTTACATTGGTCCCTTGGGAGGTGTTGGTGCCTCCCACGGGGCCATTCGGGAGCTATTTTGGGTTTTCACCCTCTAACGTCATTGTTTTAAGTCTAAGTATAGAAATATTCAAATTACCATCGTATTCTCAAACTGGGAGTCCTGTGGCTACGTGGTCAGTTCCTGCGAATTACATTGGTCCCGTAGGAGGTGTTGGTGCCTCCCACGGGGCCGTTCGGGGGCTGTTTTGAGTTTTCACCCTCTAACGCCATGATTTTAAGCCTAAGTTTAGAAATATACAAATTATCGTCGTATTCTCAAACCGGGATTCCCGTGGATGCGTGGTCTGTTCCTACGAGTTACATTGGTCTCGTGGGAGGTGTTGGTGCCACCCACGGGGCCGTTTAGAGGTTGTTTTTGGTTTTCACCCTCTAACGCCAAGTTTTTAAGCCTAAATTAAGAAATTTGCAAATTATCGTTGTATTCTCAAACCAGGACACCTGCGGCTGCGTGGTCAATTCTTACGAGTTCCATTGGTCCCGTGGGAGGTGTTGGTGCCTCCCACGGGGAAGTTCGGGGGCTGTTTCTGGTTTTCACCCTCTAACAATATGTTTTTAATCCTGAGTCTAAAAATAGGCAAATTACCGTCGTATTCTCAAACCGGGAGTCCCGTGGCTGCGCGGTCAGTTCCTACGATTTACATTGGTCTCGTAAAGGTGTTGGTGCCACCCACGGGGTCGTACAAGGGCTGTTTTGGGTTTTCACCCTCTAACGTCATGTTTTTAGACCTAACTCTAGGAATATGCAAATTATCCTCGTATTCTCAAATCGGGAGACCCGCGACTGCGTGGTCAATTTCTGTGAGTTACATTGGTCCTGTGGGAGGTGTTGGTGCCTCCCACGGGGCCGTTCGGGGGCTGTCGAGGATTTTCACCCTCTAACACCATGTTTTTAAGCCTAAGTCTAAAAATATGCAAATTACCATCATATTCTCAAACCGGGAGTCCCATGGCTGCGCGGTCTGTTCCTACGAGTTACATTGGTCTCGTGGGAGGTGTTGGTGCCTCCCACGGGGCAGTTCGAGGGCTATTTTTGGTTTTCAGTCTCAAACGCCATATTTTTTTGCCTAAGTCTAGAAATATGCAAATTATCCTCGTATTCTCAAACAGAGAGGCTCGTGGATGTGTGATCAGTTCCTATGAGTTACATTGGTCCGGGGGAGGTGTCGGTGCCTCCCACGGTGCCGTTTGGGGGTTGTTTTGGATTTTCACCCTCTAACGCCATATTTTAAGCCTAAGTCTAGAAATATGCAAATTATCATCGTAATCTCAAACCGGGAGTCCCGCGGATGCGTGGTTAGTTCCTACGAGTTACACTGGTCTCGTGGGAGGTGTTGGTGCCTCCCACGGGGGAGCTCGGGAGCTGTTTTGGGTTTTCACACTCTAACGTAATGTTTTTAAGCCTCAGTCTAGAAATATAAAAATTATAGTCGTATTCTCAAACCGAGAGTCCCGTGGCTGCGCGATTAGTTCCTACGAGTCAAATTGGTCCCGTGGGAGGTATTAGTGCGTCCCACGGGATCGTTCAGGGGTTGTTTTCGGTTTTGACCCTCTAACGCCATGCTTTTAACCCTAAATCTAGAAATATTTAAATTACCATCGTATTCTCAAATCGGGAGTCCCGTGGGTGCGCGGTTAGTTCCTACGAGTCACATTGGTCCCGTGGAAAGTGTTGGTGCCTCCCATGGGGCCGTTCGAGGGTTATTTTGGGTTTTAACCCTCTAACGTCATGGTTTTTAGCCTGAGTCTAGAAATATGTAAATTATCATCATAATCTCAAACTGAGATTCCCGCGGCTGCATGGTCAGTTCCTATGAGTTACATTAGTCCCGTGGGACGTGTTGATACCACACACGGGGACGTTTGAGGGCTATTTTGGATTTTCACTAGCTAACGCCATATTTTTAGGCGTAAGTCCAGAAATATGCAAATTATCTTCGTCTTCTCAAATTGGGATACCCGCAGTTGCGTGGTCAGTTCCTATGAGTTACATTGGTCCCGTGGGAGGTGTTGGTGCCTCCCACGGGGCCGTTCGTGGGTTGTTTTGTGTTTTTACCCTCTAATGCCATATTTTTAAGCCTAAGTCTAGAAATATTCAAATTACCATCGTATTCTCAAACTAGGAGTCCCGTGGCTGCGTGGTTAGTTCCTACGAGTTACATTGGTCTCGTAGGAGGTGTTAGTGCCTCCCACGTGGCCCTTTGAGGATTTTTTTCGGTTTTCACCCTCTAACGCCATGTTTTTAAGCCTAAGTCTAGAAATTTGCAAATTATCATCGTATTCTCAAACCTGGAGCCCCGCGGCTATGTGGTCAGTTCCTACGAGTTACATTGATCTCGTGGGAGGTGTTAGTGCCACCCACGGGGCCGTTCAGGGGCTGTTTTGGGTTTTCACCCTCTAACGCCATGTTTTTATGCCTAAGTTTGGATATATGCAAATTATCATTCTATTCTCAAATCGGGAGACCCGCGGCTGCGTGGTCAGTTCCTTCGAGTTTCATTGGTCCCGTGGGATATGTTGTTGCCTCCTAGGGGCCGTTGGAGGGTTGTTTTGGGCTTTCACCCTCTAATGCCATATTTTTAAGCCAAAGTCTAAAAATATGCAAATTTCCATCATATTCTCAAACCGAAAGTCCCGTGGTTGCGCGATCTGTTCCTAAGAGTTGCATTGGTCTTGTGGGAGGTGTTGGTCCCTCCCACGGGGCAGTTCGAGGGTTGTTTTGGGTTTTCACCCGCTAACGCCATGTTTTTAAGCCTAAGTTAAGAAATATACAAAATATCATCATATTCTCAAACCGGGAGTCCCGCGGCTGCGTGGTCCGTTCCTATGAGTTACATTGGTCTCGTGGGAGGTGTTGGTGCCACCCACAGGGCCGTTCGGGGGTTGTTTTAGGTTTTCACCCTCTAACTCCATGTTTTAGGCCTAAGTCTAGAAATATGCAAATTATCCTTGTATTCTCAAATCGGGAGACCCACGACTGTGTGGTCAATTCCTACGAGTTATAAGGTCCCGTGGCAGGTGTTGGTGCCTCCCACGGGGCCGTTCGGGGGCTGTGTTGGGTTTTCACCCTCTAACCTTATGTTTTTAATCCTAAGTCTAAATATATGAAAATTACCGTCATATTCTCAAATCGGGAGTCTCGTGGCTGCGCGATCAGTTCCTACGAGTTACATTGGTCTCGTGGGAGGTGTTGGTGCCTCCCACGGGGCAGTTTTGGAGATGTTTCGGGTTTTCACCCTCTAACGCCATGTTTGTAAGCCTAAGTTTAGAAATATGCAAATTATCGTTGTATTCTCAAAGTGGGAGTCCCATGGCTACGTGGTCAGTTCCTACGAGTTACATTGGTCCCATGGGAGGTGTTGGTGCCTCCCACGGGGCCGTTCGGAGGTTGTTTTGGATTTTCACCCTCTAACGCCTTATTTTTAAGCCTAAGTCTACAAATATGCAAATTACCATCGTAGTCTCAAACCGGGAGTCCCGTGTCTATGCGGTCAATTCTTACGAGTCACATTGGTCCCATGGGAGGTGTTGGTGCCTCCCATGGGGCCGTTCGGGAGGTTTTTTGGGTTTTCACCCTCTAACGCCATGTTTTTAAGCCTAAGTATAGAAATATGATAATTATCGTCGTAATCTCAAATCGGGAGTCCCGCGGCTGTGTGGTCAGTTCCTACGAATTACATTGGTCTCGTGGGAGGTGTTAGTGCCACCCAAGGGGCCGTTTGAGGGTTGTTTTGCGTTCTCACCCTCTAATGCCGTGTTCTTAAGCCTAAGTCTAAAAATATGTAAATTATCATTGTATTCTCAAATCGGGAGATCCGCGTCTACGTGGTGAGTTCCTATGAGATCCATTAGTCCCGTGGGAGGTGTATGTGCCTCCCACGGGGCCGTTCGGGGGTTGTTTTAGATTTTCACCCTCTAACGCCATGTCTTTAAGCCTTTGTCTAGAAATATGCAAATTATTGTCGTATTCTCAAACCGAAAGTTCCGCGGCTGCGTGATCAGTTCCTACGAGTTACATTCGTCCCGTGGGAGGTGTTGGTGCTACCCACGGGCCGTACAAGGGTTGTTTTGGGTTTTCACCCTCAAACGCCATGTTTTTAGGCCAATGCCTAGAAATATGCAAGTTATCCTCATATTATCTAACCAGGAGACCCACGGCTGTGTAGTCAGTTCCTTTGAGTTACAATGGTCCTGCCAGAGGTGTTGGTGCCTTCCACGGGGCCGTTCGGGGTTTTTTTTATTTTCACCCTATAACGCCATGTTTTTTAGCCTAATTCTAGATATATGCAAATTACCGACGTATTCTCAAATCGGGAGTCCTGTGGCTGCGCGGTCAGTTCCTACGACTGACATTGGTCCCGTGGGAGGTGTTGGTGCCTCCCACAGGGCCGTTCAAGGGTTGTTTTGGGTTTTTACCCTCTAACGCCATGTTTTTAACCCTAAGTCTAGAAATATGTATATTACCATCGCATTCTCAAACTAGGAGTCCCGTGGTTGCGCGGTCAGTTCCTACGAGTCACATTGGTCCCGTGAGCGGTGTTGATGCCTCTCATGGGGCCGTTCGGGGGTTATTTTCGGTTTTCACCCTATAACGCCATGTTTGTAAGCCTAAGCCTAAAAATATGCAAATTATCATCATATTCTCAAACTGGGAGACCCGAGGCTGCGTGGTCAATTCCTACGAATTACATTGGTCTTGTGGGAGGTGTTGGTGCCTCCCACGGGGCCGTTCGGGGGTTATTTGGGTGTTCACCCTCTAACGCAATGTTTTTAAGCCTAAGTCTACAAATATGCAAATTATAGTCGTAATCTCAAACTGGGAGTCCCGCGGCTATGGGGTCAGTTCGTACGAGTTACATTGGTCCCGTGGGTGGTGTTGGTGCCTCCCGTGGGGCCGTTCGGGGGCTGTTTTGAGTTTTCACCCACTAATGCCATATTTTTAAGCCTAAGTCTATAAATATTCAAATTACCATCGTATTCTTACGCCGGGAGTCCCGTGGCTGCGCGTTCAGCTCCTATGAGTAACATTGGTCCCTTGGGAGGTGTTAGTGCCTCCCACGGGGACATTCGGGGGTTGTTTTGGGTTTTCACCCTCTAATGCCATTATTTTAAGTCTAAGTCTAGAAATATGAAAATTATTGTCATATTCTCAAATCGGGAGTCCCGCGGCTGCGTGGTCAGTTACTACGAGTTACATTGGTCCCTTGGGAGGTGTTGGTGCCTCCCACGGGTCCATTCGGGGGCTGTTTTGGGTTTTCACCCTCTAACGCCATTGTTTTAAGCCTAAGTATAGAAATATTCAAATTACCATCGTATTCTCAAACTGGGAGTCCCGTGGCTGCGTGGTCAGCTCCTACGAGTTACATTAGTCTCGTAGGAAGTGTTGGTGCCTCCCACGGGGCCGTTCGGGGGTTGTTTTGGGTTTTCACCCTCTAACGCCATGTTTTTCAGCCTAAGTTTAGAAATATGAAAATTATCATTGTATTCTCAAACCGAGAGACCCGCGGTTGTGTGGTAAGTTCCTAAAAGTTCCATTGGTCCCGTGGCAGGTGTTGGAGCCTCCTACGGGGCCGTTCGGGGGTTGTTTTTTATTTTCACCATCTAACGCCATATTTTTAAGCCTAAGTCTAGAAATATGCAAATTACAGTCGTATTCTCAAACTGGGAGTCCCGTGGATGCGCGATCAGTTCCTACGAGTCACAATCGTCCCGTGGGAGGTGTGGGTACATCCCACGGGGCCGTTCAGGGGTTGTTTTGGGTTTTCGCCCTCTAACGCCATGTTTTTAAGCCTAAGTCTAGAAATATGCAAATTACCATCGTATTCTCAAACCGAGAGTCCCGTGGCTGCGCGGTTAGTTCCTACGAGTTACATTGGTCTTGTGGGAGGTGTCGATACCTCCCACGGGGCAGTTCGGGGGTCGTTTTGGGTTTTCACCCAGTACCGACATGTTTTTAAGCCTAAGTCTAGAATTATACAAATTATCATCGTATTCTTAAACCCAAAGTCCTGCGGCTGCTTGGTTAGTTCCTACGAGTTACATTGGTCCCGTGGGAGGTGTTGGTGCCACCCACAGGGCCGTTCGGGGGCTGTTTCGAGTTTTCACCCTCTAACGTCATATTTTTAAGCCTAAGTCTAAAAATATGCAAACTACCATCGTATTCTCAAACCGGGAGTCCCGTGGCTGCGCGGTCAGTTCTTATAAGTTACATTGGTTTCGTGGGAGGTGTTGGTACCTCCCACGGGGCAGTTCGAGGGTTGTTTTCGGTTTTCACCCGCTACCGACATATTTTTAAGCCTAAGTCTAGAAATATACAAATTATAATTGATTCTTAAACCGAAATCCCGATGCATGCTTGGTCCGTTCCTACAAGTTATATTTGTCCCGTGGGAGGTGTTGAAGCCACCCACGGGGACGTACGAGGGCTGTTTTGGGTTTTCACCCTCAAACGCCATATTCTTAGGCCTAAGTTTAGAAATATGCAAATTATCCACGTATTCCCAAACCGGGAGACCCGCGGCTGCAAGGTCAGTTCCTATGAGTTACAATTATCCTATGGGAGGTGTTGTGCCTCCCACGGGGCCGTTCGGGGGTTGTTTTGGATTTTGACCCTCTAACGCCATGTTTTTAAGCCTAAGTCTGGAAATATTCAAATTACCATCGTATTCTCAAACTGGGAGTCCCGTGGCTGCGTGGTCAGTTCCTACGAGTTACATTGGTCCCATAGGAGGTGTTGGTGCCTCCCACGGGGCCGTTCGGGGGATGTTTTGAGTTTTCACCCTCTAACGCCATGTTTTTAAGCCTAAGTCTAGAAATATGCTAATTATCATCAGATTCTCAAATCGGGAGTCCCGCAGCTGTGTGGTCAGTTCCTACGAGTAACATTGGTCTCGTGGAAGGTATTGGTGCCACCCATGGGGCCGTTCGGGGGCTGTTTTGGGTTCTCACCCTCTAATGCCATGTTTTTAAGCCTAAGTTTAGAAATATGAAAATTATCATTGTATTCTCAAACCGGGAGACCCGCGACTACTTGGTCAGTTCCAACGAGTTCCATTGGTCCCGTGGGAGTGTTGGTGCCTCCCACGGGGCCGCTCGGGGGCTGTTTTGGGTTTTCACCCTATAACGCCCCGTTTTTAAACCTAAGTCTAAAAATATGCAAATTACCATCGTATTCTCAATCTGGGAGTCTAGTGGCTGCGCAGCTAGTTCCTACGAGTTACATTGGTCTCATGGGAGGTGTTGGTGCCTCCCACGGAGCAGTTCGGAGGTTATTTTGGGTTTTCACCCGCTAACGACATGTTTTTAAGCCTATGTCTAGAAATATGCAAATTATCATCGTATTCACAAACCGAAAGTCCCGCGGCTGCATAGTCAGTTCCTACTAGTTACATTTATCCCGTGGGAGGTGTTGAAGCTACCCACGGGGCCGTACGAGGGCTGTTTTGGGTTTTCACCCTCAAACGCCATGCTTTTAGGCCTAAGTCTAGAAATCTATAAATTATCCTCGTATTCTAAAAATGGGAGACCCGCGACTGCGTGGTCAGTTCCTATGAGTTACATTGGTCCTGTGGGAGGTGTTGGTGCCTCCCACGGGGCCTTCAGGGGTTGTTTTGGATTTTGACCCTCTAACGCTGATATGACCATATATATCCTCGGCCGGGCTGAGGGCATCCTCCAACGAGATGAGCCCAAGATTGTCTCACCCTCCATCAGGCCCGGACAACCCTTCGAGGGGCCGACCCTTCATCAGGCTCCAGACGACCTTTCGAGGGGTCGACCCTTCATTAGGCTCCAGACGACCCTTCAAGGGTCGACCCTTCATCAGTCTCGAACGACCCTTCGAGGGGCCGACCCTTCATCAGGCTCCAGACAACCCTTCGAGGGACCGATCCTTCTTCGGGTTCCAAACGACCCTTCGAGGGGCCAACCCTTCATCAGGCTCAGACGACCCTCTGAGGGGCCAACAGTACGAGGCCTGAATTGGGCCAGACTCACTGTCGAAAGGAACTTTGCCCTCGGCCTCATGTTACAGGCCGAGGGTGACGTCATCATAGGGCGTGGTTTGGGAGACGCGTGGGACAGTGCGTGTGAGGCTCACAGGACACGTGGAAAACCGTTACAAAAGAATCACCCCCTCACGTGAGGGAATATTATGTCATCATTTGGCATCTACCGGTGTCAACAGGAGATGGGCTAAATCATCATTCACATGCACCATGCATACTTGGGGGGTATATTACACCCCCCAAGACCTATATATACTTGTCACCTACAATCCTACAAGAGGAGTAACAGATCAATCGATGGATAGATCGATAATCATAACCCTGGCAAAAACTCTGCTTATACACATAGTAGAGAGAGAAAGTGAGCTTATGTGCATTGTATCCAAGGCCATTAGTGCCCATACTTAGTGGATCACACACTCACAGTGGATGTAGGCCTAATTGGCTGAACCACTATACATCATTATCTTATTCCTCTTATACTCATCTCCTTCTACACACTTACACACTTATACACTTGCATCTCTATGGCTGCCATTGTTACTATTGTTTGAGCTCATCATCACTTATCTGGTGGTGCTGAATCTCAGCATCATCAGTTTGGCGCCGTCTGTGGGAAGAGAAGACGTCTCTTCCTTGAATACAGCTTGACCTCACTGGGCACTCTGGTGGTGAGCCAGTCCTCCCCCTATGTGGAGATGTTTCACCATTAAAAGAGACCCATTAAGGTTCTCAAGCTTACAAACCTTCTTCAATGCAGCTCTTCATAGCTCAAACACATGGCACCAGAGATGCCACCACCACCACTTCCCCCACCGGATGATGGAGGAGGACCCAGTTCCAGTCAGCCACCACCTCAGTTTGAGATGGCTGATGTGGCGGTAGCCTTGAAGTCTCTGACAGCAAGCCAGCGGATCATGCAGGAGCAGTTCACAGCTCTAAGCCAGAACATACTAAGACCTCCAGGGATCTCACCTGAGATGATAACTCCGGCAGCAGCTCCAAGACAGCATGAGGCCAGGGGACCACCCCAGGCACCACGCAAAGACCTTCCACCCCTTCAGCGGCGTAGGGATGTTGCTGACCCCTGACGTCTACGCCTGGGGAGGCAAGGAAACCCTTGCCCTGAAGACAGGTATGATGATCTGGTGGGGGAGGAAGCCCCCATAGAATGCTGGGAGCCATATGAGGTCTCCAACAATACCGTACGACCTCTCCAGGAGAGCAGAGGGAAGTGTGGAAGTCAAAATCCTGGCGATCTCCCAAGAGGCTCTGCTTTCGATCGCTTGAGCAGGGGGTCGGCCTTTGAAAGGCTGGGCCCAGTAAATGACCTACGGGAAAAATTGTCCAGGTCAAGGAGTTCTGCGAGGTCCAGAAGGGAGGCAGCAGATGATCGACCCCGCGGGGGCCGGCCCATAGGAAGAGACGACGGCCAGGTGGAAGTAAACAGCCGACACAGGACAGCCGCGGTAGGACCCTTCGTCCATCGGAAAGAGGCGACAGGGGATAACATCGGCCAGGCCGACCCTACGAGGCCTTGGAATGACTTGATTCAGCGACTGGAGGATAAGATCGACGATATACTGAAAAGCTGCGACCCTCCTCAGAGGGGATACACCATAGGCTCACCCTTTGTGGCGAAGATAGTCAACTTCCCTACGCCATCAAAGTTCAAGCCACCTGTGGTCACCCCAAGATATGATGGGAGCACCAACCCTGTCCACCATGTTGAGATGTATTAATCAGCACCAGACATATACTCTATCTCAGATGAGATGAGGTGGCGTGCCTTCTCTGGTACCCTGACTAGGGCTGCACATGTCTGGTACACGTCTCTTTCAAAAAATTCCATTGAAAACCTTAAGCAGTTGGCAGACCGATTCATCCATAACTTTTGCTTTGGGATGAGGCCATAGAAGAAGACCACCCACCTGCTCTATGTTAAGCAGGGGAAGAATGAGAGTCTGAAGGACTACATAGCCAGATTCAATAAAGAGAAGCTGGAGGTGGAAGACTATGAGGAGAGCATAGCTATGACAGACCTGATTGGAGGACTCCAAAAGGGGAAGCTGTTATGGAAGCTTACTGAAGACCCCCTAGGACGATGGCTGAATTACTGTCAATAACTGGAAAGGTGATGAACACCGAAGAGGCGATGGCCGCAAAATACGAAGACGAAAAAGGAGGCGCTAGTGGGGGTAAATACCCTAAGAAGAACAAAGAGGGGAAGAAGAGGTCTACGGACAACAAGTTCGCTGGTTACACCCCACTAACAGTCAGCTGTGAACATATTCTCAATGAAATAAAGAGTGACCGATCCCTGAAGTGGCCTGAAAAGTTGAGGGCACCCCCCAATAAGAGGAATAAGAACCTATGGTGTGAATTTCACCAAGACCATGGCCACGTGACAGACAAATGTTTCTCTCTGAAAGATGAGATTGAGAAGATGATGAAAGAAGGGAAGCTCAGAAAGTACGTCGACAGAGGTGCCTTCAAGAGGGGCCGAGGGGATGACCCCAGGAAAAAGCGAGGTGATGAATGTAAAGAAGGTCCTCAAAAAATAGGGGATGGCCCTTCTGATGATGAGGACGACCCTGACCTCCCGCCGAGAGACGACCAAGGCCCTGTCAAGAGGCTTAATATAATCTTGATCGGAGTGGGAATGATATCCGGGGGTCTAGCAGGAGGAGGGTCTGAGGTCGCAGATAGGAAGGCCCACGTGGCTGAAGCCAAGGCAGTGACGAAGATAGTACACTCCACCTCTCTTGAGGCAAAGTCAGAAAAGAGGAAGAAGGTCGACATGGACACTCTGATAGTGGTATTTTAAAGAATGGACTTCAAAGGCATCTTAGCCCCACGTGATGACCCTCTCGTCATCACTACCAGGGTGCACGGGTGAGAGGTGCCGAGGATCCTAGTCGATGGGGGTAGCTCTGCAGATGTGATGTTTTGGCCATGCTTCAAAGCCTTAGGTCTCGGCCATGCTAGACTCGTCCCATACCATCATCCATTGATTGGGTTTAGTGGGGAAAAGGTTCATCCCCTTGGAGTGTATGAGGCCGATGTCAGGATGGGGGATGAGTGGCCGAGATGGCTTACCAAGAAGGTCAGTTTCTTTATGATGGATGAACATGTGTTTTCGGCCTACAACATCATACTGGGGCATGTGTCCCTCAAGGGGTTTGAAGCTGTGTCGTCTACGGTCCATCAGATGATTAAATTTCCTACCCCTTACGGGGTGGGGGAAGTTCAGAGAGACCAGACAACAGCGCGAGAATGTTATTACAACTCCGCTGAAGAAAGAGAGGCACACAAGAGGGCTATATCCACTTACAATATTGATACCCTAGACCCCAGGGATGAGACGAAGCTAAAGAAAGGAGAGGCCGCGGAAGAGGTAGAATCCATCATCCTCGATGAGGATGACCTGGAAAAAACCATCCAAGTCGACAAGTCTCTGAAGCCCAATATCAAGGAAGACCTCATCAAACTGTTGAGGAGAAGACGAATCGTCTTTGCGTGGAGTCATGTAGATATGTCAAGGATCGACCCTGAAATCATGTTCCACAAGATCAATGTGGTAGAGGGAGCAAAGTCGGTAAAGCAGAAGAGGAGAATTTACTCTAGAAAAAAGTATGAGGTCATAAGGGATGAGGTCAAAAAATTAGAAGATGCTGAATTTATCAGAGAGGTCATCTACCCTGAATGGTTGTCCAATGCAGTCATTGTCCCAAAGGCGAACGGGAAGTGGAGAATGTGTGTGGACTTCACCGACCTCAACAAACACTGTCCCAAAGACAGCTTCCCTCTCCCTCGCATTGACCAGATGGTAGACGCTACCGCAGGCCATGAGCTCATGAGATTTATGGATGCCTATTCAGGGTACAACCAGATCTTCATGAACCCTGAAGACTCAGAGAAGACAACCTTCATTACTAACAAGGGGACATACTGTTATAGGGTCATGCCCTTTGTCCTAAAAAATGCGGGGGCGACGTACCAACGCCTTGTAAATAAAATGGTTGAAGACGAAATTGGGAAGTCTATGGAGGTCTATGTAGATGACATGCTGACTAAGAGTTTGAAGGCAGAGGATCATGTGGCAGACCTAGAGAGGACCTTTAATACGATGGACAAATACCAGATGAAGTTCAATCCGACCAAGTGTGTCTTCGGGGTCGGATCAGGGAAGATCTTGGGGTTCATTGTCAACCAAAGAGGCATCGAGGCCAATACTAAAAATATAAAGGCCCTTGTTGAGATGAAGACCCCCAAGTCCATTAAAGACGTTCAGAGACTCACAGGGAGAGTTGCTGCCTTAAACAGGTTCGTGTCTAGGGCCACAGACAGGTGTCTACCATTCTTCAAAATTCTCAGAAAAGCCTTCGAATGGAGTGAAGAGTGTGATGAGGCTTTCAAGGAGTTAAAATCATACCTGGGGTCTCCCTTACTGTTGTCACGGCCCGTGAAGGGTGAACGAATTTATGTGTACCTCGCCGTCTCAAAGTCAGCCATCAGTGCAGCCATTGTGAGAGACGAAGACGGGGTACAGAAGCCCGTGTATTTTAATAGCAAGGCACTCCAGGGGGAAGAGAAAAGATATCCAAGGATGGAGAAGTTGGAATATGCCTTGATCCATGCATAGAGAAAGATGAAGCCATACTTCCAGTCCCATACAATGGTCATCCTCACTGACTCTCCCCTTAGGCAGGTTTTGCACAAGCCTGAAAAATCAGGGAGGTTAATGGCATGGGCTATAGAGCTGGGGGAGTTTGACATAGTGTATCAGCCAAGGACGGCCATTAAGGGGCAAGCATTGGCAGACTTCGTGGCCGAGTTTACTTGGGAAGATGATGAAGTCATGATAGATACCCGACAAGGTGAGATCACCGACACACCTGCAGATAAGGCTGAGACAAGCACCATTAGAAGGAAAGTGGCTGAAAACGAAGAGGGAAGATATCTCTTTAGACAGGGGTCACCCACTGAGGGAAGTTTCTCAGAAGAACATACCGTGTGGAGTCTCTTCGTCGACGGGTCCTCTTGCGAAAGCAGGAGTGGAGATGGATTAATAGTATCAGCACCCGACGGCACAGACATTGAGTACGCCCTGAGGTTCAACTTTAAGTCCTCCAATAATGAGGCCGAATATGAGGCCTTGATAGCAGGCCTCTCCTTGGCCAGATCTCTTAGTGTCGGCCAGATTTTGGTTCATAGTGATTCGAGGCTAGTAGTGAATTAGATACTAGGAGCCTAAGAGGCCAAGGACGAGAGGATGGCTAGGTACCTTGAGAAGGTGAGGTCGTTACTGAAGGGCTTCAGAGAAGTAAGGTTAAAGAGGATACCTAGGCTAATGGTCAAGCTGACGCCCTTGCTAGGTTGGCCTCGGCAACTAGGACAGACATTAGGAGGACAGTCCCAGTGGAAATTTTGCTTCGGCCAACTATTAAAGACGCTGAGGGAACACTTAGCAATTGCCTAAATTTTTCTCAGGAAGCTTCGTGGATGGACCTTCTGATCAGATACATTAAAGAGGGGGAGATGCGAGAAGCAAGGCAAGAAAGGAAGAAGTTTAGATACAGGGCTGCAAAGTTCACTGTCATTGGGGACACCTTGTACAAAAAGGGATTTTTACTCCCCTTACTTAGGTGTGTTCACCCATCTAAAGTCCCATCCATTTTGCAAGATGTGCACTAAGGATCGTGCTCAAGCCACATTTGGGGCAGATCCTTAGCAAAAAGGGTGATCACCCAAGGGTACTGGTGGCCGACCTTGGGGAAAGACGCCACGGCATATGTAAAAAAGTGCGATAAATGCCAGAGATTTGCCACCATCCCTCACCAACCCCATCAACCTCTTACCTCCATTACATCCCCATGGCCATTTTTAGTGTGGGGGATCGACCTCGTAGGACCCTTACCAAGAGCAGTCAATAACTATCGGTTCCTCATCGTAGCGATTGACTATTTCTCAAAATGGGTGGAGGCCGAACCGATGGTCACGATTACAGAGCAGAAGACCTTCCAGTTCATCTGGAAAAATGTTATATGCAGATATGGTCTCCCCAACACCCTCATCTCAGATAACGGGACTCAGTTCAAGAATACCTCTCTACAGAAGTACTGTGAAAGGGTGAGTATCAAACAATTCTTCTCTACCCCGGGCCGACCTCAGGCCAATGGGCAAACAGAAGTTACAAACAGGACAATCCTAGATGGAATCAAGAAGAGGCTTGAGGAGGTAAAAGGAAGATGGGTCGAGGAGTTATATGCCGTGTTGTGGGCATAAAGGACGACAGTGAGGACCTCTACCGAAGAGACCCCATTCATGCTAGCTTATGGCTCAGAAGCCGTCATCCCCACCGAGATTGGGTTTCCTACTCATAGGGTCCAAATGTATGACCCTCAGAGAAATACATAAGAGAGGAGACTCGACTTAGACCTGATTGAGGAAAGGAGGGAAGATGCCGAGATAAGGCAGGCCGCCTACCAGCAGAGGACCGCAAGGTTTTACAATCAGAGGATGAAACAGAGACCAATTGCGGTGGGGGACTTGGTCCTCAAAAAGACTTGGCAGAAGCCCAACAAGCTCCATCCTAATTGGCATGTCCCATATAGGGTCATCGATGAAGTCATCCCTGGGACCTATAGACTAGAAAACCTAGAGGGGGAGCCCTTTTCCAACCCCTGGAATGCATATCATTTGAAGAAGTACTATCAGTAGTTTTGTAAAATCCTATCGAACGACATTTGTAATAGGTGTTGCTCCGATATAACACTTGGAAAATTAATGAGAAATATCAGTGTTCTATCACATCTTGTGTTTATCAGTTCTAGTACGCATGGAAACATCTTCGGAGAACGACCCTCGGCTATAATGAGGCTCAATGGAGGGGACGACCCCACCATTGTCCTCAACAAAGACAAGGGAAGACTTTGGTTAAAACCATTTAATTTGGTAATTACAGCCCTCGGCTATAATGAGGGTCAATGAAGGGGACGACCCCACCATTGTCCTCAAGAAAGACGAGGGAAGACTTTAAAACCATTAAATTAGTAATTACAACCCTCGGCTATAATGAGGGTCAATGAAGGGGACGACCCCACCATTGTCCTCAAGAAAGACAAGGGAAGACTTTGGTTAAAACCATTAATTTGGTAATTATAGCCCTCGGCTATAATGAGGGTCAATGGAGGGGACGACCCCACCATTGCCCTCAAGAAAGACGAGGGAAGATTTTAAAACCATTAATTTGGTAATTACAACCCTCGGCCTACAATGAGAGTCAATGGAGGGGACGACCCCACCATTGTCCTCAAGAAAGACGAGGTAAGACTTTGTTTAAAACCATTAAATTGGTAATTACAACCCTCGGCTATAATAAGGGTCAATGGAAGGGACGACCCCATCATTGTCCTCAAGAAAGACGAGGGGAGACTTTAAAACCATTAATTTGGTAATTACAACCCTCAGCTATAATGAGGGTCAATGGAGGGGACGACCCCACCATTGTCCTCAAGAAAGACGAGGGAAGACGTTAAAACCATTAATTTGGTAATGACAACCCTCAGCTATAATGAGGGTCAATGGAGGGGACGACCCTACCATTGTCCTCAAGAAAGACGAGGAAAGACTTTGTTTAAAACCATTAAATTGATAATTACAACCCTTGGCTATAATGAGGGTCAATGGAGGGGACGACCCCACCATTGTCCTCAAGAAAGACGAGGGAAGAATTTAAAACCATTAATTTGGTAATTACAACCCTCGGCTATAATGAGGGTCAATGGAGGGGACGACCTCACCATTGTCCTCAAGAAAGACGAGGGAAGACTTTAAAACCATTAATTTGGTAATTAAAACCCTCGGCTATAATGAGGGTCAATGGAGGGGACGACCCCACCATTGTCCTCAAGAAAGACGAGGGAAGACTTGAGCATCAATTAAAATTGGTTAAAAACCCTCGGCTATAATGAGGTCCAACGTAGGGGACAACCCCTCGTTAGCCCTCAAGAAAGACGAGCGAGGGGTTAGTGATATTAACATAAGATTCACAATATAAGGCATACGAGAGACAAATACAGAAGAAAAAGAGGCATTATATTACATTACAAAATGAAGATGTTCGTCTGATAAAAAAATACAAAATATTAATTACACGAAGAGGGTATGGGCTATAATCAGCCACCCTATTGAGCAATGTCAGAGGGAAGGGCCTCAACGTCAATAAGAGATGTCTCCTCAACGACCACGACTGGCTGATCCTCAGACGTGCCGATACCCTCGACATGCACCTGGGACTCCACCTGGGTTAAAGCCTCAGCAATCAAGGTGTCGTCCAGTTGAACTGCCTCCAGAGAAGGACGGACTGAAGAGACGACATTGCCGAACTTGAGGACGACCCACCGATAGGCCGTCCTAAACCCTCTCTCTAAGTATTCAAGACCGAAGCCTTGAAACTCATCTGAGAGTTTATAGGCCTCCACAACGTCTACCTCTGCCTTCTTCATGGCCTCAGACAGTTCAATCTTAAATTGGGCCCCCTGATGGGTCATGGATTCATCCTTCTCCTTAAGAAGCAAGTCCTTGGCCGCCATGTCTGCGTCATGCTGCCTCGTCAGCTCGTCCAGGATCCTCGCATGCTCAGTCCTGGCACTTTCCAACTCAGCCCTAGCAGTTTCGAGCTCTGACTGTAAATCATCCTCGTGCTAAATGGCCCTCTCGGCCTCATGAAACTTTTCTTGATTCTCCGCCATCCATTTGGTGGCCGAGGTAAAAGCGCATACAGACTGCACAGAAATAATAAACAGTTATCAAGAGGCCGATAAAACAGATATCAAGAGGCGAAAGAATACAACTAAAGGAATGAGGTGAGAACAAATACCTGAGCTAGGGCGTGCATACCATAGTCATACACTTTTGTTGGAGGCATCTTGGATAAAATTCATAGTCAGCGGCCGAGGGGGCCGAAAACATGGACGCCTTGGCCGCTCTCAGGTTCGCGATAAGGGAGGATGGCTCGGCCTTCAGAAGCGCCAAATTTTTCGACCAAAAGGTCCCCATGCTGGAAGACGAGGTGGTCCCCTCAGACGCCTCGACCCTTGCCCTCGTCCGTGAGCCTAGCCGAGGGTCGACGGGAACCTCAGGTTCCTTCCTCTTTTGTCTGTCGAGGGTCAGCTCGGAAGGTGTCGGCCCCTTGGTCTGCGTCTTCCTCGGAGCTTGCTGAGGCTCCTTGCCTTTCTTCTTGGCCAAGCTTGATAATAAACTGGGGGAAGTCATTTCCCAAAGGCGGTCAGATACACCAGCAGGACGACCTGAAAGGAGGAAGACACGTTAGAAAAATGCAGAGATAGATGAAACACTTCGAAAAAGTAAAGAATAGGTAATAAAGAATGGACAAAAAATAATATAACTCACATAGTTCTGTCAGGGGGCCGACCCTCAAACCATCTTCCTTAAGGAACCGAGGGGTCATCAGATCTTCAAATTTTGGAAGTCCATCCCCTCTCCCTCGTCCTCTCAGATATTCAACTATGTCTTTCTCTTCCAGACTAAGTTCGGGGTCTGACCTGGCCTTCATTGAAGGGTTGGACCATCTTCAAGGAAACCTCGGACCATCGGCTCTAGGTTTTGCCTCGACAGAGAACTCCAACTCTCCAGAGACAAAGAAGAATATCTTCTTCCAATCGTGGCTGGAGGTTTGTGCCACGTGGAGAAGTTTTTTATCAGACTTCCTCGCACCCAGATGGTAGTACCCAGGTTGTTTGGACGAGGAAGTGATGTTATAGCAAGCCAAGAACACATCGGAGGAAGGCTCATCAGTAAAGGCATTTTTCCATAGGGAAATAAAGCATAGGATCGTCGTCCAGGAATTAGGAGGGAGCTGAGAGGGGGCTATGCCGAGGGATGACAAAATATCTATGACAGCAAGATGTAAAGGGAGTCTGACACCTACCTTGAACATTTGTTCGTATACCGCTATCTCTCCCTCTTCACCCTCAAAGACCCTCTCGTCCTTAGAGGTAACCCTCATAGATATGATGGTAGGAACACCATATGCATGCCTCCATAGAAGAAGGTCACGATCCCTGATCGACGAAATATAAGACGAGGCGTGAGATGTGTCAACTGGGTCATCTGAGTCCTCATCATCCTCAGTCCCCCCACCCTCGGCCTCGGCCTCATCACCTGTCAGAGGACCTTGGGGAAAATCCATCTGGAAAGCGTGTGGGGATAGGGTTGTCACAGGGACAGCCTCGGAAGCAACCATACCATCGGCTTGTCGGCATGGGCTTAGATCAGACGTCTCTACTCTCCCAGAAGGTCCAGTTAGTGTTGGTGACGACGCCCTCTCATCCATATCACCCGAATAACTCTCGACTGGACGACAGGACGATCCGTAAGACTCAGAGGGTTTTATTGTGGCAAGAGGAATGGGGAAGATGGGTCATACCCAATTAGGGTCGGCCCCTTGTCTTCTCTCCTCCTCTTCCTCTACCCGTCTGATCTCAACAAACAACTTCTATCTCAGGGATGGGAACTCCTCGGCTAAATTATAAAGCCTCCTAATCATTAAGGGGAAGACCCTACACTTGGAAGAATTTGGGTAACCTAACTACAAACAAGCTTGCAGTTGACCAGGGTGGACTTTTTGATCAAAACCAAAAATTAAAGGTTTTTGGTCAAGAACACTCAAGAAAGGGAAGAACTCAACTCGCCGAAAAAGGTACCAGAAAACACAAGGAAGCCCTAGAAATGCTACAAGATGGTGTCAGACCCAATGCATGAAATGAAATTGAAGATTAAAAAGGGAGTTTATGACAGAGAAGAGTACCTGAAGATAAAAGCAAAGGCTGAATAAAGCGTGGCACAGAAAGGTTGCAGAAATGGCTATGGAAGCTGTTGAGAGGCTAGAGAGAGAGAGTTCAGGCACAAAGAAGATGAAGAAAGAGAAACTTTAAAAAATTATTTAAATACCTTGCCAATGAGTGGGCCCACTAACCAATGCACAGCACAACCCACGAGGAGGTCATCATTAGGGCACAAAGCCCCAGGCAAAGTGTGCAGCCACCACGCCTTGGAAATTGAAACGACAATGAGTACCTACCTAGGTGTCATATCAGCTTAACAAGTGTCAATCACCTAACCGATCATACACCCATCTCAATTACAACACTATCCCTCAACCATCTCAACAACATCTATGGCTAACTGCTGGGGGGTGATTGATATGCCCATATATATCCTCAGCCAGGCCGAGGGCTCCCTCCAACGAGATGAGCCCAAGATTGTCTCACCCTCCATCAGGCCCGGACGACGCTTCGAGGGGCCGACCCTTCATCAGGCTCCAGACGACCTTTCGAGGGGCCGACCCTTCATCAGGCTCCAGACGACCCTTCAAGCGCCGACCCTTCATCAGGCTCCAGACGACCCTTCGAGGGGCCGACCCTTCATCAGGCTCCAGACGACCCTTCGAGGGGCCAACCCTTCATCAGGCTCAGACGACCCTCCGAGGGGCCGACAGTACGAGGCCTGAATTGGGCCAGACTCACTGCCGGAAGGAACTTTGCCCTCGGCCTCATGTTACAGGCCGAGGGTGACGTCATCACAGCGCGTGGTTTGGGAGACGCATGGGATAGTGCGCGTGAGGCTCACAGAACACGTGGAAGACCGTTACAACCGAATCACCCCCTCACGTGAGGGAATATTATGTCATCATTTAGCATCTACAGGTGTCAATGGGAGATTGGCTAAATCATCATTCACATGCACCATGCATACTTGGGGGGTATATTACACCCCCCAAGACCTATATATACTTGTCACCTACAACCCTACAAGAGGAGGAACAGATCAATCGATGGATAGATCGATAATCATAACCCTAGTAAAAACTCTGCTTATACACACAGTAGAGAGAGAAAGTGAGCTTATGTGCATTGTATCCAAGGCCATTAGTGCCCATACTTAGTGGATCACACACTCACAGTGGATGTAGGCCTAATTGGCTGAACCACTATACAACATTATATTATTCCTCTTATATTCATATCCTTCTACACACTTACACACTTATACACTTGCATCTCTATGGCTGCCATGGTTACTATTGTTTGAGCTCATCATCACTTATCAGGTGGTGCTGAATCTCAGCATCATCAAACGCCATGTTTTTAAGCCTAAGTCTAGAAATATGAAAATTACCATCGTATTCTCAAACCGGGAGTCCCGTGGCTGCGCGGTTAGTTCCTACGAGTCATATTGATCCCGTGGGAGGTGTTGGTGCCTCCCACGGGGCAGTTCGAGGGTTGTTTTGGGTTTTCACCCGCTAACGCCATGTTTTTAAGCCTGAGTCTAGAAATATGCAAATTATCGTCGTATTCTCAAACCAAAAGTCCCGCGGCTGCATGGTCAGTTCCTACGAGTTATATTGGTCCCGTGGGAGGTGTTAAAGCTACCCACGGGGCCGTACGAGGGCTATTTTGGGTTTTCAACCTTTAAACGCCATGATTTTAGGCCTAAGTCTAGAAATATACAAATTATCCTCGTATTATAAAACTGGGAGACCCGCGGCTGTGTGGTCAGTTCCTATGAGTTACATTGGTCCTGTGGGAGGTGTTGGTGCCTCCCACGGGGCCGTTCGGGGGTTGTTTTGGATTTGCCCCTCTAACGCCATGTTTTTAAGCCTAAGTCTAGAAATATGAAAATTACCATCATATTCTTAAATTGGGAGTCCCGTGGCTGCGTGATTAGTTTCTACGAGTCACATTGATCCCGTGGGAGGTGTTGGTGCCTCCCACGGGGACGTATAGGTGTTATTTTCGGTTTTCACCCTCTAACGTCATGTTTTTAACCCTAAGTCAAGAAATATACAAATTACCGTCGTGTTCTCAAACAGGGAGTCCCGTGGCTGCGCGGTCAGTTCCTACGAGTCACATTGGTCCCGTGGGCGGTGTTGGTGCCCCTCATGGGACCGTTCGGGGGTTATTTTTGGTTTTCACCCTCTAACGCCATGTTTTTAAGCCTAAATCTAGAAAAATATAATTTACCATCGTATTCTCTAATCGGGAGTCCCGTGGCTACGGAATCAGTTTCTATGAGTTACATTGGTCCCGTAGGAGGTGTTGGTGCCTACCACGGGGCCGTTCGGGGGCTATTTTGGTTTTCACCCTATAACGCCATGTTTTTAAGCCTAAGTCTAGAAATATGCAAATTATCCTCGTATTCTCAAATCGGGAGTCCCGCTGCTGTGCGGTCAGTTCCTACGAGTGACATTGGTCTCGTGGAAGGTGTTGGTGCCACCCACGGGGCCGTTCAAGGGATGTTTTGGGTTTTCACCCTCTAACGCCATGTTTTTCAGCCTAAGTTTAGAAATATCCAAATTATCATTGTATTCTCAAACCGAGAGACCCGCGGCTGTGTGGTAAGTTCGTACGAGTTCCATTGGTCCCGTGGGAGGTGTTGGTGCCTCCTACGGAGCCGTTCGGGGGTTGTTTTTTATTTTCACCCTCTAACGCCATGTTTTTAAGCCTAAGTCTATAAATACACAAATTACCATCGTATTCTCAAACTGGGAGTCCCGTGGCTGCGCGATCAGTTCCTACGAGTCAAATTGGCCCCGTGGGAGGTGTTGGTGCCTCCCACGGGGCCGTTCAGGGGTCGTTTTGGATTTTCACCCTCTAACGCCATGTTTTTAATCCTAAATCTAGAAATATGCAAATTACCATCGTATTCTCGAACTAGGAGTCCCGTGGCTGCGCGATTAGTCCCTACGAGTTCCATTGGTCCCGTGGGAGGTGTCAATGCCTCCCACGGGGCAGTTCGGGGGTTATTTTGGGTTTTCACCCGCTACCGACATATTTTTAAGCCTAAGTCTAGAAATATACAAATTATCATCATATTCTTAAACCGAAAGTCCTGTGGCTGCTTGGTCAGTTCCTACGGGTTATATTGGTCCCGTGGGAGGTGTTGAAGCCACCCACGGGGACGTACGAGGGATGTTTTGGGTGTTCACCCACAAACGCCATGTTCTTAGGCCTACGTCTAGAAATATGCAAATGACCATCATATTCACAAACCGGGAGTCTCAGGGCTGCGCAGTCAAATCCTACGAGTTACATTTGTCCCGTGGGAGGTGTTGGTGCCTCCCACGTGGCCATTCATGGGATATTTCGAGTTTTTACCCACTAACGCGAGGTTTTTAAGTCTAAGTCTAGAAATATTCAAATTACTATCGTATTCTTAAACCAGGAGTCCCGTGGCTACGCGGTCAGTTCCTACGAGTTACATTGGTCCCTTGGGAGGTGTTGGTGCCTCCCACGGAGCCATTCGGGGGCTATTTTGGGTTTTCACCCTCTAACGCCATTGTTTTGAACCTAAATCTAGAAATATGCAAATTGTCATCGTAATCTAAAGCTGGGAGTACCGCGGCTGCGTGGTCGGTTCCTACGAGTCACATTGGTCCCGTGGGAGTTGTTGGTGCCACCCACGAAGACGTTTGGCTGCTGTTTTGGGTTTTCACCCTCTGACGACATGTTTTTAAGCCTAAGTTTAGAAATATGCAAATTATCATCATATTCCCACACTGGGAGTCCCGCGGCTATGTGGTAAGTTCCTACGTGTTACATTGGTCCTGTGGGAGGCGTTGGTGCCACACACGGGGCCGTTCAAGGGTTGTTTTAGGTTTTCACCCTCTAACGCCATGCTTTTAGGCCTAAATCTAGAAATATAAAAATTATCATCGTATTCTCAAATCGGGAGATCCGTGGCTACGTGGTCAGTTCCTATGAGTTACATTGGTCCCGTGGGAGGTGTTGGTGCCCTCCACGGGGCCGTTCGTGGGTTGTTTTGGGTTTTTAGCCTCTAACACCACGTGCTGATAGTGGAGCATATTAATTAAGTATGTGAGTAGTATTATGAACCACAGGATTTGGTGATGATGCTTAGAACAACACCACCAGATAAGAGGTGGTAGAGCTCAAACAATAATAACAATGATAGCAATAGAATTATATATGCATGTAGGTATATAGAAGGAGGTGAGTAGAAGAGGAATGAAGACAATGATGTATAGTGGTTCAGCCAATCAGGCCTACATCCACTGTGAGTGTGTGATCCACTAAATACGAGCACTAATGGCCTTGGATACAATGAACATAAGTGTACTCTATCTACTGTGTGTCCAAACAGAGTTTTAGCAAGGGTTAGAATTATCGATCCCATTGCAAGGTTGAAGGTGACAAGCATATATAGGGCTTGGGGGTGTAGTGTATTCCCCAAGCATGCAATAAGAATGTGAATGATTATCTAACCAATCCCCTGTTGAGACTTGGTTGGGCCACTTGTAGGTAATGATGACATAATATTCCCTCACGTGAGGGAATGATCTTGTTATAACGGTTTAGTCCACGTGCTACATGAGTCCCACGCGCACTGTTCCACCCATCTCCTAAATCACGCGCCATAATGGTGTCACCCTCGACTTATAATGACAGGCCAATGATGAGACTAATATTTGGAAGCCCTGATTGGTGAATATTGGGCATTTGTACCATCAGCCTCCATAGGGTCAGCCGGTCGTATGGTCATCTAAACTATCCTCAAGCTGAGGCTTTAACCTGCACAATCTTTGGCTGAATTGGGTCATCCAACATGGTTCGGCCCGTCGTCCCCCTTTCTTCGGTACGACCCTCTTATGGGGTAGAAGTTTAGTTGAGCCCTTATCCTAAATGAGACTACACTCGGCCTGGTTGAGGGTGTATTTTAGTATATCAATCACCCCCTTAGTCATCGATGTTGTTGAGATGGCTGAGGGGTAATATTGTCTTTGGATGTCGAGTCGATGAGTGGTCGGGTTGATGAGTGACATTTGTCAAGTGTCAATCATCGTTTTGAGTACCCCAAAACTGACGGCTGCACATGACACTTGGGACTTTATGCCCTAATGATGATTCTCCTCGTGGGCTATGCACCGCTTTGGTTGTTGGGCCCACTAATGGCAAAGTATTTAATCCCTTTTTAAATAATTATTTCTCTTTCTTCTTCTTTATTCTTCGCGCGCACGCTATCTCTCTAATTTTAGCAGTTCAAACGCCACTTCTGCCTTTTCTCCAGTGTTTCAAGCTTTGTTCAGCTTCAATCTTCTTCCCATGTAACTTCTCTATCATCCTTTCCTTTTTTATCCTCAATTTTCTTTGGTTTCTATTTTGGGTGGCTTCTATATATTTTCTTGGGCGATTTTATATTTTTCCGGCATGTGAACTCGCCATCCACTGGTGGTTGTAGGGCTAGACATTAGTTAATAGGCTTCCCTGGTTCCTCCTCCACCGTTTTGTAATGGTTCTGTGTTGATTTATAGATTTTTTTAGGTTTCCCAATGACCCTCCGATCTTCTTCTCCGGTGAATTTCACCTTCTCTATTCTTGGTTGTTCATCCCTAAAACCCTTCATTTCTTTACGTCGATCTTAAAGTCAACGTAGTCAAATATTTCCTTTATTTTTAGGTTATTTGGCAAAAAATCTTTTAAGAGTAGGGTCTTCCCCTTAATGCTCCAAAGGCTTTATGATTTATCCGAGGAGTTTCCAACTTTGAGAGAGAGGTGCTTTACAGAGATTAGGAGAATAGAGGAAGAGAACGAGTCTAGACATAGGGCCGACCCTGTCTGGGAACGACCATTTTCCCAATATTATTAGCTACAGTTTTACCATCACCCTCTGATCCCTTTGAGTCATCATATCATCCATCTGAGAGTCAGAGTCAAGAAGAAGCTATGGAAAGACGAGAAAAAGCGTTGTCTTCTTTTGGTGCTGGGACCTCTGGGAGAGACGACCCTTCAAACCTTAACCCCCGCGAATGGGCCGAGGGAACAATTAACCCTGAAGCTGTCCCTGTTACTGCCATATCCCCACTTGAATTCATAGCCACTTTTCCAGGTGGCCCCCCATGATTTGATAACAATGAGGCCGACGCAGCTGTGGATAAGGGAAGTGAGGATGAGGGTAGTGGGGCCGAGGGCGGGAATGAGAGTTCAAATGTTGAGGAAGAGGTCGACACTTCAACAGCCTCGTCTTATGTCTCGTCTGTCAAGGATCATGATCTCTTATTTTGGAGACATTCATTTGGTGTAAATCCCAATACAATTATGAGGATCCCAGATGAAGATGAGAAGGTTTTCCAAGGGAGAGAGAGGGAGAAGTCACTATGTACGAGCAGATGTTTAAGGTCGGCGTCTGTAAAATTGGTGATCACTTAAACAAGCTCTCATACCAATTTGTAAAAACGTATGACTGTGTGATAATTGATTAAATTCGTAAATTTCTACTTTGGCACACTTATTTAATTAGAGTATATTAAACCAAATTAATTCAGCCCCCAAACATGCAACCACGTGTGTGCGTGTGTCAACCCATAAATAAATAAAGCATGTGACACAAATTTCAGGAAAAATCCCCGCAGTGCAAAACCTTTTACTTTCACTATAATTTGTAAAGAACGGTTTACACGGATTACAATGAAAACAAGAGTGACATACGAAATACCCTCAGGTGTCGGTTCCAATGTCGTCGGCTGGAATCTCCCGCAAGAACTCCAGATGGTCAGCAATGGAAAAGAAACAGCTTCACCATAAGAGTGAACTTTATAAAGATTCCCTCCATAATAGCATGCAGCTGTCGGTTGTAGAGTTCTCCTCACAAAGAATAAACAAATATCAAGATGTGTTCTTCAACACCAAAACAATTCACCAAAGCATATGGGATTTTTGTGAATTGAAAACAAACAGGGATGAAACCCTAAAATAAGAAGTCAAAAGGATTCTGCAGTTTTGCAATTATCTGTCTTGCAAAACGCTGGGACTTCTTAATGAAAACAAAACCATTTAATGAGTATTTATATAAAAACGCGTTGCCTCGATTGTCAAGCTCGTTCGAACGAGAAAGAGATCTCGCGCGAACGAGATACGCGTGTCATTCAAGTGACATCGCGCGACAATGCAATATCGTTCGAATGACAGAGCAAAGTCATTTGAACGACTGTTACGTCAAAAAATATTATTTTTAATATCCACTCCAATACTTAGAAAAAAAATACTCATTCTCAAATTTTGACGAAAAAGTCCGCTCTAACAGTTAGATTATATTTTGTAAAAATATCCCAAAAGCTCTAAGTGGAAATTTAAGGTATTTAAAACAAAACCTTACCAAAATAAACTTTGTGGAGTCTTTTTGATGAAGAACCTTGATATTCGGATCCGTCTTTGATGCTTGAATGTTCTTGAATTCTTTTCGACGGTGTAGTGGTATACGACGTACTAAATTGATAACGAACTTATAAAATAATGTCCTTACAAATCTCCCCCTATGTCTATGCCGGTACATACATAAAAACATCTGAATTATCAAATATCGAAATGCCTATACAAATCTACCCTCCCATGAATAAATTTGCAAGATCTCAAACTATTCTTCAAAAAGTCTTCATCAAATCTCAAAGCTTTTCTCATGAGGGTGTGTAACATAATGATCTTCAATCTTTGTATCTATACACTAGGATAAAGAAAAACCTTCGTGACGCATCGAGTTTGAAATGATATAAGAATAAATCATTAATAAATCAAATCTCCCCCATAATGAAAAAACTCCCCCATAACATGATAATTCTTTCTCCGCCTTTTTATGATGTCCCCAAATAGACAGATAAGAAGAAACAATGAAAACATGGAGTGTCACGACAAAATGCATAGCAAACATGAATCAAACTATGCACATGCAAAGGTATATCAAAACATCCACAAACTATTTTTGGATTTTTCAATTTTTTCAAACAAAGCAAAAATGATACAAAAATCACACACCATGGATTTATACTAAAACAACCAAGTCATGGAAATGGAATGAATGGGTGTGAACACATTCGATAGGTAAATAAACTTAATCAATCATATGTGCACGATGAATATGTGTACTCCTAACGAATAAACATCAAAATTATCCTTAGGTGGAAAAAAATTGTTGAATTTAGATGACATCGTCTTATGCAAATCAAAGTCAAAGTAATTTCCACACCAATAACGTCCAAAACTATTTAACGCTTTTTCAAGACTTTCAAGGACGTGCAAACCCATTTTAATTCATCATTCAAACTCCCTCATATATATTTTCCTTTTAGAGGTGTATAAACTAAATTCTCAAACTTTGGAGAATTGGTGCAAAAACCTAATTGACCCATATTCAGCATGAATTTCCTTTTATTGCCTTTAAAAATTTTCGGGATCTTTTAAACCTCTTTGGACCCCAGATAATAAAATTCCTCAATTTTTTAGGTCCGATTTAACAGTGGCTTAGTATTCGCAAAGGTCAAATGAACCTTTTGCAGCCCTTCCCCGTTTTCAAATAAAGCACACTACCTCACAAACGGCTCTTACATTCACAACATTCTTATCAATTTTTATCATGCTTGGTTCATTTTAAGGACAGGATTGAAGTGAAAACACCCAAACAACATGTGATAAGACAAGCACAATAATCAAACAAATATGTGCATGTGTGCAATAAAGGAAATCATGAGTCAAACATGTAGGAAGTAACACTTAATTACATCTCAATGACTCCAAACATTATAAAGCACATGGATGAATTGACCTATTGTCTCAAAACACTATCAAATAGTAACATAAAAAAATGGAATGATGTTGTGACTCGGTCATCCTAAGTGTCCATCCATAAAAGGTGCAAACAAAATACAAAAACCTTTTTGGATTTTTCAAAAATTTATCAAAATAAAATATTTTTGTATTTTTCAAAATTTTTCAAAAACAAAAGTCTAATACAAAAAGTCCATGTCATTACACTAGAAAATATATGTCATGAAACCATAACTAGTGTATGACAAACATGCAAACACAATCATCTATATGATATGGCAAGATAAGAATCATGTGCAAGCAAGCGGGAATCAACTTGTCTAAAATCTAGTACCTCTAAAAGTGATTTCTTAACCCAAATATATGTGAAACGTCATGTGGAGGATTTAGGAACTAAGGGAACACTAGACATAAACTTCCTATGACTTTTTCCAAGATCAAAATAAAATCGTCTAAGGTGACCTTTCCTACCACAATATGAACATGTGTAAACGGGTGGAATGTTACCTAAAGTGTGATCTTTTCTAACGTCCTTGGGATTAATTGACCCTCTAAAACAAATAATAGTTTTTTCTTTAGCACTAGAAGCAGGAGAACAAGATGAGCCATTACCATCACTATCAAACCCACTCGAATCGTTTAAATCATTTTTCAACTTCAAAATATTTGATTCAAGCAACAAATTAGACTCTTCCAAAGACAGGGATTTCTTTTTTAAATTTTCAATTGAACTTAACAGTTTATCGCTCTCCCCCTCAATTAAAACAAACTTATTCCTAAGAGTCTTTTCACGTGCCATAAAATCATCGATTAATTTTTTATCCTCGATGGCACAAACGAAAACACTAGAATTTTTAAATTCCTCCAATTCTTTTTCTAAAAATAGGACTCTATCATCACTCTCCTTTTTGGAAAATTTTAAATCATTAAAGTCTCGGTCCAAAGAAACAAGTTTCTCACGATAAAAATCTCTTTGATTTTGAACCGTTTGCAAAAGATCCATTGCGAATTTAAAACGAGAATTTTCTTTTTCCAAAAAATCAATTCTTTTAGCAAACGTCAAATTCAAATGATTTATATTATCAAAACTCTGACTCGTGTCATCAAAGGGGGGCATCCGATCACATAAGTGCTCCATCAGAAAAATTACGATTTTTCACAAAACTAATTTTTCAAAAAAAAATCAATATCACACAAATTTTGCGGAAAATGGGAATACGCGACAAATTAGCGCAACCCGCTCTGATACCAATTTGACGACGTGAGAAGTCAAATGGTATCAAACAAATAAATCCTTGAAAAAAATCAGGATCACGCGATAAATTAGCGTAACCCACTCTGATACCAATTTGTAAAAGTGGTGATCGCTTAAACAAGCTCTGATACCAATTTGTAAAAACGTATGACTGTGTGATAATTGATTAAATTCGTAAATTTCTAATTTGACACACTTATTTAATTAGAGTCTATTAAACCAAATTAATTCAGTCCCTAAACATGCAACTACGTGTGTGCGTGTGTCAACCCATAAATAAATAAAGCATGTGACACAAATTTCAGGAAAATCCCCGCAGGGCAAAACCTTTTATTTTCACTGTAATTTGTAAAGAACGTTTTACACGGATTACAATGAAAACAAGAGTGACATACGAAATACCCTCAGGTGTCGATTTCGATATCGTCGGCTGGAATCTCCCGCAAGAACCCCAGATGGTCAGCAATGGAAAAGAAATGGCTTCTCCACAATAGTGAACTTTATAAGGACTCCCTCCACAATAGCATGCAGCTATCGGTTGTAGAGTTCTCCCCACAGAGAATAAACAAATAGAATGGTGTGTTCTTCAACACCAAAACAATTCACCAAAGCATATGGGATTTTTATGAATTGAAAACAAAAAGGGATTAAACCCTAAAACAAGAAGTCAAAAGGATTCTTCAGTTTCAAAACGCTGGGACTTTTTAATGAAAATGAAACCATTTAATGAATATTTATAGAAAAATGCGCCGCCTCAGTTGTCGAGCTCGTTCGAACGAGAAAAAGATCTCGGGCAAACGAGATACGCCTGTCGTTCAAGAGACATCGTGCGATAATGCAATGTCGTTCGAACGACAGAGCAAAGTCATTTGAACGACTGTTACTTCAGAAAATATTATTTTTAATGTCCACTCCAATACTTTAAAAAAATACTCATTCTCAAATTTTGACGAAAAAGTCCGCTCCAACACTTAGAAAATATTTTGTAAAAATATCCCAAAAGTTCTAAGTGGAAAGTTAAGGTATTTAAAACAAAACATTACCAAAATAAACTTTGTGGTGTGTTTTTTATGAAGAACCTTGATATTCGGATCCGTCTTTGATGCTTGAATGTTCTTGAATGCTTTTCGACGGTGTAGCGGTATACGACATACTAAATTGATAATGGACTTATAAAATAATGTCCTTACATCGTCAGGTTCCCTCTTCATCCTGCCATAGTTGACATACGCTATGTTATTGGGGTTTCTCCTACCCAACTTCCTCCTAACTCCTGGAGGATCATCCTCGACTACATCTCCCTTTGGAAGAACACATTTACCGATGAGCCATCGGTTAATATATTCATGGCTTGTTACAACATAACTTCCTCGTCCAAGAAACCTAGATACTTCCATCTGGGGGCTAGGAGATCAGACAAGAAACTTCTTTATGTTGCTCAAACTTCCAACCACGACAGGAAGAAGAGGTTCTTCTTTGTTTCTGGGGATTGGGAATTCCTCGCCAGGGTTAATCCCTTAGAAGACAGCCCGAGGGTCCCAAGAGTATGGTCTAACCCCTCCATGAAAGCAAGGTCAGACCCTGGACTAAGCTTATACGAGAGGGCTATAGCCAACTATCTGGGGGAGCAAGGGAAGGAGGGTGTGATTTCCAAGTTTGAGGATTTAATGACCCCTCGTATCCTCAAAGAAGTTGGTCTGAGGGTTAGCCCTTTGATAGAACTATGTGAGTTGCTTTTGTTTCAATTTTTTCCAAGTGTTTCCTCATTAGTATTACTTGTATTTGACATGTCATCTCATTTTTTTAGGTCGACCTTTAAACGTATATGAATGACTTTCGGAAATGACTGCCCCTAGCTTAATGGCTAGTCTGAGCAAGAAGAAGGGCAATGAGCCTCAGCAATCCCAGAATAAAACAACTATCGTGGGTCCAACCCCAGCAGAGCTGACCACTGAGACCCGTAAAAGGAGGGAGCCGAAAGCCCCTATTGGCACTCATCCTGATTCTCGTAAGAGGGCGATGGTGGAGGTCCCAAAAACAAATACCGATGGAACTTGTTCTTCCTCATCCTTGGGTGCCTTCTGGTCGACCAATCTGACCAATCTAAAGGTCGACCCAACCTCTTTAATTACCAACATAAAAGTTGCCAAGGTCTCCATGTTGTAAGAACCATCACCTTCAGACTATAGCCTTTTGGCAAAGATGCCCCCGGCCAAAGTCTATAATTTTGGGCTTAACACTTTGGCTCGGGTATTTTTTTATCCTTTTAATTTTGAGTCACCAATATTTTATCAACTGTACCCTCGTCTCTCCATTATAAACTTTCTCTCGTCTTTTGTAGTCTGTCTGCTCCTTCACCTTTGCCACCAAGTGGATGGCTGAGAACCAACATAAGTTTTACGAGGCCGAGAGGGCTATTTAAAATGAGGTCAATTTGAAGACTGAGTTATATAATCTGAAGACTGAGCTAGAGAATGTGAAGGCCGAGCATTCGAGGGTTATAGGTGAGCTTACAAAAGAGCATGTTGCTCAACTGAAGATTAAGGACGGCCTCATTACAGCCAAGGATGAGGATTTGACCAATCAAAGCACCCAGTTCAAGAATGATATCACTGCACCTATTCGAAGGGCTAAGACTGATGTTGTGGAGGCCTATAAATTCTCTGATGAATTCCAAGGCTTCGGGCTTGAATACCTGGAGAGGGTAATCAAGACGGCCTATCGGTGGGTCGTCTTGAAGTTTGCTGACGCAGTTTCATCTATTCGTCTTTCTCTAGAGGCAGTAGAGTTAGACGACCCCTTGATGGTTGAGTCTCTATCCCATGTGGAGTCTTAAGTGAATGTTGAAGGCACTGGGACGTCTGAGGATCGGCCTTCTACTGTTGTTGTCGATGGTACTCTGCCCGACGATGTTAGGCCTCTACCCTATGATGTTGCTCTTTAGGGTGGCCGTCTATGGCCTACACCCTCTTCTTCTACTTTTGTTTTTTACTTTCTTTTGAAAATGTACTATAACTCTTCATATTTTTAATGAAAATGTTCTCCTTTTCATTTGGTCTTCTATTTTGCCATTTTTATAATTTGTGCTAATATGTCCCCTTATCTTTATTGAGAGTGAGTGGAGGGTCGTCCCTACCATTCACCCTCATCCTAACCGAGGGAGATTATCCACCAAATTAATTATGTTTTTTAAACACAAGTCCTCCCTCATCTTTCTTGGGAGTGAGTGGAGGGTTGTCCCTGCCATTCACCCTCATCCTAGCCGAGGGAGATAATACACCAAATTAATGATGTTTTCAAATATCAAGTCCTCCCTCGTCTTTATTGGGAGTGAGTGGAGGGTCATCCCTGCCATTCACCCTCATCCTAGACGAGGGAAATAATCCACCAAATTAATGATATTTTCAAATATAAAGCCCTCCCTCTTCTTTATTGGTAGTGAGTGGAGGGTCGTCCCTGCCATTCACCCTCATCCTAGCTGAGGGAGATAATCCACCAACTTAATGATGTTTTAAAATATCAAGTCCTCCCTTGTCTTTATTGGGAGTGAGTGGAGGTTCATCCCTGCCATTCACCCTCATCCTAGTCGAGGGAGATAATCCACGAAATTAATGATGTTTTCAAATATTAATTCCTCCCTCGTCTTTATTGGGAGTGAGTGGAGGGTCGTCCCTGCCATTCACCCTCATCCTAACTGAGGGAGATAAACCACCAAATTAATGATGTTTTCAAATATCAAGTCTTCCATCGTCTTTATTGGGAGTGAGTGGAGGGTCATCCCTGCCATTCACCCTCATCCTAGACGAGGGAGATAATCCATCAAATGAATGATGCTTTCAAATATAAAGTCCTCCCTTGTCTTTCTTGAGAGTAAGTGGAGGGTCATCCCTGCCATTCACCCTCATCCTAGCCGAGGGAGATAATCAACCAAATTAATGATGTTTTTAAATATAAAGTCCTCCCTCGTATTTTTTGAGAGTAAGTGGAGGGTCGTCCCTTCCATTCACCCTCATCCTAGCCGAGGGAGATAATCCACCAAATTAATGATGTTTTCAAATATAAAGTTCTCCCTCATCTTTCTTGAGAGTAAGTGGAGGGTCATCCCTGACATTCACCCTTATCCTAGCCGAGGGAGATAATCCACCAAATTAATGATGTTTCCACGACTAAATGCCCCTCGATGTTATTGACAATATATGGATGAGGTTGTCCCCATCTATGTTGTCGTATCACCGAAGAGCATTTAAGCCTACTTCACCACGAATGATATTTTGTAGCTTAGCATGAATTACCCCAATAAAGATCTAAATTGACGAATAACAAGATGTGGGGTCAATAGAATATTCTCATTAATAATGCCAAGTGTTCTATGAAATAACATTCATTACAATTGTGAACAAATAATACATTAACTATAATTTCACTTGTAATACTTCTTCAAATGGTCAACATTCCATGGGTTTGCAAAGGGTTACCCTTTAAGGTTTTCTAGCCTATAGGTTCCTGGGACAACTTCATCGATGACCCTCTACGGGCCATGCCAATTTGGTTGAAGCTTGTTAGGATTTTGCCAAGTCTTTTTAAGGACTAGGTCTCCCACAGCGATCGACCTTTCCTTTACTCTCTGGTTGTAAAACCTGGTTGTCCTCTGCTGTTAGGCTGCTTGTCTTATCTCAACGTCTTCTATTCTTTTCTCAATTAAGTCTATATCAAGTCTTCTTTCTTCCATACTTCTCTGAGGGTCATACATTTGAATTTTGTGAGTGGGAAGCCCAATTTTAGTAGGGATGACGGCCTCTGAGCCATACGCCAACATGAAGGGGGTTTCCCCCGTAGGAGTTTTTACCGTCGTCCTATAGGCCCATAGTACAGCATATACTTCTTCGACCCATCTTCCCTTTGCCTCTTTGAGTTTTTTCTAAATCCCATCTAGAATTATTCGGTTTGTTACCTCAGTTTTCCCATTAGCCTGGGGTCTGCCTAGGGTAGAAAAAATTGCTTGATCCCCACCCTTTTACAGTCCTTCTCAAGGGAAACATTCTTGAATTGAGTCATGTTATCTAAGATGAGGGTGCTAGGGAGACCATACCTGCATATGATATTCTTCCAGATGAACTGGAAGGTCTTTTTCTCAGTGATCGTGATCATCGTCTCTGCTTCCACCCATTTTGAAAAATAATCAATCGCCACAATCAAATATCGATAGTTATTTACTGCCCTGGGTAGGGGTCCTACCAAATCGATTCCCCATACTGAAAATGGCCACGGTGAGGTGATGGAAGTAAGAGGATGATGAGGCTGATAGGGAATGGTGGCGAACCTCTGGCATTTGTCACACTTCTTCACATATGCCGCAGCATCCTTGGCCAAGGTCGGCCACCAGTATCCTTGGGTGACTATCCTCTTAGCTAATGATCTTCCCTTGATGTGACTCAAACGGGACCCCTCATGCACATCTTATAAGATGTATGGAACCTCAAATGGGTGAACACGCTTGAGTAATGGGAGTGAGAACCCTTTCATGTATAGGGTGTCCCCAATGATGGTAAATCTTGCAGCCCTGTATTTCAGCTTCTTCCTCTCAGATTTCACTTTTGGCATCTGCCCCTCTTTAATATATCTATACAGAGGGTCCATCCATGAGGCTTCCATGTTCACATTTAGGCATAAGTTGAAGGATTTGTCTTCATCTTCAATCGCTGGCCGAAGCATAATTTCTTCCTACACTATTCTTCTGATATTTGTTCAGGTTATTGAGGCTAGTCTTGCAAGTGCGTCGGCTCGGCTATTGTCTAGCTGGGGGACCTTCTTCAACTTTACTTCCTTAAATATTTTCAGCATTGATTTCACCTTCTCAAGATTCATGGCCATCCTTTCATCTTTGGCCTCATATACTCCCAGTAGTCGATTTACTACTAACCTCGAATCTCTATGCACCAAGAGTTGGCCGATACTAAGACCCCTGTCCAAGGAGAGGCCTGCTATGAGGGCCTCGTATTCTAATTTGTTGTTGGAGGCTTTGAAGCTGAATCTGAGGGCATACTCTATGTCTGTGTCATCTAGCGCTGACACTATCAATTCGGCCCCGATCCCATTTTCACAGGAGGACTCATCCACGAAGAGGCTCCACACAGCACCATCTTCTCAGAAATTACCCTCAAATAGGGATCCCTGTCTAAATAGGTATCTTTCTTCTTCATTTTCAATAAATTTTTCTCTAACTTTGCTGGTCTCAGCCTTATCTATGCGAGGGTCAATGATCCTTTCTTATTGGTTGCCTATCTTCTTAAGATCTCCATCTCCAGTCTTAGCCCCTTCCCAAGTGAATTCAGTCACAAAATCTGCTAAGGCTTATCCCTTGATAGCCATCATGGGTTGGTATACAATATTAAATTCTCCCAATTCAATTGCCCATGCCATTAGACTCCTTAATTTTTCTGGCTTGTGGATGACCTGCCTAAGAGGAGAGTCAGTTCGGACGACCATTGTATGGGCCTGGAAGTATGACTTCATTTTCCTTAAGGCGTGAATCAATGCATAGGCTAAATTTTCCATCCTAGGGTATCTTTGCTCTGCTCCTTGAAGTGCTTTACTATTTAAATACATCGGCTTCTGCACCCCGTCTTCCTCTCTTACTATCGCAGCGCTGATGGCTAACTCTGAGACTTCTAGGTACACATACATCTTTTCGCCTTGCACCGGATGAGACAAAAGAAATGGAGACCCTATGTAGGACTTTAATTCTTTGAAAGCCTTGTCACATTCTTCGTTCCACTCGAAGGCCTTTCTGAGAACTTTGAAAAATGGTAGACATTTGTCTATGGCTCTGGATACAAATTTATTCAAAGCAGCCACTCGCCCTGTGAGCCTCTGAGCATCTTTAATGGTCTTCGGGGTCTTCATTTCTAGCAAAGCCTTTCTCTTCTCAGGATTGGCCTTAATACCCCTTTTATTGATGATGAACCCCAATAACTTTCCATCTCCGACCCCAAAAATGCACTTGGCTGGGTTGAGCTTCATCCGGTATTTGTTCATCGTGTCAAAGGTCCTCTCAAGTTCGGCTACATGATCCTTTGATTTCAAACTCTTGGTCATCATTTCCTCTATATTGACCTTCATAGACTTCCCAATTTGGTCCTCGAAAATTTTATTCACGAGGGGCTAATAGGTTACCCCTACATTTTTCAGACCAAAGGGCATGACCCTATAGCTGTAAGTCCCTTTGTCAGTAATGAAAGCTATTTTTTTGAGTCCTCAAGGTTCATGAAGATCTGGTTGGAGCTCGAATATGCATCCATGAAGCTCATTAGCTCATGGCCTGCAGTAGCATCCACCATCTGATCAATGCGGGGAAGAAGGAAACTGTCTTTGGGGCAGTGTTTATTGAGGTCAGTGAAGTCTACACACATTATCCATTTCCCATTTGCTTTAGGGACTATGATCGTGTTAGACAGCCATTCGGGATAGATGACCTCCCTGATAAATTCAGTCTCTTCTATCTTCTTGACCTCATCCCTTATGACCTCATATTTATCTCAAGAATAAATTCTCCTCTTCTGTTTTATCGGCTTGGCGTCCTCTACCACATTGAGCTTGTGACACGTGATTAGGGGTCAATTCTCGGCATGTCTGCGTGACTCCATGTAAAGACGTTATGTCTTCTCCTCAGCAGCTTGATGATCTCTTCTTTTATATCTAGCTTTAGGGCCTTTCCTACTTAGACAGTTTTTTTCGATTCATCCTTATTAAGGATGATGGATTCTACCTCTTCCGCGGCTTCTCCCTTCTTTAACTTAGTCTCATCCCTGGGGTCAAGGGTATCAATATTGTAGGTAGTGGTTGCTTTCCTATGCGACTCTCTTTCCTCGGCTAAGTTGAAGTAGCATTCTCGTGTCGTCGTCTGGTCACCCTGAACTTCCCCTACCCCATCAGGGGTCGGGAATTTTATCATCTGGTGAACCGTGGAAGGCACGGCCTCAAATTCCTTGAGGTCTACCCACCCCAGTATAATGTTGTAGGCTGAGAAGATGCTTTCATCCATTACAAAAAAGTTGACCTTCCTAGTAAGCCATCTCGACCACTCATCTCCCATTCTCACATCAGCCTCATACACTCCCAGGGGATGAACCTTTTCCCCACTGAAACTAATCAAGGGATGATGGTATGGGACGATCCTAGAACGGCTGAGTCCCAAGGCTTTAAAATATGGCCAAAACATCACATCTGCAGAACTGCCCCCATTTACTAAGATCCTTGGCACCTCGCAAATGTGCACCCTGGTGGTGATGACGAAAGGGTCATCATGTGAGGTAACAGGCCCTTAAAGTCCATCCTTGAGAAACCCACTATCAGAGTATCCATATCAACCTTCTTTCTCTTTTTAGCCTGGCTTGAATAGAGGTTGAGTACAGCGCTTTCCTCACTGCCTTGGCCTCAACTACATGGGCCTTCCTGTCGGCGACTTCTGATCCTCCTCCCGCTAGGCCCTCGAAGATCATTCCAACACCGAACGCAATCATGTTAAGACTTTTCAAAGGGCCACGATCGTCTCTTGGTGGAAGGTCAGGATCATCATCATCCTCTGAGGGGTCGTCTCTTTTGTTGGGGGGATCTTCTCTGTATGTATCGCTTCTTTTCTTCCTAGGGTCGGCCGCTCTTGAAAGCACCCTTGTCCACATACTTTCTTAACTTCCCTTCTTTTAACATTTTTTCAATTTCATCTTTCAGAGCAAAACACTTATCGGTCAAATGGCCATGGTTTTGGTGAAATTCGCACCATAGGTTTTTGTTCCTCTTATGAGGGGTGCTCTCAACTTCTCAAGCCATTTTAAGGATCGGTCGCTCTTTATCTCATTTAGAATGTGTTCGCAGCTGACCGTTAGAGGGGTGTAATCTGCAAACTTTTCATCTGATAGTCTTTTCTTCCCCTCCTTATTCTTTTTCTGGTATTTACCTCCACTAGTACCCCTTTTTTCATCTTTGTATTTGGAGGCCGTTGCCTCTTCGGCATTCATCACCTTCCCCGTTGTTGCCAGTAGCTCAGCCATTGACTTCGGGGGGTCTTCAGTAAGCTTCCATAATAGCTTCCCCTTTTGGAGTCCTCCAATGAGGGATTTCATGACTATACTTTCTTCGTAGTCTTCGACTTCTAACTTTTCTTTATTAAACCCATCTATGTAGTTACTGAGGCTCTCGTTCTTCCCCTCTTTAACATAGAGCAGGTGAGTGGTCTTCTTCTATGGCCTCACTCCGAAGCAAAATTTTTGGATGAATCGATCTGTCAGCTGCTTAAATCTTTCAATGGAGTTCTTTATAAAAGAGGTATACCAGACATGTGATGCCCCGGTTAAAGTGTTTGAAAAATCATGACACCTCATCTCATTTGAGATAGAGTATATGTCTACCGCTAATTGGTACATCTCAATATGATGGACTGGGTTGGTACTCCGATCATACCTTGGGGTGACCACAGGCGGCTTAAACTTTTACGGCATTGGGAAGTTAACTATCTTCGTCACAAAGGGTGAGCCCATGGAATACCCTCTTTGAAGAGGGTCTCGGATTTTTAGGATATCACTAATTTTATCCTCCAGCCTCTGAATCGAGTCATTCCACGGCCTCACAGGGTCAGTTTGGCCGATGTTATCCCCGTCCGCTTCTCTGGGATGAATTGAGGGCTCTACTGTAGTCGACCTTCGTCGAGTGTTTACTTCTCCCTAACCGTCATCTCATCCATGGAGGGGTCGGCCCTCGTGGGGTTGGCCATCTGCTGCTTCTCTTTTAGACCTTACGAGACTTCTCGATCTGGACAATCTTTCCCTTAGGTCATTGGCTGGGCCTAACCTCTCAAAAGCTGAGCCTCTCTAGTGATCATCAGGATTCTATCTCCTATACCATCCTTGGCTCCCCTAGATGGGTCGTACAATATTGTTAGAGACCTCATATGTCTCCCAGCAATCTATGGGAGCCTCTTTCACTCCCACATCATCATATCTATCCTCCGAGCAAGGGTTTCCTTGACTCCCTAGGCGTAGACATCGGGGGTAAGAAATATCCCTCTGTCATTGTGGAGGTGGAAGGTCTTTGCATGGTGCCTGGGGTGGTCCCCTGGCCTCATGTTGTCCTGGTGCAGCCACCGGAGTAATCATCTTCAGTGAGAATCTGGGTGGTCCCACTATATTTTGGCTAAGAGCTGAAAATTGCTATTGCATAACCTGTTGGCTGACTGCCAAAGACTTCAGGGCGGCATCCACCTCAGCCATCTCAGACTGAGGTAGTATATGGCTGGAACTAGGTCCTATTCCACTAGCCGGTGGAGGAGGTGGTGGTAACTCCGGTGCCATATGTTTGAGATGAGATGAGTTAGATGATCAAAAGATCTTAAGAACCTTAATGGATCCCTTTCAATGGTGAAACAGCTCCACACAAAGGGGGAGAACTGGTTCACCATCAGATTAACCGATAAGGTCTAGTTGTAGAAAGGAAGAGATAGCTTCTCGTTCCCACAAACGACGCCAAACTTATGATGCTTAGAACATCACCACCAAATAAGAGGTGGTAGAGCTCAAACAATAATAACAATGAAAGAAATAGAGTTATATATGCATGTAGGTATATAGAAGGAGGTAAGTAGAAGAGGAATGAAGACAATGATGTATAGTGGTTCAGCCAACCAGGCCTACATCTACTGTGAGTGTATGATCCACTAAATACGGGAACTAATGGTCTTGGATACAATGCACATAAGTGGTCTCTCTCTACTGTGTGTCCAAACAGAGTTTCATCTAGGGTTATAATTATCGATCCCTTTTCAAGGTTGAAAGTGACAAGCATTTAAAGGGCTTGGGGGGTGTAGTGTACTCCCCAAGCATGCAATAAGCATGTTAATGATAATCTAACCAGTCCCTTGTTGGCACCTGGCTGGGCCATTTATAGGTAATGATAACATAATATTCCCTCACGTGAGGGAATGATCTTGTTATAACGATTTAGTCCACGTGCTACATGAGTCCCACGTGCACTGTTCCATGTGTCTCTCAAATCACGTGCCATGATGGTGTCACCCTCGGCTTATAATGACACGCTGAGACTAATCTTTGGAAGCCCTGATTGCTGAACGTTGGGCATTTACACTGTCGGCCTCCATATGGTCGTCTGAACTGTCCCCAAGCCAAGGCTTCAACCTGCACGAGCTTGGGCTGATTTAGGCCATCTAGCATGGGTCAACCTATCGGCCCCTACCTTCGGTACGACCATCTTATGGGGTAGAATTTAGTTGAGCCCTTATCCTGGACGAGACTACCCTCGGCGTGGCCGAGGGTGTATTTTGGTATATCATTTGGTATTACTTTTATAGTTACTTCTTACTGTATGCATACTCTAATGTCGACTAGGGAGTGCATTCATTTCTTGGAATACTATGACACGAAATTTCATTTCTTTGTCAACCATTAAGGCTGAGTACATAGTGGACGGGAGTTTTTGTACTCGTCTTCTTTCGATGAAACAGATGCTCCAAGATTATGGGATATATAAGGATACAATGATGATATATTACAAAAATACTAGCATAATTAATTTCTCGTAACCCATTTCAACATTCTAAGACAAAACGCATGTACATTCATCACCACTTTATTCATGAGCTTGTTCAATACAGTCTATTGTCAACAAATTACGTCCCAATCGATTCTCAATTTTCTTATATACTGACTTTTTAGGAATCTATAAGGGTTTTCATCATTGACTAGGTTCAAAGAATATATTTTATGATAGGTTTATAATAATCTTTCTGGACATATATTACATCCTTATTTGATATGTATGATATGCACATATTTTCATTTTGTTTGTTTTATATTTTTAAAAAATACAGAAATATTTTTATTTTGAAAAATGTTGAGAAAACTCAAAAAGATTTTTGTTTTCTTTATGAAAATCATAAAAAAAAACAGAAATAATTTAGTTTTTGTGATTATAGTGGATAACTAGTGTTGAAGTGGTTGAGGATATATGGAACACATCTTGTTATTTATTTTCCTATTCTTAGATTATATTCTTATGAGTGTAGTGTGAACCTGTGAGTGTTTGAATTAATACTTCCTAGGAAGTTTTCCAACAATGATTCATGTAGTCTATGTTATTTTAATTGCATGCCACACACATTATACGATTTGAGTAAGGTGTAATTTTTATTTTGAGCTAAAAAATCAGCAAATTATTTTTACTCAATTGATTCATCTTTTCTTTTCTAGATTTTTGGAATGTGCTTGTAAAACCTATTTTTTATTAAATTATTATAAAAATATACAAAGAATATTTGGTAAGTGCTACTGAAAGGAGTGTTAGCAACCATTGACAACAAAATTACTTTTATGTGTTAATGAGAGAAAAAAATAAAATAAGACATCTATGAAGTTACATATTCTTCAGAAATAAAAATGAAATATCTAAAAAACAAATATTTAAGGTAGTTATAATTTGTCAATCAGTGGATTTGCACATTTTCATTTAGTATGTGATTTTCTTTTGACCTTATTGAACTATTAACTTTTTATATTTATTTTAGGTTTTAATCGATATGAACCTATTCATATTCAATATTCTTTAGTTTGATTGAGTTGTAATTATGTTCAATTATGGGTTACATCAAGGGTTAGTTCATAATATAAGTGAGGTTAATCTAAGTTTTTGGGGCTCGAGTTCATTCATATTCTCATTTGATAGCTTGTAAGGTATTTCATACATTTGACGGTATCGTGTACTTTTCTATCACATGTGTTTGTTTTATTTATTTTTACTCACTTTTGGTCATGTTGAAATATGGATACTTAAATTGTATTGTTATATATTGTTGTTATTTATATTTCATATTTATATGTCATTTATCTCGCTGATCACATGTTATCATTATATGATTATTCTCTTGCTTAATTTGATTGATTCGTGATATATTTTCGAGTTCTTTCCCTTTTCTATCCCAAAGAAAAGAAGGAACAAATTTTGGATTAGGGGGAATATATACTAAGGTGGGGTAGTTTAGGGAATGCAATGCATATTTTAATTCCTATCGATTTTATATTACTCTCATGTACCCTTCGTACATTACGTGGTATTCATTTAAGTATGCAGGACTTATAGGGCCCATTATATTAATCTATCATGGATCGAAAAGTCGTACATCAGAACAGAGTTTGTCCGATAAGGATTGGGGACGGGTAAATTTATGTATATGTATCTGATTCGGAATTTTTTTATCAATTCCGTCTTTGTTTTTTTTGAAATATCCAAAGGGATAGGTTTCAAAGGACATGTCGGGTTTGCATTAATTTTATTATGGAATATTTTTTTTATGCCATAGTATTTTATATCGAGTCTATTTATTTATAAAGAACATATCATTGAAGATAAAAATACAAAGTAATGTGACTTAAACTTCCATACTAAAATGGATTTTTGAAGACGAAATAATATTTAAAGTTGGGTAAGGTTTCCAAGTTTTGTATTCCATCCACTTTATCTTTTAAATTAAGGAGTTGAAAGGAAAAAACTTGTTTTTGAAAAAATAGTGGAAAAGAATTTTTTAACATTTTTTTATTTTACAAAATTCTTGAAAAAATAGGATATCATTGACAGAAGATTCCTTCGATCGAGGTAACTATTTTTCAAGCACCGGGACTCGTTAGATAAAATGATCCAAAGGAAGGCTCCTAAAAAGAAAAATATTTCAAATTAGGATCATAATTATCATTCAAATATCTTTGTAAGATAAGAAATTTGTTCGAGAGGACTTTGGTCAAAAGTGCCCTCATTCAAATGAGAGCACCTGGTTCGAAGGAGGGGCCATATTTTTAGGAAACGTTTTTAGTCAAATTCTTATATTTCTAATGTATAAATATCTTCAAAAATGCGTCTTTCAATGTTAAAATCCCACTTTTACATTACCCTTTTCTTGATTTTAAAAGAGTCCTTTGAGAGTGTGAATGCCTAACAACTTTTTTCGAGGTAGACTTATGGTTTACAATCCCCTTTGAGTCCTCTATATAAGTAGAATAATTTCATGAGAGAATTTTAGGTGATTATGGCATTGGACTGCGTGTGTGAAGATCATCATTAATTAAAGACAGATTGATATTTATGAGTTAAAGGTTGTGCAGTTGAATCCTGGACTAGAACGACTATCGCTAGTAGAAGCAGAGGCAAAGGAATAGAAATCTTCAGAGAGGCTTCATGGAGCCTATCTAAAAATGTAAACATTTATTTATATGGTTTAGTTGGCTTATTTTTGCGTCAAATCATTTGAATCTTGCACAAAATCGAACCAAAAGGTATTATTCAAGTTAGAGAGTCTTGTTCATTAGAATCTATGGACATTAAAATTGAAGATCATACGGCTTCTGTACCTCAAAGCTTTCGCGAGAAAATTCTGAAGACTCTAGACTATATTTTTTAATGGTAGTTTTTATTGAATCGTCTCAAGTCTAACACACACACGTTCACATTTATATCTTTTGTGAAAAATAATTTTTTGTACTGATCAAGTGATTTTTTTTCTAAAAATTAATGTCTTGTATGCTTGTTTAGATAAACATGGGATTCTGCCTAAACTTGTGAGCACTGGTGGATTGTGTACTTGTATGCATAACAACATGGTTTAGGCAAGAAAAATGATGTGCCTAAAATCATGCACATGGGTATAAAACCTTACGGTACGCACGACGTGCATGTTTATGGGCTTATTAACCTTAATGCCTAAAACTTTGCACATGGATGTAAATCCTTACCGTGTGCATAGCTATCGCAGGTTCAACGTGATCTTATCCGCTGCCCAAAATAGTGCGCACAATGGAATTTTTAATCATGCACGTGACACTACCAGTCTTTAAAAAAATTGTATAAATATGATTTTTTTTTCCCCTCTCATTTTGGCAGATCCTTTTCCTAAGTGTTTCCACACATATAGAAGATTTTTTTGGGCAAGTGATCAGAGAAACACCTCGAATCATCATTTTCACTTTATCTATACAATTTTGAGAGAAAGTCTTAAATATATATATTTGATTCATGATTTGTGATATTTAAGAGTGATTTGAGTTTAAAACCAAATAGCCTAGATTTAATTTAACTCGATTCATATATGAATTTTATAATCTACACTTCAGATCTAAAAGGAGGTGTTTTATCTATTGGGAAGTTCAAGCATGGTTCGATACTATAATGATTACCATGACTTCAATTTCTACTTGATGGATCTGTGAATAAATCACCCATTTAAACGGGGGGAGGTTACAACATCCATAAGTAACTTATTGTTAAGGATCAAAAGGGAGGTAAGTTTTTTCATTTATGTAAAATTCCTTTTCAAATTGAATGAGAGACTAAGATAAACTGGGGTGTTTCACCCCTAAGTGGTGTTTTTCCTCATAGATCTTGACTTGTGCCTCTTGTATGGTTGTTTTTTGTTCATGTGCACATTTGATGTTATACACACATACACTTGAATACATTATTAAAATTTACTTATGTCTTCCACCTAGCTAATTCACATAATTAACCTAGATTTTTTTCTTTATTGACCTAGATTATCATATTTCTTACTTAAATGCATGTGAACTAAGTTAAATCTGAAAATTGTCCAAGTAATCTAAAACACACAATCCTTAATTAGCATCGAAGTGGTTGCTCTTTTTAGAACTCATGTATTAGAGTAGATCTTGATTTTTTGTATGTTTATAGCAATGTTTTTTTATCCCAAATCTATCTTGAGGTTATGTCTAGATCTTGTTTAGAGAATGGATCAATATTGTGATAGTAGCTCTATTAATCATCTGCCTTACTTTGATGGTTCACATTATGGCCATCCGAAAGTGAAAATGAGTTCTCATTTGAATATAAGCATGAGAGAGTGCAGGTGAGCATAGAAGGTGGTTGGTGTACTCCCACGATTGAATAAGATGGTGTTAGAGATAAAAAACAGGAGTTCTTTAGTCGGATGATAAGTTTGTTGCCTGTAATTGTAACTCAATTGCTTTAAATGTTCTATATGCCTCATTTAGCACACAATAATATAACTGTATACTCAATTATGGAACAAAGAATGAAACTTGGGATATATTGAGAGTAACTCGTGAGGGAACTTCAAGTGTTAAGTGATGTAAGTTACAAATCATTGTGACTATATTTCAAACAATAAGAATGAATAAATAGGAGAGATATGATTACTATACTAGATTGACTGAGGTTGTCAATGCTTCTTTTAACCTATGAGAGAATATCTTCGAAAATAAGGTTCTAAAGAAGTGGTTAAAAACACTAGATTCTATATTCAAAACCAAAATTTTTATCCCTTAATGACATAAAGGATAATGACACACGTAGTTTTTAAGAGTTAGTTGAGTTCATTCAAGTTTGTGATCAACAAGATCATTTGAGTGTGTCTAAGCCTGAAAAGGATATTGCATTTTTTTGTGAATATAATAAGAAGGTTATGTCTAACAGGAGTTAAAGGTTATGTCTAACAGAAGTTAAGATAGACCAAAAGAAAATATTGAAATGGATATTGCTTTATTTGTAAAATGGTTCAACAATTTTGTTAAAAATAATAAGAAATTTTTTAAAAATAAAAAATTAAGTTTGAACCTAAGTGCAACAAATCCAGTAAACCTCAAGATATATGTTTTCGTTGGAGTGGGCCATCGCGTGAATTTATGTCCAATATACTTGAGAAAGATATACAATAGAAATACTTTAATAAAATAGAACAAAGTCTACAAAGCGAGCTTAAGTGATTCGGAGAATGAGTTTCATGAGAGTTATTCAAGCGATGAATGAGGGAGTGAGATTTCATTCATTGTGAGATTAGAAGAAACTGAAAAGGCTTGTGATGAAAGAATGTCATTTGATGATGTTGTGATTAAAAATATAGTCAAAAATTCTAGTCATAGACCTCTAAGTGAATCCTCATCGTGTGAAAGTGTAGTTTCACATACATCATTCCATATGTTACTAGATGAGAGCGATGATGAAGTTTATAACATACATTATGTCTTTGATGATATTTATCAAGAGTACTTCAAATTTAAAAAATTGAAACATCAAACTCTTGAACAAGATAAAATCCTTTCTATTTGAACAAAATAAAATGATAAAAATGTCCAATTGGAGAATTTGAAACTCTAAGAAGATATTGATATTTTGTTTGATATGAATGATATTTTGAAAACAAAATAATGAGGTTATTTTGAAGAAAAATAATAAGATGATCTCCAAGGAGAAATTTTCAAAGTCGATTTTGAAAAGTTGAAATTGAGGTTCAACATGCGAAAGATTTTAAAATCCACATGATTGGTAGAAAAAATGTTCCTGATAAGACTTTGATAAACTGTGGTCACATAAAAAATAACAAACCTGGTACATTCTATGTTGAACCAATGAAATAAAAAAAATATTATTTCAAAATCTAATGTTGAAATCTCTTTCTTGTAGCAAAAACAGAACCAAGGGACAAACTCCAAAATTGAGAAGGAAAGAGATTGTACAAACACCTTCATCTATATCTCGTGACTATGGGTGTTAATTTTGTGGAAAAATCAATTACGGTGCCAAATTTTGCTTTAAAAGAAATAATCTTGAAATGGTTGAAAGGATATCTCATTGACAGAAACTTAAGTTTGGGAGAGATGAACCTTTTGTACCTATTGTAGGTCACAAGATCTTTCTAACTAGACTTCTTGGTATATAAAAGAAAAAATGTTGGGTTCATTTAAAATAAGATAAAGGTTGTGAAGAGATATCTTATTAGTGATCTAAGAGGTGATATTGATGAGTAGATGACAATGGTTGACAAGAAAGGTTAGGAGGGAGTTCCTTATACCTATATCTTATGCTTATATTCCTACGAATAAGAGTCATATGAGGAAATAAAGATGGATACCTAATTATAGTATAAGTATGCAAAGGAATACTCCAAGAAAGAAAATTGAGGTCGAGTTACCTTAAAGAAAGTTTACAAAGATGGAAATTACCATTGTCCCATCTTAAAGATCAGGGAGAGGCATCACCCCTCACTACATATATTGGTAGTTTGATTAGGGTACCTGGGGATTTTCTTACGTAGGTCCTATTCATAGGTACTCATTGATTCGTTTAGTATCGGACTATTTAGATGATTGATATCATTGTCACACTATGATCATTTTTCATGTTTTTGTGATGATTTTCATGCATTCATGCATTTCTCATAAGTGTTACATAGTATGTATGCACATATTGCATCATTAATATTTCAAAATGCCAAAAGGATTTTTATTTTTTTGTGAAGTGTTATTGAGTTTTATGTTTACATTAATTTGGTGTGTGGAGTTAATTTGAATGATGGTTTAAAAATAAATTCTTAACTACTTGGTGCAAATGATAATTAACTCAATCATATGTTATAATTCACATGAAATATCATGTAAGTTATAGGTTGTTGAAATCTTTTGTTATAATTTCACTTTAAGCATGCACTTTCATATCATTTGGATCACATGATTTTTCTTGTGTTGCTTGAATTAGTGCTTAATTTTAATTCAAGATTAAATCTTAAGATCAAATATTAGTCATCTTAAAATGTTTATACTGACTATTTAAGAGTTGTGTGTGCAAAAAAATCCAAATTAATGGAGTTAATTTATGAGATATTGTTTACACGGAAAGGGCTTCTGATAAGTAACTTTTTTTTGCGTATGGTCATTGTCTTCAAAAGCCACTCTCAAAATTCCCTTGAATACCTACAAAACTTGTCTAAAACAACTCGTATTGCGATAAGTACGGGTATCAATCCAACTTCCAAGGTGAAACAATTAACGTGAATACTTATAATTTCAATTTTTTTTCATTATTTTTTTTAAAATAATTTCAAGGGAAAAATTAATACTAAATGCTAAAACTACAAAATGACTAAATAATGAAAAAGAATGTGCAACTGAGTGTGAAATATGTGAGAAGGTCAAGAGATGGGATTACACTGCATTTTCAATTATTTTAATTTCTCAATTTATTAATTTGAAATATTTCGAGATAATATTAAATCGATAATCTAACTCTCGTTATAATTATAAATTTAATAATATCTTTTTCAGAAAATTAATTTAAAAATATCACACAATGAAAAATTAGGACTACACTATTTTAAAAAAATTACCCATTAGGATCAATTTAACAAAAACAATATCAATCCTCAAATTTCAACACCGAATTAGTATTAAAATAAAGGAAAAACCTATCTCTAGTTCGATTCCTAAATACAAACATTAATTTGTTCAATTAATTTACTAACTCTCGTTACATAAATTAATTGGTGACAGTTAAAATTAATTTACCTATAAATATAAAATTAATTAAACCAATTAATTAAATTAACATCATACGCAGTGCATCCCACCCCTTGAACGGGGTGTTTAGCCAAACATTCTCATGTTAGAATAAACATCATTCAATAATATAGCAAGAATGAAAAGGAAAGGGAAAGAAATTCAATATGCAAAATTTCCTTGTCGAACTTGTTCATGAAAGTGCATCTCAATCTTCTCACAAATCCATCACTTTGATTACACCAAAAAGAATAAAAACAAACCAACAAATTTATTCTAAACTAAACTAATTTTTTTTGGTATTTTTTCATGACCATAAAATGTACATAATATACACATTTTTTTCCTCTTTTTTTTTCTTCTGTTGAGAGATTTTCTTCTTTTTATGAGAGTCCTCCTAATGTTTTATAAGCCACAATCTTGATTTGTTTTTTAGGAGAGATTTTTGGGATTTGCAGATGGCTAAATCAAATTTTGGCTTGGGTTTCATGGGATAAGATTTCAATTTTTGTGGAGAGAAATTTGAAGGGGTTTAGATGATAGCTTAAGGCTACAGGTCCGGATATAGAGTATGGGTCGGATTTTCGAACAGGGGCAGGTGGGGGTCTTAGGTCGAGGGTATGGTGGATCTGGGTTGACAGGTGGGGGTTCTCGGGTTTTCGGGTTTGTAATCGGGTATAGGGTAGGTGGGGCTGCTGGGTGTTCACCGGAGATGGTGACGGGTCGGAGGGTCGATGGGCGACGGAGATGGCAGGTCCGGTGAGGGGAGAGTTCATGGGTGGACGAGGGTCGATTGGAGCCAGGGTCACGCCGGCCTGGGTCGCGAGTTGTGGTTGGCTTTATGGAGTTGGAGGCTGGCCCGAAATGGATTTTCAGGAGGTATTGTGCCGCCGGCATGGGGTAGTTAGGTGCCGGAGTTTGACTGCTGCCCGGTTTGGGTTTAGGGGTGTGGAAGTGGTGGTACCCGATTTTGTTAATGGTGGGAGGTGAGAGAATGTGGTGAGAGGTTGAAGATGGTTTGGGTTTGGTTAGGGTGTGTGTGTGTATAGGATATGTGTGTCTGAATGTTTTAGTTGTTAAAAATAAAAAATAAAAATAAAATCCTACTAAAAATAAATCAAACCAAAAAAAAAAAAAATTGTTGATACCAAATTTAGTTTGCTGACATGGACCATTCACTTGAAGACACGTGTCAACCTATGTGGCAATTACAAACATTTTCAACGAATAACATATTGTCACCGAGCTACCCAAGCACCCCGAGCAACTCAATCATACCGAGCAGCTTAGGCGCCTCGAGGAGCTTAAGGCTCCAAGCAACTTAAGCGTACCGAGTAACTCAGGCGGTCTGAGCAACTCAACATACAGAGCATCCAAATCAGGAGAATTAAAAAGACGACTGCACATTAAATGCTCATTATTATCGTACAGATGTATATGTCTACTAGATAACAGTGCATTGTCCTTTCACATGTACAGCCTAAAGGCTATAAATACATTGTAACCTCCTCATTAGAGAGGGATTCGGGATCTCTTGGTAACCGTATTATCGAGAATTCCAGGCAAACAGTCAGCAATACAAAAACAGTGGACGTAGGCCATTCTCATAAGGCTGAACCACTTTAAAAATCTATTGTCTTATATTTATTTATTCAATTTTATCTGTGATTAAAATAATTAGATCGAATCTAGTTTTTTACATCAACAGATTGGCGCCGTCTGTGGGAAACGACTGTAATTAGCGTTTTTCACCAAAATAATTCATCATCAATGGATGATCATCCGGAATCCAGTAATCGAAATGTTGGGATCCCTCCAAATCGAAATGTTCCAGATCTAGCTGTTATAATGGCTAATTTAGCCCAAGGGCAAACGGCCATGCAAGAGACCATGCGTCAACTTATACAAACTGTTCAGTGCGGAGTGCCGGACCAATCAGGACAACGAAGCGTTCAGAGAAATACCCATTTGCCTTCTTCAAGAACTAGGCGAACATTATTCCCAGAGGAATCTCAATCTAGACGTACTGACTCATATCGTACCGAAAGATCTAGTGATCCTTCGTATCAACTAGGCCGAACTTTGTCAGTATGAGCTACTGATTCCCACCGAAACATCACACTATCTCCAGAAAGGACTAGTGCTCTAGAAATATTAAGTAGAGTCTCCCCTTTTGATCGTTTGGGCCCTAGGTGGAACAGAACTCCTCCTAGGATTGCATCGAGGAACTCTCCACGACCATCCAATTTAAGGGAAGGCTCTGCCCAATCACGACCAGCAGATCGATCCCAAGAGGAAAACTCAATACAATCAGTTCCTCGAAAAAATAGGCTCGAGGAGGGAAACGACGCTTGGAAGGGCTCTATTCAAAGGCTGGAGGATAGATTAGGAGAAATGGCTAAGGCCAAGAATCCTCTGCAAAGAACTTTTGTCTAAGGGACACCATTTGTACAGGCGATTGTTGATTTTCCCACACCATCAAAATTCAAAGCTCCTATTGTAATGCCTAAGTATGATGGAAAGACTGACCCTGTCCTTCATATAGAGAAATACCAAGCTGCTGCTGATATCTACACATTTCCAGACGAAATGAGATGCAGGGCATTTTCAGGAACTCTCATTGGGTCAGCCCAGATATGGTACAACAACCTTCCTCGGGGGAAGATCGCGACTTTCTTTCAACTGGCACATATCTTTATTGGGAACTTCTGTTTTGGAGCAAAACCAGTCAAACGAGTAGCACACTTGTTGAGTGTTATACGGAAGGCATGTGAAAACACCAGGGACTATATTACTCGTTTCAATAACGAGAAGCTTGAAGTAATTGATTACGAGGAGAAAATAGCAATTACTGCTCTGATGAGTGGATTGTTGCCCGATAAGTTGTACTACACTCTAGCCAAAGACCCGCCTAGGACCACAGCTGAATTGATGGCAAAAGCAGCCAAAATTATGAATATCGAGGAGGCTATGGCTGTGAAGAAGAATGCAGACACTAAGGAGACCAAGGTTGAAGATGGTAAAACTAAAAAGAAGGATCAGAAGAACAATGGTGGCAACAGGCAGTCGAAAGAAAAGCAAGCACTGGAGCAGATGAAGAAATTTAGAAATTATACTCCTTTGAAAGTATATATAAACCATATTCTGGAGGAGATCAAGAACAGCGAGGAGCTAGCTTGGGCAGCGAAAATGAAGGCAGATTATGACAGAAGAGACAAGTCCAAATATTGCGAATTCCACAAAGACCATGGTCATACGACCAAAAGTTGTATAACTCTCCAGAATGACATTGAAGCACTCATCAGACGAGGAAAACTGGCTAAGTACGTTGATCACCAAAATGGTGGAAAAACCAACGATCGATGAAGGTATAACATTATAGCAATGGTCTAGGTCCTCTCATCGAGCAAAAGAAGATAAGAAAAGAAGTCACGAAGAAGATCCAGAAAATGACCAAGATAACCCCGATCTCCCCAAAAGACCAAGGAAGCCAAAATGTGAGGTATTTTCAATCCATTTTGGATCATTTGAATGTAATGTTATTACAGGTGGAGATGCAGGAGGAGAATATCTGACTGTGGAGAGAAAAGCTTACCTCAATGAGGCTCAAGCTTGCTCGTACCTTCAGCGAATAAACTTGGCAGAAGATGATCGCCTAAGAAAAGTGAATAAAGACAAGCTGATCATTGGTTTTTCTAAGAATGACCTGGAAGGTGTACTATATCCTCATGATGGCCCATTGGTGATCAAGATGAGAATGAAAGAAGTGGTGATTTCACGAGTACTGGTGGATAATGGTAGCTCGGCAGACATCATGTTTTATCCATGCTTTGACAGCTTGAATCTGAAGCTAGCCCAGTTGGAGCCATATCATAGGCCCCTCCTTGGCTTTACTGGTGAGAAGGTTTTTCCACTTGGGACGATCAAGTTGGATATGCTTATTGGTATATGGCCTGCTTGTCGAACAGAAAGAGTACGCTTCTTCGTAATGGATAAAAATATTCAATCAGCTTACAATATCATCATGGGAAGGGTAGGTTTGAAGAAGTTCGAGGCAGTACCATCTACTGTACATCAATGTTTAAAATTCCCAACCAATTTTGGAGTGGGAGTTATTAAAGGCGACCAGAAAGTAGCACGGGAATGCTACTATTCATCTGCCGAACAAGAGGAACGTGAAGATTCCAGGAAGAGGACTACTACCTATCAAGTGGATGAACTAGAAGATGCAGAGATTGAAACGTTAGAACCTAGAGACGAGTCTCATCTCGTGAAGGGCCAGGTCATGGAGGCTACAGAAAATATCATTCTGGACTATGAGCATCTAGAAGGAACAACTCAAATTGGTGTATCACTGAATGTATCGATAAAATAGGAATTGATAGCATTTCTAAGGCGCAGAAAGTAGACTTTTGCATGGATTCATGAAGACATGCTAGGGATAGACCCGAGTTTCCTGTGTCACGAGCTCAACGTGAATAAGGAAATCAAGCCACCGAAGCAGCAAAAAAGATTGTTAAGTCCTGAAAAGAACCAAGCTATACAGGAAGAAGTAGAGAAACTACAAAAAGCCTCTTTTATTGAGGATGTCAAATATCCTGATTGGCTAGCAAATGTGGTGATGGTAAAGAAGAAAAATATCAAGTGGAGGATGTGTGTAGATTTCATCGATCTCAAAAAGGCATGCCCAAAGGATCATTTTCCTTTGCCCCGAATCGATCAACTGGTGGATGCAACCTCGGGGCATGAATTTTTTAGTTTCATGGATGCTTATTCTGGTTACAACCAGATTAAAATGAAGCCTGAGGATAGGGAGAGTACCTCTTTTATCACCCCAAGGGGAACTTATTGCTATAATGTTATGCCTTTTGGACTTAAAAATGCAGGTGCAACATATCAGCAGCTGATGAATAAGGTGTTTGTAGAGAAAATTAGTCATAACATGGTGGTTTACGTTGACGATATGCTGACGAAGAGCAAGAGAGCTGTTGATCATCTTGTTGACCTAGGTCAGACCTTTGATCAACTAGAGAAATATCAAATGAAGTTGAATCCCACCAAATGCATATTCGGAGTACGAGAAGGTATATTTCTTGGGTATATTGTTAACCAACGAGGGATTGAGACGAATCCTAAAAAGATCAAGACTTTATTGGAGCTGCGATCGCCAACCACGAAGAAGGAAGTGCAAAGTCTCACAGGGCGAGTTGCAACGCTTAATAGATTTGTGTCACGAGCAATAGACAGATGCCTCCCATTCTTCAAAACACTTCGAAAAACTTTTGAGTGGAATGATGAGTGCGAGGAAGCTTTTCAAGAACTGAAGAGATATTTGGGGACGCATTCATTGTTATCTAGACTAGTGGTGGGAGAAAAACTATACTTGTACCTAGCAGTTTCAGAAAATGCAGTGAGCTCGGCATTGATAAGAGTGGAGGACGGAGTACAAAAACAGTTCTATTACACCAGCAAGGCTTTTCGAGGAGCAGAAATTAGATATCCAAGGTTGGAGAAGTTGGCACTGGCACTGATTGAAGCAAGCAGAAGGATGAGGCCATATTTCCAATCCCATACTATACTGGTGTACACCGATATGCCATTAAGACAAGATCTGCATAAACTGGAGAAATCGGGAAGATTGATGTACTGAGCAGTAGAACTTGGTGAATATGATATAGTTTATGAGCCTAGATCGTCGCTCAAAGGGCAGGCAGTAATGAATTTCATCGCAGAGTTTACTCAGGAAGATGCCTCCGAAGAACAGGAGTCGAATACAGACCAACCTGTGGATGTTACAGGATCATCAAATTTAAACCCCGACCAACTTAAGTCAGTAGATGAGCAAGAGAAGATGATCAACGAGCAGCGAGACGTGCCAGAGGAGGATAAAAAGAAGCACTAAATATTCCACCGAGGAACTCTATCTAATCAAAAATTTGATGATGAAGTACATGTATGGAATTTGTATATGGATGGCTCTTCGTGTAATACAGGAAGTGGAGCAGGAATTGTGTTAAACAGTCCGAATGAGATTGATATGGAGTATGCTCTGCGCTTTTAATTTAAAGCCTATAATAATGAGGCCGAATATGAAGCTATGATCTTGGGTTTAAATCTGGCTAAAACCATGAACGCAGAGCAGGTCATTGTATTCAGTGATTCCCAGTTAATCATAAATCAAATTCTGAGGGTATATGCAGCAAAAGGAGAATTAATAGTCAAGTATCATGCAAAAGCGATGGAGGTGGTATCGAGTTTTGCTGCAGTTCAGTTGATTAGAATACCAAGATTAGAGAATGCAAGAGCAATCGCCCTAGCTCGGTTAGCATCAGCCACACGCACCGAGCTACGAAGAATAATCCCCATAGAAATCCTAGTTGGTCGGAGCATAAACGAAGATCTAATGATGAACTTCATTGCCCTCGACTTGGGATCATCTTGGATGGATCCCATCAGGGCCTATATTGAAGAGGGGGCTTTACCAACTAATAAACTCGCAGCCAAGAAATTAAAGTTTAAAGCTGCTAGTTATGTATTGACCAGTGGCATTTTATATAGACGAGGAATAATAGCAGGACTACAAAGATGTGTCCATTCCTCCGAAGTAAAAAATTTGATCGAAGAGGTCCATGAAGGGTCTTGCGGAGCCCATGTAGCAGGTCGGACGCTTATGCAAAGAATAACAACGCAGGGGTATTACTGGCCAACGATGAGAGTTGATTGCGCAGCTTATGATAAGAAGTGAGATAAATGCCAATGCTTCTCTTCCATACGAAGAACTCCCTAAGCATTATTAACACCCATTATGTCCCCTTGGCCATTTGCCATGTGGGGGATAGACTTGGTCGGGCCACTTCCAACGACCAAGGGAATATTTAAATACCTCGTGGTTGTTGTAGATTATTTTACTAAATGGGTGGAAGCTAAGCCTCTTATTGATATGACATATGACAAGGTCTATCAGTTTATTTGAAAGAGTATCATTTGTAGATATGGTCTTCCCCGTGCATTCATTATTGACCATGGAACCCAGTTTAACAACGAGGAGTTTACTGCATATTATCATCAATCTAATATATTGAAGGTCCACTCTGCACCAGGCCATCCCCAGAGTAATGGGCAAACAGAGGTGACAAATAGAACGCTACTGAATGGTTTGAAAAAATGACTGGATGATGCAAAGGAAAATTAGATTAACGAGCTACACTCTGTGATGTGGGCTTATCGTACTACACCACGAACAGCAATGGGAGAATCCCCATACATGCTGGCATTTGGGAGTGAGGCTGTCATACCTGCTGAATTGGGTCTACTAGGTGCTTAATTTTAATTCTTCTGTCAGTGATTTGATGAGAAGATTAGACCTGGATATGCTCGAAGAAGTTAGGGAAGAAGCAGCAATCAGGAATGCAGTATATCAACAACGAACAGCTTTATTCTATAACAAAAGAGTGAAGAAGTGTGATTTAAAGGAAGGGGATTATATGCTGAAGAAAGTGATCCAAAAGCATAATAAGTTGGAAGCCAACTGGCATGGACCCTACAGAGTAACAGAAGTTGTTCGTCCAGGGACATATAGGATCGAAACCTTAGAAGGAGAAGAATTTATGAATGCATGGAATGCAGAGCATCTACGCAAGTATTATCAGTAGTTAAAATTCCTATGTAATGCAGTTTCTTCAATAGGAATAAAGTGATGTTTCACCCAGTTTATTTCTTTGTTGAAATTTTTTTGAATATTAGAGCTACACACTACACATAAAATTTAGAGCAATTACCACCAACTCCGGTTGGTCGGGAATCAATTACCACCAACTCCGGTTGGTCGGAAAATCAATTACCACCAACTCTCGTTGGTCGGGAATCAATTACCACCAACTCCGGTTGGTTGGGAACTAATTACCACCAACTCCGGTTGGTCGGGAATCAATTACCACCAACCCCGGTTGGTCGGCAAATCAATTACCACCAACTCCAGTTGGTCGGGAATCAATTACCACCAGCTCCGGTTGGTCGGAAAATCAATTACAATCAACTCCGATTGGTTGGTACTAAACTAGGAAAGAAGCTGGACGACCTCCCGGGGCCTCCACTGTCTAGGTAACAAGGTAATCCATACGAGATTACTACAACTAAGCAGGAACATGGGATGCAAATCATTCCATTGCTTAGGCCCAAAGAATGACAAGTTACTATAATCAAGCAACAAATGGGATAAGTATAATATATACATATATAATTACCAACAAACAAGCAAGGGCATTCTACAAATTATTTAGAAGAAAATAAAATGGCAAAAGACTAAAAATCTCTTCATTTAAATCAAGTAGGATTACATATGATGTGAAAAATATACTTCATTACATAAAAAAACCCTATTCTATTGGTTTTTTCCCTTCTGCCTTTGAAACAGGTTCTACCCCGGCAGGAGGATCATCTAATGCATAAGGGAAATTTATAAAATTTAGATCTCGCAGCATTCGAACATTCATCACGGAGGGCCGATCAAGCAAGTGCTCTGGGCGAGATATCTTAAAGTTTGCATAAAGACTGTAATCGTCGAGATACTTGGAGATCAAGCATTGACGAATTATCCGAGCAGGAATCCAATTAATATTAAGCTTAAAAGGAGGCACGGGCAAATAGAGCACTCCAGGGTCATAATAGTCCCATAAGTAGTGGCCCTGCTCCAATTTTAGCACACACAGTGCATTCAACCACCCTTCCTTGTACCCCTTGTTATTTGACTGTTGAATCCGAGCATCAAGATGGTAAAGGGATTTATTATACCCAGCCATCCAAAACTCTCTGGGTTGTTTATGGAACTGATAAGTTATCCTCTCTAGTTGCTCGTGGAGACTCTTCACCAGAATTTCCTTATTTTCCAAAGCAGAACTCTGGGAAGAGAGTTGGTCAGTAAAATTCAGAATCTTCTTGGACATTTCTGCCAAAGCTTGATTCTTCGCCATCAACTGAACTGCCTGATTCTCCAAGGCCGATTGAGTTCTCTCTTCTTCAATGAAAACCCGACCAGCCCTTGCTTGTCCACGAGAAGAAGATCTTGCTCGTCCATGAGTAGATGTGGAGGGTCTAGCTCTTTTCAAAGTTTCCAACTCATCTCGTAAGTTGACATTTTTTACCTCCAAGAAAGAAAAACCTTCATCATTAACAGGGACCAAGGCTCCCGAAGAAGATGCAGCAGATTTGAGTTGTTTTATCTCTTCTTGCAAAGCAATGTTGTCCTGCTCCAACAACTTAGTGATATGCTTGTTCTCTTTAACTTCAAGCTTCAGAAGACTCTCTTTCTTCTCATGAGCAGAGATGAATTTATCATACCCTTTGTCAGCACTCAATTGCTGATATTTCTTCCCATATCCTTGATGCAAAAGTGTGGAGGACTCTTTGTGCTCCTGTTGAAGTCCCTCGATCGTTCCTTGGAGATCTTCAATCATTTCGTAGTAGGCCACATTATTGGCAACAGCACGATCGAGCAAGCACTTTAAGTATTGATAGGATTCAACTGCTCGTTTAGAAGAATCTGAACCAAGGATATCAATGATTTGAGCCTCATTAAGATCTGCATGACCAGCTTTAAAATAGTCGTTGCATTTCTTCATCAATTATGTGTCATGAGCTAAAAAGAGCTCCATCCTGGCCATAAACTAACAAAGATAAGAAATAAAAAGAATCAATAATGATGCAGACAGAGCAAGTAAGAGAGAAAGTTTTGATGAATAACCAAAGTTTGAATTTTTATTCATCATAAGAGGGGATACATATTTCAAGGTTACATTCAAGAAAGCAACAAAAAAAAAGCCCAAACAAATTTACACCTTATCATTATTTCCTATGACTTCCTCAGAAGGTTTGGAAGAAGGGAGTGGTTGCTCGGAGGACAAGGGTAGCTGCTCGACAGAAGTGCTGATTGGTTAGAGTTGCTCGGGAGGTTAAATAACAGGAACAGCAGGGACCTGATCTCCAGTCATCATAGAAGATTCATCTGAAGCATCTTCATCCTATTCTTCTTCTCATGGAGAGGGAGGAGGACCATGAGTGTGCTGCTAGAATAACTCAGAGTTCTCAGTAACCTTCAGCTCCTGCAAGGCTGTTACCCATCCATCCTAAAAATATTTAATGCTGGCATACTCCATTTGAGAAGACATGGTGATGCGAGGAAAACCGAGTGTTCGTGTATGGACACTATCGTTGATTTCGGCTCCCGCTCGACATGCAAAAGAACCTAAACTACAGCTACACTTGACAAGCAAGTAGAGCGGTAAGTCGGGTATCGAGAATCCACAGGGAGTAATTGAATTTTAGATATTAATTGTTTTAATTACTTCAGGAATAAAAGTGTAAAAGATGATAGGTGGTTATGGTGACAAAAGAAAAGAATAAGTTAATGCTAGATTAAAGGAAAGCAAGGATCGGGATCGCATTCTACCGAACGGATCGAAACAACTACTAACTAGAGTTAAGGCTCAAAAGCAATCTAATCGAGCATTTACAATTAAGCATAAACATCACACAATAAGGAATTTAAGCCAAAGTTGTGAGATTAAACATTTAATGGAAAATGGTCGCACGTGGATTAAATTCGGATTATCGCTATAAACACTAAAGTTACGTGACAAATAAAGTTAAACGCATAACAATCCAACTTTAATACACGCGGTTTCAATTAAACGCGATTTTGCACTAAACCTAGTTTTCGGAGCTCGGGGCCCGAAAATGGCGGAAATGAAATCCCGACCCTATTTATCTAAGGGTGCATGGTGAGTTAAACTAAATTATGCTAATTAAAATAAGAAATCAAGAATTAAAGCAAGTAAACTAGTTAGAAAGCATTGAAACTAAATTACAAGGCAAGAGAAAAAGAAGAAGAAGAACAAACTATATTAATGGAGAGGAAGTGAATAGTTCAATCTTACAACCAATTAGTGTGTACATACAAGAGAGGAAGAAGATGAACCCTCCAAAACCAAACCCTAACTAAACTATCTCCATCAGAATATGTGAGTCTCTAAGTGTATATATGTGTATTATTACAACAAAAACCAACTTATATAGTAAGTTGGAATAAAAGAAAGAAAATATCTGCAGGGGAAAAACAGGGGATCGATCGATCGACCCCTGTGGTCGATCGATCGACAGTGGAAAACGTGGCAAAAATAATAATGCTCGATCGATCGACCCCCAGGCTCGATCGATCGATCAAGCAGGGGCAGCCTGCAATTTCCCCTGCATTGGCATACAATCCAACGTCGCTCAAATCGCCGTAACTTTGTCGTTATGCATCGGAATCGCGCACCGTTCACAGCCACGCGAAGCTAGCGAGGAGAGCTACAAATTCCGTGGAGATGTCGGGCCAGGTGCCCAAACTGTCAAAAGACTAAAATGCCCTTGCGCGTGCGATAGTGTACGAAAATCGAGCGAAACGCATCCGAAGTTCACACTAAGCATCCAAACACCTACAAAAGCTCAATTAACCCCTGCAAAACATGTTAACATAGAAATCCGAGGGTTGTCTGGTTAACGAGCATAAATATATGGATTAAGATACCCGAGGGGGCTAATAACGCGTATGTTAACGGGTGAAAAAATGCAATATTTGCGTCGCATCACACCCCCTAACTTACACATTGCTAGTCCCTAGCAATGAAATAGGAAACAACAAGAAGAACTAGTAAACCAACACAGGAGAGAGTACAAAAGTATGGTATAAAATCAATAAAAAAGATAAGGCCACTTTCGCGGGCGATTCGATTGCATTTAGCGTATGCAATAAGCCGTTAAACCCCTAGGTTACCCTAGTGGACGAGTGTCGTCTCGTGAGGGTTTTCAGTGATGGAACCCACAAACATCATAAAGTTTCCTCCAAATATGCCCAATCAAGTAAGACAAACTCATCAGTGCGAACAAGATTTCAACATGTTATATGATAGCAAACGAATTCGCATGAGAAGTCCGTAGTTATTAACATTATCGAATGCACCTCAATGAATTGAAACTCTAACATGTGGTAGGGGAGTGAGCATATGCAAAGTATGATTTGGCAAAAAACTTAAATAATTCGGATACTAAACATCAAAGCATGCATACATTCAATCCTCACGGGCATTACGCTCATCAAGCGAATTCACTCAAAACAGGGAGGTAACACACGGGACATGCGGGCTTAAGAGTAAATGTAAATGGAAACTAGGCCGCACACATGTCACAAAAGAAGAACGCTATATAGGAAATAAAAATTGCAATCTCAGTGAAAAGATACCGCACATATAAAAGAGGCGAAATGCATTTTCACAGATTATCAAAACTATTTAAACATTTGAATTACATCTACTTAAGATCACATAGGACTTGTAATAGGGTTGTAATGTAGGATAGGTTAGGGTACGAAATGAAAGGGATGTATATACGGATTCAAAGTGTTTGGGGATGAAACTCGGAATAATGTAAAAAGTGGGCAATATCAAAAGTTGGACAAAGATGTCCAAACGAGCATAGATATAACAATCGAGAGAGTAATCAAAGCTTATTGAAACACTACAAACAATATTTACAACTTTCTCTTTCTTTTTCTTTTCTTCCTTTTTCTCACTTTTTCTTTTGTTTTCTTTTGCTTTTTGCTTTCTCTTTTTCTTCACTTTTTCACTACTTTCTTTTTCTGACACTTCTTACTCATTTCATACTCAAATTGCAACCACACAACAATAATAACATTCAATTCCAAGCAACAATCCAAACAAGGGTATGTAAGGTAATATATATGGTATAAAACTCCAATTTCGAGTTGGATATGGGATTTTGGGTAGTGAAAAGAAAGGCTAGTATTTAGGCTCAAGTGGGTTGACTAGGGAACATATAAAAGGTGAGGTCAAGGTCATATGGGTGATATACCAAAGAGGGCCTATGATCATTTCACAAAGTATACGCAATTCTCGAGTCAAAACAATATATGAAAATCATGCTCAAGTAACACATTTCAAGTATGAACTCAATTAATGAACGGTCAATGAAAGAATAAAGAGATTACCGACGAATTTAACGTTTTCAAAGAGGAAAGAATAGTGTATACACTCACAAATGAAGATAAGTCTCTAATCTCACTCGGTGTAAGTATATACAATGCAACAAAAGCATACCGAGTTATAAAAATCTTAAACCAAATCAATGTAACAAGAATGGTGCATATGTTCACGGATAAAGTTTAATTCATGAAGTTATTCATAATATCAATGATTTAGGGACTAAAATCTAATAACTTATAAAATCGAGAACATGCATAGTTGAATTGTCTATTTGATCGGGCAATTATTAAAATTTATCATCGGAAACAATGCAAGAGGTCGGGGGAGTCTAGCCATCAGGGCAGGACCGGAGGACATAGTGCCAGCGGGGCACAATCTGGTCAGGGGCAGAGACAGAATGAGCAGGGCTCCCAGCAGGGGGATAATAAGAGGTTCGGGTCAGGAAACTACAGACAGGGACATGGAGGTTTCCGTCAGGGCCATCAGGGTCCAAACGGCCATCAGAGCCAACAGGGACAAAATGGGCAGCAGTTTCACCAGGGCCAGCAGGGCCAAGGGAGGAACGGTAACGGCCACCAGGGCCGGGGACAGCAAGGGCAGAGAGGAGGAAACTTCCCAGGGAAGTGCTTTGTTTGTGGCAAGACTGGCCATAAGCGACAGGATTGTCCTGATAGGGGCAGGGCCCCACAGCAGCAGCAGCAGGGTGCTCGTCAGGAGCCACAGAGGCCTATGTTTCCCGCCGCTCTTCCCGCACCGCCACAGATGGCAGCATTGCCACCCATTCCAGCAGTCCCAGTTCAGCAGGGCTAGCTACAGTATGGACGTGTCTACAACGTCCACCAGGCTGCAGTTCAACAGGCACCGCCCGCGATTGAGGGTACGTTTCCTATCCATGGCACTATGGGTCGGGTGTTATTTGATACGGGGGCTACACATTGTTTTATAGCTACACACTTCGCGAAAGCTTTAGGATTGTTAGCTACGGCAGAGAGCACAGTGACGTGTGTCGACTCACCATTGGGGAGTGGGTCACTTATTTTCTTTACATGCCGGGGAGTGGGGGTAGAGATTGGTGGTTTGGTATTACCTGCAGACATGTTGGTATTAGATATGCATGTTCACGATGTGATTATCGGTATGGATTGGCTCGTAGCTTATAGGGCCATGATTGATTGCTTCAGCGGGAGCATTATTTTTGCCATTCCGGGGCAAGAGATGTTTATAGTGGCGATGCCTCGCCCAGAGGGAGGATCGACCGCTCATCTGTATTACATTGAGGAGGATACCTCTAAGGAGGTAGTGATTCCTTTAGATTCTATCCCAGTAGTTAGGGAGTATTCGGATGTGTTTCAGGAGATACCAGGCCTACCCCCCAGTCGAGAAATAGACTTTGTTATAGATTTGCTACCGGGTACGAGACCTATAGCACGCGCACCATACCGTATGGCTCCAGCTGAGATGAGGGAGTTACGGGATCAGATAGAGCAGCTGTTAGGTCAGGGCTTTATTCGTAGGAGTACCTCACCTTGGGGCGCTCCAGTTTTGTTTGTGAAGAAGAGGGACGGTTCACTGAGATTGTGTGTGGACTACCGAGAGTTGAATAAGGTCACGATACGGAATAAGTATCCGTTGCCTCGAATCGATGACTTATTCGACCAGTTGAGAGGAGCCTCTTTCTTCTCGAAGATTGATTTGAGATCGGGATACCATCAGTTGCGTATCAGGGAGGAGGATGTCTCGAAGACTGCGTTCTTGTCGAGATATGGTTCTTACGAGTTCCGGGTTATGCCTTTCGGTTTGACCAACGCTCCAGCAGTGTTTATGGACTTGATGAACAGAGTGTTCAGGGATTTCCTAGATCAGTTTGTCATTGTCTTCATCGATGATATTCTGGTTTACTCCCAGACAGAGGAGGAGCACGCCGAGCATTTGAGGCAAGTTTTGCAGACACTTCGTCAGAACGAGTTGTATGCAAAATATGAGAAGTGCGAGTTTTGGCTGAAGGAAGTGTGTCGACTCATGAGAAGTGCGAGTTGTATGCAAAATATGACGTGTGTCGACTCATAAGAGCTTCTCTTTAATCTCCTCAGAGGAGCTGGAGCATTTTCAATTAAGGAGGTTATTTTTATTGGTGAGATGACAATAACATCACTCGAAGGAGAAACAGCAACAGTCTTGCTCGGAGCCACAGGGGGCTTCTCGCCAGCCTTCTTGGCAGCAGCAGGAGGGGAAACATCTATGGTTTTTGTCCCTTCTTCTGGGACATCTTGTTTACTTTTCTTTGCCTCCACAGTGGTAGAGGCAGATTTGTTAAAAAAGGCAGGAGCTCTTCTCTTCTTCATCAGATCGGTGATAAGAATATTCGACTCAGAAAAAGAAACTTCCACAATAGTCTCAGAGGCTGGTAGTCAAGATCAACCACCACTGGACGAGGACGAGCAGTGAAAGACGTAGTGTAGCTTTTGTACTGCAACAAGTAAGAAGCATATCTAATATGCTCCTCAGCAACAGATTGGTGAAAACTCCAGATAAGTTTTAAATGCTTTATATTAAGATCAGTTTCCTTTGGAGGTTTTCTTTTACTGTCAACTATAACAAACAAAAACAAATTTCAGTGATGCATTTTATCGAACACGAAGAAAACAAGATTTCAAAAAATAAAAACAACCTATTCCATTGCCATAAGGTGGACACTTAGGACCTTGATATACATCATCTCCATTTAATGGAGGGTGCTGCCAATTTTTCATAACAACCCCATGATCAAAATAATCCCTATTGGCATCAGGAAAATTGACAACTAACGCTCTATTCAAAAACCTAGTTTTTAAATAAAAAGTACTATCACCGATAACCCATCTGTAGCAATACATAATCTCTAGAATCCCTAAATGGGTTCCATGAAGTTGATTCAACCTATGTACGCCATTAAATATCCTCCATGTATTTGGAGCTATTCTTGCAGGTACAACATCAAAATATTGGCAAAACTCCAAACACATATGATTTGGCAGGAAAGAAAAGCCACATTCGGCTAAAAAAAGACTGGGGAACCAATGTCCATCAGCCAAAGAAAAACAATCAGAAGGTTCAGAAAGTTCTTCCAAAATAACCCACGACGGGATTGAAAATTCAGATCGAAATTTGTCAAGAGATTCAACAAGGTAAACCAGGATGAACAAAGTAAATAAAGGAGAGGGAAGAAAATTTTACAGAAAAAGAGAGATCGGATGACAACGAACGATGGAAAGAACGAGGCACAAGTTAGAAAGAAAATGAAGAGTTCAAAGATACAGATTTGAAAAGTGAAAGACGATAGGATTTCTGCTGCGCTTAAATACTTTGCCTCGGGAATAGAGAAAGGCAATGATTACAAGGGAGGACTTTTGCGTCTCTGGCGGCTAAAAGAAGAAAAGGGGCACAAATATCGAAGAGGTCATGAAAATTCAAAATATTTATGAGGCCTGATACTATGCGCTCAAAAAGGAGTTATATACAACGAACATTTTCCTAAAAACCATAAAAACCAATAATCTGAGCAGTTTTCGAGCAAAATATTCCACACTTTTTTTCAACCTCAAAGTGTGAAACATTGGGGGCTTCTGTTGATACAAAATTTAGTCTGCTAATGTGGACCATTCACTTGAAGACACGTGTCAACCTGCGTGGTAATTACAAACACTTTCAACGAACAACATACTATCACCGAGCTACTCAAGCGCCCCGAGCAACTCAATCATACCGAGCAGCTTAGACGCCCCGAGGAGCTTAAGGCTCCGAGCAACTTAAGCGTACCGAGTAACTCAGGCGGTCCGAGTAACTCAACGTACAGAGCATTCAAATTAGGAGAATCAAAAAGACGACTGCGCATTAAATGCTCATTATTATCGTACGTATGTATATGTCTACTAGATAACAGCGCATTGTCCTTTCACATGTACAGCCTCAAGGCTATAAATACATTGTAACCTCCTCATTAGAGGGGGACTCGGGATCTCTTGGTAACCCTATTATCGAGAATTCCAGGCAAACAGTCAGCAATACAAAAACAGTGGACGTAGGCCATTCTCATAAGGCTGAACCACTTTAAAAATCTATTGTCTTATATTTATTTATTCATTTTTATATGTGATTAAAATAATTAGATCGAATCTAGTTTTTTACATCAACAATAATAAATTTATTAAACTAAAAAAAATAAAAATAAAAATAAAAATAAATAAATAAAACCTATTAAAACTAAAAAATCTAATCCTAATAAAACTAATAAAATCTAATAAAATCATAAAAATAAATTCCTAAAAACTAATCCTAATAAAATAAAACAAAGATTAAAAATCAAAATCAAAATAAAGAAACATAAAAATAAAAAATAAATCCTAGAAAAATCTAAATAAATCTAAATAATTCCTAAAAATAAAACGACTTAAAATAAAATAAATTCTAAAAATTAAAAATGACTCAAATAAAAATATAAAAACAATAAAGGTGCAAACTCAACACACGGAGGCTCGGGTGACGAACTGGGCTCGGTCTGGGCTTAGGTTTGGTTCGGGACAAGGTTCGGGACATCGGAACTCTTCTGGGCAGCTCAATGTGGACTCAGACTTCGCGGTCTCCTTTGATTTCTTCGATGCAAGTTGTTAATCACTTATGTGTCGCAATTGTACTAATTTAGCATTATTTGTACCGGAACTACGTATTGACCTGAAAAATAAATAAATACGAACATAATGCCATTTTTATTAATAACGAGCGACTAAAATGCATCTATTCGAGGTATAAATCATACACTTTTGGGTGCTTATCACACCACCACCAAACAAAACATTGCTAGTCCTCGAGAAAAAATTAGAGAGAGAACAGAGATAAGTAACCAAAAGTGTGCCACTTTCGCAGGCACTAGCGATTGCACTTAGCATGTGCAACAAGCCGTTAAACCTATAGGTTTCCCTACAGGACGAGTGGTGTCTCGTGAGGGTTTGCAGTTAATATACCCAAAAAATTCAAAAACTTATTTAAATTCAGTATCTAAGTAGATGATGAAACACTATACAACCCAACTTTAAAAGGACATCAAGGAATACTGTATTCAATTATCAAAATAAGATATAAAATCACTTAATACAAAAAAGCGTAATCCTTCCTAAAACTCAGCATGTGTATTGTGAAGTAATCTTAAGTATCATTAGAGTAATTCTAAGATCGCCTTTATAGAATCGACGTTTTGACTTCAATTCTCATTGGATATATCTCTCTGAATCGAACTCTCTGAGAATTTGCTAACTGTATCTCTCTAGTGTGTGAGGAGGTGAGTAAATGTAAACAATTTCAAACGTCTCACACACTTTATAGAAAATGACGGATACATGAAAAAATAGATCTCATGAAGGAATGCAAACCACTATGTTGAGAATGTCGAGTTATTCACCATATAATCTTCTCGTTTGCCCGAACACTTTACCAAGGGTGAAAATGTGATTTATGAAAGGTATGAGGGGATAATGAAATGAAAAGGATTTGCTAGGGCGTTTTGAGAAGAGTGTAACACAAGAATAACTAATGTCTTCATCTTTTGAATTTAGGATCGCATCTTTATTTTCTTTTATTTCTTTTTCTTTTTCTTTTTCTTTTTCTTTTTCTGCAATTTTTTTTTGCGATGCATTTTTCTTTTCATAACGAAAATGAAGACAATTTACATTAATAATTTCAAACACTCTTTTTCTCAAAAAAAAATGGCAATGATGGATGGTATTTAGGACATATATGGGTAAGAAAAACATGGAATGATAATAGGTGGAGTGAAGGGTAAAAATGGTAAGTGTATGTAGTGCTCGGGACAAACTACAAGACACATGTTTCTTACAACTCAAAAGTAATGTCATTCTCAGTGATTAAGCCAATTTTGAAAAAAAAATAATGAGATCATGCAACGACTAAATGTAGTAACCAAAGAAAGTTGAGTCAACTTTTGACTCGGAGATACGTAAAAACCCTCAAAAAAGTGAAAAGCTCAAATCTCACGGGTTTTTAAGTCGCCACTAGTGATCTTTTAAGACTGTCTTGAGAATATATTTACTCTTCAACTTTTGATTGTAGACGTGATAGTGCAATTTGCCGAGTTTAAGATTTCATAGTGCAGGTACGCTTTAAGAGGTATTATTTGATTTTATTTGTCAAAATCGTAATTTTAGGGTCAAACAGGGGTATTCCGAGATTTCTAAAAGTGAGATGATAGACAATTTATATCATAAAAATTTAAATTTAACTGTACAAAATGTTTAAAATTATTTGTTTCTGAAAATTTTTCAAAAGAGGTACGAATTTGCTAAATTTCTCACCCCCAAACAAAAGAGAACATCGTCCTCGATGTTTAAAACCATATATAAAAATGAAAAGTACAAGGGAGGAAATATATTACCATAATGCACCACTAGTGAAATGTACCGCATTATGGAGCAGAGGGGGAACCTGAAGAACAGATGTGACACAAATACGTACAAGTCTATAAAGCATGTGAAAATCATGGGGTGGTGTGAAACACCACCCCCAAACAGGACAAGACTCAGACTCAAAAATAATGAACAATGGGTTGCCTCCCGATAGCATTAAGTTTAACGTCTTCAGCCAGACCGAACCGATCTCACCCTAAAGATAAGATCTAGGAAATGCAGGGTGGCAGAAAAATAGGGTGATGAAAATCACCCCCAAACAAGACTGAAGCGTCAGTCTTGCTGGATAAAGGCTAAAGAAGAGGTCAATGCACTTGTATAGAGAAGTGCATCACTCGATGCAAAGCATCGGTGGACCAGGGGTGGGTGGGTAGGAGGGTACATGGACGAAGGGTAAGGGTGAGAATGTACAGGCACCGATCACGGGCCTTATTGAGCATAAATATGAGGGAAACAAGGGCCTGATAAGCATGGTGATCAAGTTGGTGAGAAGGGCAGAAGGGTTTAACAATAATGATGGGGCGGGCCTCAGAGAAAGTGCACGACCATTCTATTAATGGACGATGATAATGGTTGCGGCGTGACATGCTAGGGAGCTCTAAATGGAAAAAATCAACACCACAAGGAAATGGTGTGCATAGAGTGACAAGTTCGGTGTCACGTAAGGGTAGAGTAGCATACATACTCACATGGATATCGGGGTGGAAGAAAAATGCAAGAGTGGGCTCGTGGAGCACGAGGGTGGAGGTTGGGTGTAGGTGAGGACCTAAATGCGTAGATGTGAACAGGTGAGGTGCAATAACAAGGTCCAAACCAAGTGGTGGGGTGGAAAGGACAGTGGGTGGATCGGGTGGGACAAAGGGTGGGGGAAGATGAGCTAACTCTCGAGTAGGAGACACACACTCCTCATGAGGTGCGGAGTGATCCTCAAGGGCACTCGCGGGAGGAAGTGTGGAAAAATCAACGAGGGAGTGATCAACTTAGCCACCATTATGTCACCATCTGAGGTGGTGAAAGGGTCTAACGAGGCTTTAAGATCCGAGATAGATGAATCTACATCAATATTCGGCTCAAGGGAGACAAATATGATGGGGTAGGATCTATATCAAGAGAGGTGGGGACCATCTCTAATACTATTTCGGAACATTGGTGAGCACTCGTAGCCGGAGCTAACCTAAAAGATAGGGGCATGTCAGAGACATGCAATTGGGGCATAAGGTAAAAGCTCGAGCGTAATGAAGGATTCTATGGAAGGGTAAAGGTGAACCTCAATGTTGGGTTCGAGAGGATGGGGAAGTGTAGGATCAGTCTCACAGAAAGTGCGGTCAACACAATTGTCAACTTGGGGCTCGAACAACTGGGTGGTCTCAACTTCAAGATTTTCTGGATGATAGGGTTGGTCACACTCAAAATCCGTGGCATAAGATGACACATCATCATCCCACGTTGGTGTAATAATGGCTTGACTTGGGGTGGAATTCGTCTCGTTCGCACACTCAAAATCATATAATCATTGTTCAAGCCATTGAAGGGATTCATTTTGAGATTGAAGAGTGTGCGCGAACTTGTGCAAGAGACTTTTGAGAGCGGATGTGCAAGATGGTGTTGAAGTGGTGGTGGCAGTGGTTGAGGTGGACATAACTCGCTATGGATAGGACTAAACAGAGAATACTCGAATGAAGTGTGTGGAGTGGGGCCAAGTTCATCATACACAAAAGGAGCATCTCCGTGAGGAACAAAGGTGTGATCAGCATAAGGAGCATATGAAGGGGACTGAGAGGTATGAGGTGCACAAGGTGGCGATGACGACTGTTGGAAACTGTAAGGATTCACAACATGGAGTTGGGATTCGTATTGCATGGAAGGGTGATCAGGCTGCCATGAATAGCTTGGGTAGTCATACCCCTTGACATTAGATACATCGTGACAATACGTCGAGGGTGGGTCCAAAACAGTGTCATATGGATACACATGTTCCAAGGTGGAGTCAGATGGAGAGAATATAAATGGACACTCATGGTACAAATGCTCGACAAGAAAGCAGTCTGTGCACGGAGAAGCATGGGATGGGTTGACACTCGTCACCGAAGGCGGTGGAGTAGGATATGTGTGCATGGACGACACATGAATATCAACAATGGGAGCTTGAGAGTTAAAGCCATGAATTAATGAATAGAGGTTCGAATCGGGCTTAACATCAAACAATGGGAAATGTCCAAAGTACTCCCGTAAAGGACATTCTTCGGCCATGAGGAGAGAAATATTTTTGGATTTGTCTTTAAATTTTTTCAAAAGGAAAGAAAATATTTTTGGGATTTTTGAAAATAAGAAAAGGAAAATCGTTTTGGTATTTTGAAAAAAAAAATATTTTGGTGATTTTTGGAAATATTTAAAAAAAGATAAATATTTTTGGGATTTTTCGAAAAAGGGGAGGAAACGGACGCTTGATTTGGACGAACGAATTGACTACCTAGAGAATGGAATTGGACACACACGAGTCAAGAAAAAAAATCCTAACGAGCACGTAGCCAATTATTATCTTCAAAATTAGTGAGAGGGGTAGTCAAATTTTAATTAAGTCCGCGGGCGACGAAAATCACTGAATTTATCTTTGTGATCGCTTGTTGTAAAAATGTGTTCCTACAGGGCTAGCTAGTTGATTGAGTTTAAATTTAATGACAGCTAGGGTAGCACACAATAGATAAGTGAGTGAGTCGGGTGATGAAATTCCTTCTCGTTTCAATGATCGGGTCTAGGTCTTAGGTAAATTAATTCATCAAACCATTTAATTTAAGCGCGATACGGAAATTAAAAGCACATAGGAGCAATTAATCACAGAAAAAATGAACTCGCTGGTAGGAAAGTCGCGAGGGATAAAAAATTGTACCTCCCACGGTTTTTACACACGTGGGGTGAAGACCGAGTTGAGTCGACCAGGGGGAGATTTCGCCTATCTCAGTCGTCCCCGAGAGTCCTACTGACCCAAAGTAGAGAGGCTTCAAAATCCTCGCCTTGGACTCCCTCTCTCTACCTTGTCCGGTTTCCCTTTTTGCTTTTTTTTTATGGAATAATTATTACAAAACAATATGGTGTCAAAATGCACCAAAATAAATACACAATCTTCAAAAATCCTATACAACCAGTCTAAGGAGGAGGGAGAAGGAATAACTACAACTACAAAGAAAAAATAGAAAAAAAAATTACAAGTCTTCAACGTTGCTTCCAGGCCAAGAAAGCGGCAGCGGCGCCATTTGATAACTCTTATTTGTATTCCTTCGGATATGGAATTGGAATATCGCTGCCGTCAAACTTCGAGTATCAAAATTCCTGGAATTGCCTACAAAACTTGTTAAAAATCTTAGTATCGTGGTAAATTCGGGTATCAATCCAATTTCTAACGTTGAAAAGGTTATCGTGAAAACTTCCAATTCTAATTTTTATTAAAAATCTTTTTGTGTTTTTAAAAAAAATCCATATTTTTTTTTAAAATTTTATATTTTAAAAACAATTTTTAAGGGAGGAAACAAAAATTTATGCAACTAAAATGACTATGAAAATTTAGAAAGTAATCTAATTTAGAATTTATGAGAAGAAACAAGAGGTGGGATTACACCGCGTAGTCAAATCAATTTAATGTCCTAATTATTCAATTGAATAGTTCGAAATAATATTGAATTTAAAATTTAACTCTCGTCACAATCCTAAATTCAATTTTATCTTTTTCAACAATTAAATCTGGAATAATCACAACATAAAAAAAAATAAGATTCACACTCATTTCAACAAAATATCCGCTAAGATTAATTTATAAAAATTTGTACGAATCTTTGAATTGCATACACAGAATTAATATTTAAATTTAAGAATAATACTTATCTCTAAGTGAAATCCAAAAATCAAATATTAATTTTCACCATTAATTTATTAACTCTCGTTATATAAATTAATGTGTGATTTTTTCCAATTTAATTAGCCTAGAATACATTAATGAAAAATTATTCAAATAAAACAATTCAACATATGCGTTTCATCCCACCCCTTGAATGGGGTGTTTATTAAAATTTCAGCACAAGCACAATTAACAAACAAGAAACTAAAGAAAAAGAGAAAGAAATACGATACGCAATAATTTCCAGTGTCAACTGTGTGCATGAACACGCGTTCCAAACTCGTCACAAAATCTAACTGGATTACAAAACTGAAAGTAAAAAGTGAACCTACAAATTTTTCTAAACCTAAAACTATATTTTTTTCTTACTATTTTTCTACCCTCTTTTTTTATTTTTATGTCTCTCACGTTCTCTCTCTGTGTACTCTCTTTTTTCATTTTCTGATGAGAGTCTCTTTTAAATGAGCTCATTCCCCTTTGTTTTATATCCCACGTATTGTTTTTTCCTTGAGAGATTTTGTGGGATTTGGAGATGGCCAAGTCAAAGGTGGGCTTTGGAAGATAAGGTTAGGAGGTGGGTAAGGGTCCTATTTTGGTGGAAGAGATAAGGTGGGAGATTGCCATGGTGGGTTCGGTTTGGGGCTTTGGTCGCTGCTGATAGGGTCGGATATGGGGTAAGGTCCGGTTGGCCTCGGGTTGGACCGCTGAGAGCTTGGGTTGTTGGGTCGAGATGGGTTTAACCGTGGGTATTTAGTTTGATCGCGGGTTTGGGGGTGTTTGTTTGGGTTTCGAATAGGGGTTTGGTCACTGGGTCGCAGGGTTGAACTCGGGTTGGGCCGCTGCTGGAGCTTGTGGCTCACGGGTTTGGACTGACCCGGGTTAGAGAGAGGTCGAACACGGGTATGTGGATTTTGGTATGTTAAAATGGGCGACGGTTTGGGTTTGGCTTTAGGAGTTGTAATGGAGGAGAGAGAAAGGAGTTATGGGGGTTGAAGATGGTGAATAGTGGAGGGGGTAGATTTGGTGTAGTTGGATGTATGGTAGGTGGGTGAGGGTGTAGGATGTTTTGTGTATGTGTTAGGTGTGTGGGAATTTGGGTGTAAGTGAGTGTGTTGTGTGTTTAATTTGTACCCCTAAAAATTAAAACAACCTAAAAAAATAAAACTAAAACTTAAAATCTAATAAACCTAAAAAAAAACTAACATCTCAATGAAATTAAAAGACACTAAAAAAATGAAAATGAAAATTAAACAAAAGTAAAACTCTATTAAAACTAAAAGTCCTAACTAAATAAAATAAAACCTAAAACTAAAATCTTATAAAAATAAAGTCCTAAAAACTAATCCTAAGAATAATAAAATAAAATAAAGATTAAAAACTAAAAAAATAAAAATAAAAAAAAACACTAAAATTTAAAAATAAATTCTAAAAATCCTAAATAAATCCTAAAAATAAAAACGACACAAAAAAAATCTAAAAAAATAGTAAAGGTATAAACTCAACACTCAACGGGATCGGGGTATGGACTGGGCTCGGTCTGGGCTAGGTTAAGGTTACCAGACTAGGTCGGGGCATCAGAACACATCTCGGCACGCTCAAATAGGACTCCAGACTTCGCGGTCTCTTTGATTTATTCGTTTCATGCTTTTAACCGCTTTTACGTCGCAATTGACTGGATTTAGCATCATTTAACACTGCGACTGCGTATTGACCTGAAAAATAATAAAATACGACATAAGGCCATTTTTAATTAAAATCAGTGACTAAAATGTATCTATTCGGGGAATAAAATATACACTTTTGGGTGCTCATCACACCACCCCCAAACACCGCATTGCTAGTCCTCGAGCAAAAATTAGAGAGAAAACGGAAATAAGTAACCAAAAGTGTGCCACTTTCGCAGGCACTGGCGATTGCACTTAGCATGTTCAACAAGCCGTTAAACCTGTAGGTTGCTCTACAGGACGAGTGGTGTCTCGTGAGGGTTTGCAGTGAATATACCCACAAAATTCAAAAACTTATTTAAATGCAGTACCTGAGTAGATAATGAAACGCTATACAATCCAACTTTAAAAGGACATCAAGAAACACCGCATTCAACTATCAAAATAATATATGAAATTACTTAATACCAAAAGTGTAATCCTTCCTAAAACTCAGCGTGTGTAGTGTGAAACAATATTAAATATCATTAGAGTAATTCTTAGATCGCCTTTATGGAATCAAAGATTTAACTTCAATTCCCACTGGATATATCTCTTTGAATCGAACTCTATAAGAATTGGGTAAGTGTATCTCTCTAGTGTGTGAGGAGGTGAGTAAATATAAGCAAGTTTAAACGACTCGCACACTTTATAGAAAATGACGGATACATGAAAGAATCTGATCTTATGAACGAATGTTAACCACTACGTTGAGAATGTCGAGTTATTCACCATATAATCTTCTCATTTTCCATAGCACTTTACCAAGGGTGAAAATGGGGTTTATGAAAGGTATGAGGGGAAAATGAAGAAGATGAATGATGGGGTATTTTGAGAAGAGTGTGACACACTTTGAATAACTATTGTCTTCGTCTTTTGACTTTATGATCGCATGCTTTCTTTTTTCTTCTTTTCTATTGTTTTCTTCTTTTTTTTCTACTTTTTTTTCTTTTTTATTTCGATGCATTTTTCTTTTCATAACACAAATGAAGACAATTTACATGAGAATTTTTCAAACACTCTTTTTCTTAAAAATTATAGTAGTGATGGGAAATGATATGTGGATGGTATATGGGACATATATGGATAAGGGAAATATGGAAAATGGGTGAATGATAATGTGGTAAGTGTATGGAAAAAATCAGTTTAGTGCTTGGGACAAACTACAAGACACGTGTTTCTTATAACTCGAAAGAAATGTCATTCTCAGTGATTAAGCCAAATTTGAAAAAAATTAATGAGATAATGCAACGACTAAGTGCGGTATCCAAAGAAAGTTTAGTCAACTTGTGACTCGGAGATATGTAAAAACCTCAACAAGGTGAAAAGCTCAAATCTCACGGGTTTAAGTCGACACTAGTGATCTTTTAAGGCTCTCTTGAGAATATAGTTAATCTTCAACTTTTGATTATAGACATGATAGTGCAAATTGCCGAGTTTAAGAATTCAAAGTGCAAGTACGCTTTTTAGAGGTATTAATTAATTTAAGGTTAAAAGCGTAAGTTTTGGGTCAAACACAGGTATTCCGAGATTTCTAAAAGAGGGGTGATAGACAATTAATGTCATAAAAATTAAATTTAGCTGAACAAAAAGTTTAAAATCACTTGTTTCTGAAAATTTTCCAAAGAGGTAGAATTTTGATAAATTTCCCATCCCCAAAAAAAAGAGAACATCGTCCTCGATGTTTAAAACCATATATGAAAAGCACAAGGGAGGAAAGATAGTACCATAATGAACCACTAGTGAAATGTACCGCATTTTGGAGGATAGATGAAACCTGAAGAACAAATGTGATACAAAAAGACGTACAAGTCTATAAAGCATGTGAAAATCATTGGGTGGTGTGAAACACCACCCCCAAACAGGATAAGACTCATACTCAAAAATAATGAACAACGGGCTGCCTCCCGGTAGCGCTAAGTTTAACGTCTTCAGCTAGACCGAACCAATCTCACCCTAAGGATAGGAACTATGAAAAGCACAGGGCGACAGAAAAATGGGGTGTTAGGTATCACCCCCAAATAAGACTGAATAGTCAGTCCTCATAAATGGGGTCAACAAGGTCAATTTCTTCCATGTGAGAGGGGACGAGCTCTAAGAAAGGCTTTAATCGTTGACCGTTGACCTGAAATAGGCTACTATCCTTAGGATTTTGAACTGTGATGGCACAATAAGGAGTGACAGATTCAACAATAAAGGGTCCAGACCGACGAGTTTTTAACTTAGCAGGAAAGAGATGAAGACGGGAGTTATATAACAACACTTTCTGACCAGGGTGGAATTCTTTGCGGAGGATGCTTTGGTCATGGATCCACTTCAATTTGTCCTTGTACTTCTTAGACAAATCATAGACATCATTTCGTATCTCCTCTAATTCATTAAGTTAGAGCTTTCGATGAATGCCAGCCTCGTCGATATCAAAATTAAGGGTTGTGACAGCCCAATAAGCATGATGTTCAAGCTCGACAGGTAAGTGGCATGGTTTATCAAAGACCAAGCGATAAGGAGACATACCAATCGGAGTCTTAAAAGAAGTACGGTATGCCCACAAAGCATCATTCAAGCATAAGGACGAGTCTTTCCTATTAGGATTAACTGTTTTTTCTAAGATTTGCTTGATTTCGCGGTTGGAAACTTCAACTTGACCACTAGTCTGAGGGTGGTAAGAGAGACCAACTTTGTGGGTAACACCATACTTTTTGACGTGATGTTCAAAGACTCGATTACAGAAATGTTTACCCCCATCACTAATGATAGATTTGGGAGTTCCAACATGTGTGAAGACAGACTCCTTAAGAAACTTGACCATAATGCGATGGTCATTGGTGCGGCAAGTTATGGCTTCAATCCATTTGGAAACATAATCAACTGCAACTAGTATTTATTGGAAGCCATGAGATGAGGGAAAACGACCCATGAAATTAATGCCCCATATATCGAAGATTTCGATGATGAGAATGGGTGTGAGGGGCATCATGTGACGACGAGAGATACGCCCAGATTGTTGGCATTTGGCACAAGTCTGGCAGTAGTGGTGGGCTTCTCGAAAAAGAGTGGGAAAGTAGAAACCACTTTGCAAAATTTTGGTGGAGATTTTCTTGGAGCTAAAATGGCCACCACAGGCACCATCGTGACAAAAGGAGGGTATACGTGACTGTTCATGGTCAGGAACACAACGGTGAATGACTTGATCAGAGCAATACTTAAAAAGGAAGGGATAATCCCAAGAGTAAAATTTCACCTGGGCTATGAACTTAGAACGCTCTTATTTCGACCAATGATTGGGCAGTTGGTCGGTAATAAGGAAATTAACAATATCAACATACCAAGGAGAAGTGGAGATAGCAAAAAGTTGCTAATCGGGAAATATTTCAGAAATAGGGACAGGATCAGATGTAGATGTAACAGTGAGGCGGGAGAGATGGTCTGTAACCAAATTTTTGCACCCTTTCTTATCTCGAATTTCGAGGTCAAACTCTTGAAGCAAGAGAATCCACCATATCAAACGTGGCTTAGAATCCTTCTTCTGAAGAAGGTGCATAAGGAGGCGTAATAAGTGTAAACGATGATAGGTGAATCGATGAAATAAGATCTAAACTTATCGAGTGCGAATACGACAGCTAGCAACTCCTTTTCGGTGGTCGTGTAATGAAGTTGAGCGTCATGGAGGGTTCTACTAGCATAATAAATGACATGCTGGCGCTTGTCAACCCGCTGACCAAGTACAACACCTAGAGAAAATCCGATGCGTCACACATTAGCTCAAAGGGTAAATACCAATTAGGAGGATGAATGATAGGAGCAGAAGTGAGCTCGGCTTTAAGGCGCTCGAAAGAAGCAACACATGCGTCATCAACGACAAAGGGAACATCTTTGGATAAAAGGGTTGTTAAAGGTCGAGAGATTTTAGAAAATTTCTTGATGAAACGACGGTAGAAGCTCGCATGTCCTAAGAAGGAGCGAATGTCCTTAACAGACTTAGGAATGGGAAGCGAGGAGATTATGTCAACTTTTTCTTTATCTACTTCAATACCGTCGCAAGAGACTACATGACCTAAATAATCCCCTTCTTTACCATGAAATGACATTTTTCCCAATTGAGGACCAATTTCTTTTCTTGACAACGTTTGAGGACCATAGTGAGGTGAAAAAGGCATTGCTCGAAGGAAGAACCAAACACAGAAAAATCATCCATAAAGATTTCGAGAAAACATTCTACCATGTCACTAAAAATGCTAATCATACACCGTTAAAAAGTCGCAGGTGCATTGCAAAGGCCAAAGGGCATGCGAGAGTAGGCAAAAGTGCCAAATGGACAAGTGAAGGTAGTTTTCTCTTAGTTTTCAGGGGTAATTATAATTTGGTTATATCATGAATAGCCATCAAGGAAGCTATAATACGCATGACTAGCTAAATGTTTGAGCATTTGGTCGATATAGGGAAGAGGAAAATGGTCCTTACGAGTGACAGCATTTAGCTTTCGATAGTCAATGCAAATACGCCACCCCGTTTGCATACGGGTGGGAATAAGCTCATTGTCACTATTTTTTATGACGGTGATACCAGACTTTTTCAGTGACATGAATGGGACTGACCCATTGACTATCTGAGATAGGGTAGATAATACCAGCATCGAGCAATTTTAAAATCTCAGCGCGCACGACTTCTTTTATAGCAGGGTTGAGTCGACGTTGGGGTTCACAAGAAGTCTTGGCGTGCTCCTCTAAATGAATGTGATGACTACAAACATTGGGTTTCACACCGTGATTGTCTGAAATGGTCCATCCTATAGCAGTGCTATACCGAGTAAGGGTGTGGACTAATTGCTCTTCTTGCATAAGGGTCAAATTGAAAGCAATGATGACAGGGTGATGGTTATTGGGGCCTAAGAAAGTATATTTTAACTCGAGAGGTAAGGGCTTAAGCTTCAAACTAGTGGTGGCGCAGTAATGACATTGAACTCAGACGCAGAAAATGAGTCCGGAGAGTTCGCGGTGCATAAAATGGAGGAATCTGATGTGGCAGGGAGTTCAGAAGGTGGAACAAGGTGATCCATAGAGTGAATAGTGTCAACATAGAGGGGCTCAAAGAGAGGATCCCAAGAGGAAGTGTCCATCAGTGGAGTGAAATCTAACATGGCATTGAGTTCAGAGATGGAGGAATCAATGTCAAAGTCAGATCCAAAATGAGCCAAACATTGTTGGAAAGGATCTGCAGGGTAAGTTTGGTCCAACAGTTCATTAACTAAAGAGCCAATTACACACACCTCATAAATAGAATCGACATCAGCCAGTTGTTGCATAAGGTGGAATATATTGACTTCTACAGTCATGTTGCCAAAAGAGAGATTCATGGACCCGTCACGACAATTGATGATGGCATTGGCAGTGTCCAGAAAGGGGCGACCCAATATGATAGGAGTATTGGTTGGGTCAGGCGCAGTAGTGTCTAAGATGATGAAATCCACAGGATAGTAAAAGTTTGAAACTTTCACCAAAACATCTTCAATGATACCTTTAGGTACTTTCACGAAACGATCAGCAAGTTGAAGAGTTACTCGTGTAGGCTTCATGTTTTGTAAACCCAACTCAAGGTAGCAGGAGTAAAGGTACAAACTCTCGTTATATAAATTAATGTGTAATTTTTCCCAATTTAATTAGCCTAGAACACATTAATGAACAATTATTCAAATAAAACAATTCAACATACGCATTTCATCCCACCCCTTGAATGGGGTGTTTAGCCATAAATGATTAAAATTTCAGCACAAGCACAATTAACAAACAAGAAACTAAAGAGAAAGAGAAAGAAATACGATACGCAATAATTTCCTTGTCGAACTTGTTCATGAAAGTGCGTCTCAATCTTCTCACAAATCCATCACTTGATTACACCAAAAAGAATAAAAGCAAACCTATAAATTTATTCTAAACTAAACTAATTTTTTTTTTGTATTTTTCTGAATTTTTTCATGACCCTAAACTGTACATAATATACACATTTTTTTTCCTCCCTTGCGTCTCTCTTTTTTCTTCTGTTGAGAATTTTCTTCTTTTTATGAGAGTCTTCCTAATGTTTTATAAGCTACGATCTTGATTTGTTTTTTAGGAGAGATTTTTGGGATTTGCAGATGGCTAAGTCAAATTTTGGCTTGGGTTTCATGGGATAAGATTCTGATTTTTGTGGAGAGAAATTTGAATGGGTTTAGAAGATGGCTTAAGGGTATAGGTCCAGATATGGATTATGTGTCGGATTTTTGAACAGGGGCAGGTGGGGGTCTTAGGTCGCGGGTATGGTGGATCTGGGTTGACAGGTGGGGGTTCTCGAGTTTTCGGGTTTGTAATCGGGTATAGGGTAGGTGGGGCTGCTGGGTGGTCACCAGAGATGGTGACGAGTCGGAGGGTCGATGGACGACGGAGATGGCAGGTCCGGTGAGGGGAGAGTTTGTGGGTGGACGAGGGTCGGTCGGAGCTAGGGTCGCGTCGGCGTGGGTCGCGGGTTGTGGTTGGCTTCATGGAGTTGGATGCTGGCCCGAAATGGGTTTTCAGGAGGTATCGTGCCGCCAACGTGGGGGTAGTTAGGTGTCGGAGTTTGACTACTTCCCGATTTGGGTTTAGGGGTGTGGAAGTGGTGGTACCCGATTTTGTTAATGGTGGGAGGTGAGAGAATGTGGTGAGAGGTTGAAGATGGTATGGGTTTGGTTAGGGTGTGTGTGTGTGAATGTTTTAGTTGGTAAAAATAAAAATAAAATCCTACTAAAAATAAATCAAACTAAAAAAAATTAAAATAATAAACCTATTAAACTAAAAAAAATAAAAATAAATAAATAAAATCAATTAAAACTAAAAAATATAAAATTAATAAAATCAGAAAATAAATTCCTAAAAACTAAAATAAAATAAAATAAAATAAAATAAAATAAAACAAAGATTAAAAATCAAAATCAAAATAAAGAAACATAAAAATAGAAAATAAATCCTAAAAAAATCTAAATAAATCTGAATAATTCCTAAAAATAAAACGACTTAAAATAAAATAAATTCTAAAAATTAAAAATGACTCAAATGAAAATCTAAAAACAATAAAGGTACAAACTCAACACACATAGGCTCGGGTGATGAACTGGGCTCGGTCTGGACTTAGGTTTGGTTCGGGACAAAGTTCGGGACATCGGAACTCTTTTGGGCAGCTCAATGTGGACTCAGACTTCGCAGTCTCCTTTGATTTCTTCGATGCAAGCTTTGAACTGTTTCTGTGTCGCAATTGTACTGATTTAGCATTATTTGTACCGCAACTGCGTATTGACCTGAGAAATAAATAAATATGAGCATAAGGCCATTTTTATTAAAAACGAGCGACTAAAATGCATCTATTCGGGGTATAAATTATACACTTTTGGGTGCTTATCAGCTACCATTGGTGAGATCACGTTGATTTCAATTTAAGTATCATCAATATATGTATATTAAAGTGTGCGTAAAAGCCTCCATAGAAAAAGCAATTTTGTGATGAAAATAGCCAAAGGCAAGTGATACAAATTTAAAAACAAGAAAAATAAGATAGGGCTTTTAAATTTTCTTGCAGTGCTATATTTAAGTTTCACCTTTAAGGCTTTACATCATATGAGAGAGATTACATGGTTACATTCTACCATTTAAAAGATTCAAAAGGATGTTAATGAAATGATAAACTTAAGCAGGAATTGTAATTTTCATAACTTGATTATGTGCATTCACTTGATTTTGTGACTTATTATTATTCATGATGATGGCATGATGAAGATACAAAATATGTTTGGTTTAATTCAATTGTAATTTTGAACAAGTTTTTAAGTATTTAATATGTTTGTAAAATATGTTCTCAAACCATGTCATTGATCAAAATTCAAATAAAATTCACACAATGAGTCATGTTTATCATAAATATCCTAAGCATATTCACGCCTTACATATTTTTGGGTCATATGAATATATATATATATATATATATATATATATATATGTGTGTGTGTGTGTGTGTGTGTGTGTGTGTGTGTGTGTGTGAGTTATTGCTTTTTGCATATATATTACGATTTTGTGCTTTTAAATGTCAACATGAATGTTTTTACATGCATCTACATATATTAATATCATAGTTTTAAGTGTTTGGGATTTTAACTTTATTGGATAAGTTCTTTTTAGAGATTTTCCCTTACTTTAGCTATTGGTTTGAACTGTTCGCAGAGTTCTTAATACTACATGTACGCAGGGTGAGGTGTTTTAGCCATATACACGGCTTCACATTCACTTCGCATATTGAGTTTGTAAGCGAGTTTTTAGGGTTCATTTCAATATATTTCAAAATCCTTTACCCTACATCAAATCCTAGGGTGTTTTTCAGAGAGGAATGTGATTTTGTGCTTGCATGTGAGGATTGATTCCATTTTTGATGTCTTTTGCTTGGATTGGGAGCAAAAAAATATTAGTTTATGTCATTTTGGGTAATTCCATATCAAACTCAATTTAGTGTTGTTTTTCAAATATTCTTCTTGATTTGAAGTATTTTAGAGTTATTCTATGATATTTCATCATATCTTGGTGTTGTATTGTTGTTTATAGGTTGGATTTGGGTATTTTTAGTCGATTTTGCCAATTTATACTCAAAAATAATAGGAACCCGATTTGGGGGTTTATTTAAAGCGGGTCAATAGTTTGGGGGTGAGTTTGTCGGGTATCTTAGTCTAGGGGTGATCCATTAACTCGATACAGTTCAGGGAATTTTGTGTAATTTTTTTATAATAAATTAAATATGAAGTATATTTTTATGGAAATATTTTAATCAATTTGAATTTATGTGTGAATTATAAGATTTTTTTTCACTAATTCCATAAGTTAACTAATACATGATAAGTTAAAAAGGTGTACATAATTTTTTAATTCTCATCCATGGTTATGCTACATTATATATTGTGGATATATTAATGGTTTTTTAAAATATAGAGAAAGAAAAATAGTGTATTTTAATTAAATATTAGGTTTTGAGTAATTACTAAGGGTTAGTGAGCTAAATAATAGGACTTTTATTGTGACTTTTAAGGAGCTTAAGTGAGGAAGATGAGGAGTATGAGATATAAAGAACCTTTGTATTAATTTATTATTTTTTATTCTAAATGGAAAAAATGAATTTATAAAAAAAATAATGGTTACAAGGGGAGTGATTATTCCATTATTGGGGTTTTGAGGAAATATGTAGGGTTATAAGGGAAAATTAAGTGAGGAAGATCGGGAGCCTTACATTTCTAAAGTACAAAGAATAATTAAAAATTGTGTTGAGAAAATAATAAATTTTTTATCATGTTTAGAAATTGAATAAACTCGTTTATTAATAATAATGGTTGTTACTAAATAGATAGAGTTTACAATTTAACGACCAATTGTAATAAGACTAGCAAGAGTAATTGGGTTGATTAAATTGGACTTTGATTTATATACAAATATATTGGGTTTACAATTTAGAGTGTTGTAATTAGATTAATTGCAATAATTTGATTAATTAAATTGGAGTTGAGTTTATATACTAATGGAAATTAATTTTGGTTGGACTTCATCAGAGGTTGGGCTAGGATTTGGAGGGAATCCTAGAAGTTTTTTAGTTCTTTTAATAGCTTTGGTAACAAGAATATATGTTGAAATAATTAAAAATAGGTGAGTTTTGGGTTGTCTTGATTTGGCATAAATAGATAAAAGAAATTTAATTTTCACACACCCTTTCCAACCTAAACAAATCTTAATTCAACCTAAACCACACTCTCTTTCTTTTACCCCTCACGTTTTCACCATTACTAATATCTTAGAAGATTAATTGTGAGAACTTTAAAAAATAATTCAAGATAACTTCAACACTTAAAAGGGTTAATAAAGTTTGAAATTCATCTTATAACGTTTTTTTTTAAATTCATTAAAAAGGCTAGTCATATTCTACTCTTCTCTTGAATATAATCTGGCTAAATAATTAGCTAATGATTAAAATAAATTAAAGTTGATTAGGTTTTCATCCTTATTCAAAATTTAGGCTTCTACTTTATCTAAAAGTTGATAACAATTTGAGTAAAGATAACATGGCTAATGTATATGAGTAAGATGTTAATTGATAAATTTTGCATGATAGTTATCTCGTGACTTTAATATAGGATTGTATAACACTTGAAGTTGGATAAATTTCTCCTTTGATTAGTTATTTAAGAATTTCGATAAAATGATAATTCTCAGACAAATTAATAGCATTCATGTGCCTGAATGTTGTTAGTGTTTCAAGGGTGACACTAATCTAAAATAACAATTATCTTAAGATGATTATGTTGTAGAAATTAATTATTTATTGGGTAATTTTTATAAATTGAACATGTTAGTGATTAAAATATCCATTTAACGGTTAAATTTAGATAACCATCAGATGTTAAATTCAGGGATGAAATCGGAATTTTATTTCTTCTTCTTTTTTTTTTTTTGTGCGTGGGGGGGGGGGGGGGGGAGGGTGTAAAACCTCGTAATTTTTGGGTTATTATTTTAATTAATTAACACGGTAATTAATAATTTATAAATTAATGAGAATTAATTAATGGGAATATTTAAAAGTGAATATATTTAAATAATTTAACGGGTGAGAGTTAATTTTAAAAATTTGTTTCAGATGGCGATTTTAAGCATGTGGTTGAGTTCGGTAGGTTTGAAGTATTCCAAAATGAGTGGTTACATTCATATATTAAATTAAGGCCTAATTAGACATATGTGAGCTCCATATAGAGAGTATAGACCCTTTTTATAAGGCCCATAAGCCCAAAAATGTAAATAGATTTTTTAACCCCAACTATGTAAGGTTTAGGTATTATTAAATCACATTAGAAGACTAAAAAGGGAAAAAGGCTAAAGGGAGAGCCAAAGAGAAAAGGAACTTGGGAATCTTGGAGAGATTGTTTCAATTACAATTCAACACCTTAATTCAAAGCCCTAGATCTTCATTGTTGAGGCAAGTGGTTTAAATTGTGATTGAAAAATTGCATCTATCTTTTCATATTAAAAGAGGTAGAATTCTATTAAACTCTAGGGTTTGTTCTTGAGTAAATTGGGAATTTACTTTTAATGGGAGTTATAAATCTATAGAGGATTTATTAATTGACGAAATTGAGGATTTAATTGGTAGAATTGTTAGGGCTAGAATTGTTATAATGAAAGAATGAACTTAGGATGAATTTGGGGACGTTTGAATGCAGAAACCTGTTCAGAATAGAGGTTTAAAACTTGTTAATGGAAGACTGGGTTTTTAGCAGAAAAGAGAGAGAAGGAGAAATACCAACGTCGTTCGAACGACATGGTATTTTGTTCGAACGAGACCCACTGTAGTTCGAATGATAGGGCTCTTCGTTCGAACCATCTTTGATGTCTGCCAGATTTCTGCAATTCCCCTGATTCAGACCTGCTGTGTTGGGAATTACAGTCCCTACCCTAACTGAATTATGAAATTGAGTATTGATATAGGGTTAATTTGGGAATACTTAACCTTGAAATTTATTTGGCTAAATTGCATGAAATTGGAGATGTAAATTCATGATTTAGCATAGTGTAATCTTGTTGTTTAAGTGATTAGACTTCATTACATGAAATTAAAGGGTGGATTGATAATATTGAATTTCGGGCCGAGAGATAGAGAGCCCGGGTATACTTGAAAGGGTTTACACCAAATTAATGGGAATTAATTAGTATGTAATTAATTAAAATGAAATCGGACCATAGACTTAAATATTGTAGGCTTGGGTTCCGATATCCTGGATTTCTATATATAAGTCGATGTGTAGAATATATATGATTTATATATATTTGTGTGAATAATATATATAGTAAAGCCATACCAATATTAATGCTATAATAGGAGGTTGCGCGATGTGGGTGAGTCCCCTGACTAGCGAATGCAGGGTGAGTATATTCCCCAGGCCATAGCATCCGTATTTGGGGGTGGGATCGTTACAGTATGGAGCTGACACTTTCGGGGGGAACTATGGTCGCCTCCTAAGCGTTTGGTGATAGAATTTATATCCGACGTGTGTGTGAATGTTGAGATATGATACGTATATATAGCGCAGAATTATATACGGGAATTTATATATATATATATATATATATATATATATATATGGTGTGAAATATATAGATAATATAACTTGTGGGAATGTTATATGAATTAAATTGAGAAATGAGGCTTCATGGAAGTTAATGTGTATAATAACTCATGAAAATGTACTATATTCACTTGCAATATTATAGTGGGGCGATTAGTATAATATTTTGGGACAAGGCTAGTTACGGGGAGAGTGGCTAGGTGTATTACGTATAATTCGTTAGGCGTGCACATTAATTGAGGGGTGAGGTAAACTCAAGGGAGTGCGCGACACTAATTTAAATATGGAGAGCATTTGGATTTTCATTTCTTGCATTTAAATACACTTGCTAAATATTTTCAAATGTTTTGGGTTCTAACCCTTGCTATAAAATATTTTCCAAAAACCTTTTAGGTGTTCTACCACAGGGGAGCCAGGCCTGATTCCTTCCTACAGGGTGCGCGGCTGCAGTTTATGTGGATTATTGCGGGTTCTTTGTGTAGATGCTTATTTCATTCTATCTTTAGATAGGGACTTTTTCAGTTGTACTATTGGGTTGGTACATCTATATTCAGTCTTGGCATCTATCAGTACTCTTTTATACTTGCACTTTGTGGATGGCTTGTAGTCTATGCTGTTCGACAAACTCTTGTACTTACTTTGTGGCATGTTTAGTTTCTTTCTTGTATTAGTTAATTTGCTTTCCTAGTATTTTGGTTGAGTTGGATTAATAGAGATAAAATTTGGCATCAACTTAATGAAAGACTAGGTAGTTAGTAATTAATGATTTAACGACAGTGATGCTAAGAATGAACTAGGTGAGATTCCTGTTTAATTTGATTTAGGACTGATCACCCGATATTTTATTAGACGGGGTGTCATAGATTGTATCAGAGCATCAGGTTCTAGCGGCTTACTTTAGTTTCAGCGTTGCGTTATTTGGCATAGAGCCCTATTGTTAGGACTGTTGACTCATGTTGCATTTATTGGTTATCGCTCTTCTGCTATTTCAAGATTTGTATTAATTGTGAACTAATACAACTCGTTATGTATTTCAGATGCCACCCCAGAGAGAGCGAGGGAGACCTAGGAGGGCAGCCGCCCAAGGAGGACAGGGTGAGGCTCCCCATGTACAAGATGTGTCGTAGCCCCAACCGCCACAGGGGTTTGTTTCTACTGAGCAGGGTAGCTGGGAGCGTAACTCAGGTGGTTAATGCCTCCATGACTGCTATGGCAGCCCATTTTCCCCAACAACAGCCACCGAAACATGTGGCTCCAGCTGTCCAGGTCAATCCATGGCCGACTGCGTGGCAGAGGATCAGGGAGGCCTTCCATAAAGGTCATCCCCCAAAATTTCAGGGGACTACGGATGTGATGGCAGCCTATCAGTGCAGGCGTGACATGCATAGGCACTTACGGATGGTAGGTTGTAGTGAGATTCAGCGACAGATTTTTGCGACATTTAGACTGACGAGTGCCACCCTGCAGTGGTGGGAGTCCACCACTACCATTGTAGAGAGAGATTTTATGATTGTGGTAGATTTTTAGGTGTGGTTAGACCACAAGTACTTTCCTCCGGCCATCGAGACTGTGATGAGGAGGTGACTCAGGGGGATAGATCGGTTGCCGAGTATGAGGAGGATTTCACTCTTCTGTCCACACTTGTGCCAGATGAGGTGAGCAACGAGGAAAGGAAGAAGACAATGTTTGTTGATGGGTTAGCCTAGAGGATCAGGCAACACTTGATAGGGAATCTGTCTCTTGTGACTTATACGGATGTGGTTAATGCGGCCCTCCTTCATTGTCAGGATTATCGCTTCCACCATAAGGGAAGCAAGAGGTGTGGGGAGCCGAGCCAGCAGGGCAATGTCAATGGAGGTTCTTCGAGTGGTGCACAGCAGGGGCAGGACACTCGTCAAGGGAATCCCGCCAAGAGATTTCGATTTGGAGTTCAGGGGTTCAAATAGGGTCGGCAGGGCCAGCAAAGCCCATATTTGCAGCAGGTTCCTCAGGGCCTCCAGGGCCAGGAAAATAATGGGGGTGCCCATCAGGGCCAACAGTCGGGACAGCCTCGTCAGGGCCAACCTCAGGGATCGCAGCGTCGGGTCCAGCAGGGTCAGTATCAGGGAAACGGTCATAAACATTATTTTATGTATGGTCAGGACGACCACCTCAGGAGAGATTTCTCGCTGAGAGATAGGGCCAAGAGCATGGTGCCCCGCAGGGATATCAGGCACAGGGACCTCAAGCAGCACCATCTCCTCCGAATCAGCAGCAGTTGGGATAGTTATAGTACGGACGTATGTATAACGTCTGAGATGTTACGATCCCTCCCGCAACACCCATATCTCCAGTAGTTGAGGCTGCGTACCCTATCCATGGTCATGTTAGTAGAATCCTTTTTATACTGGTGCATCGCATTCATTTGTTAGGACCCATTTTACTAGAGTGGTTGGGTTACTAGACACAGTCAATAGTCTACTCATGTGTGTGGAATCACCGATGGGGGGTGGATCACTTATTCATTCTATTTGTAGGGGGTAGACGTTGTGATTGGGGGTTTGAGTTTCGCGGCGGATATCTTGGTTTTAGACTTGGAGGGCTATGATGTTATCTTGGGTAGAGATCGGTTAGCCAGTTATAGAGCAATGGCCGATTGTTATGAGAGAGCCATAGTGTTTGGTATCCCGGGGTAGGAAATGTTTTTAACGGCGATGCCCCTTTCTGAAGGAGGATCGTGCACTCATTTATATTACCTTGAGGAGGAGACCTCACAGGAGGTGGTGATCCTGATACGCTCGATTTCGGTGGTGAGGGACTTTAAGGACGTATTTTAGGACATATCGAGGTTGCCACCTAGTTGGGGAATTGAGTTCGTCACTGACCTAGAACCAGGTACTAGGCCGATAGCCCGAGCGCCTTACCTAATGGCCCCTTCTGAGATGCATGAATTGAGGGAATAGATTCAATAACTCTTAGGTTAAGGATTTATTCGTTGGAGCACATCGCCATGGGGTGCTCCCGTGTTGCTTGTGAAGAAGAGAGACGGCTCACTCCGTTTATGTGTTTATTATCGGGAGTTGAATAAGGTCACGATCCGAAATAAGTATCCACTCTTAGGATTGATGATATTTTTGACTAGTTGCAAAGGTCAGCATATTTCGCCAAAATTAATTTACGATCGGGGTACCCTCAGTTGAGGATTCGAGAGGAAGACAATAAAAATTGCTTTTCTGTCGCGGTATGGTTCTTCTGAGTTTTGGGTGATGTCATTCGAACTCACCAATGCACCGACGGTATTCATGGACCTTATGAATCGAGTTTTTAGAGATTTTCTCGATCAGCTTGTCATAGTGTTCATATACGACATTTTGGTATATTCCCGCACGGCGTAGGAGCATGCTGAGCACCTCCGTTTGGTCTTGCAGACGTTGCGGGATCACCAGTTATACGCCAAGTAAGAGAAATGTGGGTTTTGGCTTCAAGAAGTGCAGTTCTTGGGCCATATTGTGTCAGAGCAGGGAATTTTTGTGGATCCAAGCAAGGTGTCAGTGGTGAGGGAGAGGGGTCAGCCCACGACACCGATGGAGATCAGGAGCTTTTTGGGGTTAGCTGGTAGAGAGATCTCCAAGATGGTAGGGACGTTAAACAATTTGACGCGAAAAGGGGTACCCTTTGTATGGAGAGATCAGTGTCAGTTGGCGTTCGACGAGTTGAAGGACAAGCTAACATCGGCCCCTGTTTTGGCGTTACCGAAAGTAGGAGTGGATTATCGGGTTTATACTGATGCATCCTTACAGGGAGTAGGGGTGTTGCAATGAGAAGAGATGGATATAGCTTATGAGTCACGAAAGCTAAAGCCCCACGAGAGGAATTACCTCACCCATAATTTAGAGTTAACCGCGCTTGTCTTTACCATGCATATTTGGAGGCATTGCCTTTTAGGGGAGAGGTTCATCTTGTTCATGGACCATAAATCACTCCAATATTTGTTTACTTAAATGGACTTAAACATGAGGCAAAGGAGGTGGTTGGAGTTCGTGAAGGATTATCAGTTTGATATTCAATAACATCCTGGTAAGTCCAATGTGGTTGCGGATGCGTTGAGCCAATGGCCCAAGGAAGATTTGGCTGCAGCTTGGAAGGCGAAGTGGAATGAACTTAGGCACAATGATGAGATAGACAGGGAATGTATGGCGATTTTAACAGTCACACCCGATATTCTTATGCGGAATTGTACGAGCTCAGGCGGATGATCCCTTGTACCAGGACAGGGTGAAACAGTTGCTAGCAGAGGGTGCGGATTCCTACTCCATTAGCTCCGAAGGTGGGTTACGCTTTAATGGGCGATTAGTCATCCCAAAGGATGAAGATTTAAAACACACTGTGTTGATAGAGGCTCGTGGCTCCAAGTTTACGGTACATACCGGTGGGGAAAAAATGTACCAAGACAAGAAAAGGCAATACTGGTGGACGAGGATGAAACGAGACATTGCGGAGTTCATCTCAAAGTGTTCCACGTGTTAGCTTATAAAGGTAGATCGCCAAAAATCGTCGGGAATGTTGCAGCCACTTGAGATCCCCGTGGGAAAGTGGGAGAGCATCTCTATGGACTTCATTACGGGGTTACCTGTTTCACAGAGAGGGCACGATTCCATATGGGTCATAGTGGACCGTTTGACAAAGGTGGCCCACTTTCTACCAGTCCGTACGAATTTTGAGACTTTACAGTATGCGGGACTGTTCATCACGGAGATAGTCAGATTTCACGGGGTCTCGATCGATATAGTGTCCGATAGGGACAAGATTTTTGTATTGCATTTTTGGCAGAGCCTCCAGGAGGCTATGGGCACTGAGTTGAGGTTGAGTACTGCCCATCACCCCCATAAGGATGGGCAAACAGAGAGGGTCAATCAGACCCTCGAAGTTATGCTACGTATGTGCATTCTTAATTTTTTTTTGGGGGGGGGGGGGGGGGGAGCAGTACCTTCCTTTGGTGGAGTTTGCGTATAATAACTCGTACCAATTTAACATAGGCATGGCCCCATTTGAGGCATTGTACGGTAGGCCTTGTCACTCACCAGCTTGTTGGTTGGAGGTGGAGGACAATAAAATTTTGTGGTCGGACATGATTCGGGATACGTCCTCTAAGATTGAGTTAATTCGGGGCGTATCTGTATAGCCCAAGATAGACAAAAGAGCTACGCGGATGCAAATCGAAAACATGTAGAGTTAGAAATTGGTGATCAAGTGTTAGTGCGGGTATCCCCTATGAAAGGGGTGATGAGATTTGGTAAAAAGGGGAAATTAGCACGAAGGTATGTGGGCCCTTTCCCCATCACAAAGAGAGTTGGACCGATAGCGTACTGTTTGGGTTTATCCGATCATCTTCAGCGTATCCACGATGTATTTCATGTTGTGTCGTTGAAAAATATAAGAATAGTCCAAGGGCATTTTGGCATGTTCCACTTGAGGACATAGATTTATAACCCGATATTTCTTACGAGGAGAGGCCAGTAGCAATCTTAGATCGCAGTGAGCGTAAGTTACGATCCAAAGTAGTACCGCTTGTTCGGGTTCAGTGGGGTCACCATAGTGCTAACGAGTCCACTTGGGAGCGTGAAGAGGATATGCGGGAACAGTATCCAGAGCTATTTACTGCGGGTACGTCCGAATTTCGGGGACGAAATTTCCTTGTAAGGGGGGAAGTATGTAACACCTCGTAATTTTGGGGTTATTATTTTAATTAATTAATTCGGTAATTACTAATTTATAAATTAATAAGAATTAATTAATGGAAATATTTAAAAGTGAATATATTTAAATAAGTTAACGGGTGAGTGTTAATTTTAGAAATTTATTCTGGATGGCGATTTTAAGCGCGCGATTGAGTCTGCTAGGGTCGAAGTATTCTAGAATGAGTGGTTACATGCATATATTGGACATTGGGGACTAATTATACATATGTGAGCTCCATATAGAGAGTATGGACCATTTTTATAAGGCCCATAGGCCCAAAAACGTGAATAGGATTTTTAACCCCAAATGTGTAAGGGTTAGGCATCATTAAATCACATTAGAAGACTAAAAAGGGGAAAAAGCTAAAGGGAGAGCCAAAGGGAAAAGGAACGTGGGAACCTTGGAGAGATTGTTTCAATTGCAATTCAACACCTTCATTCAAAGCCCTAAATCTTCATTGTTGAGGCAAGTGGTTTAAATTGTGATTATTAAATTGCATCTATCTTTTCATATTAAAAGAGGTGGATTTCTATTAAACCCTAGGGTTTGTTCTTGAGCAAATTGGGGATTTACTTCTAATGGGAGTTATAAATCTGTAGAAGATTTGTTAATTGATGAAATTGAGGATTGAATTGGTGAAATTGTTAGGGCTAGAATTGTTATAATGAAAGAATAAACTTAGGATGAATTTGTGGATGTTTAAATGCAGAAACCTGTTCAGAACAGAGGTTTAAAACTTATTAATGACGGACTGGGTTTTTAGAAGAAGAGGGAGAAGAAGAAATACCAACATCGTTCGAATGACATGGTATTTCGTTCGAACGACAGGGCTCTTCGTTTGAACCATCTTTGATGTCTGCCTGATTCCTGCAATCCCCCTGATTCAGACCTGCTATGTTGGGAATTACAGTCCCTGCCCTAACTGAATTATGAAATTGAGTATTGATTTAGAATTAATTTGGGAATACTTAACCTTGAAATTTATTTGACTAAATTGCATGAAATTGGAGATGTAAACTCATGATTTAGCATATTGTAATCTTGTTGTTTAAGTGATTAGACTTGATTGCATGAAATTGAGGGGTGAATTGATAATATTGAATTTTGGGGATAGAGAGTCCGGGTATACTTGAAAGGGGTTACACCAAATTAATGAGAATTAGTGTGTAATTAATTAAAATGAAGTCGTATAATAGACTTAAATATTATAGGCTTGGGTATGGGCATAATGCTCTGATAGCCTTGATTTCTATATATATGTCGATGTGTAGTACATATATGATATTTATATATTTGTATGAATAATATATATAGTAAAGTCATACCAATGTTAATGCTATCATAGGAGGTTGCGCGATATGGGTGAGTCCCCTGAGTAGCGAATGAAGGGTGAGTATATTCCCCAGGCCATAGCGTTCGTATTTAAGGGTGGGACCATTACGGTATGGAGCGGACACTTTTGGGGGGAACTATGGTCGCCTCCTAGGCGTTTGTTGATTGCATTTATATCTGACATGTGTGCGAATGTTGAGATATGATACGTATATATAGTGCAGAATTATATACAGGAATTTATATATATACATGGTGTGAAATGTATAGATAATATAACTTGTGGGAATGTTATATGAATTAAAGTGAGAAATGAGGCTTCATGGAAGTTAATGTATATAATAACTCATGGAAATGTACCATATTTACTTGGGATATTATAGTGGGGTGATTAGTACAATATTTTGGGACAAGGCTAGTTACGGGGAGAGTGGTTAGGTGTATTACGTATAATTCGTTAGGCGTGCACATTAATTAAGGGGTTAACTGGTAAACCCAAGGGAGTGCGCGGCACTAATTTAAATATGGAGACCATTTGCATTTTCATTTCTTGCATTTAAATACACTTGCTAAATATTTTCAAATATTTTGGGTTCTAACCCTTGCTATAAAATATTTTCGAAAAACCTTTTAGGTGTTCTACCACTGGGGCGCCAGGCCTGATTCCTTCCTACAGGGTGCGCGGCTGCAGTTTATTTGAATTGCTGCAAGTTCTTTGTGTAGACGCTTATTCCATTCTACCTTTAGATGGGACTTTTTCAGTTGTACTATTGGGTTTGTACCTCTATATTCAATCTTGGCATGTATCAGTACTCTTTTATACTTGCACTTTGTGGATGGCTTGTAGTCGATGTTGTTCGACAAACTCGTGTACTTACTTTGTGGCATGTTTAGTTTCTTTCTTATATTAGTTAATTTTCTTTCCTAGTATGTTGGTTGAGTTGGATTAATAAAGATAAAATTTGGCATCAGTTTAATGAAAGACTAGGTGGTTAGTAATTAATGATTTAACGAGAGTGATGATAAGAATGAATCATATGACATTCCTGTTTAATTTGATATAGGATTGATCACCTGGTATATTATTAGGTGGGGTGTCACGTAGGGCAAGCAGGCTTTCGATTAAAAATGAATCGATCAAATACAATTTCCAATATATCTATAATACAAAATTCAAAATTTTAATAATTACTTATATAAAATATAGTCAATTTTAAATTGGCATATATTTTATGATTTTACCCGTATAATTTACGGTCTATTTGATACTCCAATCTAATATAAAATATAAAAATGGTGTCTCTTAAAATAGTTTCGCCACATGGCTCATCCAATTTACTCTCTCAGTGCACGTTTTCAAATTATGTGCCAACATATGGCTTCATTTCGAAATGGATAAATAAAGAGTTATATATTCATTTCTTTTCATGCCCTTTCCACTTCTCTCTCATATCTGCCCTCATTTTCATATTCTTTTAAATATTCAGGAAACTTCTTATACTTCTTCTTTCTCTCCTCTTTTTATTCATACCTCTTCTCTCACTACACAATTCTGCTATACATATTGGGTTGAACAAAAAAAATCATTTTAAAAGATTCTCCCACCCCCCCCCCCACCCCACCCCACCCCACCCCCCCACCCGGCCCCAAAAAAAATATTTTCTTATTACTTTTCAGATATTTTTTTATCTAATAGTTTCTATTTTTTTGCTGATATACTGCCTAAATGAGGTATGTTGTGAGAGTAAAAAATTGTCATTTTGAATTGTAGCTAATTTTTGTTTTATAATGTTGAGGTGTTATTTGATATCAAATCTTGAGTCCTCTAATCAGTATCTTTATTATAATTTTAGCATTTTCATTAAACTCCACCCCAAAATATGTTTTCAACTAGTTGATTAGCATCCGCAAAGTCACTTTCAATAGATGATTCTACATAATTTATTGTCTTAATATCAATTGTTGACCCCACTCCCCAAAGATTTGAGTTTTTTTTGCATAAATCTTTTATATTGTTTGCCAAAAAAAATTCTCAAAAATCGTCGTAGTTCTTTACCATTTCATTTGCATCTCTCTAGATCTTGTGGTCTTAAAGTATTTCTGAGTTATCACGTTTTTAGTCAATAAACACATAAATTATTCATGTATTTGTTCAATATAATTTTTGTTATTATTTTTTGTTTTTTTTTGCTTTTTTCCTGGTAATAAGCTTTGATTAATTGTAATTTGATGTAGAAATCAAAAGATTTTGCAGAGTGTAAAATTTATACGGTGTGGAGAGGGAATGGCAATGGACTTTTCTTGGAAAATTGTAATAAAGATGGAAAAATATGGTTGTTCTAATTCATCTTAAATGTACTTATAAGGAATATAAAAATAAAGTTCTTTTATGTGTAAAGGATTTTCATGACCTTCAAACATCCCATGGCATTACAAATTTATGTAAAAAAATTGAGTTTGTTTCGCATCACTGGGAATTCAATTGTAATCGAGAATTATCTTTGGTTCTTTTTTTATAGCAACTCTGATGATACTACATTTTCAAGTAACGAAGCATAGATGTACACAATATATACTGTATAACAAGAGGTACAAAGCATTCGCGCATTATAATTGACCATCCAATGACCATAATAAATAATAAATTTCAATTTTCATCTACGAAATAATTGAGGAGAATGGGATTTAGTTGTTTGCCTTGATAATAAGAGTCTTATTATAATCAATTATAGCCCTAACATTTGCTTTTAGACTCTAAAAACCTACCGTTATAGTTAATTTAAAGGTTCAACATTTATGTTTGAAGCAAGTATAAACGATGACGGTAAAATAATATGTTTGTAATTAGAATAAATAGCTAAAACAGTGAAAAAAATTGATTAAAATCTGCAATTAAGATTAGTTTAAGGATCAAAGTTTGATTTACAAATAGAACTGACAATAAGAATAAAACATCAAATTCCCACTTAGTGTAAAAAACACAGGTATAAACAAAAAATAGGTTTGCAATTAGAATAAACAACAAATGTAAAAAACAAAATAACAAAAAAATAAGTTTGCATTATAATAAACAACAAATGTAAAAAAATAAAACAAAAACTAGGTTAAATTTTAGTTCATAATCATGTAAGAATGAGGATGAATTTGTGATTGTACTAAATAATAAAGATAAATAATTAGTGACATGTTAATCCATTAAGAGGGAGAGACTTACAAGTTACATTTGGAGAGAGAGAGAGAATTTGTCGCCTGCTGGGGTGAAAAATAAGAGTGAAGTAGGGTTTTTAGAAGAAAACAAAGTTAAAGTGTGTGAAAATAAAAAAGTGATTTCAAGTTGGTTTCACTTCGGTTCTTATTAGGAGCAGAGGAACAAAGGAATTAACTGAGTTGTTTGACTTTTAAAGAGTTTGCTTAGAAGTTGGGGAACCACCAACATATAATACCAGGGTAGTAAAAATACTCCAACATGTTAATATCGATTTTGCAAAGATTGGAGGGACCATGGCCCCCCTGGTCATGCAACCGTTGCGTCCCTAGTTGAATTACTCTCATGTCAGATGATAAAGTCATTAGTGGAGAAATGATAATTTTTAAGTAAACCGGTTATGAGGGGCGTTTCTGGGCACATTATGTTTGCATATTATTTTTTTAAATTAGTAAAAAAAAAAAATTTTGAACTGATTTTTTTTGTGTGATATTTAAACATTTTAAGGGACCAATTAAAAAATCAGCTCAAAAAAGTTTTTTTTGCTATTTTTAAAAATCGATCAAACTTTTGTTGCTTTTAAAAACTTTCGTTGCTTTTGATATTTAAACTTTCATTGCTATTTTTAAAAGCTAGGAAAGTTTGACCAATTTTTTAAAAATAGCAAAAAAAAGTTTTTTTAGCTAATTTTTTTTATATGAGTCCGTTGAAATGTTTAAATATCACATAAAAGATCAGTCCAAAAATATTTTTTTTATATTTTTAAAAATTGATGTGCGTCAGTACCTGTGCAAACTTAAGCCTCAACCCGTTAATACGTGAACATGTTTAATTGATATCTTTCTTATATGTTAATGATGTTGTAGAAATTATAGATAGTATGATTTATTTACAAGAGACACTCATCTGCATGTACTTTAAAAGATTAAAAGTATAGTTAATAGCCTAGTGACTAAAGAAAATATTTGTCTTTTACTTTACCTCATTTTCTATCAATCACGAATATAAGAATGGTTGTTTTTTTATTCTCCTCCTTCCCGCCCTACAGGGGAAATATGATTTATTTCTTTTGTAGATAGAAAGTTTATGATTTTCATTTTTCCTTCTTTCACTTTTCTTTCTTACTATATAGACATGAAAATATAAAATTTAGAAGACGCAAAAGTGATTTTTTGCTATGTTACTTTTCCGGCTTTCTACGGAATTCATTCAATACTTACCACTAAGCTATTTTTATTTACTCTTTCTCATGTAAAGAAACTCTTCTTTTTGTCAATTTTATAATCAATATCACCTTTAATGATTTGGAGTTGAGATTATCCCAAGAATTTACCCTTTTTTAGCCTCCCTTTCACCAATCTTTTCCAAACTTTCAATATTCCATGCTAGTCCATTTACAAATTAAATTCTGTGTAGTCGGATTTATTGAATAGTTTGCTTGTGCTAAAGCGAAGTAGCAGTCAACACAATTGTACATAGCACATGTTTTGTCTCGGCCATTTTTATTTTTCCATATTGATAGACGGAGCCATAACGTAATTAATTCATAAATTACAGGAATACTTTGAACTCTTTCTCGTTGGATCTTCAACATTCTTTAGAACGATGGAACATGTGCAATCGACAAAACAAGTGTTTTGTTCCTATCAACATGCACATCAATAAATTTGTGCAACCCCTCCCCACCCCACCCCCCTCTTCTCTTTTGCCTTTGGCTAGATGCACTGCATGAAGACGTGGCCACATGAATGAATTATTTATTGACTTATTCACAATCCGCCCAAGTTGGTGGGAGCATGACAATATGCTAACTCTCTTCACCTTAAATTAAAAGTCGTGATAAATGATCGTTAAAATATAATTAGTAATCAATCAACATGTTGGTGGGAGCATGAGTTGTATATACATAATCTGCTATGTTCAATGGGTTTTTTCAATCCATAATGGAGCAATATATTGTCACTGTCAATGTTGATCTTTTCAAGGGACAGGGCCGGCTCTAGGCATAGGCGGATTAGGTCACCCCCTAGGCCCCCCGATTAATTAGGGCCCCTTTCAGGAAAAAAAAAATTAGGTATAAAAAAAAATTAGGTTTAAAAACAATTGGTTGTAAAATAAAATGCCCTCAAAAAAAATTAGTTATGAAAAAAATTTGAGTTATCACTTAAAAAAGGGCCCTCAAAAATAAATTTGTTCTATTTAAAATAAACTCATACACTAAACCCAACAACAACATAGTAATCCACCCCCACACACTAAAAAATAAACCCACACAATAAATCCATCACCATAGCCCAACCCAACTCAAACTCAACCCAACCCATTTACATATTCTATTTTAACCCTAACTCTTCAATTTCTCTCACCCACTTTCTTCTCTCACTTTTCTTCTTTTCCTCTCTTCTTCTCTCTCTCACACTACTCTCTTTCTCTACTAACCAAAGCAAGAATAAACCCTCTCTTACCCACCCCACCCACCCAAAATCCTAATCCACCCCCACCCCACCCAAAAAAACAATTCCCCCCCCCCCCCCCCCCCTCTCCCCCTTTTATTGAACTAACCTCATCAAAATAAGGGTTAAAAATCTAAGGTTTCAATTTCAGAAAGTTAGCGCTTGATTGGAGATTGTTTGAAGCTTGTTTGTGTAAGTATATATATTATTCATTGCTTTGTTACATTCCTACTATATAAATTTGTTTGTTTTACTACTAATATTTGTGTTGTATTTTTTTTTTTGTAGATTCCAATTTGTTATTTGGGCATTTACAAATTAAAACTTGAGATTGCTTTCAAATTGGTTACAAATCAGGTTCTATTGTTCCTCTTTAGCATTTTTCTTTAATATTGTTTGTCAATATTATTGAGAATCTTGTGATTTTGTGATTAATTTTTATCTTTACAAATTACACTTGTTGTTGTGTGAATATGTCTACTAGAAAATATCCCTCCGGTCACGAAAAAGAAAAAGACAAAAATATATGTCTACTAGAAAATATCCCTCCGGTCACGAAAAAGAAAAAGACAAAAACAAATTGAAGAAGAAACATCAAAACTAGCGGGTTCACTAAATAAATATTTTAATAAACAAAAAAAAATTGAAGAAGATTAAATGGATTAAATGGATTAGCCATGTTATCAATTGAAGAAGATTAAATGGATTAGCCATGTTATCAATTGAAGAAGATTTGTTAACAACAATAAATTTTGATGATTTAATTGATAGTTTTGCATCGAAAAATGCGAGAAGAACGCATTTTCTTTAAAAAAAAATAATATAAAGGGCCCCAAATTAATTGTTCGCCTAGGGCCCCTAAAAGTTCAGAGACGGCCATGTCAATGGGTTTGTACAAATAATTTCACATATTACGGTTAGTTCAATTAAGAAGATGGGTTTATTATCATGAGGGGGATTTTGGTCAAAAACTGTGTTGCCCAGATTATACTCAAGAGGGGGGGTGAATTGAGTTTATTCAAACTTTAAGTCAAATTAATATTTTAGAAAAATAGTAAATTTAAATCACTTAAACAAATTTCAGATTAATAAAACTATAAAGAATAAATCCAACAATATCAAATAAATGCAACTAACTAATTTAAACAACTAGAGATGCAGATTTTAACACTCTAGAGATATTAAATTAATTTTCGTATTTAATATTAAGTGATATTCTGAAATTAATTATTTAACTCAAAAATAATTATTTTAACCTTAAAATCAATTTAGTCAAATTTCGGAATTAATTTATTTGCAAGATAGTGTGCTGAAAATATTAACTCAAGCAAGCATGTGCAAATAAACAAATAAAAGTGCGGAAAATAAATGACACCGAAATTTAACGTGGTTTGGCCAAATCCCGGCCTACGTCCACGCGCCTAGAGCCCCTGTCTCCTTTGCGCTTCATTAAACCTGATCCACTTGAGGGTAGGATCAAACCACCGCGTACAACTGTTTGCAAGCTAACTGCGAGCTTCAAACCCCGTGGCCCACTTGCGGGTAGGAACCAATCACCAGTACAATTGTTTGCAAGCTAACTCCGAGCTTCAAACCCCGTGGCCCACTTGCGGGTAGGAACCAATCACCGGTACAAACCGAAGCTTCAACAAATCTGAATTTTTGTAGTACAAGATACAATACTTGAAACTCCTTAAAATACAATTTGTAATTTGAGTTTCTGAGACTTCAATAAATGATGTTGAAGTAGGCACAAGTCTTCTTCTTCAATGATTGAGCAAATGATAAAATTAATTGCTCTCTTGAATGTGTAGCTGATGTGACACCCCGACTAATTAAATACCGGGTAGCTACTCCTTTATTAAATTAATTCAAAATGCCAAGTTGGTCCAGTTAATAGCATCACTGTCGAAAACATTTTAAAGATTACTAACCACCTAGTATTTAAAAAGTAAGTGCCAAATTTTAATTAAAGTCTGATTAACATGCAACAAGTGTAATAAAGAGTAATAACACCATTCACCATACTGAAGTAAAAAGAATAACCATCACGTAATGTAAATAAAGTCTGGAGGAAAACTCCTCACTACAAATCCCACAACTGAAATAAATAAACCGAATGCTAAAACAATGCATGCCAAAGTCTGAAAACTGTAATGGAAATGTAACTCTAATAGAAATGGGCAACATGCCCTACAACTGATAGATAATGAATCTGAAATCCAAGTGATAGAGGCGTCTACAAGAAAATCCCTGTAGCTTCCACAAACAGCTACAGCTCGTCACCAGAATGAGTATCCTATGCATGGTGTCCTTGTGGCTGGGCACCTAAAATGGTTTTACAAGAAAAGTAGATTTGAAAGCAAACGGGTCAGAGCCCGAATGTGGAGTTATATTTTAAAAACCTGCAAGTGCTTTAAAAACATTTAAAACATTAAATGCAAAGTACATGTTAGGACGTGCACTCACATGATATTCTCACCTCTCGTCTAACTGTGCACTCCTAACGTAAGTACCCATCTACAACGACACGGACCACTAGCTAAGTGACATCATATCTAGCTAGACTATCATAGGTTCTACCCATATTACTCGGTTCTATTAACATTATAACGCTCGCAATTAAATAGGGGTTTAACGTAAACTCAGATGCTCAATATGCAATATATTTCACTATCGGCTAACTCGTTATGTTTCTCGAAACAATACCGTAATTATTTATACAACATTAACATGAAGGTTTCCATTAATTAAGTGTATATTAATCACAACATAAATATACAATACAAGCACCCCGAGAACTAAGCTGTGGTGCACACATACTCTGCTATCCATCCCGGTACATCACGTACATAAGGATTACATATTCCGAATCTCTCAGGAATAGTTTACAGATAACAACATCACAAATAATGGAGGCGAACACAGTCACATCACATGGGTCACGTACATACCTACGCTCCCACGATCAGCGGACTTATTAATATCCCAATAAGTCTTTCTATGACCTATGTTCATCAAGGTAACCAGTCTAAATCCGGGCAACACAAGGATTAGAGGGCCCTAAGCGAACGCAACCTCCCGTGATAGCAAGTATGGTAGGTATGTCATACACACAATTCATATATCAATACTAAGTAAACACACGTCTTAGTAATCCCGTAGTTTAATTGTAGTACTATTCTCATTCTAGTACCAATATATATACTTTACACACTTTATACGATTCCGATTTATAATCATACGCGCTATAATCTATTCTCACGTCGTAGTAGACACTCACGTCTCAACCCAAACGGTTCATTGATTTAAATCACTCGTATATAAATTACTCCTCATAATAACCCAAAGTCCCAAATCTATCCATACATCATCAAAGGAAGGTTATCTATATCCTCGAACAAGTTTACGGGACTCCAAAAATCGAAACAGTCCAAAAAGGCCCAGACTGCCAACTCGTTAGAAGTCTCGTTCGAACGAGACTGTTCGAACGAGATCCAGTTCGTTCGAACGAACTGTACCTTCTAACGATATCTCGTTCGAACGAGATTATCGAACGAAACTGCCCCTCGTTAGAAGCGACTGGTCAACTCGTTAGAAGCTCGTTCGAACGACCTGGGTTGGTTTCTAACGAGCTACCAGCTTCGTGCCCAGAAATTCCAAAATCGTTTTTCACCCAATTTCTACTCCTCAAATCTCTTCTAAACTTCGTCCCAACTATGTTTTAAGGTCTCTAATCAATCCTAAACATATATAATCACATCCTAACATGTTTTAAGGAATTACTTCGTCCTAAACATCATTAAATCACAAATCTCTACACTTTTCCCCAATTTCTCAAGAATATGAACCCTAAAATTAGTAATCATGAATTAACCCAATATAAATCCATTTTAATTTCTTCCAATCACAAATATCATGAGAATAATCATCTACCTATCATTCTACATGCAATTCTCCTAAAGATTTTCAAGTTCTAAGTTCCAAACTACATGGGTTTTCATATTTCACCAAGAACAAACATAAAATTTTGAATTATCTAACATGGAAAGAACATTCTCTGAAATTAAATGGAATTAAGTCACTTGCCTTGATTGACTCTGAGTTTGGTGTTGATTTCTGTAAAGATTTCTGCAGAATTCCTTCTCTTTCTCTCCCTCTCCAAGCTATCTTCTCCAAAGGTGGCTATGGTGGCTAGGGTTTTTCTTTGGGAAAGTTAAAAACCTAAATGATAACCTCCGTAGCTTATTGGGTTAATATGGGTTGGTTAGTGGCTTAGTGGGTCAATTCCCAATCAGATTAAAACTCCCAATTTTCGTCACTTTTAATTCTCCAAAAATACAAAATTACTAAAATGCCCTTTATGTTGACGGTATGGCCTAAAAATACCCCGGGACCCAAACTATACCCCCGGCTAGTGTTTTTTGACTATCTCGATCCTTCCGGACGCGTTGGCGCACTCAAAACGACCATAAGGATAATAAAAATAAAAATCACTTTTATAATTAAAATAATACACCATGACGCGGCGGTCACACGCGTCTCAACAAAATTCTCAAATTGCCGTATATAAATCTCACGACAAATTTCATAATTCAATATTCATATAACATCATATATGCACATAATCAAATACCAACTCGCATCTCGTTAGTATTTTTAACCCGGATTAATTTCCAATTAATACGCATTTAATTAATTAATCCCAAAAATAAATATAGCCAAAAGTACGGGGTATTAGATACTTCCCCCCTAATAACTGAATTTCGTCCCGAAATTCGAAACTAGAAAGTACCTGCTAAAAACAACTCTGTATAACGTTCGCGCATCTCATCCTCGCGCTCCCATGTGGATTCCTCGACATTGTTATGTCACCACTGAACACGCACTAACGGAACTATCTTTGACCGCAGTTTCCTCTCGCTTCGGTCCAAAATAGCAATCGGCCCCTCCTCGTAGGAGCTATCCGGCTGGAGATCGATGTCCTCCACAGCAATGTGAGAATGAGCCAAATTATCTCTAAGGTATTTCCTCAGCGAGGAAATATGGAACACATCGTGAATCCGATGCAAATGCTCCGGTAACCCAAGTCTATACGCAACCGGTCCGATCCGCTCAATAATGGGAAACGGCCCCACATACCTCGGTGCCAACTTCCCCTTCTTCCCGAAACGCATAATCCCCTTCATAGGAGATACTCTGAGCAAAACCTGGTCCCCTACTTGGAATTCCCTGAAAAATCTCTTCGCATCAGCATAACTCTTCTGTCTGTCTTGAGCTACCCGAATGCGACTCCGAATCAACTCAATCCTTGCCGAAGTATCCTGAATCACTTTCGGCCCAAGTAGTTTTTTGTCCCCCACCTCTAACCAACATGCTGGGGAACGACAAGGCCTACCGTACAATGCCTCAAACGAAGTCCTGCCAATAGTGAACTGATAGGAGTTGTTATAAGCAAACTCCACCAGTGGTAGGTACTGCTCCCATCCACCCCCGAAGTCAATAATGCACATGCGTAGCATGTCCTCCAACATCTGATTTGTGCGCTCGGTCTGCCCATCAGTCTACGGATGATAAGCCGTACTCAACCGCAATTCCGTGCCAATGGCCTCCTGGAAACTCTCCCAAAACCTCGAAACAAATATCTTATCTCTGTCAGACACGATATTTAGGGGCACACCGTGAAGTCTCACAATCTCAGAAATGAAGAGCTGGGCATACTGTCCCGTAGTGTAGTCAGTCCTTACGGGTAAAAAGTGAGCGACTTTGGACAACCTGTCCACAATTACCCAAACGGAGTCGTGACCCCTCTGCGACGTAGGCAACCCCGTGATAAAGTCCATGGATATGCTCTCCCACATCCACACCGGGACCTCCAATGGCTGTAGCAATCCTTCCGGTCTCTGATGATCCACTTTTACAAGCTGACAAGTGGAGCATTTCGAAACAAACTCAGCGATATCTCTTTTCATACCGCTCCACCAATACTGGCGTCTCATGTCTTGGTACATTTTGTCCCCTCCGGGATGTACCGCGAACCGTGAGCCGTGCGACTCTGCCATCACCTCGTGTCGCAGTTTTTCCCCTTCCGGAACTACCAATCTCCCATTGAAGCGTAATACCCCGTCTGAGCTAACGGTATAGGACTCGGCTCCCTCTGCTAGTAATCGAACTATCTGCTCCTGACAGAACGAGTCATTAGCCTGTGCCCGTACTACCTTCGTGACAATTTGCGGTGTAACGGTCATCACAGACATGAAAGATCGGGCCACTGCATCCTGGTGTCCCAATTCCTTCCACTTTGCCTTCCACACCTCTGCCACCTCATCTGCTGGCCTACGGCTCAATGCGTCTGCTACCACGTTAGCCTTTCCCGGGTGATACTGGATGTCGAACTGGTAGTCCTTCACAAACTCAAGCCACCTACGCTGCCGCATATTCAACTCCTTCTGCGTGAACAGGTACTGTAGGGACTTGTGGTCCGTGAACAGTTGGAACTTCTCCCCCAAAAGATAGTGCCTCCAAATCCGTAGAGCAAATACCACGGCTGCCAACTCCAAATCATGCGTGGGGTAATTCTTCTCATGAGTCTTAAGCTTACGGGAAGCATAAGCTATGGCATGTCTCTCCTGCTGCAATACACCTCCAAGTCCTTGCAAAGACGCGTCGGTGTAAACCAAATACTCAACTCCTGGTCTCGGCAATGCTAACACAGGTGCTGAGGTCAATTTGTCCTTCAATTCATCGAATGCCAACTGACAGGCGTCACTCCAGATGTATGGCACACCCTTACGAGTCAGATGTGTCAAAGGACCTGCTATCTCTGAGAAGCCCCGAATAAACCTCCTGTAGTATCCTGCTAGACCCAAGAAACTACGAATCTCAGTCGGTGTCGTGGGCTGTCCCCACTCCCTTACCGCTGATACCTTCCCCGGATCAACAGATATTCCCCGGTCGGAAATAATGTGTCCCAAAAACTGGACTTCCTTCAGCCAAAACTCGCACTTCTCATATATTGCATACAACTCGTTCTGACGAAGTGTCTGCAAAACTTGCCTCAAATGCTCGGTGTGCTCCTCCTCTGTCTGGGAGTAAACCAGAATATCATCGATGAAGACAATGACAAACTGATCTAGGAAATCCCTGAACACTCTGTTCATCAAGTCCATAAACACTGCTGGAGCGTTGGTCAAACCGAAAGGCATAACCCGAAACTCGTAAGAATCATATCTTGACAAGAACGCGGTCTTCGAGACATCCTCCTCCCGGATACGTAACTGATGGTATCCCGATCTCAAATCAACCTTCGAGAAGAAAGAAGCTCCTCTCAACTGGTCGAATAAGTCATCGATTCGAGGCAACGGATACTTATTCCGTATCGTGACCTTATTCAACTCTCGATAGTCCACACACAATCTCAGTGAACCGTCCCTCTTCTTCACGAACAAAACTGGAGCGCCCCAAGGTGAAGTACTCCTGCGAATAAAGCCCTGACCTAACAGCTGCTCTATCTGATCCCGTAACTCCCTCATCTCAGCTGGAGCCATACGGTACGGTGCGCGTGCTATAGGTCTCGTACCCGGTAGCAAATCTATAACAAAGTCTATCTCTCGACTGGGGGGTAAGCCTGGTATCTCCTGAAAAACATCCGAATACTCCCTGACTACTGGGATAGAATCTAAAGGAATCACTACCTCCTTAGAGGTATCCTCCTCAATGTAATACAGATGAGCGGTCGATCCTCCCTCTGGGCGAGGCATCGCCACTATAAACATCTCTTGCCCCGAAATGGCAAAAACAATGCTCCCGCTGAAGCAATCAATCATGGCCCTATAAGCTACGAGCCAATCCATACCGATAATCACATCGTGAACATGCATATCTAATACCAACATGTCTGCAGGTAATACCAAACTACCAATCTCTACCCCCACTCCCCGGCATATAAAGAAAATAAGTGACCCACTCCCCAATGGTGAGTCGACACACGTCACTGTGCTCTCTGCCGTAGCTAACAATCCTAAAGCTTTCGCGAAGTGTGTAGCTATAAAACAGTGTGTAGCCCCCGTATCAAATAATACCCGACCCATAGTGCCATGGATAGGAAACGTACCCTCAATCACGGGTGGTGCCTGAGGAACTGCAGCCTGGTGAACGTTATAGACACGTCCATACTGTAGCTGCCCCTGCTGAACTGGGACTGCTGGAATGGGTGGCAATGCTGCCATCTGTGGCGGTGCGGGAAGAGCGGCGGGAAACATAGGCCTCTGTGGCTCCTGGCGAGCACCCTACTGCTGCTGCTGTGGGGCCCTGCCCCTATCAGGACAATCCTGTCGCTTATGGCCAGTCTTGCCACAAACAAAGCACTTCCCTGCGAAGTTTCCTCCTCTCTGCCCCTGCGGTCCCCGGCCCTGGTGGCCGTTACCGTTCCTCCCTTAGCCCTGCTGGCCCTGGTGAAACTGCTGCCCATTCTGCCCCTGTTGGCCCTGATGGCCGTTTGGACCCTGATGGCCCTGACGGAAACCTCCATGCCCCTGCCTGTAGTTCCCTGATCGGAACCTCTTCTGATCCCCCTGCTGCGAACCCTGCTCACCCTGTCTCTGCCCCTGGACAGATTGTGCCCCACCAGCACCATGTCCTCCTGTCCTGCCCTGATGGCTAGACTCTCCCGACCTCTTGCCCTCAGCCATATGAAAGCGATGGTCCTGGCAGTGTAACAAAGCAGCGTTAACCACATCAGAATACGTGGCCAACGAAAGGTTCCCTAACAGATGCTGACGGATCCTCCATGTCAACCCGTCCGTGAACTTCTCAATCTTCTTCTTCTCTGTTGGTATCTCATCTGGAACGATATTCAACAGATTCGTGAACTCGGCCTCATACTCGGCCACGGTCTTACCCTCTTGCCTCAGATTCATAAGTTTCCTCCTCATTTCCGTGTGAACAGCCGACGGAAAGTACTTGCGGTCAAACCGCACCCAGAAGTCCTGAATAGTGAGAGTACCCCTCTCATCCACGGTGGTAATAGACTCCCACCACTGCAGTGCAGATCCAACTAGATTGAAAGTAGCTAGCACCTGCTTTTGGACGTCCGTGCACTCATACATCCTTAAGTGCCTCTGCATATCCTTCCTCCACTGGCTCGAGACTACCACATCTGAGCTACCTGCAAACTCTGGCGGATGCGCTTTCTGAAAAGCATCACGTACACGCTCCCAAGCAGACGGGAATGCATTTGCCTGTGCTGGCGCGGCAACCGGCGCCTGAGGTGGTGCCTGCTGAACAACGACAATTGCGGCATTTACCGCTTGGGCTACTATAGCTGCAACCTCAGCGGCGTTCATCATGCCCTGAACTGGAGCGGGCTGGGGTTCGGGCGTTGCATCCCTGGGAACTCGTCGTGCACGTAGTGGAGGCATCTGAAATAAGAACAAAGTTTATAAGTTCGCTGTTTATAAACTTAAGATAGCTGAAGAACGAAGCATACACAAAAAGAGTACAAATGTCCTAAAATATAGGGCTCTATATCAAAGAAACTTAGCGGAAACATAATAATCCGTCAGATCCTAAAGGACACTAGAACCTGATGCTCTGATACCACCTGTGACACCCCGACTACTTAAATACCGGGTAGCTACTCCTTTATTAAATTAATTCAAAATGCCAAGTTGGTCCAGTTAATAGCATCACTGTCGAAAACATTTTAAAGATTACTAACCACCTAGTATTTAAAAAGGAAGTGCCAAATTTTAATTAAAGTCCGATTAACATGCAACAAGTGTAATAAAGAGTAATAACACCATTCACCATACTGAAGTAAAAAGAATAACCATCACATAATGTAAATAAAGTCTGGAGGAAAACTCCTCACTACAAATCCCACAACTGAAATAAATAAACCGAATGCTAAAACAATACATGCCAAAGTCTGAAAACTGTAATGGAAATGTAACTCTAATAGAAATGGGCAACATGCCCTACAACTGATAGATAATGAATCTGAAATCCAAGTGATAGAGGCGTCTACAAGCAAATCCCTGTAGCTTCCACAAACAGCTACAACTCGTCACCAGAATGAGTATCCTATGCATGGTGTCCTTGTGGCTGGGCACCTAAAATGGTTTTACAAGAAAAGTAGATTTGAAAGCAAACGGGTCAGAGCCCGAATGTGGAGTTATATTTTAAAAACCTGCAAGTGCTTTAAAAACATTTAAAACATTAAATGCAAAGTACATGTTAGGACGTGCACTCACATGATATTCTCACCTCTCGTCTAACTGTGCACTCCTAACGTAAGTACCCATCTACAACGACACGGACCACTAGCTAAGTGACATCATATCTAGCTAGACTATCATAGGTCCTACCCATATTACTCGGTTCTATTAACATTATAACGTTCGCAATTAAATAGGGGTTTAACGTAAACTCAGATGCTCAATATGCAATAAATTTCACTATCGGCTAACTCGTTATGTTTCTCGAAACAATACCGTAATTATTTATACAACATTAACATGAAGGTTTCCATTAATTAAGTGTATATTAATCACAACATAAATATACAATACAAGCACCCCGAGAACTAAGCTGTGGTGCACACATACTCTGCTATCCATCCCGGTACATCACGTACATAAGGATTACATATTCCGAATCTCTCAGGAATAGTTTACAGATAACAACATCACAAATAATGGAGGCGAACACAGTCACATCACATGGGTCACGTACATACCTACGCTCCCACGATCAGCGGACTTATTAATATCCTAATAAGTCTTTCTATGACCTATGTTCATCAAGGTAACCAGTCTAAATCCGGGCAACACAAGGATTAGAGGGCCCTAAGCGAACGCAACCTCCCGTGATAGCAAGTATGGTAGGTATGTCATACACACAATTCATATATCAATACTAAGTAAACACACGTCTTAGTAATCCCGTAGTTTAATTGTAGTACTATTCTCATTCTAGTACCAATATATATACTTTACACACTTTATACGATTCCGATTTATAATCATACGCGCTATAATCTATTCTCACGTCGTAGTAGACACTCACGTCTCAACCCAAACGGTTCATTGATTTAAATCACTCGTATATAAATTACTCCTCATAATAACCCAAAGTCCCAAATCTATCCATACATCATCAAAGGAAGGTTATCTATATCCTCGAACAAGTTTACGGGACTCCAAAAATCGAAACAGTCCAAAAAGGCCCAGACTGCCAACTCGTTAGAAGTCTCGTTCGAACGAGACTGTTCGAACGAGATTCCACTGTCAGCTCGTTAGAAGTCTCATTCGAACGAGACTGTTCGAACGAGATCCAGTTCGTTCGAACGAACTGTACCTTCTAACGATATCTCATTCGAACGAGATTATCGAACGAAACTGCCCCTCGTTAGAAGCGACTGGTCAACTCGTTAGAAGCTCGTTCGAACGAGCTCGTTCGAACGACCTGGGTTGGTTTCTAACGAGCTACCAGCTTCGTGCCCAGAAATTCCAAAATCGTTTTTCACCCAATTTCTACTCCTCAAATCTCTTCTAAACTTCGTCCCAACTATGTTTTAAGGTCTCTAATCAATCCTAAACATATATAATCACATCCTAACATGTTTTAAGGAATTACTTCGTCCTAAACATCATTAAATCACAAATCTCTACACTTTTCCCCAATTTCTCAAGAATATGAACCCTAAAATTAGTAATCATGAATTAACCCAATATAAATCCGTTTTAATTTCTTCCAATCACAAATATCATGAGAATAATCATCTACCTATCATTCTACATGCAATTCTCCTAAAGATTTTCAAGTTCTAAGTTCCAAACTACATGGGTTTTCATATTTCACCAAGAACAAACATAAAATTTTGAATTATCTAACATGGAAAGAACATTCTCTGAAATTAAATGGAATTAAGTCACTTGCCTTGATTGACTCTGAGTTTGGTGTTGATTTCTGTAAAGATTTCTGCAGAATTCCTTCTCTTTCTCTCCCTCTCCAAGCTATCTTCTCCAAAGGTGGCTATGGTGGCTAGGGTTTTTCTTTGGGAAAGTTGGAAACCTAAATGATAAACTCCGTAGCTTATTGGGTTAATATGGGTTGGTTAGTGGCTTAGTGGGTCAATTCCCAATCAGATTAAAACTCCCAATTTTCGTCACTTTTAATTCTCCAAAAATACAAAATTACTAAATTGCCCTTTATGTTGCCGGTATGGCCTAAAAATACCCCGAGACCCAAACTATACCCCGGCTAGTGTTTTTTGACTATCTCGACCCTTCCGGACGCGTTGGCGCACTCAAAACGACCATACGGATAATAGAAATAAAAATCACTTTTATAATTAAAATAATACACCATGACGCGGCGGTCACACGCGTCTCAACAAAATTCTCAAATTGTCGTATATAAATCTCACGACAAATTTCATAATTCAATATTCATATAACATCATATATGCACATAATCAAATACCAACTCGCATCTCGTTAGTATTTTTAACCCGGATTAATTTCCAATTAATACGCATTTAATTAATTAATCCCAAAAATAAATATAGCCAAAAGTACGGGGTATTACAGCTGAGTAGTAAAATAAATGCTCTCAATAATATTTCAAGTCTCGCTCGTATTCTCATTCAAGTCTGTTGGTGTTCAATGCATCTCTTCAAAGCTTTAAATGTGTCTTCCAAAAACTAGCTGTTAGACACATGCATTTTGAGCATTTAATGCTCTTGATTTTGCTGAGATGAGATAGCTGAAAATGATTTCTAAATCTGATATGCAAATCTACATCTTTATCTTCTCCATAAAAATATAGTTGTTGTAGCATGGAAATAGACATCTGAAAATATATGTCATTGAAAGTAGCTTGGAGATGACCCGTATATATTCTGCAAAAAAATTGTTAGTCCAAGAGATAAAATACAAAACTGAAGTATTTATGTGGAACCATTGTGTAAAGAATATAACTCGTGTGTTAAGGACATTTTTCTCTCAAGAAGATAAGTGGGACAATGTAAGTAACTGATTTTGTTCAGGTGCATGTCTCGAGAAAAACTGAAGATAATATCATAGGAGATTTGTGATATTATTTTTAATAAGGACAAGGCACAGCTCAAAAGATGGGCTAATGAACAGTCCTGGGAAATATAACCCACATCAGTTCTTGTGGCAAGTGAACTGACACATGTACAACTCAGTCACAGGTTTGCAAGGAAATATATATGTAAATATATATATATATAAGGTATACATATATATATTGTACAAAGAAAAATATTTCTCGAACTGATATATATATATATAAAAATTTCGAACTGATATATATATATATATATATATATATATATATATATATATATATAAAAGAAATTCCGAACTGATATATATATATAAAAAAAATTCCGAACTGATATATATATATATATATATATATATATATATAAAAGAAATTCCGAATATATATATATATATATATATATAAAAGAAATTCCGAACTGATATATATATATATATATATATATATAATTTCAATTTCCTGAACACATTTATAAAGGAATCCAAACGTATTTATTCGGCCAGAGATGGCGTCGTACTGCGCTAGTCTGATGGACAAAAAAGTTATCACAGACTGATGGACAAAAAGTTGGCGTGTAGCAGTGGTCATCATACTGCAGCTGTGAGCAATTCCTATTGTAACAGTTATTGAATCAAGAGGCGTCAGTTCCGGTAAGGCTAAGGCAAGGGACGAAATGTCTTGAGTCTTCTAGCAGGTGGTAAGAGATTTGTAGGTTTTACCGAATAGGTCTAGGGCCAAAAGTCTAAGACGGTAGCAGGTATACGCATGCAGTCATGTGTGTGTGTATGTATATATATATATATATATATATAAACATGCACACGCCAACAGTAAAAGCGGTAAGTTCTTAATGATCTGCTAGGGTCTTATCTTCTATGGACAAATGGGACAAAGCACTCAAGTGCTAGACCAAGCTATTAGGCCAAAACCAAAAGCCACGCATGCAATTGTTATGACAACAAGCCCAAAAAAAATATTAAACATATAAGGACATGTATATATATAGCGTATGCATATATATATATATATATATATATATATATATATATAGCGTATGCATATATATATATATATATATATATATATATATATATATATATATATATATATATATATATTACGCACATACATAGGCTAAGGGGGGTCAAGTTGTGAAATGCAGGTAACTTTTAAAACATATGAAATCTAGCAGGTGGAGTAGGATAGCTAGAAGATTATTAAACATAATATATCTAGTACACAAAATAGATGGGACAATACAGCTTACAAGAGATGTGCACGTCAACAGTATATAATATATTGTATAAACAAGGAACATGTGTAAGCAATAAAGACATGCATTACATGTAAAAAAACATATGCCACGCATATGAGTAAACACCTATGATTAAGGTTAATTAACAAGCAGGACATAATTTTATCAATATTAAAATATCTCAGCGCTTACGAATTGATTAAAAAATATATTTAAACTTTCAAAATTAATTAAAATTTTGTTTTTGAAAATTCAGTTTATCAATTCTATTTCTAAAAATTATTTTTAGCAAAAATATAATTTCACTTTTAGAAGGAAAAGGAAAACTTAGACAATCAATCACATAATCTGAATTAATATATTCATGAGTGTCTAATGTGTCAAGTGTAAATGTGCATCACATGTGAATACCTTTTCTCAGATATGTCATTGAGTAGAGTCGAGGCGTACTGAGTCATGAAAATAAAACTCGACCATAAACAGATATAACTCACTCAGAATAGATATGTAATAAATATATGTATATCATGGTATATAAACAAGATTATACAATAATAAATATCTATAGAATAACCTAATAAAAATATGTTTGGAATCATCAAAATCAATATATTAAGTTAAACTAAAATGTACATTAATTAAAATAATTTAATTAATTAGGGATAAATAACATTTTCGTTAACAAACTGCATTAGAAATTAAACCTAGTTTCTAATTGAGGTTCGTAAATTCGGGTTAAAAATATGCATTATTAAATAGGGATTAAGTAAAAAAAAACTTGTTTTTCATTATCGCTTTCATTTCCCATTTTATGTAGGGTCTTTGTTATTTTTAAAAACCTCATCACAAATATCATTTTAGTGTTTCTAAGGTATGGAGTAAAATTACATTTTTTTTCTTTTCTTTCTCCATTTACTTATTTGAGCTCTACATAGAATCGAGCAAACTAATAAAGTTGTTACAAAGTAGCAAATGCTCTTAATTTTGTTCATTCTCAAGGCGCGGCAGGCCAACTACCGTGGGAGAATCATGCACGGTAGTTCGAATGCCGCAAAAAATTTATATATTGGGACATGCTCGACTGACCCCTCCTTCCGGTCGACTATAATACCTATTTTTTACACATTTATATATTTTTTACACATTTTAATGAAAATAAACTATATTTTCCGTCTTTTTTATATATTACAATAAAACATGTCATGATATTTTTAAAACCAAATCAAATTTAAAAAAAAAAAACTATACTTAACTTTGTCGCGGTATTCCAACTACCGCGGGGGAGAGGCTCGTGAGGAAAATGGAATGTTGTGAGAAGGTGCATTATACAAAAAGCCTTGTTGAAAATCACATTTTGGGGAGAGCAAGATAGCATTGGAACATTTTGATAAAATAAAAATGCTCCAACCATCTCCAAGGCATTTGAGCTTTTTGCTTCATCAAAATGCAATAATTTCATTTTTCTTCCCCAAAATCATATTTTGCTCTAAGGCTTTTCCCACGTCCAACCAAATATCGCGGGACGAAAGCTCACTCGATGTTTGGAATGCTGCGAGAGAATTCCATACATATATCCCACTTTGTGAGTTTGGGCGGTAGTTCATCACTCACCCAATTTTCTCCTTGGCCATTTTCTCTATAATTCTCATATGTATTCCTAATATTCACAATGTCGAAGCAGGTTTGTCAACCGACAACGCATCAACTTGCATCGTGTGACTTCATCGCGTGCGGCCCAGCGTGCCATCAACGACTTTGGATTTTCGGATGGCATGGTTTGCCCTCCCCCCCCCCCCCCCCCCCCCCCCGCCCTCCTCTTTGGACACACGTTATTCAGAGTGAGTGTTGAAAAATAAGGTATATACAATGTTCAATTTTTTTTATGTTACTGTATTAAATTGTAAAGATATCTGGCAAATAATTAATTATTTAAATAATTAAGTCATTTGAAAAATAACTTGGTTAGTTGGTGATATAATTAAATAAAATTAATTTATTAAACTATTTGGTCATTTAATAAATAAATTGGTTCTTTAGTGAATCGAATAAATAGATAAATAATATAGTGAATTGTTTAGTCAATTAATGATTTTGTAAATATGTTGTTGATTAGTGACTCACATTATATTTTGGGTAATCGATAATTATAAGTTTCATTGTGTTGTGTAATATGTTACGCTTAGGTCAGCATTGGGCACATATTTTCCGTGGAATCAAGTTAGCAATTTTGGCCCCATTATTATCAGGCCCTACACATAGACGGGCGGGACCTTATCATGGCACTCCTTGAGAGGTGATGGGACATGATACATAAATTTTATTTCCTCTTTTGGGGAAATAGATTCTATACCTCTTGACTTCACTATGCTAATGGGGTTGGAGGTGGGATTTAAGCATGTCAATCAGCATCTCCCTGGGCTCGAGCAGAATTATATCAAATCTAGTGTTTTCTAACAGACTTATTTTCAGATGTCGACGAATATGATCATGGATGATGTGCTACCCGTTGATCATGTGCTGTACATCCAAGCATTCATGCTTTAAACTTTGGGTCAATTGTTCTTCACAACTACCAATTGTGTCATCAGAGTTGGTTTGTTGGCGTTGCTCATTCACTTGAACCTTTTTTATGCCTATGAGTAAGTGACACCATCATGGAGCATCTTTACACTGGGTTGAACATGGCTTGCACGTAGGGTCGCGTAAAGGGCAATCCCCATTGATCGTCACAGTTGAACGAATTGACTTGGATCGGCATGCCATCACTTTCAGTTTGGGCAAATCGTATACGACTGAAACCCCAATAGATAATCTTTATCGTCTCTTTTATGGATATGAAGGTCGATTATGACACATGGTGGAGAGAGTACAGACAGGGTTCATTTTTTTGTGTCTACAAGATGGCTAATGTTAATGTTGTTCGCATTGATATCATGTGACCACAGCTAAAGATGTCGTACATTGATAAGTCTCACCGTGCCACAAGAGGATACCCTGTAACATTACCCATAATCGCATCATGCTTACAATAATGTTTGGAGGGCACGTGTAGTGAGCATGCATGGGACTGACGACTACATCCAGTTGACTCATACTCCCTCGGAGGTTGCATTAGGTATTGTGTTGGAGCTATACCAGTTGCAAGAGTAAATATTATATATGTTCAGTTCATTAAATTTTATTTATAATATATTTTTTTTTCATATTTATTGACTTATTTCATTCATGTAGGATGAATAACATAGGCGTTTGTGTCAAACAGTCTTGGCAATCATAGTTCGAGAGAGGTGTTGCACCCCCCAGACGTAGAAATGACGCCACCATCATTGACAGACACAGAGCTCTCTGAGGCAGACTATGCATGATTTTTTTTGTCATGTGTATTAACCATGATGCAATTCAGATTGAGCGTGATGTCCTCCAGTAGATGTACAATGGGGAGGAAAATGACACCCAGGAGGAGTCGGGGTCTTCATCCCATCAGAGACGGCATAAATCGCCCCATTATAGTTAGGGCAATGCACCTTGGTGTATTTTTATTGTTTTTTCTTTAAAAATTCCGAAATAAACTGTTGTTTTAAATGTTTGTATTTCGATATTTTGGTTTTTATGCATTAAATTTTTCGTTTAATATTAGTTTTTTGTTTTATTATATCATTTAACAATAATTATATTATAACTGACTTGAACAAAACAAGATTTAAAAAAAAAAATAGGGTTGCTTTCCAACTGGCACACATGTCCTTCCCGCGGCGATTGGTTTGCCTCGACAACTATACGTATCCTCGTCCAGGAGGAGCAAAATTTTGCTCCTCCATAACAAACAATTCTATCATAAAATGGTAGAACAAAATTAGCATTCTGTTATTTTGCTCTATGCCTTGGAGATGGCCTTAGGGAGTTTTGAGTCTTTTACTTCCAATTTATTTGCCGGTATAAGTTAATATATTAACTATATAAGGGGATAAGAGGAATTTAGTCCCACTTTTAAAAAATTGTTTGTATCCATATAAGTTAATATATAGAGGAGAAACAAGGGCAAGACCATACTGTCGGTTTCGGCTTCCTCTATTTTTTGACTTTCTCATTTTTTGTTTTCTTATTTTGAATGTTAATCACTGGAAAAATTGTAGTACATAAATATACCACTTCTATAATTTTTATTTCCCTTTTCTTATTGTAAAGAAAATTATATACGCTCTGGTCACTTCAATTAAGCCCATAAAATTGGGCTGAAAACCATTTAACTATAAGAAAATGAAGAGCAGTCTCAATTTCACGCGAAAATCATTGGAACCCTTTCGTTTAGTTTGAGAGAGGAACTCGAAACAGAGTCCCAATCCAAGTCACGGTAAACCAAATGCCACTGTCTTCTCGAAATAGTCATGAGAAACCGAAAAACTACTCTGGCCCATCGCCTAATAGAAAATAATATCTTTGGCAATTTTGTTTGGTGTTTTGAGCTTCCTGTGTTGGTCTCCCATTAAATACTTTCTTCGGTACGATATTTGTTGGTCTTTATAACCAAAAACACTATGACGAATTTAATTGCATCTGTTAGAGGCTTTTAGTTGAAAGGAGGTTGTTATGGTCCAGGTGACAATTTTTTTTACATGAATCCGTTGAAATGTTTAAATATCACACAAAAAAATCAACTCAGCAAACTTAGTATACACATGAACCTGACTCTATATATATGTTTTTGGTCAAATCAAAATGTCGTACATGTTAGGGGTAAATCTAATTTATAGTCTTATATAACTGATGTAGAGTTGGGTTTTATTATTTTTTTGTTTTAGTTCTTAGTATTAAATGTAATCAAAGGGTTAGTCCTCAAATAATAGATTAAGTGAAGGGTTTCATAATCGATTAATGAATGCTTTCCTAGTTAGTGTAGGATTACTTATAGTATAAATAGGTAATGATGTAATTGAAATCCAATTATTCTTTGGTTTGATGATACAATTTTCAGATTTGTTTTGTTTTCCCTGTTCTTTGGACCCAATTGGTAGTGTTTGCATCAACAACATTTTTAGAAATGGAAAAGAAAATGACCTTATGTACGGCCAGATAAGCTTCTTCACTCTAACTATGATGTTTTATGTCTTCTCTATTTTTTCCTTTCTTAAACATGAATGAAATAAACTTTTTTCTCCATAAATAAAATTAACAAAACATCATGTGTATAATCCTATGACTCATGCATGGCAGCTAACTTCCGAAGACCTTAAACCAGGCCAAATAAAGATGATAACAACACACATGCCTATGAAAATTTGGTCAGCAGCAGGCACTACAAAATTGATGAAGTTTTGTGCAAAAGAGAAAAGTAAACAATCAAGTTTGTTTAAATGAAGAAGAAAGAGAAGGCTCACGGCATACAAGTCTATCTATTGCAGTGTGCAAAGATAATATGTCCAATTCATTTATTGGAGCTGCGGCTGCGTTTTCCCAACTGCTGTTTGGGGATTTCCTTTTTAATTTTGTTGAAAATTCAGTGATGTGTTTGGAATGGTGATGTGTTGGTCGCATGGCTCTCAAGGTCAAATTCCGGCCAACTGTGCGGGGAAAACTTGCCGAAGCCAATAAAATCTGCCTCTCAGGGGAAATTTGAGATAAGTTGGAAGATGGAGGAGATGATGAGGAAGTTCGTGGTCGAAATTTGGACTCCTTCCATGTGGAAAATGAGTGTTGTAGATGAGATGGCACCTGTGAAGCCAAAAGATAAAGCATTTTGAAACAATTAGCCGAATGACAGAATTATACCCAAAGCAATTGCTCGAAATCTCCAATTACTTTGATTCACTCTAAATACAGCAAATAGTGTCTGCTTAAATCCCCATACCGTTTCAAATTATCCTAAAAACAACAAAACAATGCAAACAATTAAGGGACATTGGCTTTGGGCTTCCAGAAGTTTAGGTCAAAACTGACTTTAACCAGCAAAAATTCTAGTTATTGACATTTGGCCCCATATGTCACGGTACCGTAAGTTGATCGAGAAGATCATAATAAATCATCAATTAGAATTTACATTTTATATATAACGTTTTTTCATCAGAACCATTTTATATATAATTAGATAGGCTAGGGTTGATTTGGACATTTGCTATAATTTTTAATGGACAAATGACAATAGGGGTTAAAATCCAATGACTGGAAACTTTAGGGGATGACGCGAGTTGCAGCCTAAACTTTGGGGGCCAAAAGATCCGAAAAATATGAAGTGCGTGCAAGAGTAAGCTTTATAGGAAATTAATGCTTTACTTCTGTGCAAAACTTTCTTCAAAGTAGCCTATACAGCTGCTATTGCAATTTAATATTAAAGTTGGATTCTTTTAGGGAAAAACAGTTCATTGTTTTTATTAAAAAAAAGGTAGCAAAAGGAGTGCAAAAGGAGAAAAATATTTGGTGACATGTTCACATAATTAAATTATTACCCACCCCAAGGAAATAGATTCCATTGAAAATCAGAAAGGTAGAAGTAAGAGAGCATCAACTATATTTTTTCAAATTTTCACAACAATGAATTGTTTTTCATATACCTTTCCAACTTAATAATCAACCGCACCCTAAAAAATGAAGGAGTTGTTTACTTTTCCCCTTAGATAATTGCATAATTTGATTTACCCCCACAGAAGTCAAAAAATTAGACAGACCCCCCGCCAGCATGTGCATCAACCCACTTGTACTATGCATTATCTATTGTATGCAAGGTGATAGGTGTAATTCATTAACTCTTATGGGGGTACATCTAATTATGCAATTGTCTCATGAGGTAAAGTTGAAGAAAAAATATTACTTTAGTCCTTAAAATCAACCAGAAGAATGAAAGGAAAACTATAACTCACCATCGAAACAAAGCTCGAAGTAGCAAATGGCAAGGAAGATGCAGCAAATGGAGATCTTCCAGCTTTATTTCCCTTCTGATCATTCTTTGCTGAATCTTTATCTTCAACAACAGACCCAAAACTGGATGGTGCAACTTCATCCTCATCTTCCTCTTCATCTTCATCTTCATCTTCTTCGACTGATGCTTTTTCAAATTGGCTAGTTTGTTCAGAAGGTAAAGCATCTGCTTCATCTTCTTCCACTTGACCCTGCTCCATTTTCTTCTCCTCCTCTTTCTCCATTCTCTTCAACTCCTCATCCATATCTTCAATGGCCTCCTTTAGACACAACTCAGCTTCAATCAATTCGAGCTCTTTTTCTATTAACTTCATCTTCACCTCACCGGCTTTCTTCTTCTCTTCAGTCCATTTCTCTAGTTTTTCGAACACTGGCTTGCACGCGTTTTCTATTGCTGTTACTATGCGTTTCCATATGTTTTCCTTCTGGACATCCGCGCCTCGGCCGAAGAACTCCTCGAATCCAAGGGGTAGGAACTGGGCTTTCTCGGGGTCCACATCTTCCCCGTCTTTGAGAGGTGGTTGCCAAAATAAGCGGACCCCATGTTCCTCATCGTCAACGTAATTGATTAGCCGTCCCGTTGGTGTGTGTAGGATGAGGGGATCTTCGGAATATACAAGCTTAGATGGATCTTCAGGATCGGGTTCTGGTTCCTTGTTAATGAGAATGAATTCTGGCTTCTCATCTGGCCAAACAGATATTCACTTAATCTATTTCGATACGAGCAAATTTGTAACAGTCATTATCAACAGTAGCGAGGGTTTATATATACTTCAAATATACGAAAGGATACAGATGTGTGAATATGATAAGATATGATGAAATCAAGTTAGAACCGGAAACTAGGTTGATTAAGTGGTGACATATCAAATGTGATATGTTGTTTGCTTCTCAAAAACCAGTGCATTGGATAACATGCGGATCTGCTATATATGACTCTTGTTGTTAAATGAGAATATCTAGGAATCATCCAAATTTGCTCCATTTTGCTCAACTGGGGAGCGAGCAGGGTTTAATGCTTAAATAGCAAAATGGAATTTCATATCTCAAATAGTGAGAATTACAATACCTTAAATAGACTTTGAAAGATCTAAAAAATAAATAAATGAAACGAAATAAAATAAAAAGAATATGAATAATACCTTTAGCCCACCAGTACTCGAGCTCAGCAGGCATTGGTAACCTCAGTGGAGCTCTGTAGAATGAGTTCAACCACATCTCCCTTTCTTGATCCACCTCACCCACGTATGTCTTCCAATAATCAGGAACCTACCATACATATGTCATGTGACTTGTCATCTAAAAAAGCCTCAAGTGCAAAAAAAGGATCTCTTAATAATTTCCAACCCCTCTCCCCAACCCCAAAAAAAAAATATTTTTATGCAAGATACACCCTTGAACTATGCATTTTATTACAAAGACCCCATTGTGTGTCGCTAAAAACGTCACTAAAACGTCCCCACAGGGGGCTATAACAAAATGCATAGTTTAGAGGACATTCAGAGGGTCATTTGCAAAAATTAGGAAGTTCAGGGACGGATTCTTGAACAGTTGCACAATAATAATAATCAACTCAGCAAACGCTTTTCCTAATTATTTAGGGTCGGCTACATGAATCTTATTTTTCCATTCCGCTTTGTTCAGTACAATATCTTCGATTAAACCACATAATACCAAGTCTTTTTTTATAATATCCCACCAAATCAATTTAGCCCTACCTCTACCCCTTGCGTTACTATCAATACTAACTAAATCACTCTTTCTTACGGAGGCATCCATTGGTCTACATTTGACATGTCCAAGCCATCTAAAGCCAATATTCTCTCAATTTATCTTCTATAAGAGCTACTTTTACCGTTTCATGAATTTGTTCATTCCTAATTTTATCTTTCGAGTTTTACCACAAATCCATCTTAGCATTCGCATCTCCGCGACAACTATTTTCCTACACATTTTATTTTTTGGTTGCCTAATACTCTGTCCCATATGACATAACAGGTCTAATGGCCGTCCTATAAAATTTTTCCTTTAACTTCAAAAGTATATGCCGATCACACAATACACTGGTAGCAGTTCTCCACTTAACCCAACCTGCTTTAATCCTATGGATAACATCATCACTAATATCTCCATCATTTTGAATAATCGAGACTAAATAACGAAAATAATCACTTCTAGGTATCACTTGACCTTCCAATTTCACCACATCCCCGTTTGTCCTCCAACTCCGCATGTGTTGTGCTTAACTTCTTATATTTATTTTAGACATTGCCGGTCCCAAGCCCGGATAAAGAAAAAGGCATGCATTAGGTAGCTGATAGGCAGCGTAAAACTTTGTCAGATCCGTATGACCAAGTTGCACAATAATAATAATAATTTCAAAAAATAAGATTTTTGCTAATTAACTAAAAATTCAATATAACGTACTTCATAAAATTGGTTGATGAAGCCCGGTGCCATCCACACATCCTCCTCCTCATAGAAATAGTGGTGTTGGGGATCATTATATGGACCCCTCTCTTCTCTAACCACTGTGCGGGAAAAAACAAATTATAACATTATTCAGATAACAACTTCAAGCACTTGAATGGTAACCATAAGAGTTTACATCGAATCATTTCTATCACATTCAACCTATTATAAAATTTTCTTTCATAGTCAATGTAGACTTGGCTCGCTCAATAAGTAGTAACACACAAAATTCGTCAATCAAGTCCATTTTCCCAAGTGTATACCAAATTGACATGGAGTAATGGTTACTTAGTACTAACGTGATGTAATGCTTCACAAACTTATAAGCCTTTTTTATTATCCAAATTGATGTCATTCTTGATAAGATATATTGATGTAACTGGCAGGAACATGCACAACATGACGTAAATTAATTTGTCGATGGCAATATAGAAATACACTCAATAAAAAGAGAGTAATACTCAAATTGGAGAAATGTAGAATGATCTTACTAAATGGGGTGAGGAGATATTTATAGGGGAATGGGAAGGATCTAGAATCAGGTCACCAATAACTAAGAAGGAAATGGGCCTAGACCCATGTGATGTCACATGGCCTAGGTGCACCCCCTTCACAACCCTTTCCTATAATACCCCATCTAGAAGGCTTCCCATTAACCTTATAATACAAAAACAAAATGCGCTAGAGATACAAGAAAACTAATAAAAATAAAAGGGACTGAAAATAATAAAATAACCCTGAAGTTTCACTAATTTCCATCACAACAACTAGGAAAATAGGGTTGCTCTCTCATTCTCATTCATATTCAAATGGTAAATAATCACAAAGGGAATGGGGGACCTTTATTTATAGGCCTTACAAGCCTTGTCCACCAAAACACCTAATAATGTATATAACCAAACGATAAACATCAAAAATGATAAACATACATCCTATTCTAATTCTACAACCTAAAATAGCACCTAAATATCCTAAAGTACCAAAATACTAATTCCCCCGTCATAGTGTCACTCCCCTAGTAGCCTACCATACACATCATATACCAGATATTTTAGAAAGAAAACCCAAAGAATATAGTTAAAGCATACTTCCATCAGGCTTGTTAATAAACATCCGAGCCTTAGCTGCAGCCACTTCAGCTATACCTGAATGCATCTGAAATAACCTACTATAAGTCAACTTACCATAACTATCTTAAATTTCAGAGAGAGAGAAAGAGAAAGATGGGGGGTTCTTAGGTTACCGCTGAGATCTCCGCATCACAACCATAAGAGTCCTCCAATAGCTCTCCAAAATAGAACCGACCCTGCACACAAAACATGCAAAAGAAGCTATAGAACGTACCAATTCATTAGTAAGAACAATGCCCAAGTATCAGCTGCTACATAATTAAAGTGCTAACCATTCATTAGACACCCAAATCTATGCTGTCAATGAGGTTTTGAATTTTGCACCTACTAGTATGCTCAGATATTATGCACCTTCTAGTTGTATTGGGATCTTTGTTTAGCATAACGTATATAACAATTCCACAGCTAGAAGAGAACCAACAATTTAACATATCTTCCACACACTTACAAATATTGTACGCTCATTGACTGCATATACACCACAACCATGCATTCTGCCATGCTTCCATTGACCAGCATATCGATACCGACCTTTCTCCCTGTCACCATCACAATTAAATCCATAATGATGTTTTTTTAGATGCAAAAACATATTTGTATCACGTTCATAACTAAAGAACGCAAAAGGACCTCTTCTGGAAATGAAGAAAATTATACAAAACTCAAAATGTGCAAGCCTTCAAATTAATATTTCCATGTGCATATGCTCACGACCTAGCAGATTCTTTGTACATTATCATGCAATGCGATTATTCCAATATGACCATAACCCAACAACTATCTAAATGTACAAAATATTTATTACCAAAATTTAGAATTTATTTATACGATTTGTATCAACATCAATTTATGAGTAAAATATTGTCAGCTCTTTCACTAGAAAATAATACATTGGTTCAGTTGCATGAGTTTCAACCATAACAGTCAATACACCAATTTCCAATAAATATCTGCTTTCATTGTGAGTTAACTACTAAAAAGTTTTACTATCGAGAAGCGAAGTAGAAGGGGGAAGCAAAGAAGGAGAAATTCTCAAAAACAAATATGATGCGAGGAAAATCGTAGCAAGAATTTGAAGTTTTAGTTTTGTTGAAATTTATAAAACAAGGTAACTTATGATCATTATTTGACTACTTGACTGCTTTAACATGAACTTACGGTTGCTTTCCGAATTGTTTGGTCCATTCATTATTCTCATAGAAAGGGATTTCATATTTTCCCCCAGCCAAGCGAATACTATCTTCAATATCCATCTCCAGCCACTCTCTATCTTCAGGGTCCATGAAATCTCTTGATATTATTTTCCCTTCAGCACGCATTTTCGCTTCAAGCCTGTGAAATTGAATAAGGGTTATCTCGATAGAGGTTTTTTTAAGAAAAAGAAGTAACAACTTGAGATCTAAATGCTGAACTATATTATGAATGCCTTGGTAAATGGATAGGGGAAAATAAACATACTTCGAACCTGGAACTGGTTCTATATCAGGTATTTCAACTTCAACAACCCCATGACCCTCCATGTTGTTTTGAAGCCATTCACCTTCATACCTGTGAGAACCAAGTGTTTGTAAGAAATCCTAAAAAGGATAGGCTGAGTAGATTTTTGCTCTCCCCGAGTCATTATTATACGAAACAGTGACAACTGCAAAATTAAGAGAAAACTAACCTGACCAGCCCTTGCTCAGCAACATAAACACCTTTTCCATGTGCCAAATCATCCCAAACAGTGCCTTCGTACCTTTAACAAATGAGAAGGTCGTCAACAGCAGAAGTATTGATAGGGAGAAAATGCACCAAATTTACCTTTAACATCAAACTAAGTTCGACCTTTTGGGGAAGTCAGTAATCTATCTGCACATTTAATTGTCCTTGAGACATTCAATGATAAATAATGGACTAAAATGCATGTTGTTAGCTTAATTCACTAGGCCAAAATCAAATAGAACATTATGACACATCCCGAACAACCTAAGTCAGAGATATCTCTATTGTTTTAGCAATTATCATGAAATCCAGCCCAACCAATGCGTTCATAATTAAAACAAATATACATGGGAATTGCCACCAAACATCAGCAACTAGTAAACCAGATATTAGATCAAACCAAACATAATATTAATATCGCAGAAGGGAAGTATTCCAAATGTCATTTAGCATGGTAGGAAAAGATTCAACGAGGGGTAAACCAGAAAGGGTGATTAAGAAAGGGGTAAACCAGATAGTGCTTCAGAGAACCAGGGAGGGGTAAGTCAAAGAGGGTATGGAGATGTAACTCCCTCAATCAAAAAGACAGGACTCAGTAATAATAATAACGCGTGAGAGTATTGAGTGTTGACAGAGGGGGTGAGAGAGAGGCATGGAGATAAGCATACACAAACACAAAGTAATTTAAGTGGTTCGGCAACTTTGCCAATATCTATCAAATATCTTAATTCCTCAATCATGTTTTCAACTCAAGTTAAAGGTCCCATAATTAATTACCTAAAAAATCCAGACTCAAATAAACGCTTAAAGAAATAGAATCATCCTCCCATCAAACTCACATATAAATAGAAAGGATTGTATATTCAATTGAAATCAGGTCTATAAACAAAAATCAAGTACGTCAAGATACAAGAAGCATTGAATAACAAGTATCAGAACACAAAACCGAATGTCATAAATTTTTAAAAGCAATTCTTAACAAAATGACCATCATGCTAACATTGTGTATAAGAAATAATGAACTTTATTAATAAAGAAAAAGAATAAAAAGTTGAGAAACAAACTGTGCACCAAGTTACATCGAGAAGAAGCTTCACCAAGCACAAAAAATCTCCTCTCAACCTGACATCCCTCTAACTCAAATTAATACAAAAGATAAAGTTCCCTAAATGCTAATGATATAGATGCCCACAACGCCGCAAAATTTAACTTTTTCCCATATCAATTATACATCCTCCCACCTTTTCTCAACCATTCTACCACTCCTATCTAGCCAACCAACAAAAAAAATACCAACATCATGCATCTACAAAGACATTTTCTGACGTGAACTACTCGTCAATGACCTAAAAAATAAGACACTTTGATTTCTAGAGAGAGAAACAAAAGAGTTCTTCTATTCAAGAATTGAAAAGCGAGTACAAATGAGAGAAACAATCCTATTTATAGGGGCTGAATTACTTGCTAATCACGTAATTAGCTAAAATGACTAAAAGGGTCTACTAAAATAAAAGAATACCTAATTAGTCCCAAACATGCTTGGCAACTAATTAAAGGCTAAAAAGAAAATAAAGAATTAAAATAAAAGAAAGAATAATACAAGATATTAAAAATGACATTTAAACCCTAATATGACCCATTTCCATCACTCTCTCCGCCTTCGAAAAAGTTCATCCTCGAACTTAAAGATTGTTGAGGTCGAATGCAACATGTTTCAAAATGTGCGGAAGGGGCAAAACTTGAGAGGCCAAAAAGCAATTTGCGAAAAAAAATTGAGGAAGATTCTTGAATTCTTGTGGCAATCTTCATCTTCTTCCTCATGCCGCTCATATCCAACGCAAAATATCTACCCCCGGGGTTAAAAATCATTTTCTTGGCCTCAAACCCTAATTCTTGAACTTAAAGGGTTTTCTTGAAGCTGGAAATATAGGACAGCTGCTCCGTAGTCACATCAAGGGGTTTGGGACGCTTTCTGGGGTCGGAATGATGGGCAGGGCACTTGGGTAGAACCCTGGGCAACTCCGGGTTTGGGTTTTGGGTTAGGGAAAGTCGGGGAAGAGGTGTTATGGGCTCAGAAGGGTTTTTTTTATGGTCAGGATTTGAATGAACAGGGTCGGAGGGCTGGGTGGGGCGGTTTGGGGCAGATGAAGGGCCATCGGCCACCAGAAAGGTGGTCCGACGCAGCAGGGGTGCAGTCTGACGCTTGTCAACAGGTTTTGGGCCAAGAATGGAGAGTTCTGGCGCCGGAAATTGATGATTGGGGCTGTCGGCAACCTCAGGTTGTTTTCTGGGGTTGTGGAGACTGAGAGGGTGGTCGCGAGGGGGGCGGACAGGCTGGGAGTTGGTCGAAGGGTTAGAGGGAAGTAGGGTGGGGGTTGGTTGCAGTGGTTGGTGGAAGAAGGGTGGTAGGAGGGAAAACTAGGGTAAGGGTTTTGCAATTTGGAGAATTGCAACATTAGGGTTTCAAATTGTTCTTGATATTTTTTTGCCATTTCATCCATTCGTTGTCTCAATTCTTGATTGAATTGTCTAAACTCTTCGTTAATCTCATCTTGAATTTGGTCTGTCTTTTTCGAAGCCATTGAAAAATGTAGGATACAATTTTGATATTCACCTCACACCGATACACACGAACACCAATGTTTGGAGCTGCACCCGCTCTGATACCAATTTTACATGAACTACACGTCAATGACCTAAAAATCAAGACACTTTGATTTCTAGAGAGTGAAACAAAAGAGTTCTATTCAAGAATTGAAAAGTGAGTACAAATAAGAGAAACAATCCTATTTATAGGGGCTGAATTACTTGCTAATCAAGTAATTAGCTAAAATGACTAAAAGGGTCTACTAAAATAAAAGAATACCTAATTAGTCCCAAACATGCTTCACAACTAATTAAAGGCTAAAAAAAAATAAAAGAACTAAAATAAAAGAAAGACTAATACAAGATATTAAAAATGACAATTAAACCCTAATACGACCCATTTTCCATCATTTTCCCCTTTGGTGGTTTCACACCTGCAAAGACAATTTCCCCTTTGGTGGTTTCACAAACTCCAACACCTTTAGTAACATATGCATACCCTCAACTCTCATATTCCAAAAACACCAACCATAATAAAGAATATAGCTCAACAACCTATGAAGCACCGACACTCTCCCGGAAGCCACGATTCAGCTTTGACACGAGTCCGACACCCGACACGATCTGACACGCTCCGGCACGTTGCCGACACGTTGGGACATATTTGGACACGTTGCCGACACGCTGGGACCATAGTTGTCAAAATCGTCCGATTCGCGATTCGAATCGGACGATTCGATTCGATTCAGTACCAAAACGATTCGAATCAACCTTCGAATCGCAAATGTCTAAAGAATCGGACCGAATCGGCGATTCACGATTCGAATCTTCCGATTCGGGTCCGATTCGGTCCGATTCACGATTCGGTCCGATTCACTTTTTTTTTTTTTTTTTTTTTTTTTTTTTTTTTTTTTTTTTTTTTTTCGCGATTTTTTTACATTAAATTAATATTTAGGCTCTTTATGATATATATATATTTGTTTTATGTAGGGTGTTTTAAATTAATATGTAGGCTGTTTTATGAAATATTTTTGTTTTTTACATTTTTAAGCTTAAAATGGATGAGAACATGTACTACGGTTAATTTTTGTGATATATTTTGGTATATTATCATGTGCTATGATTAGTTTTTTGTCATATTACGCTTAATTACCAATTCTATAGTGTTAAATTCCATTTACATATGTTTTACTACGTTTTTATCGTTTGGTTCCGATTCGACCGATACGATTCACGATTCGATTCACGATTCACGATTCGGGGGGTAAACGATTCACGATACGATTCGCGATTTGACAACTATGGCTGGGACACGTAAAAAGGACACTTTTTATTTTTTTATTTTTTTTTCTTGTGTGATTATGGTTCTACCTTATTTATGATTTTTAATGTTAAAGTGTGTTTGAATTTTGTTTTATATGGTCAATTTTCTTAATTTCATGTTAAGAATGCTCTAATAATGTATTTTATGAAAAAAAATATGTTTTATTTCATTAATATATATATTATATATTTTAACATATATTATATATTATACGTATCCTAGCGTGTCGTATCCTAGTTTTTGAAAAAATCACGTGCGCGTGTCGCGTGTCGTGTCGAAACACGTATTACGTGTCGAGTCCGTGCTTCATAGTCAACAACTCAACAAAGTCTTTTCCCAATTATTTGGGGTCGACTATTCCATAATAAAGAAGAAGAAGAAGAAGAAGAAGAAGAAGAAGAAGAAGAAGAAAAATTTAATTTAAAAATAAATAAAAAATACAAGAAAAGACTAGTATAAAATATCCTCAACATTATAGAGCTCATATGTCGCATAAATAAAGTTCAAACTATTGTGATCATTATCCGGAATTATCCGCCATAGGAGATGCAAATTTAGCCTCTGTGTTTATGCGTGTATGTATGCATGGATGTATCTAGTTATATGTGAATATGTTCCTACAACATATAAACATGCAAAAAATATTGCACCTTAGAGAAGATGTAGCCTCTTTGAACCCACAAAGAAGTAATTTTGGTCTGATAGAAAGCATATGTAGTAGTTTTACGTACTTCAACTTTGATTTAGTTATATTTTTCCAGCTCCATTTATTTGAACGACTATAGTAAATATTTCTCACAATCTTACTGTTGGGGTTTGAGCATTTTTATGTTAGTGTATGAGTATAAATATTCCAACTCTAAAATACCAGTCCATAGGTATAGTTACTCTGGCCTTTCAAAAAAATTCCTACTAGGGCTCGGGTTATTTAAAGGGTTATAATGATCTCCTTCAAAGTTCACTACGATAAAAAGGAAAAATTCTTTTGTAATTGTCTGTTTGAGAGGCGCTTATATGCTACTTTCAAATTGGTGAGGGGTGCATACAATCTCTTGTCAAAGTCTCTTGATAATTGATCCCACGGTGTTAGAAGCGCCAAATGCAATTGTGGGGAGTAGGCAGGTCCAGTATGATGTTTTAGTTGCTAATGAGTGTGGTATGCATTATTAGTGGCGAATGACTGTGTGGTAGCAAAATTGAGGAGTGGGACTTCTGAGGTGGTCATATGCAAGTTTGACAGTATGAAGGTTTATGATCACATGAGTTGGTACTTTGTTTTGTATGTAAAGGATCAGGTTCATGATGTGTAGTTGGGGAGCGGAAGTGATTATCTATCACAACATTTAGAGGCCAAAGGCTCAATTTTATCTCTTTAATTTAACTCTCAAAATATCGCCGTGAATACAAATGGGAGGCCAAGGCCTTATTTAAAGAAAAGGTTAACTTGCTAGTCAAGCTAACCCTCGAAAGAAAAAAGAGTAAAAAGGACAAAAATTAACAAAGGACAAAAGTAACATAAAAATGACCAAAATAACCCTCCCTAAAAAAATTCAAAACTTGCCAAGTACTTTGTATACTGGTAGTAAAAATCTGAGTCGATGCGCAGGAGAGTAGCCTCGGTGATCCAAGAATTCCCCTAATCGATCCATCCATGCCAACGGAAGAGCAAGCGGGTATAATCCCCAAAAGTAGAAGAACTTGTCTAAGAGGGAAGGATCCCCTCAATATGGCCAACATGGGGATCGGACTAGAAGACCCTCGGCCAATGTTTTTAATCGCGGTCGCGCAAGGTGTCGCGTTTTGGCTCCGGAGTCGCATCGCGCAAGCAATTCGTGCATTTCATTTTTTTTATTAGAAAAACATATAAAATAACATTTTAAACTGAAATTTGTAAAATAATTAACATTTTAAACTGAAAATTATAAAACAAATAACATTTTAGGCTCAAAATTATTAAAAAAATAAAAAATATATATAATAATAATAATAATAATAATAATAATAATAATAATAATAATAACATTTTAAGCTGAAATTTTGTAAGCAACTAACATTTAAACTAGAACTTATTAAATATTAACATTTTAAACTTAAAATTATTAAATATTAACATTTTAAGTGAAATTTATAAAAACAAATAACATTTTAAAATCAAAATTATAAAACAAATAACATTTTAGACTGAAATTTTTTAAATAAGTAACATTTTAAACTAATAATTATAAAATATTAACATTTTAACCTGATATTTATTAAAACAAATAAACATTTTAAACTGAAAATTATAAAACAAAAAACATTTTAAGCTAAAATTTTTTAAATACATAACAATTTAAACTGACAATTATAAAAACAAGTAAATATTTTGAGCTGAAATTTTGTAAATAAGTAAGATTTCAAACTGAAAATTATAAAATATTAAAATTTAAACTGAAATTTCTAAAAACAGATAACATATTTAAACTGAAAAATATAAAACAGAGATCTCTTTCTATATAAAAAATGAAAAAAAATGTTATTAAAAAGAGATCTCTTTTTATAAAAAATGAGATGCACTTTATATAAAAAAGTTATAAAAGGATTTATGAAATTTCAAAAACAATAAAAAAAAAAAGCACAAGTTCCGGTGAAGAAATAAGTTTTTTTCATTAGGGGAAAAAACAAAAAAAAATAAGTTCCGGTGAAGAACAGCTGCCGAAGTGGGGAAAAAAACGCTGCTGAAGTTCCGGAGACTCAAAAAGCTGGGCGGAAGCTGTTTTCCGGTGAAGAGGTAGGGGTTTTTTTTAGGGATCGGACAAACATAGCTGCTGAAATGAGAGGAAGGTTTTTTTTTTTTTGTTTAAAACCTATGTACTTACCAAAACAGCAACGTTTTGGTAAGGCATAAGCTTAAAAAAAAGCCCCGATTGCGTATCTGTAGCGCCCTTTTGCGCACTTTTGCGCTAAATAGTGCTAAATAGCGTACGCAATTCATGCATCCCAAATAGCAGTCCTGTTTGCGTTGCTTTTCTGCTCCGCAAAACGCTATTGCGCGCTATTGCGTTCACAATAGCGCGCTTTTAAAAACACTGCCCTCGGCTAAAGGTAAAGGAATGGTGGAACATGTGTACCATGAAATGGAGAGAGGTCCGCTACATTGAACGTGCGGTGCATGCAAAAGTCAAGTGGTAAGCCCATCTCATAGGTGTTGTCCCCACAACTGCGAACAATGGGAAACGGGCCGAAACGGCATATGTGGAGCTTATCCTTACGTCAGAGTACATCATAAGAAGGTCGTCCGGCTGGAAGACGATGGCGTGTCGGTGGGCATCCGTAAGAGGCATAGATGCGCTGAAGTAGAGCACAAACATTAGCTTGGATAGAGATCAATCGGACAACGAACTCAGCAGCAGTGGGACTGAATGGGGTGGTGGGAGGCAACTCTGCTAAGTCAATTGGGATGGTAGGGGAGGTGTCCAACATAATCTGGAATGGAGACAATCCCGAGGAGCGGTTCACGGCGTTGTTGAAAGCAAAGTTTGCATGTGCAACGACAATATCCCATCTTCGGAGAATCTCCGAGCAGATCGCCCACACTCCTATTGACAACCTTTGTTTAGCCATCTGTCTAAGGGAGGAAGGTGGTAGAAGGGAGGAAGGTGGTAGAGAACTAGAGTGAACAATGGAAAAGGCCCCAAAGAGTGCGCCAAAAAAGTTCCATAAACCGGACATCCCTATCTGAGGTGATACCATGGAGGCGGATTATCTATTAAAAGTAAAGGGTAGCAACATGGGACAAGTCGATCGTCAAAGAGCAAGGAATGAAGTGAGCCATTTTAACGAACCGATCCACGACAACATAAAATGGGATCATGTTCTCGAGTGATGCAAGGAAGTCCCATGATGAAGTCCATAGAAACATGCTGACACGGCCGATCCGGAATAGGAAAAGGAGTGTATAACTCTGCATTCGTGTGCTGCCCTTTGGCAGTCCGTCAAGTGTAACACTGTTGGATATAGGTGTTTGTGCCCCGCCATGTAGTAAGCTAATAAAAGGGCTCCTGAAGAGCAAAGTGAGTGCAGGACTACACCATGTGTCCCACCACTCCACCGGAGTGAATCTCAAATAATCTTCTCCCGGAGAAGAGGCGGGAATGCAGAGGTTGTATCCCGGAACAGAAATCTATCCTGAAGCAAGTAGTTAGCGCAGGCCCCGATGTTTTGTTTACATGCCGCATAAGTATAGCCAAACTGAATATCGAAAGAGTACAATGCCCAAACCTCATCAAAGCCAAAGGCCTGGCTGCGGATCATGACAAGAGCATGAGTACAGCGGCTAAGGGCATCAGGCACTCGGTTGTCCTTCCGACTTATAGTGGAGGTCGAAAATGTACCTCTAGAGGTATGCGGTCCACCTGGCATGGCGATCACTGATTCGACATTAACTGTGCAAGTAACGGAGGGCCTCATGGTCTGACTTGATGACAAACTCTTGTGAAGGAGATAGGTCTGCCAAAACTTCATGGAAGCGCGAGGATCAGGGTCGAGTATATCAAATTCTTGATGCGACGAAAGGCACTGATCGCTTCATTCGTCCATCGAAACTCAGGGCTAGAGGAGACCTACATCAGGTCAAAAATAAGAGCCGTGCTAAAATCCGCGATGAAATGCCTGTAAAATCAGGTAAGCCCGTGAAAGCTGCGGACTTGAGAGATAGAGGTGGGGGTGGGCCAACTCACAATAAGGTGAATCTTAATCTCATCGACACGTATCCCATCACCAAAGACCACATACCCAAGGCAAGTTACTGAAGGTACCATAAAGGAACATTTTTCCAGGTTGAGGTAGATACGCTTTGCGCGAAGGACGGCCAATACTTGGGCCAAGTGCTCCTCCTCAAATCGGCTGTAAGTGAGGATATCATCAAAATACATCACCACAAACTTGCCCATGAAAGATCGAAGGACCTGGGTCATAATGCGCATATAAGTGGATAGCGCGCTAGATAATCCAAATGGCATAACGGTCCACTCGTACAAGTCGTCGTTCGTCTTGAAGGCGGTCTTCTATATGTTCCCGGAACGCATACAAATTTGATGATACCCACTCTTCAAATCTAACTTGGATAAAACTCGTGCTCTGTGCAACTAATCTAACATGTCCTCCAGGAGAGTAATGGGAAAACGATACTTGACCATAATCTTGTTAACGGCCACGCTGTTTAGACACATCCGACAACTTTCATGTTTCTTGGGGCTAAAAGGGCGGGAACGGCACAAGATGACATGCTCTCAGATAAGGCCCCGGTCAGATAAGGCCCCGGTCAGACAATTTAGACACTTACCGCTACAACTCCTCATGCTCAGTCAAAAATATACGGTAGTGCCAAACGCTGGGAATAGATGCTCCTGGCATGAAATCAATCGCATGTTGAATGTCTCTGGGGCGGAAGCTCATCCGGTGGATGCGACCACATCGGAGTAGGAATCCAAGAGGTCTTGAATATCAAGCGGTATGCTTCCACTCAGTGTCCCGATAGGGCTAATAAGTGCATAACATAGCCCTTGTTCCTCGGCTTTAGCAGCCAGAGTGGTGTGAGAAACAATGAGGGCTGAGGGTTGAGGAGGACGAAGCTCTTACATCGACTGGATCATAAACTGCTAACCCTGGTGCTGAAAGGTGTAGGTAATGGCGCGACCATCATGCATGCTCAAATGGTCGTATTGTCGAGGTCTACCCAACAGTAAGTGACAAACATGCATATCAACACAGTGCATACGATCTCATCAGTGTACGAACCAATTGAGAATGGGATGTGGCATTGTCAAGATGGCGCGATGGAGTTACCGCTACCTAACCACCCAATACGACACGACCTAACAAGTGGGTATGTCAAAGCCCTAGCTTATCAACCATCCCCTATGCGACAAAGTTGTCGATGGCTCCCCCGTCGATGATGATTGTGCATAAACATTCTTTGAATGTTGAATGGTTGAAGAAGATACTTATCTGATGCCAAACAGAGTCGTCTAGGGGGTCGGTGCTACTAAGGAGGGTGTGAGACATCACGTGGACGTGGGTGGTGTCATCGGGCTTGGGGTTCTAGTAGGGGGAGGGTACCGGAGAGAGCGGCGGATTTTGTTTAGAGATGGCAAAAATTTTAGCGTCGACTGCAAATTGAAGGAACTTCTGAAAGAGGCGAAGGGCACCCGGTGTAGAGACGAGTTAAATCTGGGCAGTGTTATCTTGGAGGGGGTTGCTCTGGATGGCCAACATTTAGGGGTTGAAGGCTGAAGTGGGGTTCCTGCCCAAATCTGCTTGGTGGGATACTGGACGGAGGAATTTCGATTGAGAGTGGTCGACGAAGGGCCAAAAGTGACCGTAATGATGGATCGAGGTGGTATTCCCCCGGAGCTGCGCTGAATTTATTCCGCCGGCGCTGGGTTAAGACTGTTTTTGGTCCCGGAAAAGATCACCGATCGAGAGGGGTTAGTTTGGTGCCTCAGTAGAAGGACAGTGGTGTAATACCCAGTATTTTTATAATAAATTTAATTAGTAGAATTTAAATTAATTTGGCAGAATTTAATTAAATAAATTACTTAATTGTAATTGCATGTTTATTTGATTCATTTATGCATGTTATGTTTACTCGTAGAGAATAAATTGCATGTTAATTAAATTATTAGTATGTGGTGTTCAACATAATAAAAGTGTGTAAATTGGGTAGACATAGTTTGGGCATGTTCCGAGATAATTTGGGGACTCGTTTAGGTGTTTTACACATATAAAATTAGGTATGGGGTATAGGTATACCATTAAGGGAGTTATTGGGTCAATCGAGTAAGGTTTCGGGCTTGTTTCGGGGCCCAAATGTAGGGGCGGCAATTCGTGTATTTGGGTCGTGTTTTGGGCCGACACGACATGACAATAGTTTTTCGGATACGAATTCGTGTTTTTTTAGTTGACATGAACGCGACCCAAATAAAAACGACATAACACGACACGACACGAATAACACGATTTCTTAAAATTTCACACTAAATTAAACATAAATAGACACAATAAACCGAATAAAAACACGACTAACACGACAAAACACGATAACAAGACTTACACGACTCATAATTTTGACACGAACACAACACGACGCGATTTCGCGTCAAAAAAACTCGACACAAACACAACATATCGTGTCAATTTCGTGTCGTTCCGTGTCATGTTTTCGTGTCGTTTCTAAAATTGTCACCCCTACCCAAATGTGGGGGTTTATGGGTAACTCGGGATTAGTGTTATAAGAGGGTAAATAACAATTAAGAAATTACTTTCCCATCCACTACAACTCAACTCTAGCAGTCTCACACCCATTGGAGAAGTTATCAAGGATAGAGAAGGGAGGAAGATCAAAGATCCAAGAGAAAGAAACCCTCAATCGTCAAACTAAGACAAGAATTCTCTTGCTAAATTAATTTCCAGTATGTTTCTTAATTCAATTATGAATTTTCTCATATAAATTTCTAGGTTAAAGTTGATGAATTGATGTGTATATGATTGGAATAAACCTCATTAAGATTTAAGAACAAATTTAAAAGTACAACATGCAAGGATTGGATTAATTGGTGTTAAATCCAAAAATTGATTAATCATGTTGATTGGTTATGAAATTTTAGAACTCATGTTGTGGGAATGACAAATATGATGTAAACTTGTAAGAAAGAAAGGTTCTTGAATGGATTAAAAGAGAAGATTGAATCTTGGAAAATAAGGTTTGTATAGTGCATAATTTTTTATGTAAATTGTTATCGAATGAATTGGATGTGTGTTCGGGATTATTTTCATGTAGAAAACTGTTGTTTCATAGTTGGGAATAGATTAGAGTCTGTACATTAGGTTTGGGTGAAGGTTAGAGACATCTTGGAGGAAGGGAGAAGGCAAAATCCCGTCATTTGTTCGTCAAGGCAGTCCAGCCAACCAAACCGATTCGCTGGGAGGGGCGAACCGGCTCGGTTGCCTGTACTCATTCCCCCTTGCCTTTTGTGGTTTTCGTGATTTGTTGGGGGTTCGGCATGGATTACGGAGTCCGGGAGATGAAATTGAACTTCTGGAAATACAAGGAAAAAGTTAGGAAGTACCTTAGATTAATCGGGAATGAGTTCCGTAAAAGGGTTGAAGTTAACAATTAACTAAATAATTAATTCTTAAAGTAGAAATATTAATTGGAAATTAATGAGACTACTTGGGGGTAATTATAGAGTTAATTACTTATATATATTAAGGGATAAAAATATGTATTTATTTATTTGTGTGAACATACCCATGTTCGTGGACGGTCTATCGATTAGGGTTGCGTACGTCTCGGGACCGGAGCACGCATCGGTAGCGCCACGTATGAGGAGGTAGGTGTAGAGGCTGAGATCCATTGTCACCGTCGGGGGTATGGAATAGTGTACTGCGCAGGGACCACCCCGCTTGTGTGTGTTTTGTGATGTCCATTAAGATAAGGGATCTTCCGAACTTACCGATAGAGCACGAACAGGATCCTGAAGGTAAATGCCTTTATTTGTCATATATATGTAAAGACAAATATAATTATATAAATTAATTGAGATTAAATCCATGTAGTCTAATGAGATAGACAATTGATAACGAACCCAACATTACATATTGCATAGTGGATGTTATGTAACTTCTTGTGGGTAGTATCGTAGGGGGTTACCCTAGGAACTAGAAAGCACATGTGTAGACGATTAGCTTTTCAGTATATGAATTATGCTAGATGCATCGAATATTACCTTATTGTCATAGTTGTCAGACTTTCATATTTGGAACTTGTGTTCGTATTCGTATAGTATTGCACTTAGATGAGGGGTGAGATACTTACTGCATGTGAGTGCCGATGGGCGGTGCATACTTTGAATTAACTGCATAATTGTATTTTAATTGCGTAAGATAATTCTTGCAACTCTAGGGCGCCGACTCAAATTATAAAATATTTTTCCCCCTAGGTTTTCCTAGACAGGTGCAGCAGGGCTGACAGGAGATCAGACTTGGGGTCACATTTGCTCATCAGTCGTTCATATTATTCGACTCTAGTTTAGGTTATTATTTCCCTTCCAGTTATTTTTATTATTCGGAGATTGTATAGCGTAAGCCCAAAGTTTATTATTCAGTCTTTTGAGATCAGTCGTACTTATGTTGGAGGTTTTATTACTATCTGGATATTGGACTTATTTATTATTAGTTATTAATTAAACCGGTTTAATCGTGCATGTGTTTTAAAATAAAGACGTTTTATTATGGTTTGATGTTGAAAATGATATAAATAGATTGACAAGCCCCATCTTCGGCGTATTATGTTTGGCCAACCTTTATGCGGAAAATAGGGGTTGTTACAGTTGGTATCAGAGCATTTAGTATCTATCGTCCTTAGGATCTGTGTCGCTTTCATTACGTTCTGCGTTGCGTTCTTCTATATAGAGCCTATGATTAGCAATCGTTGTACTCTTTACGATCTGTTACTAAGACGAACCTCGTCTACTTTCAAATGGCAAATGGTAGGCGAGGTAGACCACGAAGTGTCACCACACACGCTGCAGAGGAGAGGGCTCAGCAGGAGCTGCAGCCACAACCACAAGCACCACCAGCACCACCCGGGGTTACTCCAGCAAACATTGCCACAATAGTGACACAGGTTGTCTACGGCGATGACTGCTATGTTACAGCATTTCCAGCCACCATAGTAGCAGCCACCACCATCACCCTCGCAGCAGGTGGTGCTACCCGTTCAGGCACAGGGCTCGGTAAGGGAGAGAGCTAGAGAAGCCATCACTATGGGGCACCCGCCAGAGTTTACTGGGAGTCCCGATGTATTGGTGGCCAGTCAGTGGAAAAATGACATTCAGCAACACTTGAGGATGGTTGAGTGCACGAGGGTGCACAAGCAGATGTTAGCCTCGTTTCGCCTGGTAGGAGCAGTCTTACAGTGGTGGGAGTTTGTCACCACACTGGAAGAAAGTGACAGAAACAATTGATGAGTTTTGGGGCATGTTTGAGGGAAAGTATTTCCCACCGGCAATGAAATCCGAGATGAAAAGGAAGTTCCTAGACCTTAAGCAGGAAGGTCGCACAGTAGCTGAATATGAGGAGGAGTTTACTGAAGTCCTATTTTGTTGGGGACGAGGTAAACACTGAAGAGAAGAAGATGGGGAAGTTCTTATCAGGGACGGCTTGGCACATCGGACAATCATTGTTGAGAAATCCGGCTTTTACCACTTACACCCAGATGGTGAATGCCGCTTTGCTACATTGTAAGGACCACGGGTTGTTTCAGAAAAATAAGGGGGAGAAGAGATCCAGTTCAGAAACATCGAGCCGACAGGGTAAGACAAATGGAAATGGAAGTCAGAGGACCCGGCAGTTTGAGGGGTCATAGGCGAGTGATCGGCATAAGCGGCACAAGGGTTCCGATGATCGGAACGAGCAGGGCCAGCAGCTGAGAGACCATCGGGGGCCAATGGCAGCAGGGCCAACAGAGACAACAGCTAGATAGGCAGCAAGGCCAACAGAGACAACAGCTAGATAGGCGTCAATTTAAGGGGAACTGTTAGGTCTGTGGAGAGAAGGGACACTTAGCGAGGAAGTGCCCTCAGGGCAATCGGACGGCACAAGCACTAGAGGACAACGAGGGCACCAGACACCTCAAAGGCAGCGTCAGCCGTTCGCGATCCAGCCAGTGGCGACAGTGCCAGCACTACCCGCCCCACCTCAGGGACAGCAAGCAATCGCAGTTACAGTATAGGCATGTGTATCCCGTCGCCCCTGGAGAATCAGCACCAGCATTGGGTATGTTCAGTATTCTTGAGCATGTAAGGCTTATTTAGTTTGACACTGGTGCATAGTACTCAATTGTTAATACTACTCTGTTAGTGCATCGAGGATTGTAGACTTAGCATTTGACATAGTGCTTTACGTTGATTCACATGTGGGTAAAAGGGCACTTATACGTTCTGTTTGCAGAGGTATAGAGGTTGATATTGGGAAACTTAGGTTCGTGGCAGACCTATTTGCATTAGATATGTCGGAGTATGGCTTTATCCTAAGGATGGATCGGCAAGCCACTTACGGGGCTTGTGTTGATTTTTATAGGACCGTTTGGAGTTAATGGTCAAGTGTAGAACGACTGGTTGGACAATGGTGTTCACCATAGCTGTGAGAACTATTATGAAAATTATCAAGTTTTGGGTCTAGTTATGGTAAAATGGATGGCGATGTAAACTTGGGTTAGTATGATGACTTTAGGAAATTTGGTGCACTTAAAGAGAGTGCAGCATATTGAGACGTCTTAACATTTGGGAGGATTTTGAGGAAAGATTTGGGTACGGATAAATTTCGATTAAAGAGCGCAAAATTGATGTGGCACTTAGATTGGGCAAGATTCATTTGTGTTGTTGAACCGTTAGTGATTTCGGTGAGAATAATGTGCGAGTGTTTGGACATGGGAGTAGGGTCACCGTGCGATTTCGGAATATGAAGAGCGACAACAAAATTGGAAAATTTGTATAATAATGATATGACTTGTGCATCACATACGTGTGTTTTATTGATGTACTAATAATGGATAAGGTTTATGGACAAGTAGATGTCCAAATATAAATTCTGGATATAGTAGCGTATGACCAATGATGGTTCGATGAAATTTTATAAACCTTATATTGTGAGAGTTTATACAGACATGGGAATTCTAGCTGCGGGTTTCGCATGAATTGGAAAGTGTTGCCTTATCGAGAGTAGGCACAACAATGTGGAGATTTGTGGATTGGTTAATTGACGTATTTCTTGAATTAGGGATACAATGAATTTTCGACTCAGGGTACGGACATAGACTATATGCTAATGACGGCATACTCTAAGGGATGAATAAATGCGATGGTTATCCGAGGATGGTTTTATTGTAGTAGGTAAGAATATGCATAATGAGAAGCAATGGTATTGTAAAAGTTTTGGGTTACTTTGAGAGCTTTATGGCTAGCGGCGGCCTTAGTTACGAAAAGTTGTCTATATTCATGAATAGTGTTACAATAGTGACATCATGGAAAATGGGCAAAACTAGACTTTACTGGGATGGGTAGATCTTTAGAGGCTTAGAAGTGATTAAGCATTATACTAGATTTAAGGATGGTTAGAGGGTGTCCTATCATATGTGTAAAAAAGAACATGATGTTCTTAGCATTATTGGATCGATTGATTTAACGGTGGTTTAGTGTAACTCTTGGAAGGATGAGCCTTTTGTTGAAATTAGCACAAGTGGAAATCTATGTGGTTAGCGTATTGTTTTGTGTTTAGTATTGGACCAACGGATCTCAATAACCGACTAAGCTATGTAGTAGTGTGTCGGGAGGGTTCCTTGTTTGGATTTCGCTTACGAGACATCCCGCGTATTAAATTTAGCTAGTGTCGGGAGTTGAGAAATGTTTAAGTTCTAGGATGTTTTTGTTAATACGTTATACGTGTGTGGAGATATAACGCATCGGGCAACGTTATATTATATGAGTTAAGACCAGCGGGGACAAGGAGTGTAGTGATGAGAGCACTTAGAAATCGTTACCCCACTAGTGGAATAAGTTGGACAATCTATTGACGAATTGAGTCATGGTCAGCAGGATATTAAAGTATATTTTACCTTATAGATATGCATGGTATGTATAGTTCATTTTAGATGTATAGGTGTCATCCATATGTGATGTTTGTGCGTGAGTACATGTGATATGTGGCGTATGGGCGTCCCGATCACACTATGGTAGGGGTAGATGAGCTTTTTTTCTTTTGTCTCGCACGAGTATAGACTAATTGAGAATAAACTTATGATAATTATGCAGATTAAGTTTTGATGTTATGCTTCGGGGAATTCCGAGGACGGAATTCCATTGTTATGGGGGAAGAATGTAATACCCCGTATTTTCATAATAAATTAAATTGGTAAAATTTAAATTAATTTGGTAGAATTTAATTAAATAAATTCGTGAATAAATTACTTAGTTGTAATTGCATGTTTATTTGATTCATTTATGCATATTATGTTAACTCGTAAAAAATAAATTGCATGTTAATTAAATTATAAGTATATGGTGTTCTACATAATAAAAGTGTGTAAAATGGATAGATATAGTTGGGGCATGTTACGGGATGATCTGGGGACTCGTTTAGGTGTTTTACACATCTAAAATTAGGCACGGGGTATAGGTATACCATTAGGGGACTTATTGGGTCAATTCGGGTAAGGTTTGGGCTTGTTTGGGGATGCAACTGTGAGGGTTTATGTGTAACTCGGGATTAGTGTTATAAGAGGGTAAACATGGTTCAAAGTCTCGGTATCGGTCCCAGTATCGGACACCCGATTTTCAACTCGGTCGCGGTATCGGTCGCGCACGCAAATATACGCTATTTAGAGAGCGCAAAAAATTCCAAAAAAAAGATAGAAAATTTTAAAAAAATAAGATTAACAATGTGGACCAATGAGATACATTCAAACCCATCATTCAATATGCATTGCATTGTAGAATTGGTTATACTAAAGCGCGGCAGAGTTGTCAGATTCAATATTGCATAGTAAACCAATAATAATATTGAAAAACAAAAATGTACAATTTGTTTTAACAACAATGTATATTTTTTTCCATTTTTACAAAAATGTACAAAAGAACATTGTTACAACAATGTACATTTTTTTAACAACAATGTACATTTTTTTACATTTTTACAAAATGTACATTTTTTTAACAAATATGTATATTTTTTTTTACATTTTTATAAAAGCGTACGAAAGACATTTTTTACAAAAATGTGCATTTTTACAAAAACCTACAAAAGGACATTTTTACAAAAATGTACATTTTTTTAAACAAAAATATATATTTTTTTTACAAATATGTACACTTTTTTTTTACAAATATATATTTTTGTACAAAAATATATATTTTTTTACAAATATGTACATTTTTTACAAATATGTACATTTTTTTTAACAAAATAACATTTGTACAGAAATGTAAATTTTTTACAAACATAAATGTACATTACATATTTTTTGTAAAAGATTTGAATATTTTTTGTAAAAAAATAACTTTTCTTTGAAAAAAGAGTTTTAGTAGTCATTGTTAAAAAAAAGGGTACTACTTTTTAAAAGATTTATATATTTTTTTTAGTAGTCATTTAAAAAAAAAGAGTTTTATGTTTTAAAAAATTAATGTCAATAGTCTTGAAAAAGTAATACCATTCTGTAAATGTTACAATATATTTTCAACAACGAAGAAATATGGTAAAAGATAAAAGTTCTATCAAAAAATAAAACAAAATATGACAATATCGTTTGAATCGGTTGTCTCGACCGATATCGCGGCGAGGCGTGTCGGAATCGGTTGTCTCGGGCAATATCGCGGCTGTCTCGGCCGATTCAGTATTTTTTTTTAAACGTCTCTCGATATCGGATCGGTACCCTCCGATTCCGAGTTGACTCGACCGATACCGAGTCAACTCGGCCGATACCGAGTCAACTCGGCCGATACTTTGAACCATGAGGGTAAATAACAATTAAGAAATCACTTTTCCATCTACCACAACTCAAACCTAGCAGACCCACACCCATTGGAGAAGTACCAAGGCTAGAGAAGGGAGGAAGATCAAAGATCCAAGAGAAAGAAACCCTCAATCGTCAAACTAAAGCAAGAATTTTCTTGCTAAATTAATTTCATATATGTTTCTTAATTCAATTGTGTATTTTCTCATATAAATTTATGGGTTAAAGTTGATGTATTGATGTTTATACGATTAGAATAAACCTCATGAAGATTTAAGAACAAATCTGAAAGTATAACGTTGAAGGATGGGATTAATTGGTGATAAACCCGGCAATTGAATAATCATGTTGATTGGGAATGAAATCTTAGAACTCATATTGTAGGACAAATTTGATGTAAATCAATAAGAACGAAAGGTTCTTCAATGGGTTAAAAGATAAAGGATTGAATCTTGGAAACTAGGGTTTGTATAGTGCGTAATTCTTTATGTAAATTGTTATCGGATGAATTAGATATGTGTTCGGGATGATTTTCATGTGGAAAACTGTTGTTTCATAGTTAAGAATAGATTAGAGTTCGTGTATAGGGTTTGGGTGAAGGTTAGAGACACCTTGGAGGAAGAGAGAAGGCAAAATCCCGTCATTTGTTCGTCATGGCAACCCAGCAAACCGAACAGGTTCGCCGAGAAAGGCGAACCGGTTCGCCAACCAAACCGGTTACCGGTCCGGTTGGCTGTGCTGGTTCCCCCTAGCCTTTTGTGATTTTCGTGGTTTATTGGGGGGTCGACATGGATTACACAGTCCGGGAGATGGTTCTGGAAATACAGGGAAAAGATTAGGAAGTACCTTAGGTTAATCAGGAATGAGCTTTGTATAAAGGTTGTGACACTATTTTATTAGTTGGGAAAACAATTAACTAGATAGTTCATTCTTATAGTAGAAATATTAATTGGAAATTAATGAGACTTCTTGGAGGTAATTATAGGGTTAATTACCTATACATATTATGTGATAAAAATATGCACTTATTTATTTGTGTGAATATACCCATGTTCGTGGACGGCCTATCACTTAGGGTTGCGTACGTCTCGGAACCGAAGCACACGTCGACACAGGTGGGCTAGACGCTGTGTACGTCATTGTTTTAGGTCCTACGTAATAGCGCCACTTGCAAGTAGGTAGGTATAAACGCTGGGATCCATTGTCACTGTCGGGGGTATGGACCGTGCAATGTTGTACTGCGTAGGGATCGCCCCTCTTATGTGTGTTTTGTGATATCAGTTTGGATAAGTTACTCCTCCGAACTTACCGATAGAGCACGAACGGAACACTGAAGGTATATGCTTTTATATGTCACATATATGTAAGGACATATATGATTATATAAATTAATTGAGAATAAATCCATGTAGTCTAATAAGAGAGACAATTGATAACGAACCCAACACTACATATTGCATAATGGATGTTATGATACTTCTTGTGGATAGTATTGTAGGGATTACCCTGGAAACCAGAAGCACATGTGTAGGCGATTGCTTAAGTATATGAATTATGTTAGATACATCGAATATTAGCTTATTGTTATAGCTATCAGACTTCTATATTTGGGACTCGGGTTGGTATGCGTATATTATTGCACTTAGATGAGGGGTGAGATACAGCATGTGAGTGCCGATGGGCGGTGCATACCTTAAATTAACTGAATCATTGTAATTTTATTTTGTAAGATAATTCTTGCAACTCTAAGGCACTGACCCAAATTATAAAATGTTTTTCCCCCCAGGTTTGCCTAGACAGGGACAGCAGAGGGCTGACATGAGATTAGTCTTGGAGTCACATTTGCTCATCAGTCATTCAGATCATTCGACTCTAGTTTTGGTTGTTATTTCCCTTCCAGTTATTTTTATTATTCGAAGACTGTATGGGCGCAAGCCCTAAGTTTATTATTCCGTCTTTTTGAGATCAGTCGTACTTATGTTGGAGTATTTATTACTATCTGGATGTTGGACTTATTTATTATTAGTTATTAATTAAACCGGTTTTATCGTGCATGTTGTTTTAAAATAAAGATGTTTTGTTATGGTTTGATGCTGAGAATGATATAGATTGATAAACATGCCCCATCTTAAGCGTATTGTGTCTAGCCAACCTTTACGTGAAAAATGGGGGTTATTACAAGTGACACCAGATCTGCACTGAACATGTGCCGACCGGGGGGGGTTGCTCAGTCTCGACGAGGACACACTTAGCGATCGGAAAGGGAATCGACACTAGCTGACCATACTTCAGTGAACTCGGAGAATCAGCTAGAGACGATTCCTTTTTTGGACGCTAATATTTCATATTTAGATACCCAAGAGCAAACGTTGCTCTAATACCAATTTGATGTATAGTTGGGGACCTGAAGTGATTAATCTATAAACAACATTTAGAGGCTAAAGATCCAATTTATCTCTTTAATTTAACTCTCAAAATATCGTACTGGATACAAATGGGAGACCAAGGCCTTATTTAAAAAAAAGGTTAGCTTGCTAGCCAAAGCTAACCCTCGAAAGAAAAATCACTAAAAATGACAAAAATAAACAAAGGATAAAGCAACATAAAAATAACCACAATAACTCTCGACTCTTATGCTCCTACATCAATCCGGGAAGCGTGAGTGTGGACAATCATTTTTTGTAGGTCTAAGGAACCTGTTATTAATGTGTTTAGAGGCATTGTATGGACTTCGCATTAATGTGGGGAAGTGTGAATTAATACCAGTGGAGGGGATATGGGTGTGGTCACTTAGCCCACTTGGGTTCGCTTGGGGGGGAGGGGGTGATAAAAATTTGAAGGCTATTTGGGATTCGGTCTTAGATAGGGTAAAGAGGAGACTGGTGGGGTAGGAGAGGAGGTCTTTTTCCAACGAAGGTAATGACATTTATTACATGTCAATATTGTCGCAACCTGGAAGGGCTAAGAGAGGCTCGTGACCTTAATTGGAAAGTTAATGAGGAGAGTTATAAGTATTGTTCGACGAATTTAGAAGAAGTTTGCAAGTCGGTGAAGGAAGGTGGTATTGGTATAAAGAACTTGACACTTTTTATGAAGAAATTGTTGGATAGTTGTGGAGATTCCTTTTGGAAGAGGGTAGTGCTTGCGAGGTCCAAACTTAGCCATTAAGGATGGAACTCTATGCACTCATATTTCGTATGTGGTGGGGCTTTGGAAGCTCATTGGTGGGGGTTCTAAACATTTTTTCAAAGGGGTAGTGGGCATAAGGTGAAATTTAACGGGATATTTTGTGTGGGATGTCTCATTGAAGTAGAAGTTACTTTGTTTCATGTTGCGAGGGAGAAGATGGGTTTGGTAGCGGACCACCGATTGAGGATTGGTGGGAGGGTGGTAAGGAATCCCATATCTGAGTGACATTTTCAGCACCAGAAATTAGAGGAGGTTGATGCATTCTTTAAGAGACTAAAATTGGGGACGGTGGGGATACCACCTGAGGTGGGAGTGAGGATGTCCTGAGACAGGTAGTAGTTATTCACAAAATCTCAGTAAGAACATATTATTACTCAATGTTGGTAGAGAAGGTGATAGCCCAATTCATTGAAGCAAGTGTTGCGGTGCAAGGTCCAGCCAAAGTTGTTTTTTTCATTGGACAGCATATGAGTTTGGGAAAAAGGGTATATGTTGGTGGCGTAAGGTGGAGGAAGAAACTTTGGAACACCTTCTACATAACTGGGTAGCAAGGAGTTTGTGGGGCTTGGTTGTGGGGCTTGGTTTTTGCTGACATTGGTCCCTCATGGGTAATGCTAGCATCAATGGTAAAAGTGTTGGGTTCTTAGAGGAGTAGGACAGTTCGTAAGAGAAAGGAAGAGTTGTGCCGTTAGCACTTGTTAGTTTTTCTTGGTAGGAGCTTTCTGGGGATCCCCTTGTAACTTTATTTTGTTCTTTTTTACTGTATAATTTATGTAGGCTTTTTGTTTTATAATACATTTACTCCAAAAATTAATATATGTATATATTCAAATGTTCCTTGCTAGGTGCAACAAGTGGAAGGAAGCGGCAGGTGCAAGTTCCCAAGCCCCCACATTGCTAGAAGATGTGGCGGGTAATGGGGATGGGGAGGTCTTTTCTTGACTCTGCAGGGAAAAATGAAGGGAAAGGAGGAATGAAAACAGGTGAGAAGAGTTCTCTTTCAGGTCTTTCGTTTAGTCTACCAGGAAAATAAAAAGAAAAAAAGAAAAGAGAACATTTTTTAAATAGAGAATTAAGGTAAAGGTCATGTTCCTTCCTATATTTGGATTTTTTGGACAATGCTTTTCAAATTTATAAATCTAGTCCCTGTGGTACAATAGCATTTATTTATGTAGTCCTTTTGAAGTTGGGAGTTTATTTTTTGGGTCCGCGCCAGCGGCACCATTTTTCATGGTTTTTAGTCATGTTTTTAGTACAGAGACTAAATTTATAAAAATTATGTGGATGTTCTATTTTTATACAATTTGAGAATTATGAGGACATTTCCCCAAAACTTCCCCAAAACCCCTTTTTTAAACAACAAATTTATGTTAATATGTGAGGGATATATTTGTTAAAAGGTAACCTCCCTTGGCCTTCTTTCCTTGCCTTCCTGCTCAAGATGAAAAACTAGTTCTCTTCCCATAAGGTATAGCTATTCCATCACCCCTCTCCCCACCTTCCCTTCACCAAATATCGCATCCTTCTACAAAATAGAGCGCTATTTTGTTATTCCTTTATCTGTTCTGCTTATTGTCCTCATTAATTCTTCTTATGTTATTTTACAACATTCTTCTTCAACTTTTTATTCTCTCAAAGTCACCAGAACAAATACTACACAGCACAGAACAAACATAACTCATAACAGAGATAGTACTTTGCTGTGTACGGAATAAATGGCAGTTCAGACGGTTAGCTCCTACAGCTCAAATTTTCTTTCCCCCACAAATTCTTAATCCATTTGGGACAAAACCTTAACCTTAATGTGAAACACTCCTCAACTAGTTACCATGTTTCTTAATCTACTACTAATACATTTACTATTTATTAATTGGTAATTGAATTTCACAATAACCAAATAGTGATGTTAAAAAATGAAGCAGATAGTAGAATGGTAAATAAAAAAGACTTACGAGGAGCCATCAGGGAAAATGTAGCTAACCCACTGCAAAAACTCCTCAATCCTATCCAACTCCTCAATAACCGATTTGGGATTGGAAATATCATAATGATTATCGGGTATAACGGGGTAACACTTCCTATAGGGAACGTAAAACGGGGCAATACCCGGATCCCTCCCAGCCTTAATCTCGTCCCTCACCACATCCAACTCATCCTCATCTTCATCAACCCAGTTGGGGTCCCAACCGGGTTTGGTCATCTCAAGCGGAGCATCCGCCCAAAGCTCCTTCAAATCCTCTTCTCTCCAGTTCTCTGGGTCCTTGGGAAAATCGAAGAGGTCTTCGTGGTACTCGTACCCTTTTTCTTCCTCTTCTTGCTCTTTTCTGAACCGTTTGGAGTTGAGGATTCGCATGAACCGTTTGATGTTGGCTTCGGGGGAGTTGTCGTCTTCGTCGAGATCGTTGAAGTCGTCGATTGGCTCGCCGGCTCGGATGTAGGTCGCGGTTTCGGGTTCTGACGATGTGTCCGAGTCAGAGTCGGAGTCGGAGTCGGAATCATCGGAAGATGGGTTTGGGGGCAATGAGTCTTCTGGGTTTGTGGGTATGGGTGATTCTTCCTTATCCGCCATTGCAATGCGATAGAGAGAGAAGGAGAAGAGTAGATAAGGTGTCGAGTGAAGTGAAGAAAAATGGTAGTGGTGAGCGATACTAACAAGTGAGTGTGGTAACAACTATAATTATGTACTTAGCAATGTTTTAGGCATTCGCCCCAAGAAAAATTTTAAAAGTTTCACATAGTTACGTGGTTAAAAGTATAATTATTAAGGGCATCTTTGGTTCTCTATTCTGAAAATTCGATTTAAATGCTGTTTTTATATACTGTTTTAAAATTCAATTTTTTGTGTTTATAATTATTGGTGTGCATTTGGTAAACTTGTTTTTATATACAGTTTTTTGAAAATTTGATAAAATTGACAAACATGTATTTATAGTATACATATATGTGTATATATATAAACACATACATAAAACTTTTATAGATACATGATACATAAATATATACATATATACATACATACGTACATACATCCAGTGCCGATTTTGAACGCAGACAGGAGGCGACCGCCTCGAGCCCCCAATTTTTGACTAATTTTAGGGGGCCCAAAATTTTATATATATATATATATATATATATATAGAGAGAGAGAGAGAGAGAGAGAGAGGAAGGCTCACCAACATCATGCACTATACATCACACCTAATTCTAGGCTCAAAAAAACTTTTTTTTCAAATTTTATATTTTTCCCTTGAAATCAACTCTCCAATCAACCCATATGCAAAAAATTAGGTCAAAATACATTTTGTAGCTATTTTTAAAAAATCCACAAAGAACTGTTGGCGCAGACCCTTATAAATAAGGTATTTTTAGTAGTTTTTTGTAAATTTTTTAAAAATAGCTACAAAATATATTTTGACTTAATATTTTGCATATGGGTTGATTGGAAGGTTAATTTCAAAGGAAAAATATAAAATTTGAAAAAAAAAAGTTTTGTAGGGCCTAGAATTAGGCGTGATGCATGGGTGATGTATAGAGTATGATGTACTATAGTCTGGCTCTCTCTCTCTCTCTATATATATATATATACCAATCGATAGAGAAACCCACAAACCGAGAAACTCTTCAAATCCCACATAAATCGACAGAGAAACCCACCCTATTGACTATTATATTAACCCATAAGCCACATAATCCATATCATTTCTCAAACTGTTTGCAACAAAAAGCCTATAAGCCACGTAACCCATATCACACAAATCGACTGCAGAAAAATAAAAATTCATAACTAATTGTGGTGAGGAAATTCATAGTTGTTGGAACCTCGAGGGGCAGAAGAACTCGAAACCTCACAGAAGAAATCGAAACAGCCTTGAGGTTGAGGTGAGGAAATCGGAACAGCTTTTAGAGTTTTTTTTCTCATATCAGAGCAACAAGATTTTCTATCCTGATTAAAACGTTGTCACTTTTATATTTTTTTTTAGTAATTTTATAAATACATTTTCCTTTTGTTTTATCTTTTAAAAATTATATTTTTTATTTCAATTTATTGATATTTTACGATTTGACACAGGTTTATTATGAATTAAATTTTTTTGAAGGAGGAGCTGATTAATTTAGATATTTCGTGCTTGGAATATTGTATGATTCGACAATCAGGTTCTATTGTTCAACTTTATCTATTATCAATTTAGTTTTAATTATTAGTGTATGGTCATGCCTGCTATAAAGTATTGAGTTTAGAGTCACAAAAAAGAAAGAAAAAATAAAAAATTGAAAAAATTTATCAATCTAAAAAATGTGCCCGTTATAAGTTTTTGGCGAAAAAGTTCGAAATATTTTTTTAATGATAAGTTGTTATGCTTCCTTAATTTGTTTTTCTTTTGAAAATGAGACTATAAAAGAGTGATTTGTTGACCTTTATGCTTGATAATAATAAAAAAGTATTTTTATTTTGAGTAATAAATATTTTTTTAATTTATAAATTAAAAAAATAAATATCTTATTATATAAAGGGCCCCATTTCAAGAGTTCGCCTCAGGCCCCTAACATCTCGGGCCCCTAACATCTCGGGACCAGCCCTGCATACATCATAAATTATATACATGTACATTTAATATCATGTATTTTTATGTATATTTAATGAAGTATGTTGGGGAGTTTAACTACACACACATATATATACATACAAACATACATCATAAATTATATACATGTACATTTAATATCATGTATTTTATGTATATTTTATGAGGTATGTTGATAAGTTTAACTACACACACACACACATATATACATACATACATCATAAATTATATATATATTTAATGAGGTAAGTTGGGGAGTTTGTGTGTATGTGTGTCTATATAATGATATTGCATGTATATTTTACAATAAAATTATATACATACATGAATTGATAATATTTTTTAATATATATGTAGTATATGTATATTTTATATTATTCAATACATTAATAATACATGTATAAAAACTATATATAAGTGTGAAGGCAATTATTATGCGACACAAGTAAATACAGGAGAGGCAGTTACCAAGGAAGAACAAGGAATGTAAAATGACAATCACACAACAAATGATGTACGTGGTTCAGCAAAGATGTGCCTACGTCCACGGTGGTGCAGTCGGTGTTATTTCTATATACTCCGGAGAGCAGTTACAGAGAATACAACTTGTCCTTTTGCCCCGGACCTAGGGTTCAATAGATACATGTACATTTAGGTAAGTGGGGGTGTTAGATTCCCCCACGTCTTCCATCTCTCCCTATAACCTCCCTTAATGGGGACGTGGGAAGAGACCGGATAATCAAATAAGAGATGGGGAGCCTGGACTTTGGGCCGCCAGAATTGGGCTACTCGTCCAGTCCCATGATCTTAATTTTGGGTACCCACAATTGCCCCTAAGTTTGTTGGGCCATGCTTTGGGCTCAACAAATTTAAATGATTAGTCATAATGGCTTTTTTGGACATTGTGCAACTCTTCGAAGGTTGTGAAGCTGATTTTGGCGGCATCCGCTTCGTATTTTGTGCACTATGATTAGCAAAATTTAAAGATTTTTTAGAATAGTCACTTTTCTACCGTCGTTTCAATCTTTCCAGCACTCTTCCATTCTCTGTGAGCTCTAGCACTCCGTACCTTCTTCTCTCAATCTCCATTCTCATTGCTTCCTTGTTGTTTGGGCTCGTGCTTCTTCATCGTTCGAATCGATCTTCTATTTTGTACGTTTCTTGTGCCTTTTCTTTGTACTTTCTCTTTGAGTTTGTAGTTTTTCTAGGGTTTTCCAATGGCGAAGAATGGGAATAGGTCGGTATCTGAATTTAGGAAGTTTTATAACATCCCTGAGTGGGTAGATATTGAGTGTTGCGCTTCCCCTCCTAGAAATGTTAGAGAGATAGATGACGCCCACTAGATCCATGTTTTGTTGCTTTCCCATGGGGGACTCACTTTCCCTCCCAACGATTTGTTCTTGCATTTCTTTGGCCATTTTAATATTGTTCATGCACAATGCTCGCCCAATGTGTGGAAAATAGTTAATGGCGTACATAGAATAAATAAGTTGTATGGTACTAGGTTAGGGCTCGTCGAGGTCTGTTTTTGCTATTCATTTTCTCGAACTAGCTCTGGTGTCCTCTATCTCAAAGCTAGGAGCCCTGACCGGGTATTGGTAGTAAATCTACCTGATTCCCATAAGGACTATTGGCAATAAGGTTTCCTTGTTAGAAACTGGCAGTTTTCTCCCTAATTTGAAGGGTTGAGGTCTGAGAGGTTCTCCGTTCCCGTTTATGGGGAAGAATACATAGGTAGACTTTGCTCTGTTGTTTCAATTTTTGTTGATTTGTGAATTTTCTTATTCTTCTTTGTTTTCCTTCCACAGCGAGGTCAAAGAACTTGGAGCCTTCTCTCAGCGAGGTTCGTTTCTCTGAACTGGTTAAGGCTTGGAACATCAGGGAGCCTTTGGGTGACGGCGAGCATCCCAGGTCTACTGCTTTTTTGCTCGAGTACAAGAACGTTGGCTCCAGTTTCATAGCAAGGCCTGTGGACAGTATCCCAGAGTTTGATACCTCCGAAGAGACTGTTGCGGATCCTATCCAGTTGGACGAGGAGGAGAGCAGCTCTGAAAGTGAGATCGTAGGTGCTGTAAGCAATTTGGGTGGAGGAAGCTCCAGTAGTAGCAGTTCTTCTGATCGTGGGGAGGTTTCTGAAGCTCGAGAGTCGTCGAGTACCTCCAGCAGTTCGAGCGAGGAAATGGTTCCCCCAAGGAAGAACTTAATTCGGGATGATGATGATGAGGACCACATGCTTCTCGCACAGAGGTCGAAGAAGTAGAAGTCTAGCTCTGGGGCCGTGGCTACTGGTTCTCGATCTTCTGCTCAGGAGCAGGAGAAGAAGAGGAAGGAAGAAGAGCAAGTAAGGGAGAGAGAGAGAAAAAATGAGGAGGAGAGAAAGAATGTGGAGGAAAAGAAAAAGATAGAGGAGAGGAGAAGGATGGAGAGGGAGAAAGAGGAAGAGAGGAGGAAGATGGAGGCTAGGACGAAGGTTGGGCAAGCCTTGGTCCCGGTGTCTGCCCTGCCCGAGGGAGCTTCAGTTGTAATTTCCCCTCAGCTGCCCCCCGCACTGCTCGAGAGGGCAGTTCTCCCTGCTGATCGCCAAAGGGCGTTAGGGTCTGAGCAATTGGCCCTTCAGGCTAGCCAGAGGCTAGCTTTGGTAATATTTTTTCCTTTTCTCCCATATTTTTATGAATTTCATCATTTCTTTCTTCTAATGTCTTTTTTTTCTGCAGTTTGTGACTGACTTTGCCGTGATATATCGTTCACGCGATGAGCTGGTGAGGAAAAATAGTGAGCTGGAGAAAGAGAATGCTGCCTTGAAGTTGAAGGGTACAGAGCTCGAGGCTGGTTTTAAAGCCGTTGACGCTGCTCGGATATCACCCGACCTGGCTCTTACTACAGCCAACCGGGAGAAGGACGCAGCAGTCAAGGATTTGAAAGAGCTGCGACAGGCCTACGACCTGGTTTGCTCGAGCAAACTTACTGTCGTGTAAGAGAACAGAGTGTTGTATGAGGAGTTAAAGAAGAAGGAGTCTGAGGCTGTCACTGACAAGGATGACTCATACAATTCTGGCTGGGCTGTAGCATACGAAGATGTTGAGGTTCAGATAGGCTATATTAGCCGTCTGAACTTCAAGAAGGGCTGGATTAAGGCCCTATTGGCTATCAGTGTTGATATCGAATCCCCTATGTTCGACGAGCATGACCCGGGTCCGAAGCCGACCGTGGATGGAGTACATGCCCCCGCTATTGAAGTTGTTGACTCTGTCCCCCAGTCGACCCCTGCTGACGTTTCCCTTATTGTGGGGATAGAGGTTACCCCTGCTAGGGGCGATGCTCCCGCTGATGCTGATAAAGGGAAATAGCCATCGACCTCTGGGCAACCTGAGGTTGCTAACTAGTCATCTTCTAGGATTACTTTATATTTTTGCTTTTTCTGTCTATAAACTTTCTTTTTGCTGTTCGATGTAATTTCAACTCTTATTAATGAAAAGGTTTCTTTTTCCCAGCGCACTGATTCTGTCTATCTTTTTTATGCTTTCTTATGTCTTGTAGTTGGTTGATGTAGAAGAATATATTCCTGCCACATCTCAATTGGGCAGGACCCTTGGTCCTAATGCGAGTCCTGAGGTTCGTCAGGCCTTCGTTAAGCTTTGCAAATCCCTTAGGTCTAGGAATCAAAAGTATAAGGATCAATCTGAACTTGTGGCCAAGTTGAAGGACATGCTCCAGGAGATGGAAGAGGTTGGTGCTTCAGTGCAAGAAGAAGTGAATGCATTGAGAGCAAAGCTTCTCGATGCTTCCGAGATCAACCAAGTTAGTGAGATGCTTCAGCAAGAAAATAAAGCTTTAAGGAAAGAGGTCTCGCGACTTAGGGAACACGCGCCAAGCACCGCCCCTTCAGTGTTGTGAGGCTTTTCATCAACGCAAGCTAGGGCTGGCTCGAGTGATATTCACCCTATGCTGTGAGATTCTTCATCGATGTGAGCTGGCAGGAGCACCAGGAGCCGAGATAGGGAAATGGAAGAGCTTCGAGAGAGGGAGATGGAAGAGCTTCGTGGCGACGTCCAGCGAGCATATATGATCGCTGCTGGGCTTCAAAGGGATGTTACTCGACTACGGTACCTGTTTAAAAAAGGTCATCGGCGAGTGTGGGATGACGGCAACGACCAGGGTTGGTCAGATGCTCCAACAAGGTTGTCACAGTTCGAAGAGCTTTCTTTTGTCAGGGGGTGGCTGAGTGCCTTGAAAGAGCTGCAAGTCCTGAGGAATTTGATGCTCTGGTATCGCCATGAGATTTCTCCCTCTACCCTGATGCCTAACCCCTTCCGGAGGGATGATCAATGGATCCCCATCGATGCCATCCCTCGACAATTATTGGAGTCGGATGCGAATGAGGTTGAGGAAGAGTTATCTCCAGCTCCCGATGATGGATGAAGAGCTCGAGTGGCTGATTATCTCACTCAGAGGCCTCACCCCCATTGAGATTTTGCCTGTTGTTGCTTGTTGTATTTTTGGTAGTGTAAATGCTTTGGGCGAGCTCGTCGACTAAACATGTATCACTATTGTTGTAAATATGATGAATTAATATAAAGTTTGTATTTTGGGCGAATTTGCCGACTAAACAAGTGTATTATATTCTTCATATTCTTGCTACTTTATGATCTTCTAAGTTTGTGTTATTACATAAGTGTCCTCCTAGTCCAGTATAATATCAAGATACTATTGTGCACCACTTTACCTTTTAGGTCATGTCGTCACACTCCCTTAGGCCTAAGTGTGGCAATTGGCGAGGACACACCTGGTGTTGGATGCTTCATCCGATCAGGATTTTATTTAACCAAAGAAGGTTTGATGACCAGTATAAAATTTGGTCATATTGCCTAAGGCTCCCCTGTAGGGCTTCATATATTGCCAGGGGCAATGCTAAGAGGTCCTTCGTGTTTCATGACGATGACCTGAGGAGGGGTACTCCCCTGCTATGATCAATGTGCCTGTCATTTGGAAAAGATGTGTGATAAAGCTCATATAGCTGTTACTTATTAGAATGCAACCGTTTAAATGACTTTCATTAATGACAAGGGAAATGAACTTCTAGTTCCATAACAAAAGAATAAAAGAAAGATCTAAAAATAGAATCTCTTGAGATTGGCTGCGTTCCATGCTCGTGGTATTTCTCTGCCCTCCATCGTTTCCTAATGATAAGTGCCCTGCAGATCGTCTCTTGTTATCTTAAAGGGTCCTTCCCAGTTTGGTCCTAGCTTGTCGTCTGATAGTTTTACTGCGCTGCCCAGGACCTTCCTTAGAACGTAGTCCCCAACTTGGAATGTCCTTGGGTTAACCCTTTTGTTGTAATGCCTCGCGAGTTGTTACTGATAGCTCGCTAGTTTTACTAGGGCTAGCTCTCGACGCTCGTCAGCTAGGTCGAGTTCAACGAGCAATGCTGCATCATTATGGCCCTGGTCAATAAGATTGGACCACATTGTCGACAAACCGGCTTCTAGTGGGATGGCTTCTTCCAAGCCATATGTCGGCGAAATGGGGTTTCTCCTGTTGCTCGCCGAGGAGTGATTCGGTATGCCCATAAAATATATGGTAATTCGTTTACCCATGCGCCTTTGGCTCGCTCCAATCGTTTCTTTAATTCGTCGATCACAGTTATGTTAGAAGCCTCAGTTTGGCCATTGTTCTGAGGGCAGGCCACCGAACTGAAGTGGTGTCTGATACCGTGTTCGTTACAGAAACTCTGAAAGGATCCACTTTGGAATTGTGTTCCATTATCGGTGATGATGGTTCTGGGGATGCCAAAGCGAGTGATTATATTTTTCCATATGAACCTTATCATATCTGCATCTCGGATGTTTTATAGGGGTTCCACCTCGATCCATTTGGTGAAGTAGTCAGTTGCAACCAACAGATATTTGCGATTGCCGATACCGGTAGGCAGTGGCCCCACGATGTCAATTCCCCATTGGGCGAATGGCCATGGGCTGGACAGTGATTTTAGGTCGTTGGTGGGTTGGTGGACCATAGGAGCGTGAAGTTGGCATTTCAGGCATTGCGAACATACATCGCAGAGTCCCTTTGCATATATGGCCACCAATAGCCTTCCTTTATTGCTCGAAAAGCTAGATACCTTCCTCTGATATGGCTTCTACAGACTCCCTCGTGCAGCTCGTGTAGCACTTGCTCGACATCCCCTGGGTGAACGCATTGGAGGTAGGGACCAGAGAAGGATCTCTTATACAAGTTGCCCTCCGGGGATAAGTGAAAGCGAGCAGCTTTGACTCTTATCTGGTGGGCAGTCTTTTTGTCATTCGGGAGCGTGCCATCCTTCAAGTAGTCCCTTAAGGGGTCCATCCAGCTGGGAGTTTATCTCACCTGGAGTACTTGCTCCACGTTTGGTGGCTTGCTGTTGCGGTTAATGCTCGGACGAGTGAGGAAATCGATGGGGATGGTTCTTTTTAGGTCGGAGTCGACTGCCGAGCTCAGGGCTGCTAGGGCGTCTGCATGGCTATTTTGCCCCTGGGAAACTGCTGGACCTGAACCTCTTTGAAGCTTGCCATTAATTTTTTAACTAAGGCGAGGTAAGTTGACATCCTGTCATCTTTTGCATTGTAGTCTCCACTTATCTGATTAGAGACTAATTGGGAATCGCCGAATACCTGTAAATGTCTTGCTCCCAAAGTGTACGCCTTCTGGAGGCCGGCTATTAAGGCTTCGTATTCTGCTTCGTTGTTGGAGGCTGCAAATCCAAGTCTGATTCCTTGTTCAAGGATTGTATTCTCTGGAGTAACGAGGACAATGCCTACCCCTGCCCCCTTTGAGTTGGAGGCTCCGTCAACAAACAGTTTCCAGGTTTCCTCTGCGACTTGGTTCTCCTTTTGCCTTGTCGGTTGAGGTTGGTCGGAAGGTTACTCGCCCGTGAATTCGGCTATGAAATCAGTAAGGATCTATCCCTTGATTGCGGTCCTTGGTTAAAATTGGATGTCAAATCGCCCGAGCTCGACTGGCCATTTAGACAGTCTGCTCGATAAATCCGCTTTCCTCAGGATTACTTTAAGGGGGTGCGATGTAAGGACGATGATAGTGTGGGCTTCGAAATAGTGCTTCAGCTTCCTCGAGGCCACTACTAGAGCGAATGAGAGCTTCTCCAGCGGTAGGTACCTCTGCTCGGCGTCAAGTAGGGTCTTGCTCGTGTAATAAACAGGGTGCTGGATTCCTGCAACCTCGCATATTAACACAGAGTTGACTGTGTGGTTGGAAACGGAGAGGTATAGGAACAAAGAATCTGTTTGCCGTGGTATGATGAGCAGTGGTGGAGAGCTTAAGTAAGCCTTGAGTTCGGCCAATGCTCGCGAGCAATCTGGGCTCCACTCTATCGTTTTATTCTCTTTTAAAAGCTAGAAGAAAGGCTTGCACTTCTCAGAGGATTTAGAGATGAAGCGATTTAAGGTAGTGAGCATACCAGTGAGCTTCTGTACGTCCCGAATCGTTCGAGGAGGTTGTACCCTGTTAATTGCATCGATCTGGTCTGGGTTAGCTTCTATGCCTCTCTTACTGACTAAGTACCCAAGGAATTTTCTTGACTGGACACCGAAAGAACACTTGCTTGCATTAAGTTTCATTCGGTACGTCCTAAGAATTTCAAAGGTGTTTGACAGGTCTGAGAGGTGATTTTCCTTTTTCTTACTTTTAACGAGCATGTCATCGATGTAGACCTCCACGGTGTTTCCCATCTGGTCCTTGAACATCTTGGTGACCAGCCGCTGATATGTTGCCCCTGCATTCTTGAGCCCAAAGGGCATGACCTTGTAGCAGTATAATCCAACTGTCGTGATGAACGTTGCCTTGTCCTGGTCTGGGGCATACAAGGGGATCTGATGATACCCTGAGTATGCGTCCAGAAAACTCATTCGCTAGTGAGCTGCAGTGGCGTCCACTAGTTGGTCTATTTTTGGGAGGGGGAAACTATCTTTAGGGCACGCTTTGTTGAGGTCAGTGAAGTCGATGCAAACTCTCCACTTCCCGTTAGTTTTTAGAACTACTACTGGGTTGGATAACCACTTGGGGAATTGTACTTCCCGTATGGATCCTGCATCCAACAATTTTTCGACTTCTTTTTCTATCGCTTTAGCCTTCTCGGGTGCAGTTTGCCGTGCTTTCTACGTGATTGGTTTGAAGGCAGGATCGACGTGCAGCTGATGGCAGACCATACTAGGATCGATTCCAGACAGCTCGTATGGTTCCCATGCGAAAACATCTATGTTGCGTCTCAGCAGAGTTGTCAATTCCTTCTGTTCATGGCCAGTGAGAGATGCTCCAATCAAGAAGACTCTATTACTGTCGCCATCTCCAGTCGCAACTTCTACCAGGTCCTCGACGACCCGCTCGGATGGGAGAAGCATGGTCTCCTCTACTCTAAGTCTTCCGTACTTTAATTGCTATTTAGAAGGTGTCAGACCTTCTTCAACTTTCTCGCTGGGCTGATCGGCCTTCTTCTCTGGCTTTAGTCGAATGGTTGCTATGAAGCACCTTCTTGCCATCGCTTGGTCGCCATGGATCTCCATTACTCCTCGCTCGGTTATATAATTGAGTTTCTGATGGTAGGTCGAGGAGACTGCCTTCATTGCATGAAGCCATCCCTTACCGAGGATGGCCTGGTATGGCGAGTCGATTTCAACTATCAAAAACTCGATCATCTTGGAGACGTTTTTAGCGCGCACCGGTAGTACAATCTTTCCCAGTGGCATAGTTATTTTTCCAGCGAAGCCAACTAAAGGGACAGTAGTGTGACACACCGCCTAATAAAATACCGGGTGATCAGTCCTATACCAAATAAAAACAGGAATCCCAGTTGGATCATCCTTAGCATCACTGTCGAAAACTTTTTAAAACATACTAACCACCTAGTATTCCAAAAACTGGTGCCAAATTTTAACTTTTTAATTTAACAAAATAGTACATGCGGAATTAAATATAAACCATTCACACAACTGAATAAATCAACTGAATAATTAATTTAAATAACTTGGCGAATAAACCATCGGCCACCAAAGTAAAATAATCCAATACAAACATCAAACACCTGAAGGATTACATCTGAAAACTGTGCTGAGAAGTCCGGGCGACAAGCCCTAAATAAAACTGAACTGAGAAATGATTTCTACTCTAGGAATGAATGAACGATGCGTCTAATCCAAACTCCTGCTAGCATCCACATATGCTGCAGCTCCGTGTCCCTGGAATAGAATATCAATCCTGGCGTCCCTGTGGCTGGACACCTAAAAGGTTTTGAAAATAGTTTTATAGTAAGGGTTAGAACCCAAAACATTTTGAAAATATTTAGCAAGTGAATTAACTGCAGTAATTTAAAATGCATGAATGCGCTTCTTATTTAAGTTAGTGTCGCACTCCCTTGTGGACATTCTCACCACTCCACTATTGTGCACACCTACCGGTTACCTTAACCCCGCCTAGTCGTACTACCCCGTCCAACTAGTCCTGATATAACCTTCCATTACCATATTACTCTAACCCGAGTATAATAATTTCTTGAATTATAAGTTATCTCTCACTTAACTTAATTAATTCCTCCTAAATAGTAGCATATAACCGTCTCACAAGTTATATAAAGTAAATACATCACACACTGTATTATTCCCACAAATGAATAACTTAATTAATTTCTCATTAATTAACAACATATAACTGTAACCCGAGTTATATAAGGTAAATACATCACACACAGTATTATTCACCTACATATAATATTTACTACCATATTATACGTACCTTTACTAACATCCACACATATATCATACGCGTATCCATCCTTTCGAGTATACCCTCATCGGATGATTCACTCTAAAATGCCATCTCACTAGGTGTGCTCACAAAACCTAGTTTTCCAAGTTGGATTCGCTGACCAACCTGGTCTACTACATAACGAATTGGAGAAGGTCATATTCCTTCCTGAAAGTGAGATAATCTCCTCACCCATTTACCGGACGCTATGACCTGGGGATATACTCGCCCTACTCCTCAAGCTAGGGGATTCACCCACATCGCGCAACCTCCCTTGATAGCATTAGAGTATTTAAATTGAATAAATATCTAGTAACTGATATTTACTATCACACACAATGTATATACACATATATATATATACACTATCACTACACCGTATATATATAATATAAACTCCGACTTTACCGTGTACTCAAATTATCCCGTATACTGCCAGAAATTTCCTGAGTCTGTGGCTCGACTCCAATTAAATTAATTAACACATCTATTAATTTAATATCTCCCTGAATCTACCACCCAACTCTAATTAAATTAACTAACACACATAGTAATTTAATATCTTATTACACCCATTAATTTAATATCTCTCCGAGTCTATCGTCCAACTCTAATTAAATTAACTATCACACCCATTAATTTAATATATCCCCGAGTCTATCGTCCAACTCTAATTAAATTAATTATTACACCCATTAATTTAATATCTCCCCGAGTCTATCGTCCAACTCTAATTAAATTAACTATCACACATATTAAATTAATACTTACCCGAGTCTACAATCCGACTTTAATTAAATTAATTATCACATTTATTAATTTAATAACTTGGTGTCACCCAACCATTATCCCCAGACTCTCTCACTTGGCCCGTACCTCAATATTTCTCGAGTCCATGTTCCGACTCCAAACAAATTACTTTCTCTCAATAATTAATTTAATGCCTTGATGTCACTTAACCAACGTACCCGGACTCGCTCACTTGGTCCAATTTACATCTCATAATATAACACTCACATTTTCGCCTACAATGTGTCACACCTTTATTTCTATAATTTTCCCAATTATATTTGCCTATAATAATTAACATACCCGGACTCGATCAACTTGGCCCGAAATTAATTATTTCCTGAGTCTATATCCCGACTCTAAATTACTTAGTTTATCTCCAAACTTAATTCACTACCTTGGGTCGCTTTACCAATATACCCGGATTCACTCACTTGATCCGTACCTCACTATTTTGGAATAAAGTCTCTCAAATTTATCCATTAAATGTCCCACATAAATTCATCCTAGTCCCAATTACTCTCTCCCAAAATTGCTAGGAATATTTGTTTCACAATTATTTATCGCTTTTAAATGTATGGGAATTTATTTCTAATTAAATCCCCCCCTTATATACAAACTGGGCGAACTGCCCAGAATTCCGAATCATCGATCGATCGAACCCCTGGGTCGATCGATCGATCGTCCCTGACTTCGTCTTCTCCAAGAAACAGTCCCACCATTAACGAAAATCTTCCACTTTCATTCTTTTCCCTGGACTAACCCAAGCCCAATCAACCCTATTTCTACATAAGAATAGGATCAAAGTACCTTATAGAACATCAAACTGAAATTAAATCTCACGATTTCTTACTTTTTCCCGATTTGGGTATTATCCGAGTTTCAAATCCCCAATCCGAATTTCATTTATTTTAACAGCAATTAACCATATACTCTTACTAATTTTAACATCTGATTCAGTCCTCTACATTCTAGAATCATAAACACGATCAATCTCCCCCTTAATCTCATTAAAGTATATAAATTTACAAAATCCCAATTTAAATTTTGGTGACACACCCAAAACGAATTTTCACACACACATCACTATGATATGAATTGATTATCAAACTTTTAGAAATCACAACAGTTAACCACTTGCCTGTAAGTGTTCGTAGTGTCAGATCCGCTGGCGTAGTCCCTCAATTTGGCTCCAAAAAACTCCAATTTGCTCTTGATTTGTGTTTCCCCAAATCCCCTCTCAAACCCTAGGTTTAGAATTTTGTTGGCTGCTTATTTCCTAATCCCTCACTTAGGTTAAAAACCCCCCATCCCGTTTTTAGCCTAATGGGCTTAATTAAAGTGACCCAACTCACCCCGTGTGGGCCCGGCTATGCCCAAAAATACCCCGAGACCCAATTACTACCCCCGGGTACTATTTTCTGACTATTTCGACCCATCCGGACTCAACCGCACACTCAGAATTGGCGTCCGAATTAATTTATAAAAATCCTTATCTCACACCCAATTTAGTCTATACCGACTCCCGGCTGGGATAAGTGTATACCTTGTCATTAATACTCGAAATGACGTAATTAAATTATTACTATTCACTTAGTAAATAAATTTCCCTAAACATTAACCATTCACTCCCTGATTAATATTTAAATAAACATATTGCCATAATTAATTCAATTAAAATTACAACACACATGTAATTTAAAATTTTCGAATTAATTAAATATTAAATGTACAAAAATACGGGGTGTTACATACTTCCCCCCTTACAAAGGAATTTCGCCCTCGAAATTAAGATAAACCCAGTGTTCCAATATTCACATCTTTTTTACTAGTCATGTGCCTCCAAGCCCGCTATATCTATCCCATCTGTTTCTAACCACGTTGCATAAGAATGCATTTAAAATTTACCCAGGGCGCCCATACACCCTATTCCCGTGCTTAAGCACACAAATTTTTTTTTTGCCTTAATTAACCCGGGTGCCCATACACCCTATCCCCGTGCTCTACCACACGAAAGTTACCCAACTGTGCTAGTCGTAACCCGTAATATAACTTCGAACCCGTAGTCATATCACACATACACATATATATATATATATATATATATACACATATATATATACTGTCCGGGTACTCAACCCATGCTACGTCCAACTATCTCCCCATAAATACTTATCTCTCAACACAAAAGAATATACGCTTACTCTTATGCTACTAAAGACAACATAATACCGCGCCCTTACTACCACTAGTCCTTGCGCAAAATAAACCCCGAGCTATCTCTCTTTGCTCGAAAATCAATTTAACCACCCTGATTCACTTTAGTAAACATCCCCACTTACCGGGATAAAATGTGAGAACACAAAATCTCACTATGTGCCATCGCACCACGCAATACAACATATATATCCACATATATATAGGCTATACGCCCTCTCCGGTGATACCTAGTACCAACCATACCCTGGTGTCGCGAACACCAAAATTTAACTCCACTATCCACAATAGTTAAATTCCATCGCTATCCAGCCGATGTTTAAAAAGTATTATCAACCCTACTCTCATAATTCTCGAAAGTAGTAATTCCTCGCATAATTCAACTAATCACTCAGTTTACGCCTCCGCTCTCCCATGAAGAACACTAAGGAACTCCGCTACCCTACGGAAAGTGTACCCACATGACATGGCTGCTACCGCCAACGCACCCACTAAGTTTGACTCACATGCGAACTCTAGTGAAAAATAAGTCTTATACTGTGACATCCTCTTTGTCACTAAAAAATATACCCCATTCCCCTATGGTAAAAATAATTACCTCTATACTCCGGCTGCAACGATTGGTTCTCGATTTCCGGAGCAGCTTCTCCCTGCCCTAATGCACCCGTGACTTGCTTTAGTGGTTGTACATCCAGGACCTCACCCTGTAGTTGACCCCTGCCTTGCTTAAGGCAATATCTCTTCATGTGTCTCGCTTTTCCCACAAACGAAACACTTTCTAATATGTTCACCCTGCCACTGATCCCTTCCATGCCAACCTTGTTGGAATTCCTGGCCATCCCGCCGATAGCCTCCAGTTCTAGATCGTTTGGCATGATTTCCTTGCCGGAAATCCTGCCCCTGATCTCCCCCAGTCTGCTGCTGGGTTACCCCACTGGTATTATTCCCTTCTACCTCATCCGACTGGTTAATCCCCACTCCCTTCCCGCTTCCTTTCGCGTGGAAGCGATATTCCCAACAGTGCCGGAGTGTTGCGTTAATGACATCAGTATAACCTACTAATGCGGAATTATCAATTAAATGTTGTCTGATTATCCAGACTAACCCATCCATAAACTTTGTTTCTTTTCTCCTTTCCTCGCTTACCTCATCCGATACAAAATTTGCCAACGAGTGAAATCTTCCTCGTAATCGACAACTGAACGGTCTCCCTTTGAGTCTCCTCACAAAATTTTCTCCTCATTTCGGTCTCGACCCCTGAAGGAAAAATACTTGAGATCGAACCGCACCCAAAACTCTGCAGTAGCTAGTGTGTCCCTTTCCTCAACTGTGGTGATCGACCCCCACCACTGTAGCGCCGCTCCCACTAACTAAAAGTGGTTAGCATTTATTTTCGCACCCCATCGCAATCTCCCATGCGTAGGTGACGTTGGATACCTCTCTTCCTTGACACGCTAGTACTACACCTGAACCTCCTCGCAACTCTGGTGGGTTACCACTAAAAATAACTTATCTTTCTTGTTTGCACCCCAACGACCCCGCGTGAGTCTGAACATCCGACGTCACTAACACTTGTGGTGGATTCCGTGGAAAGTACCTTGTCGTTTGCGACTACCGTCGTTTCAATCGCCCGTGCCATTAGTTCGGTTACCTGTGCTGCCAAAATTTATCTTTGGCAGTTGCTGCCGTAACTCTTACTCCTGACGAGCCTCCCTCGTCTCACCTCTCCCTGCTGCCCTAGATGCTCTCCTTCTCCTGGGCGTCATCTGGAATGAGAATCGAATTGTATGAGTTCACTTTCAATATAAATTCGCAGAAGAACGTATATGCGCATACGTATGAGAATACAACAATCCTATGATAGGGCTCTATATCAAAGATTGCTAAGCCGAAGCGTGAAAAGTCGCACAGATCCTAAGGACACTAGAACCTGATGCTCCGATACCATCTGTGACACCCCGCCTAATAAAATACCGGGTGATCAGTCCTATACCAAATTAAAACAGGAATCCCAGTTGGATCATCCTTAACATCACTGTCAAAAACATTTTAAAACATACTAACCACCTAGTATTCCAAAAACTGGTGCCAAATTTTAACTTTTTAATTTAACAAAATAGTACATGCGGAATTAAATATAAACCATTCACACAACTGAATAAATCAACTGAATAATTAATTTAAATAACTTGTCGAATAAACCATCGGCCACCAAAGTAAAATAATCCAATACAAACATCAAACACCTGAAGGATTACATCTGAAAACTATACTGAGAAGTCTGGGCGACAAGCCCTAAATAAAACTGAACTGAGAAATGATTCCTACTCTAGGAATGAATGAACGATGCGTCTAATCCAAACTCCTGCTAGCATCCACATATACTGCAGCTCCGTGTCCCTGAAATAGAATATCAATCATGGCGTCCCTGTGGTTGGACACCTAAAAGGATTTGAAAATAGTTTTATAGCAAGGGTTAGAACCCAAAACATTTTGAAAATATTTAGCAAGTGAATTAACTGCAGTAATTTAAAATGCATGATTGCGCGTCATATTTAAGTTAGTGTCGCACTCCCTTGTGGACATTCTCACCACTCCACTATTGTGCACACCTACCGGTTACCTTAACCCCGCCTAGTCGTACTACCCCGTCCAATTAGTCCTGATATAACCTTCCATTACCATATTACTCTAACCCGAGTATAATAATTTCTTGAATTATAAGTTATCTCTCACTTAACTTAATTAATTCCTCCTAAATAGTAGCATATAACCGTCTCACAAGTTATATAAAGTAAATACATCACACACTGTATTATTCCCACAAATGAATAACTTAATTAATTTCTCATTAATTAACAACATATAACTGTAACCCGAGTTATATAAGGTAAATACATCACACACAGTATTATTCACCTACATATAATATTTACTACCATATTATACGTACCTTTACTAACATCCACACATATATCATACGCGTATCCATCCTTTCGAGTATACCCTCATCGGATGATTCACTCTAAAATGCCATCTCATTAGGTGTGCTCACAAAACCTAGTTTTCCAAGTTGGATTCGCTGACCAACCTGGTCTACTACATAACGAATTGGAGGCGGTCATATTCCTTCCTGAAAGTGAGATAATCTCCTCACCCATTTACCGGACGCTATGACCTGGGGATATACTCGCCCTACTCCTCAAGCTAGGGGATTCACCCACATCGCGCAACCTCCCTTGATAGCATTAGAGTATTTAAATTGAATAAATATCTAGTCACTGATATTTACTATCACACACAATGTATATACACATATATATATACTATCACTACATCGTATATATATAATATAAACTCCGGCTTTACCGTGTACTCAAATTATCCCGTATACTGCCAGAAATTTCCTGAGTCTGTGGCTCGACTCCAATTAAATTAATTAACACATCTATTAATTTAATATCTTCCCGAATCTACCACCCAACTCTAATTAAATTAACTAACACACATATTAATTTAATATCTTCCCGAGTCTATCGTCCAACTCTAATTAAATTAACTATCACACCTATTAATTTAATATCTCCCCGAGTCTATCGTCCAACTCTAATTAAATTAATTATTATACCCATTAATTTAATATCTCCCCGAGTCTATCGTCCAACTCTAATTAAATTAACTATCACACCCATTAATTTAATATCTCCTCGAGTCTTTCGTCCAACTCTAATTAAATTAATTATTACACCCATTAATTTAATATCTCCCCGAGTCTATCGTCCAACTCTAATTAAATTAACTATCACACATATGAAATTAATACTTACCCGAGTCTACAATCCGACTTTAATTAAATTAATTATCACATTTATTAATTTAATAACTTGGTGCCACCCAACCATTATCCCCGGACTCTCTCACTTGGCCCGTACCTCAATATTTCCCGAGTCCATGTTCCGACTCCAAACAAATTACTTTCTCTCAATAATTAATTTAATGCCTTGATGTCACTTAACCAACATATCCGGACTCGCTCACTTGGTCCAATTTACATCTCATAATATAACACCCACATTTTCGCCTACAATGTGTCACACCTTTATTTCTATAATTTTCCCAATTATATTTGCCTATAATAATTAACATACCCAGACTCGATCAACTTGGCTCGAAATTAATTATTTCCCGAGTCTATATCCCGACTCTAAATTACTTAGTTTATCTCCAAACTTAATTCACTACCTTGGGTCGCTTTACCAATATACCCGGATTCACTCACTTGATCAGTACCTCACTATTTTGGAATAAAGTCTCTCAAATTTATCCATTAAATGTCCCACATAAATTCATCTTAGTCCCAATTACTCTCTCCCAAAATTGCTAGGAATATTTGTTTCACAATTATTTATCGCTTTTAAATGTATGGGAATTTATTTCTAATTAAATCCCCCCCTTATATACAAACTGGGCGAACTGCCCAGAATTCCGAATCATCGATCGATCGAACCCCTGGGTCGATCGATCGATCGTCCCTGACTTCGTCTTCTCCAAGAAGCAGTCCCACCATTAATGAAAATCTTCCACTTTCATTCTTTTCCCTGGACTAACCCAAGCCCAATCAACCCTATTTCTACATAAGAATAGGATCAAAGTACCTTATAGAACATCAAAATGAAATTAAATCTCACGATTTCTTACTTTTTCCCGATTTGGGTATTATCCGGGTTTCAAATCCCCAATCCGAATTTTATTTATTTTATTAGCAATTAACCATCTACTCTTACTAATTTAACATCTGATTCAGTCCTCTACATTCTAGAATCATAAACACGATCAATCTCCCCCTTAATCTCATTAAAGTATATAAATTTACAAAATCCCATTTTAAATTTTGGTGACACACCCAAAATGAATTTTCACACACACATCACTATGATATGAGTTAATTATCAAACTTTTAGAAATCACAACAGTTAACCACTTGCCTGTAAGTGTTCGTAGTGTCAGATCCGTTGGCGTAGTCCCTCAATTTGGCTCCAAAAACCTCCAATTTGCTCTTGATTTGTTTTTCCCCAAATCCCCTCTCAAACCCTAGGTTTAGAATTTTGTTGGCTGCTGATTTCCTAATCCCTCACTTAGGTTAAAAATCCTCCATCCCGTTTTTAGCCTAATGGGCTTAATTAAAGTGGCCCAACTCACCCCGTGTGGGCCCGACTATGCTCAAAAATACCCCGAGACCCAATTACTACCCCCGGGTACTCTTTTCTGACTATTTCGACCCATCCGGACTCAACCGCGCATTCAGAATTGGCGTCCGAATTAATTTATAAAAATCCTTATCTCACACCCCATTTAGTCTATACCGACTCCCGGCTGGGATAAGTGTATACCTTGTCATTAATACTCTAAATGACGTAATTAAATTATTACTATTCACTTAGTAAATAAATTTTCCTAAACATTAACCATTCACTCCCCGATTAATATTTAAATAAACATATTGCCATAATTAATTCAATTAAAATTACATCACACCAGTAATTTAAAATTCCTGAATTAATTAAATATTAAATGTACAAAAATACGGGGTGTTACAAGTTGCTTCCTTTAAGTCGGCGACGCTTAACTTTAACTTTCTAAATAGGTCGAGATATATTACTTCGGACGAGCTTCCTTGGTCGACGAGTAACTTGTCGACGTCAAAGTTAGCTATCCTGAGGGTAATGATCAGAGCATCGTGATGTGGGGTTCTCACTCCCACCAGATCTTCATCTGTGAAAACAATATACTTGTTATAGTTGATGTCATCTACTCGTCGACGCTTTCCTGACTGCGACTTTGCTGGATCGATCTCAAAAGCTTGCATTACCGCTGTAAATTTCTCCATCTCCATTCGAGATGAATTTCTTTGGATCTGCTTGGCATCGGATGCCCCGTGAATTACCGCGAACTCATGCCCGGCGTCATCTTCGAGCACGTTGTCAGGTGTTGCTTCTCTATTGGCAGCCACCTTCTCTGCCTTTTTCTCCAAAAACTGGTTCAAATGCCCGAATTGGGCTAGCTCCTCGAGGTGAGATTTAAGAGCTTTGCAATGCTCGGTCTTATGTCCTCTCTCTTTGTGAAAAGTGCATCTCAGCGCGTTGTTCCTCTTTGAGGGATCTCCCCCCATCTTTCTGGGCCATTTGATGAATGGCTTGTCTTTAATTTTTGCGAGGATCTTGTAAATTGGTTCTTTGAAGACGGTGTTGACGGCCTGGAATTATTTCGACACATCATTGTTCCCTCCGTTCTTAGGGCCATTTTTGCCCCCGTTCTTTCCTCATTTCTTTTGATTCTCAGCTTTATCACTTCCCTTGGTAGTGAGTTTAGCTCGACCTCCTGTACTGAGGCGGGTGACATCCTCCACCTTAGCGTACTTCTCGATGCGAGCCATTAGGTCGTTAATATTCATAACCTCCTTCTTTGTCAGGGACTGATAAAGAAGGGAAGAGCTGGGTAGCCCAATTTTGAAAGAGGCCACTGCCACTTGTTCCGAGCAATCTTCGACCTTGTTGAATAACTCCCAGTACCTCTGCGCGTAGTCTCGGAGTGTCTCTTGAGGCATTTTCTTCATTGTCAGTAAAGCATCCATCCTTTTGGGATGAGAGCTACTAGTAATGAAGCGGGTCGTAAAGAGTTCGGCCAGGGATTTGAAACTTCTGATGGATCAGTGAGGGAGCCTTTTGAACCATTTCTGCGCAACGTCATGCAAGCTCGAGGGGAAAATTTGACACATTAGCAAGTCTCGATGGTTCCAGAGGGTCATGGCCTGTCGGTACTGTTTGACGTGATCAATGGGATTAGTTTTACCATCATAAATTTTGAACCTTGGAATGGCAAATTTCTTGGGGGCTTCTTCCTCTTTAATTTCTCTCGTAAAAGGTGATTTCATCTGGGTTTTAAGAGCTGGTCTAGAAAGTTCTCGGGTCGATCTGGTACCGTGATGGGCAGGATGTTGGTCTATCTCCCTGCGGACCAGATTTCGTATGTTCTCGTTGCTGCGAGTAGGGCTCTGGTAATGGCGAGCTCTTCGCAGCTGCTCGTGGAGGTCGTCGTCTGATTCTCCTTCCTCAACCCTTTGAGATCCTCTCCTAGGGCTCCTTCCTCGGCTGCGAGACTTGCTCGCCTGAGGGCTAGGAGTGCGGTATAAACATCTCCTGTTATCATGATGAAGATCTCTCTCCAGTCTTTCCAGTCTTCTTTTCAGGCGAGCATTCTCAGCCTCGTGTTTGCGAAAAGACTCCCTTTGTTCATGGAGCCTTGCCTCATATGCATCATTCAGTCTGGATATCTGCGTGGACCTCGCTGGCCCTTGGCTTTCTTCTGAGGCTGGCCATTCTAAGCAAGCCCTTTGATCTGAACGTCGAACTTCTTACCTAATCCGGCGAGGAACAGGTGGTTCTTGAATATCCCCTGCCTAGGGGCATTGCTACTGTGACCAGACATTTTAAACTCCTTTCTTGGTGTGGTCTCTTCTCAGGGAAAGATGAGCGTTTCCCACAGACGGCGCCAATTGTGAAGGCAATTATTATGCGACACAAGTAAATACAGGAGAGGAAATTACCAAGGAATAACAAGGAATGTATAATGACAATCACACAACAAAGGATGTACGTGGTTCAGCAAAGATGTGCCTACGTCCACGGTGGTGCAGTCGGTGTTATTTCTATATACTCCGGAGAGCAGATACAGAGAATACAACTTGTCCTTTTGCCCCGGACCCAGGGTTCAATATATACATGTACATTTAGGTAAGTGGGGGTGTTGAATTCCCCCACGTCTTCCATATCTCCCTATAACCTCCCTTAATGGGGACGTGGGAAGAGACCGGATAATCAAATAAGAGATGGGGGGCCTGGACTTTGGGCCGCCAGAATTGGGCTACTCGTCCAGGCCCATGATCTTAATTTTGGGTACTGTGACAACCCGCTCCAAATAATAACGGGTGGCCAGCCCTATACTACTTAAATCAGGTATCTCAGATGGCACAGTCTCAACCTCAACAACTAAACACAGTAATATAAGGCTAACTACCCGAAATCATAAAGTGCGAATCGCCAAAAATTTAAAACTTTTATTTGACAACCACAACAACACCAAAGAGAAGCATACAACCAACAATATACATCTATCTATAATGTGGAAAGTGCATGCTCCAATAATGAAAGAGTACAATACATTGTACAACCAGAATCCCAACAATGAAATACCCGAATATGCTGTCGGGTAACAGACAATACAATAATCAGATAATTAAAATATGAAAGCGTTAATCTATAACACTTGAATACTAACTCAATACAATTGAATCCTAATCTAGATGTACAAAGATAGGAATCGACTAAAACCAAGTGCCGCAACAGTCCGCTACTGCCACAGCTCCACAAATCCTGAATGGAGGAATAATAAAGGTGTCCTTGCGGGGGAACACCTGAAGAAATACAATATATATATACATGGGGGAGGAGGAATATAAACGGGTCAGAACCCGAGTGTGAAAAATCATTTATAGCAAGTGTATTAAAATGCATAATAATTATAAATGCATTATTACATGATTTAGCTGGAATCGAACACTCCATAGAAATTCAGCTCACCTCTCATCTAAAGCGCGCACTAAGCGTATGCACGTGTCTCCAAAAAGGATGTTCGATTCTAATTAGGTAGGAGGATTCTAACTTAAACCCAAATAAAGTATTTAAGTGAAACCATCTAACCTATCACCCGATTCTACACTCAGTCCATTTCCAATAGTTATAATTATTAACTTATGTATAAACATTACGCTTATCTTTATAATATTCTTTTGTTGAACATATAAAGTTACATGATCCTATCATGCTCCATCATCACAATACATAAACAATATCATGTACTAGATTTATTCTAGTGATGCCCAATAAGGCAAGAAACCATATATATAAGTAATAATAGATGAGTTATTAGCATCAAGAACTAAGGACTAAACTCCTCCCAATTTTCAACACGGTACTGCGTTTCGTGCATGGGACGTCTCGCCGAAGCGAAATCCAAACAAGGAACCCCCCCGTTACACTACTCCTGACCGTATCAATCCTCGGGGTTCATTATGGCCTCAATGCAAGATGCATGTAACCCAAATGATTAGTAACCAATTTTAATTAATTAATATTCCCAAGTCTCAACAGTACACGGCGTTTCATGCGTGGGACGTCTCGCCGAAGCGAAATCCAAACAAGGAACCCCCCCGTTACACTACTCATGGCACTGTCGATCGTCGGGATAGGTGATAAATATATAATATAATATAATGATGAGCATTAAGGACTAAACTTATCCCCAAGTTCCAACATTACACTGCGGTTCGTGCGTGGGACGTCTCGCCGAAGCGAAATCCAAACAAGGAACCCCCCCGATACACTAATCCTGGCAATGTAGGTCATTAAGGTCTGTTATGCCCTTGACACCCAAATACAAACGCAAGCAATTAATAACCATCCAACCGAGCTATAACTCGAAGGACGCAGGCTCACATGCTATCATCTTCCAGCAGCCCATATACGTAGCAAACTGGGGCCACCTGGTGGGGTTCAACGACACCCACCTCGTGATCTACTCACGCACACGACGTCCGGGAAGCGGTCATAGTTCATAACCGGCAAGTGAGAGCGTCACATACCCCGACCTCTCACCCCCAAAATAAATAAATATATATCATATATGTCATTTTCTGACCACAAAGGACGACTATGACCTGGGGAATATCCACACCCTGCATATTTGTCAGGATGCTCACCCTCAACGCACGAAACTTCCCAATGATAGCAAGGAGGGGGTATGCTTAACATGTATATACACCATATATAAGGTATACATACATCCCACATAATAAAGATACACCATTATATAAGGTATACCTGAAACATCACATTCATGTTTATTATACGCACTTAGACGCAGTTAAATCACATCATAGTTTAGTATACTCTCTCATGATATACTAATCGTTAATACTCACACACATTACCCCCACTTAGTATATGCTATACTAATTCTCGCTTGAAGCTCTCATGACGCTTCTAATAATGAATTGCCTTTCAATACAATTTAGTTAGGGGTATTTTAAATCCTATTACACCTTAATGTATTTCTCACATTGTGAGATATCTCTCAATTCAATCATTAATAAGGATATTTCTATATCCATGGGTACATCAATTTGCATTAGTAGACATCCAATCATAATAGGGTTCATTTCATTTAAGAATCCTCTAAAGTTATCCCAAACGAAAGTGGGCTCCCCCACTTAGAAGATACCAAATTCTCTAATCGGAAATCCTCAAATTAAGTCTACATGACTCCGATAATATCTTGTGGGGGAAACTCTCTAAAAGTCTCCAAAACATATTCCAAACGTCTCCTATAGAGATCCCCAATCGATAACCTCGAATAAAACGGAAAGAAATTCTCCTTAGAAAAACTTTCCCTCAAAAGCCCTGTTTCCGAATCGATTCGGGCATATTCTGAATCGATTCGGCCTAGCGAATCGATTCGGCCAGGAAGGCGAATCGATTCGGGTCATCAGACCTGGGACTCTGCCTCAGGCCGAATCGATTCGGCTAGGGGTCCGAATCGATTCGGTCACTCAGACCTGGGCATCTGCATATTTCCGAATCGATTCGGCCCTGCTGAACCTCGAAAATGGCTACTGTTTGAGTAGCCAAAATACCCAAAAAATCATTCTAATGGTTTTCTCTCCATTTCTCTTCAACCCAAACACAAGTATAACATTAATATTCATCCTAGAATACATACAAACTAATTTCTAACCTTAAATCCATTATATACACAACAAATCTAAGGTTTTCCCAAAAGTTAGGTTTTTAACATTTTAAACCTAAAACCCAAAAATCAACCCACAAATCATGCAATAAATGGTACACAACAATTATTTAGCAAGTTTAATCACTTGCCTCGGGTTCGTAGGGTCTGAATCCACCGGAAAATCCGCTTTCTCCCTCTTTCTCCTTCCTTTTCTTCTTCTCTCTTCTTTCTTTCCTTTTTCTCTTTTCTCTCTTTTGGGAGAAATATCTCCCGTAGGCTTTTTAAGCCTAAATCCGAAAATACACATCTTTAAATGATAATACACACTTTAAATGACTCGGTGACTTTAATTCGAGTCAAACGGTCCTATTTTATTTCGGAACCCAAATAGACCCCAAGTACAGTCATTTCGACTTTCTCGACCCTTCCGGACACTATGGTACCCTCAGAATCGACATTCGACACACTTTCTAACAACTTCAAATCTCAACCTCAATTGCCAATTTAATTATTCTCCAATAAAATAATATTTATTTTTCCCAAAATAAATAAATATTCGTCTCCAAGACCTCGGGTTGTTACAAGTACCCACAATAAGTATCATGTATCTATTCATATTATTATTTAACATATGGATCTTAGTATATTATATAATTTAATAATATAAATATATGTATTTTTGTGTACGCGTACATATATATTTTTATTTATAAGAATTGCACATATATTAATGTATTATGTATGTATATTATATATTAAGATATAAATGCATTAAAATATTAAGAATGAATAATTATGAATTGAAAAATAAAAAACGAAAGTCATAAAACACCCTTTTGTTGTTTTCTGAAAAACTTGATTATAACACTGAAATATTATAATTAAGTGCTTAAAAACAGGTTGCCAAACACAAATTTTTACCAGAATTGTATTTAAACACAGAAAACAAAATTATAGTTGCAAACCAAATATGCCATAAACATCTAACTGCGTATCTCTAAGTATAACATTATTTTGGGGACAAAGTTAAGGAAATCATAAAAATTAAGTTGGAACTTCCTAAAGGCACCCACGTGCTATATGATTGATTTTTTTAAACAATAATTTCAATAGAAAATTATGTTTAAGGTCATGTTTCTTTCTATATTTAGATTTATATGACAGTGGTTTTCAGGTTTATAAATCTAGTCTCTGTTGTACTATAATATTTATTTGTGTGGTCCTTTTAAAGTTAAGAATACATAAAATAGGTAATTTTATTTATTTTAGTTAAAGATGTATTTATATTTATACCCTTAGTCAGATTCATTTAAAACTCCTTCTAAAAATAAACATATAACCCCACCTCCACCCCAACTCACCCACCCACCAGAATCCTCGTCGGAACGCCGAAATCCTCGTCGGAGACCACCGAAATCCTCGTCTGATTATTTTCCTCTCCTCGTTTCTCTCTCTCTCTCTCTCTTTGTCTGTTTCTTTCATTTTTTTGTCCGCGCCAACAGCACCATTGTCAGAGACGAGGAAGAAGGTTTTTCGCCGAAAAAAATGAAGGTTTTAGTGAAATGATCGATCTCAGCGAGTAAATTTCAAGTATATAAATTTTGTGAATTTCGGATTGGTAGTTTTGAAGTTATGGACTTTTAAAAATTTGATGTTTTTTTTTGTATGAGTTGTCAAATGGTATATTGGTAATTTTTCATGGTCTTTTTAGTACAGGGACTAAATTTATAAAATTATGTGGAGTGTCCAATTTTTATACACTTTGAGTTAGATTGGATATTTTTTCAAAATCCCTTAATTCTAATTATAATGCCTATACAAACCAATGTGTTCATATACTGTGAATTGTAGAGTAATAGGGTGTTAGAGGTTGAATGTGAACGTGAATGACATGTAATTATGTGGTTCAAAGATTCGGTCCAAGTAGTACTGCTCTTTTTAAAACATCCAAATTGGGCCCCAACATCATCCCCCCTCCCCCAACACTCATTAATCTAAAACTCTCATTTCACTTTCTCAATTACTCACATTCATTTTCATCACCCTATTACAACACCACTAAAATTCCTTTAAACCGCTTAAATAACTTATTTTTATTATTGTTTATTGTTGTTACATTGTGAGTACATAGTTTGCTAACCATTTTAATGACATTTTGGAGCATTTCAACCATTATAACTTATGGAAAGTGGACAACATAATGTGCATGGTTGTGGGCCTTCAAACTCCACTCAAAGAGTTGAAACAATTGCTCGGTGTGTTTATATTTGTTCGTAATTGCATTTTGTTGGTCTTTTAAGGTTTGAAAAGCTTAAAAATACATTAATAGTGTTGTATAATTTCGGGATCGATATACAGACAACAATGGTATTTTTCAAAATCCGAACCCCAAAACAAATGTATATCTTTTTTATTCAAATAGTTTTGATTCGTCAAAGTGATGGCAATTTCTTTCTTCCTATTTTGGGGTCATTATGTCGAATCAAAATGTTTTAACATAAATACTAATTAACTTGGTCCGACCTCTAAACCATGAATGATATGTTAACATTCTTCATATGGACAATGATTGTGGCTCTATATTTCGTGTTATATGCCCCGAATCAAAACTCTTTCATATTATACAAATGTTCATTAGGTGTGACTTGACTTATTGTTTATTTTGTCGGTATCATCACCCCGATTGTGGTTATTTATTCCGTTATCCTTTCCTCGATTTGTCTTGTTCCCTTAAAAAAATCATATTTTCTTTCTATGATCCATTCTTGGAGTTTAACTCAATTATTTTTATGATGCAGTTATTGATGGAGGTGAAGAGAAGAGAAGGGTAATGCTTTAAATGTTGATGTCAACAAACACTTTTTATAAATTAGGTTTATACTTACATGGTTTCGTTATGCACAGGGTTCACTTGCCTAAGAAGTAAATCTGACTCGTATTTGGTCGGTTTTATGTTAGGTATTTGCCTCACGACATGAATTGGTCAACTAAGCTCAAAATTAAACAAGTTTAGTATGAAATGTGATTGTAATAACCAATTCATAAGGATAGAAAACTTCGCAGAATGGTCGTCTTCACTTGGAGTTTGAAAGAGGAAGACAATATAGGGATCATAAAAAGCAAAGTCATGATGAGAATAAGCAAAGGAGAGGTTAAACCACTAAGAAATGCAATTGTTCGTTTATGTTGAAGAGCATATAACTAGGATACGGTTAATGGATGCTACAAGCTTTAATGGAATCCATAACAACTCTCTACCAAATCGTTAAGCATCCATATATCAAGCATTTAACTACATAGGAGAGGAATTTGGGGATAGAAGAGAGGGGTGGTAGAACCGCAATGCATCATTTTATGAAATTATTGACTGACAAGTGCTACGTGTATTGGTATAGGGATAATGATAGCACCATGTAAGTTGAAAACACATTTTAAGCCTATCCATAGTCCATAAAATTATCAAGATGTTGTATGTTGATTGTGATTGTGGACTATACATACAAGATGAATTATTACATAATGTCATTGTTTGAGATGGTTGGGATGACCTATTATTGTCACTCATTCTCCATCTTATTTGATTTATTAGTAGCAAATAAGGAAGAAAACTATTAACGGGCTTTGGAATGACTGAAGACATTATTTGATCTATATCAGGCGTCATTGTTATCAATTGGGATACTCATTCATGAATGCGTTAAGAGTGGTATTGTCACATGAAAATTACAGTATGTGCACATTCCATGTGGCAAAGAACATCGAATGTCATGCAAGGAAAGAGATAACAAATGATGATGTGTTCAAAAATTTCTTGAATAATTGGGTGTTTTTGGTTGAATCCCTAACGAGCAAGATTTTAATGAATCGCGGCGATTGTTCAATGTGGATTAAATTGCTTAGCTTAATACCATTAATGTGATACCCCTTGTAATTAAACACTTAGGTTGATCAGGTCCAAAGATAAAATCATACAGGATAATAATAATAATAATAATAATAATAATAATTAAAAAAATAAGGTAGTCATTAAGACAAATTAATTAAGGTTCATTATGAGAGATTTAATTAAGGGAGTTAAATGTCTACACTGTAAAACGTATGATCGCTTAAATAAGTTCTGATATTAATTTGAAAAAACGTATCGGTGTAAAACCCTCGGGTGTCAGTTTCGATGTCGTCGGCCGGAATCTCCCGCAAGAACTCCAGGTGGTCAGCAATGAAGAAGAAAATAGCTTCTCCACAAGTGTGAACTTTATAAAAACTCCCTCCACAAAAGCACGCAGTTTTTGGTTGTAGAGTTTTCCCCATAAAGAATAAACCGAAGCAAAATATGTTCTTGCGTTCCACAAAACAACTCACACAAAAGTAATTGGGATTTTTGTGAATTGTAAACAAAATAAATATTTGAACCCTTAAATTGTTGGAGAAAAACTTTCTGCCAAAAGGTATTTTTCTAATTGATTTTGGGCAGATAAACAAAACAAAAGTTTTGAAAGGATAAAACTCTTTAAGGTTTAAAATTGTTCTCCATGTTTTTCAAGGCTGGTAGAACCCCTTTTTATACAAATTTTGAGTCGGTCAAAGGATAAGCATGAGGTCAGCGTGTCAGCCGAAAAGCAACCTCGCTCGAACGAGATCCACGTGTCGCTTGAACGACTACGTGCGACATCTCAATGTCGTTCGAACGAGATGGTGATCTCGCTTGAACGACCTTGGTGTCAAAACCCAGGTACGCTTGCTGCCTTACTGCCTTAGAAAATTTTCAAACCTTTTAAAAAATATATTTTTCTAAAACAGCGATGAAACCTTTTTATAAAAAAAACATTTATAATAATATTTTTATATAAAAGCTTTTTGAAACTCCTTTTAAAAATATCCCAACACTCTTAATATGAAATGTATATGAAACATTAAAACATTATCTTACCAAAGATCATATTGTTGGGCTTGAATGTTGAAGACAACTTGTAATTCAGATTCGTCTTTTGTAGATTAAAACTTCTTCAATTCTTTGACGATTGTAACGGTATACTGACGGACATTTAAAAAAATATGTCCTTACAAATCTCCCCCTATGTCTATGCCGGTACATACATAAAAACATCTGAATTATCAAATACCAAATTACCTATACAAATCTAGCCTCCCATGAATCCCAAAACTAAAAAGGTAAAATTTGCAAGTTCTCAATTTTTTCTTCAACATCAAAACTCTCAAAGCTTTTCTCATCAGGGTGTGCAACATTATGATCTTCAATCTTTGTACCTACACACATGAGATAAAGCAAAAACCTTCGTGACGCATCGAGTTTGAAATGATATAAGAATAAAGCATTAATAAATCAAATCTCCCCCATAATGAAAAAACTCCCCCATAACATGATAATTCTTTCTCCCTCTTTTCATGATGTCCCCAAATAGACAGATAAGAAGAAAAAAAATCAAAATATGGAGTGTCACGATAAAATGCATAGCAAACAAGGATCAAGCTACGCGCATGCAAAGGTATGTCCCCAAAACATCCACAAACTATTTTTGGATTTTTCAATTTTTTATACAAAAATAAGGTACTAAAAATCACACCATGGATTTAAACTAAAATAATCAAGTCATGGAAATGGAATGAATGGGTGCGAGCACATTCGATAGGTACATAAACTCAATCAGTCATATGTGCACGATGAATACGTGTACTCCTAACGAATGAACATCAAAAGTATCCTTAGGTGTAAATATTTGTTAAATTTAAATGACATCGTCTTATGCAAATCAATAAATCAAAGTCAAAGTGATTTCCACACCAATAACATCCAAAATTATTTAATGCTTTTTCAAGATTTTCAAGGACGTGCAAACCCGTTATAAAATCTCCAACCAAACTCCCTCATATATATTTTCTTTTGGAGGTGTTAAACTAAATTCTCAAACTTTGGAGAATTGGTGCAAAAATCTAATTGGCCCATAATTGACATGCATTTCTTTTCATTGCCTTTAAATTTTTTCGGGCTCTTTTAAACCTCTTTGGACCCCGGATAATAAAATTCCTCAATTTTTTAGGTCCAATTTAAAACGATGGCTTAATCACAAAGGATAAATAATAATCTTTCGTAGCCCTTCACCGTTTTCAATTAAAGCACACAAACTCACAAACGGCTCTTACGTGCACAACTTTCTTATCAAGTTTTATCGCGCTTGGTTTGTTTTAAGGACATAATTGAAGTAAAAACACCCAACCAACATGTGATAAGACAAGCACAATAATCAAACAAATCCGTGCATGTGTGCAATAAAAGAAATTATGAGTCAAACATGTAAGAAGTAACACTTAATTACATCTTAATGACTCCAAACATTATAAAGCACATGGATGAATTGACCTATTGTCTCAAAACACTATCAAATCGTCACATGAAAAAAAATGGAATGATGTTATGACTTGGCCATCTTAAGTGTTCATCCATAAAAGGTGCAAACAAAATACAAAAATCTTTTTGGATTTTTAAAAAAATTATCAAAATAAAATCATTTTGTATTTTTCAAAATTTTTTAAAAAGAGAAAAACATACAAAATGATACATGTCACAACGCTAGAAAACATAAATATCAAAAAAGCATAACTAGCGTATGACAAACATGCAAACACAATCATCTATATGATATGGCAAGAGAAGAATCATGTGCAAGCAAATGAGAATCAACTTGTCTAAAATCTAGTGCCTCTAAAAGTGATTTCTTAACCCAAATAGATGTGAAACGTCGTGTGAGAGATTTAGGAACCAAGGGAACACTAGACATAAACTTCCTAAGACTTTTTCCAAGATCAAAATAAAAACGCCTAAGGTGACCTTTCCTACCACAATAGGAACATGTGTAAATGGGTGGAACGACACCCGTGGGTTGACCTTTTCTAATGTCCTTGGAAACAGTTGACCCTCTAAAATAAATAATGGTTTTGGCTTTAGAATTAGAAGCATGAGAACACAATGAGTCATTACCATCACTATCAAACCTACTCGAGTCTGTCAAATCATTTTTTAACTTCCAAATTTTTTACTAAAGCAAAGAATTAGACTCTTCCAATTTAAGGGACGCCTTTTTCAAATTTTCAACAATTCCTAAAAGGGTATCTCTATCTCCCTCAATTAAAGCAAACTTTTTCCTAAGAGTCTCTTCACGTGCTACAAATTCATTGACTAAAATTTTTTTGTCCTCTTTGGCACAAATACAAACCATCGAATTTTTAACGTCCTCCAATTCCTTTTCTAAAAATAGCACCCTATCATCACTCCCCTTCTTGGACAATTTTAAAGCAACAAAGTCATGGTCCAATAAAACAAATTTTTCACGATAAAAGTCTCTTTGATTTTGAACCGTTTTCAAAAGATCCACCGCGGATTTAAAATGAGAATTTTCTTTTTCTAAAAAATTAATTCTTTTAGCAAATGTCAAATTCAAACGATTTATATCATCAAAACTCTAACTCGTGTCATCAAAGGGGGGCATCCTATTATATAAGCGCTCCATCGAAAAAATTGCGATTTTTCACAAAGTTGATTTAAAAAAAAAATCAATATCACGCAATTTTGCGAAAAAAGGAATACGCCATAAATTAGCGCAACCGGCTCTGATACCAATTTGACGACGTGAGAAGTCAAATTTTATCCAATTTTTTTTTTGAAAAATAAGGATCACGCGATAAATTAGCGTAACTCGCTCTGATACCAATTTGAAAAAACGTATCGGTGTAAAACCCTCGGGTGTCAATTTCGATGTCGTCGGCTGGAATCTCCCGCAAGAACTCCAGGTGGTCAGCAATGAAGAAGAAAACAGCTTCTCCACAAGTGAGAACTTTATAAAGACTCCCTCCACAAAAGCACGCAGCTGTCGGTTGTAGAATTTTCCCCATAAAGAATAAACCAAAGCAAAATATGTTCTTGCGTTCCACAAAACAACTCACACAAAAGTAATTGGGATTTTTGTGAATTGTAAACAAAACAAATATTTGAACCCTTAAATTGTTGGAGAAAAACTTTCTGCCAAAAGGTATTTTTCTAATTAATTTTGGGCAGATAAACAAAACAAAAGTTTTGAAAGGATAAAACTCTTTAAGGTTGAAAACTGTTCTCCATGTTTTTCAAGGCTGGCATAACCCCTTTTTATACAAATTTTGAGTCGGTCAAAGGATAAGCATGAGGTCAGCGTGTCAGCCGAAAAGTAACATCTCTCGAACAAGAAGCCCATCTCGCTCGAACGAGATCCATGTGTCGCTTGAACGACTACGCGCGACATCTCAATGTCGTTCAAACTAGACGGTGATCTCGCTTGAACGTCCTTAGCGTCGAAACCCAGGTACGCTTGCTGCCTTAGAAATTTTTCAAACCTTTTAAAAAAAACATTTTTCTAAAACAATAATGAAACCTTTTTATAAAAAAAATATTTATAAAAATATTTTTATATAAAAGCTTTTTAAAACTCCTTTTAAAAATATCCCAACACTCTTAATATGAAATGTATATGAAACTTTAAAACATTATCTTACCAAAGATCATATTGTTGGGCTTGAATGTTGAAGACAACTTGTAATTCAGATTCGTCTTTTGTAGATTAAAACTTCTTCAATTCTTCGACGATTGTAACGGTATACGACATAATTAATTATGACGGACATTTAAAAAAAATATGTCCTTACATACATAACCAACGTTCACAACTGAACTAACTAATCCAATGACATTATCTAACAACCAATCCAACAAAAAACACAAGTTTTTATCGTACTCCTTATCTTATCAATGTGATAATATGATATCAACAATAATAACATATCAAGTAAAGGCTCACAATGTGTTCTTGCATAAAGGGGACATGTACTCTGGATTACAAGAGCATAATTCATCATATGGATTTTGTTACATAATTCAAGTTTTTAATTTAATCTAACAAGAGTTCTAATAAGTTATTACACCATAATTAAACGCCCCGTACTAGATTTCATCATTTGAGCATTTTTTACTAAAGGTATAGTCATTAAGGTATAAGGTATAACCCTATAAAGCATGCGTAAATTTTAAAAATTTATAAATTATAATTAGATTTCATAATACACATTTTCAAAACTCAATTATTCAATTTCTCAACATAAAAGTACCAATTTCATGAATTGAGGGTAATATTTAATTTATACATTCACAAGGGCTCAAAACTCCATACAATTCATGAAAGCAATAATGGATTTCACCTAAAATTCAATTGCATGTTAAAAAATGACAATTTCCCAAGGGTTTATAATTGATTTTAACAGTGCAATCAAGGTTTAGGTGAAATTAGCAAATACGCATATAAATGGAGAGGAATAGAAAGTCATTTGCCTAAAATGAGAATTAAATTTAACTTAATTTGGATTATAAAGCCTTTGAAAAGATTTAATTGAAACACTCTCGAATCTTATCTTGAAATCTCCTTCGTAAAGCTTGATTTGAAAACTTTGATTATTGATTTGAATCAACAATAAAAATCCCTTTGAAAACATTATTGATTCTTAAAAATCCACTTGATTTGATTTGGGGAAAAATTTGCTTGAGAGAAAGGCTACGTGTGTTTTGGGGTTTCTTGAGAGAAAATGTAAGCTAAAATGAGGGTTTGAGGCTTAAAAATGAAGAAAAAACATTTAGGGTCTTAAAAAACGAGGTAGAAAATCGAAGTCACTAGCACGCCACACGATAAGACCCCAAGCTAGCCGCTAGCCAAGACATGTCACAGAGTATATCAAATCACAATGGGAATGGGTTCTAACTCTGCAGGCGCGCCTACTCTGGCCACAAGCCCGACCTTATCGAGCATAAGGGACCTATTGCGGCGGCCACAAACCCTAAGAAACTTTATGATATCCTAAACCTTAATTTCCAATCATATTCCCCAAGTCATACTAAAAGACCAAAATACCCTTAGGCTTTATTCAAAATTCCTAATAAACTAACTAAGCACAAACTTCAATTAATTATCAATGTGACCCCAAATTTTTATAAACTTGATTTTTTGGCCCATAAACCTTTATTAATTTAACAATTGAACTATAAAATATAATAACTTCATTTAATTTATATCCTCAATGTAAATTCATCTATGGCGATCGGATCATATGGCTATCTGCTAACTGGAGAAAATGAAAATCCTTATTTTTTGAAAAGTTTGAAGTCTCATAATGATAAGAAGCGAGAACCAGTTCTAGTGGGTTTGAATGCAAAGTCATCTCCAAGTGTATATAATCAAGGAAAAGATGCAAAATTAGTTTAATCTTACATGGGAAAAATTGAATCCCATCCGACAATATTGGCTGGTACCAAATCAAATCGGGAGGTTCAACTTTCAACTAAAACAGGTAATGTGAGAAATAATACATGTGACTTTTCACATGTGTTCAAGTCAAAAGAAACTTCTTCTATTCGAGTCGATGTGGATAGTAATTAGGCCGAAAACTTTTGCACTAAAACTTTAAGTCAATTTCCCACGCTCCAGGTAGAATCTATTTTTTGGCCAAAAATGGTATAAATAAACATTGTAAATGATTTTTCAATGGATGAAGAAACATTTGAAAAATCAGGAGAAATCGATGGTAAAACGAAAATAAATTAAGATTCACAATCTCACGAGTAAAGTTATGAAGATGATATGCCTCATCTAGAGGATATGCCAAATTTTATCGGTCCTAGAGTTAATTTATATATTGATCTGCCTAAATTTAATTTAGGAATGAGTCCTAATTCCCCCAAAGCTAGGGCTTTTATTGAAGATTCGATTATTAAAAAAGTTGGAAATATACATTCTCATATTCAAATTAGCAATTCATTATATGTCATAGACAATTTTGAAGCTGATTTGGTGGACAACAATTCTCAAAGCGAAGAAACAATAATTATCAAGTGGGATTTTCGACCTTAACTCGTGAGGAGAAATCGGCGCTTAAATATAATTTAAGGTCCTCCTTTTCTCGTTCAAGATCTTGTAAATTTTAGTTTTATTTATTTTTCCTTCAACGCTTATAAGATCCACTAGCAGAGGCTTTTTTTCCTATTTGGTTATTAATAAAACTTCTCTTTTAAGAGGAAAAAAATTATTCGTTTTAATTCTATAATTTAACCGGGTTGCTTTTCAATTAATTAATAAAAACTTTTAAAATAATGGGGTATTACAATTAAATACATCTTGGAAAAATGGTATAATTCAAAGGAGTGTTTCATTTATGCATAAATGAATTTGATTAAACATCATGGGAACGAAACAATAAATAGATGTGAAGGTGCATATAAAAAGTTGAAGAACCACTTTGATAACTCTAAATAAGCATTCGACTTGTTATGGGTTAGCATAGACAATATATTGAAATTGAAAATGCATAACTTGAAATATAATTTCAAGTTTCCTTTCATAAAATAAAGAACACAAATAATATTCTATTTTTCTACTGAACTAATGGGTCGGGTGTTCGATTACTGCATTAACATGATATTAAAGGAAATTAAGAAATGTAACATTATATTGATAGGTGTGAAGGCATGTGACTATGTATTGTGATCTATTTATGGCCTTACATGCGCTCGTGAATTGGTCATGTATTAAATGGAGAATTGGTCAATACCTTGGGGGAGAATTGGATGATTATATGAACAAATTAACAACAGTCCCCAAAATAAAAAAAAAATAACAAGAAGTTGACTATGAATATGATATGATCTTAATTAAAGAATGATGAATAAGGTCAATCGAGGATGATCTCAGGGCTATGTTGCATAAGCTTAAGGGTATTATTACTCTAGCGACGATGAGGCTGTGTGAATCGTTCAAAATGAGGGTTGATAATGGTCAGTCTAGAGGAAGTGGACTAATCGCTTAAGAATAGAATCATAATATGTCAACAAAAAGGTACCCCTTAACTTTTGAATACTGGATGGCAACGATATAAACCCCAACGGTGCAGAGAGCTAAATCGAACCTCAACTAAAAGTCATTTTTTGTGGCTAGCACCGTGGTATCACAAATACACACCTACTTACGTGTAGTATGTAAAAGAAATATCCCAATTATTTTGATGTTTCAATGAGTACAGAATAAATGTCAATATTGATGGGAATTATTAGTTTAGGGGTGTTACATGAATGTTGAAGAAGAGTGGTGAGGTAGATCGTTTAAGGAGTGTAAGATTTGATATGATTAAAGAAGTTATTTATAACAAAATGTTTTATAAAGATCTTTTTAGTCCATGGCTTCATTATATTGTTCTAACAGTATTGGATAACTTTATTAGCCCTTGCAAGAAAAAACATTACTTTTTGATGATCGAATGTGGCTATCTTGTTACACAAGTTTATAATTACATATGCGTTTTCATTTCCATAAAATAATGCAACACATTCCTGCCTACAAGACAAAAGAAAGAAAAACTCCCAGTGGTTATTCAAATGGCCCTTGTGTGTAGTATTCATTTTATGATTCTCAAGTAAAAGGAAGGGTCCCCAACGCTACCGGTTGAAAGTTACATGCATTGAAAATGCGAAAATCGGTGTGATAATGTCCTAGAGGGGGTGAATATAATAATTTCTCAATTCATTACCAATTGAAAATTTGCTCGTTTTAAAATACAATAACAACTACAATTGATTTGCAAAATGAAATTTACTCTCACTTAGGTAATTTATCAACACTTAACCCTAAAATCAATTTTAAGTTCAATAAAAGTTTATAGGATCAATTCAAAAGCCTTTGAGTTCAATGTAAGCTAAATAAGATAAGAAATCAACACCTAGATTCGATTAGATCCATATTTAGGTTAATTTTTGATTGTGGTAGAAATATAGTCAAATTAGTTCAATTTAATTGCAATTGTGTGAGATATAAACATATAGAAACGTGAATTAATTGTAGATATGAGATTATATGAGGTTGGGTGTTACCTAGTTTAAGTTCCCATTTATAATCTCTTATAATCCTCTAATCCTCTAAACTCCACTCGATCTAGAGACTCTCAAACAAACTCCTCTATTACTTATAGAGAGAGAAAAATCCACTTTTAATTAGCTTCCACACATCCACTTTCGATAATTCCACTTCAACTCTTCCGATCTTCCTCTTGTTGACCTCTCAATGATGATCTTCAATAGTAAATGATGAAGGAAAGGTTTTTAAAGTTGTTTTAATGAACAACTCATAAATCTTTCACAAAATATTTCAATAAAAGTGAGGTAAAATAAAATTTCATCTAGGATTTCTAGGGAGATAAAGAGAAGCTCTTAGATCTTAAAACTTCATCAAGGGAAGTAAGAGTTTTGATAAATAAAAGAAGGAGCCAAAATGCATTTTTATAGTGAAAATTTCAAGTTTTCCCCTTTCAGTGAAGTTTGTGCACACGATGGTTTTTTATCGTATGCGTGGTCATAAAAATGACCAAAATAGAGCATACTAGTCAAATCCACGCACATGCCTAAAACCCTTCAGTATGCACGGTGCCATTTTACCCCGTACGCACGCCTGACAGTGTAAAATTATCAAAAATCCATTTTAAAGGATTTTCAAAGTAAATTATTCCTAATGACTCCTTTTCACATGTTTGAAAATTGTAACATTTCGGTGATAAAAACAAATACATAAAATGTGGAAAAAAATATATGGGGGTTTCCTAAAGTGCATTGTGCGAAAAAGGTCCAAAAATCCGCTAGAGGCTCTGAGTCAATGAAGCGATGTAACGCAAGCTAACACAGATGAAAACAAAGACATGTATGGAACTCAAGCATCTAGACACATAAAAAATGTCAAAGATATATTCCCGGACTAAAATATAAACTCCTATACGTTTGACAAATAAAATATTTTGACACATAACAAGCTAAGAAAAACATTTGTACATCATTAATATCATATTTTGGCTGTTTCATGGAAAAATCCTAAAATACATGCAAATCCCACCAAACACAATAAAGTCGCATGCATCAATCTACATCAGCTACAAATCAAGAAAGAACAACATAAACTAATACAAGACATAATGAACTAAGTTTCTCCATATGATGAGTTACTTGAAAAACTCAAATAGCACAAAATCGTCAAGCATATAACATCATTGTGAAGGCAAAGCTCTCCCTATATAAGGATTATCCTTGAATATATACATTATCATAAATAATATTTTCTCCCCCTTTTTTACTACGAATAGACAAAGGTAGATTAGATAATATTAGGACAAGTAAAACCATAAAGCTTAAAAGATGCGAGAGATAAAACATATGTAACAAAGATAATAATATGATAATCAATCGCATGTAGGATATACACAAAATCTTTCTCCCCCTAAATCACAAATAGGATAATCGTAAAAACAAATCACAAGATATAAATGGCAAAGAGATATAAGCAAGGACAAGGCAAGAATAACCATATGATATCTAGAGATAAACCATGCAAGAAACACATGTTGGCATAAAAGAATATGCATCATGAAATCTAAAAAACGTAGCATGGAAATACATCCACAAATCAATAACATTCTAAATAAAGAGATACAAACTCCACCTAAAAATATCTCTCCATTGAAAAAAAAAACACTCCTCCTAAAGTATATCTCACTCCCCCTAAAGATATATATGAAAAGAGAGAATCATATGAAGCATGGCATAACAAAACATATAAATCATGTGAAACATGATGGGTATAGGAGTATCATGAAGAGATGTGTCAAATACATGTGAGAAAGAACAAATAACAATGATAAACATGAGAATATATGACAAAAACCACATATATTCAAAAGTAGCATGGCAAGAATCATATGATAAGGTAAAAATCCAATATCCCTGTTGATGTAAAAAATTAGATAGCTCTAATGAATTCAATCACAGATAAATAAAATGAGACAAAGATTTTAAAGTGGTTCAGCCTTATAAGAATGGCCTACGTCCACTGTTATGTTATTGCTTAGTATTTTAGGAATTCTCGATTATATGTTTTCTCAAGAAATTCCGATCCCCTTGAATGAGGGTGATACAAGGTATTTATAGCCCTTAGGCTGTACATGAAAGGGTTGATACATTAAATGATATACATATGAAATGGTAATACATTTAATGCAGCGTGTGCGTCAAGATGATAAACATTCAATGAATAGTTGAACTGTTGATTATCTGGCAATTAATGCTACGGCCGAGATGCAGCTCGGACCGCCTTAGTTGCTCGTTGTTCAGGAGTTCCTCGGAGCGCTAGAGTACCTCGGAGTGCTGAAGTTCCTCGGTGTATCCTCGTTGCTCGGGAGTTCATGAGTTGGTCGGGGAAACGAACTTCCTCGTTGCTATTGTGCCAAGTAGATTGACACGTGTCTTCATATCATTCGTCCATATCAGCATATTAATTTTGGTATCAACACAAGCTCCCAATGTTTCATATTTCGAACTTTGAGGAGTATGGAACATTCTTTCTCGGTATATGGCGATATTAAATGACTTTCCTGGATTTTAGGAGCCTTTTCTTCATATTTGAATTTCTTTCAAATTCACAGAATCCGCCTTTTTTGAATTTTTATGAGTGCTTCGATCTTCGTGCATTTTTATCCTTTTAGCCGCCGGTGGCGTATTAGTTTCTTTTGTGTAATCATTTCCTTCGCAGCTTCCCAAGGTAAAGTATTTAAACTTCTTAGGTAACCATACCGTGTTCTACCTTTTCCAATTTTCTGCATTCAGCTTTCTGTTCTCTCTCTCTCTTGTGCGTTCATCTTTTCCTTCGCTAGTTGTCTCTTCCTTTTTCCTGTAAGATTCTCTTCTTTTCTTCTGTATTTCTTTTATTCACTATGGTTTATATTGTGGAGTCTGTTGAGAAATTTCGTTCCGATTTTTCCATTCCTTCCTGGGTAACTCTGGAGGTTCTTTCTGAGCCTTTAGATTATTTTCGATTGGCTGAGGGACATTGGTTCCCCAGTCTATTCATTGCTGAATGTGGATTTTCTTTTCCGCCAAACCCCTTATGCTTAGAGTTCTGTCAGTACTTTGACGTTGTTCCTGCAAAAATAGTCCCCAATTCATGGAGAATAATTAATGGGGTGTATAAATTAAATCTAACTCATGGAACTCGTATAGGGATTCCTGAGATTATGTATTGCTATAGATGGGCTATTTTAGATAATGTTTATTACTTAAAAACTAGGTTTTTAAATAGGGCTCTTGTAGTTAACCTCCCTGATGCAAATAGCGATTATTTTGAACATGGGGTGGTTATTAAAAATTGGCAATATGCCCCCTTGGTTGGAGATGCAGTATACCAGGGTCCTAAATGCACCCCATATGGCAATGGGATAGGTTTATTCTCATTTTCCTTTACTTATGAAATTATTCTTTTATCATATTTGACAAAATGTATGACTGATATTTCATTATGTATTTATTTGCAGTTGATAGTAAAAGAAAAACTCCAAAAGAATCAGAGGTTAATATTAAGCATCTGAAACTTATCTGGTGTTTGCATAAGAACGTTGCAGACGAGCACATCAGGTCTGCATCATATTTGCTGCAATATAGGAGCTATACGACTTCTTATACTGCTCGTCCTGTGATTAGATCTGTTGAGCCAGCCTCAACTCCAGAAGATTCTTCTTCAGATTCTCACATCCCTTTAAGTCAAAGAATGGGCAGGAAAAGAGCTCCCCCTGCTCTATTTGATGACATTACTTCTGCTGCTGAAGCCAAGAAAAGCAAAATTGATGTCCCAGAGGGGACTAAGAAGGTGGATATTGCACCTTCCAAAGCTACCGAGAAGCCCCCAATGGCTCCGAGCAAGAAGGTTGCTCCTGTGGAGATGACTGCTATCTCTCCGACCAAGAGCTCTTCCTTGGTTGAAATTACTGAAGTTCCTTTGAGGAGATTGAGGAAATCGTCCTCAGTCAATTTGGCTGAAACTGCCAATCTGACTGAAACCATCTCTTCTCTACCAGCTGGTGGTGTTGGTGTTCTAACCATCATTCCTCCGAGCTCTGCCATGAGCTCGGTAAAAACTTGGATCATACCCGAGGTCCAAGGAATTGATGAAAAGATTTCTAGGGATATGCTGACATCCCTAGCTACCCGTCACCTTGCTTCGGTAAATTTCTCACACTCTGAATTTCCTTTCTTTCTTTGAATACTTGTATTTTTGTACTGACCTGTCACTTTTTCCTTTGTTTAGCTGGTGAATTGTTTTAACAACATCGTGAAGAAAGATGAAGCAATTAAAGCTTCCAGCTCCTCGTCGGGGGTAGAGGATGCTCTGCTGGGTTTGACCCAATCCTTGAAAGATTCTCGTCAGCAGTATAGTGAGGACAAAGCTGTCTGGGAGAAAAAGTTGTCTATAGTTGAAGCTGAGAAGGTGAAGTTGGCTGAGATCTCCAAGAGTTTGGAGAATAAGGTGAAAAGTTTAGAGGTTGAGCATCAAAAATATGACGACAAGCTCAAGAACTTTGGAGAGCTTGAAGATAAGCTGAAAAAGGCAGAGGAAGAGTTGTCCGTCCTGCGAGATGTAAAGCGCCAAAAAGAAGAATTGGATGTGAAGTTAAAGACTGCCGAGGATCTTCTATCCGAGAAGCTCTCCTCGGAGAAACTGAAAAGAAAGTTCGCAGTTAAAAAATCCTTCAGCGCTGGCTGGGATAAAGGATGGGACAAAGGGATTGCTGCGATGACATCCCAAGTACAATACGGGAAGTTGAAATACTTCCGAGATGGCTGGGTAGCTGCCCTGCAGGAATTGAAGATCAAAGACGACTCTGAGCTATTTCAGCTACACCTCCTTGGTCCTCCCCCACCAATTGTAGAAGAAGAAGAAGATGAGCCTATCTCTGATGAATCTTCCATGGCCATAGGTGATCAAGTCCCTGCCTCTCTACCTTCTGCCAACGAGGACATTTCTTCCATGCTTCCTCCTCCTGAGAAAATTTCAACTCCTGCTGATCAAGCTGCTGTTACCACTGAGCAACCAAGCTCCTCGTCCCAGCCTCCCGAGAAAGTCTTGGGAGACAAGGAAAAGGTGTGAAGTTGTTCGGTATCATTTCTATCTTTCATTATTTGTAATCAAACAATGTAATCTTTTTGTGATCTAATAAAATACATCTTTGTTCATCTCTGTTGTTGATGATTTATTTTTGTTGACTGTTGTCTTCTTTTCATCACTAGTTTGTGGCCAGAATGGAACTGATATCTGCACATGATACAAAGCTGATGCAGCAATGCCATGAATATTATAAAGCTGGTCATACAAATTTGAGTGTATCAGAAATTGCTGACATCCTTGGTCATGATGCCTCAGAACAAGCAATTGAGGCTTATCGGTACTTGAAGGATTTACTTGACCGAGCTGTGGCTAATAATGTGGCCTACTATGAATTGATCGAGGAGCTTCATTGTACCTTAGAAGATCTTTAGGATCAGCACAATGAATTAACTGCCTTATTGCACAAGGAATATGAGAATAGGTATCAACAGCTTTCCTCTGAGACAGGTCACAAAAAGATCATCACTGGGTACGATGTTAGGGAGAGAACCCTAAAAGGTGAAGTTGAGGCCTGCAGACAGATCGCCGAGCTGCTGGAACATGAGAACAACAATTTGCAGAAGAAGTTGGCACAATATGAGTCTGCAGCTTCATCCTCTACTGCCTTGGTACCGGTCACTGATGAAGGATTCTCATTCTTAGAGGTTGAAAACGCCAAATTAAGGCAAGAATTGGATACTCTGAGAAGGTCTGGTATCTCTACTACTGCTCGGGGACGAGGAAGAGGGTCTCGTGGGAGAGGAAGAACTGTTCAAAATGTTGTCGAGGAGCAAAATTCTCCACCTGCTCGGATTCGATCAAGAGTTCTCAGCCGTAATGTTGAAGAATCTCATACTTAGTCAACATTGGAAACCCAAGCGTACCAACTGAACGCCAAAGATCGGGCATTGTCTGAAATGTCCAAGAAAAACCTATCTTTGGAAGATCAACTTACTGCGATGAAGTCTGCTTTGAATGACAAAGATGTTTTTCCAGGAGCCTTCATGAGAAACTAGAAAGAATAACTTTCCAATTCCACAAACAACCTCGTGAATTTTGGATGGCAGGCTATAATGAAGCCCTTTGTCACTTGGATGCTCGTCTTGAAAATGCCAATAACGAAGGTTATAAACAAGGATGGTTGAACGCCCTGGGTGTGTTAAAGCTAGAGCAGGGCCATTTTTTATGGGATTATCATGCTCCTGGGCTACTAGACTTGCCTGTACCGCCTTATAAACTAGACATGGAATGGATCCCAGCTCGTGCCATTCCTCGTAGATTAATTTCAAAATACCTTGGTGACTATAGTCTTCATTCTCAAATTGAATTATCTCATCCCGAGCATCTCCTGGATACACCTTCTGTGATGAACGTCAGAATGCTCAGAGATGTTAATTTCATTAATTCTCCTCTTTGCCTGGAGGATCCTCCTGCTGGCGAGGAGCCTGTTTCAAAAGCTAAAGTAAAGAGACCAATAGAATAGGTTTTTCAATGTAACAGTTAGCACATATATGTAGCTTGTAATTTATTTTGATTTTAATGAAAGACTTTCATTTTCTGTTTGCAAATCTGTATTGCTATTATTTTGTGTTTATCAAACATTTTTACATTTGTGCATGTGTATATGTTAAAAAGATACAATATGGCGCTGTTCATCAACCAACTTTACAAGTATCAATGTTGCTCAATCACTTAATAATAAAGTAATGAGTATAAAATGTTTAAAATGTTTCCAACCAACCAAGGTTGTTAAATTGTGTTTGTCGAACAATTACAGTTGATAGGTTTTTATCTCCAATCAGCCATACTTGGTAAATTTTTTTCATAAAATGTGTCCGTCCAACCAAGGTTGATAATTTATCCTCGTCGACCAATTACAGTTTTGATCACCGACCAACTATACTTGGTTCAGTTTGGAATTCTTGTATTTTCTGGAATGATTTTACCTTCTGACCAACATAAATTGGCATATTTTGTTTCTTAACCAGCCAAAATTGGCATTTTTAAGAATGTTGTTCTTGCCCTCTTACCAACCGGAGTAGGTCATGAGTTTGAACTATCGGGTTCTTTCGAACTATCTTGTCCACAAGCTCTTTTACCAACCGAATTTGATCACGCAAGTGTACGCCTCCTAACCAAAGGAGTATAATTTGTTCTCGCTATTTTACCAACCAAAGTTGATCACGCTCGAACTATCAGGTTCTTTCGAACTATCTTGTCCACAAGCTCTTTTACCAACCGAAGTTAATCACGCAAGTGTACGCCTCCTAACCAAAGGAGTATATCAGGTTCTTTCGAACTATCTTATCCACAAGCTCTTTTACCAACCGAAGTTGATCACGCAAGTGTACGCCTCCTAACCAAAGGAGTATATCAGGTTCTTTCGAACTATCTTGTCCACAAGCTCTTTTACCAACCGAAGTTGATCACGCAAGTGTACGCCTCCTAACCAAAAGAGTATATCAGGTTCTTTCGAACTATCTTGTCCACAAGCTCTTTTACCAACCGAAGTTGATCACGCAAGTGTACGCCTCCTAACCAAAGGAGTATATCATTTGTTCTCGCCCTTTTACCAACCGGAGTTGGTCATGGGTCTGAACTATCGTCTTCTTTTTGCTGTCGAGCAACGTAGTGTACAACACTAGTATTCCCCGAAAAACTTTCAAACAAAGGAGAGAAAAATGGTGAAAACATCATCGTTTTATTCATATTGATGGAACTGTTGTACATTTTACATCATTGATAATACTTGCGAAGGTGTTCAGCATTCCAAGCATTCTTGAATTCCTCTCCTTCTAGAGTTGCTATTCGGTAAGTTCCTGGTCGGACAACTTCTGTAACTCGATAAGGTCCATGCCAGTTGGCTTCAAGCTTATTGTGCTTCTGAATGACCTTCTTTAGCACATAATCCCCTTCTTTTAAGTCGTATTTCTTCACCCTTTTGTTGTAGAACAGAGCTGTGCGTTGTTGGTAAGCAGCATTCCTAATGGCTGCCTCTTCTCTAACCTCCTCGAGCATGTCCAAATCTAATCTTCTCATCAAGTCACTGAATGGGGAATTAAAATTTAGCACTCTGTGTGTTGGGAGACCCAACTCAGCAGGTATTACAGCCTCACTTCCAAATGCCAGCATGTATGGTGATTCTCCAGTCGCTGCTCGGGGAGTTGTTCGGTAAGCCCACAATACTGATTGTAGCTCATTAATCCAATTAGCTTTAGCTTCACTTAGCCTCTTCTTCAAACCATTTAGTAGTGTTCTGTTTATCACCTCAGTCTGCCCATTGCTTTGAGGATGACCTGGTGCTGAACGGGTCTTCAGGATGTTTGATTGTTGACAATAGGCAGCAAACTCCTCGTTGTCGAATTGTGTTCCATGATCTGTGATGAAGGCATGAGAGAGACCATATCGACAGATGATGTTCTTCCAAACAAACTGGTATACCTTCTCGTATGTCATATCAATAAGCGGCTCAGCTTCTACCCACTTAGTAAAATAGTCCACTGCAACGACGAGGTACTTGAATCTTCCTCGGGTGGTCGGCAGTGGTCCAACCAAATCAATTCCCCACATGGCAAATGGCCAATGGGAAGTTATTGGTGTCAATAATGCTTTTGGAGTTCGTCGGATGGAGGAAAAACGTTGGCACTTGTCACATTTCTTAGCATAGGCTATACAATCGGCCCTCATCGTCGGCCAGTAGTATCCTTGAGTTATTACCCTTTGCAAAAGTGTTCGACCTGCTACATGAGCTCCACAAGACCCTTCATGGATCTCTTCAATCAATTCTTTCACTTCGGAGGGATGTACACATCTCTGCAAACCTGCCATAATTCCTCGTCTATATAAAATACCATTAGTTAATACATACCGAGCAGCTTTATACTTCAATTTCTTGGCAGCGAGCTTATCCTCTGGAAATTCTCCCTCTTCAATATATACCCTGATGGGATCCATCCAAGATGGTCCTAAATCAAGGGTAATAACATTCATCGTCAGGTTTTCATCTATGCTCCGACTTTCCAGTACTTCAATTGGTATTGTTCTTCGCAGCTCGGTACGAGTAGCTGATGCTAGTCGGGCCAGTGCGTCTGCTTGTGCATTTTCTATTCTGGGTATTCTGATCAACTGAATGGCATCAAATTCTGCCAACAATTCCATCACCTTTGCATGATACTTGACCATTAGTTCTCCTTTAACCGCATATGTTCCCATCATCTGATTCACAATCAGTTGAGAATCACTGAATACCATCACTTGTTGCGCTTCCATAATCTTTGATAAATTAAGACCTGCTATCATGGCCTCATACTCAGCCTCATTATTGGAGGCTTTGAATTGGAATCGCAAAGCATATTTCATGTCAATCTCGTCTGGGGTGTTCAAAACAATTCCTGCCCCGCAACCTGCTGTGCAAGATGAGCCATCTACATATAATCTCCATATGGGCAACCCGTCTTCAAATTTCTTATCTGACAGAGTTCCTCGGTGAAATATTTGTTGCTTCTTTTCATCCTCCCCTGACACTTTTCGCTCCTCGTCGACCATCTCTTCTCGCTCTTTTACCAACTGGAGCTGGTCTGAGCTCGAAGTTGATGATCTTTCTTCATCCATAAGTCCTTTTACCAACCGGAGTTGGTCTGGATTTATGTCTGTTGATCCTGTAACATCCACAGGTTAGTCAGCGAGCAAGTTTTGTTCCTCGGGGGTATCAGGATATGTAAACTCTGCTATAAAATCTGCTACAGCTTGCCCTTTCAATGATGATCTGGGCTCATACACAATATCATATTCACCGAGCTCTATTGCCCAGTACATCAATCTCCCTGACTTTTCTGGCTTATGAAGGGCTTGCCTCAGTGGCATGTCGGTATAAACGATGATGGTATGGGCCTGGAAATATGGCCTCATTCTTCTACTTTCTTCAATTAATGCCAATGCCAATTTCTCCAGCTTTGGGTACCTGATTTCCTCACCTCGGAAAGCCTTACTTGTGTAATAGATTGGTTTCTGGACTCCATTCTCCAATCTGATCAATGCTGAACTGACTGCATTCTCTGATACTGCCAGATACAAGTACAACTTCTCTCCTGTTATTGGCCTGGACAATAATGGAGGTGCTCCCAAATACTTTTTCAAGTCTTGAAAGGCCTTCTCACATTCATCAGTCCACTCAAAAGTTTTTCGAAGTGTTTTGAAGAATGGGAGGCATTTATCAGTTGCTCGGGACACAAATCTGTTGAGCGCTGCAACTCGTCCTGTAAGACTCTACACTTCTTTCTTTGTTGTTGGAGATCGCAACCCTAAAAGAGCTTTGATCTTATCTGGATTTGCTTCAATGCCTCGCTGGTTGACAATGTACCCGAGAAACATTCCTTCTCGTACTCCAAATGTGCACTTCGTCGGGTTGAGCTTCATCTGGTATTTAAACAGTTGATCAAATGTCTGAGCTAAGTCAACTAGATGATCTGCAGCTTTCTTGCTTTTTGTCAGCATATCATCGACATAGACTTCCATGTTGCAACTGATTTGTTCGGTGAAAACCTTGTTCATCAGCCGCTGGTATGTCGCTCCTGCATTTTTCAAACCAAAAGGCATAACATTATAGCAATAAGTTCCCCTAGGGGTAATAAAAGAAGTACTTTCCCTGTCTTCAGGTTTCATTTTGATCTGGTTGTAGCCAGAGTAAGCATCCATGAAGCTGAGCAGCTCATGTCCCGAGGTAGCATCCACTAGTTGATCAATTCTGGGCAATGGAAAATGATCCTTTGGGCATGCCTTGTTAAGATCGGTGAAATCAACACACATTCTCCATTTATTATTTTTCTTTTTTACCATCACCACGTTTGCCAACCAGTCTGGATACTTTACGTCTTCAATGAATTGGTCTTTCTGGAGCTTCTCGACCTCCTCTTGTATAGCATGATTCTTCTCGGGGCTAAATACCCTTCTTCTCTGCTTTACAGGCTTGATCTCCTTATTCACATTGAGCTCATGACATAAGAAGTTTGGATCTATTCCTGGCATGTCTTCATGACTCCACGCAAAAGTTTTCTTTCTGTTTCTCAAGAAAGTTATCAACTCCTGTTTTATTGAAGCATCCAACGTAGAACCTATCTGGGTTACTCATTCAGGGTGCTCGTCGTCCAGAATAATATTTTTTTGTAGATTTCACCACCTGTCCTTTTACAAGTTGGGATTCATCTCGAGGATCCAGTGTTTCAATTTCTGTACCTTCATCCACTTGGTAGGTAGTAGTATTTTTTCTTGAATCTTCAAGTTCCTCTTGCTCGGCAGACGAATAATAGCATTCCCGAGCTACTTTCTGATCACCTTTCACAACTCCTACTCCAAAATTTGTTGGGAATTTTAAGCACTGATGCACTGTAGATGGAACTGCTTCGAACTTCTTCAAACCAACTCTTCCCATGATGATGTTGTAGGCTGACTGCACATTCTTATCCATCACAAAGAAGCGTATTCTCTCTGTTCGACAAGCAGGCCAAGTTCCAATGAATATGTCCAACTTGATCGTCCCAAGTGGAAAAACTTTCTCGCCAGCAAAACCCAGGAGGGGTCTGTGATACGGTTCCAATTGAGATAATTTTAAATTCAAGCTGTCAAAGCATAAATAGTACATGATGTCTGCCAAACTTCCATTGTCTACCAACACCCTTGAAATCACTACTTCATTCATCCTCATTTTGATCACCAGAGGATCGTCGTGAGGATAAAGAACACCTGCTAGGTCATTTTTTGAAAAGCCAATGACCAGCTTCTCTTTGTTTACCTTCCTCGGACGATCGTCCTCGGCCAGATTTATTCGCTGAATATATGAACAAGCTTGAGCCTCTCCAAGGTAAGCCTTTCTTTCTGCAGTAAGGTCTCCTCCTCCTGCATCTCCTCCTGTAATGACATTACAAATAAATGACCCAAAACGTATAGAAAATACCTCTCGTTCTGGCTGTCTTGGTTTCTTGGGAAGGTCGGGGTCATCATCTGGATCATCTTCATGGTTTCTCTTCTTTTTCTTTTCTGCTCGACGAGGAGATCTAGACCTCTCTCTAGTCCGGTCGTTATTTTTTCTTTCACCTCCCCGATCAACATATTTTGCTAGCTTTCCTCTTCGGATGAGTGTTTCAATATCGTTCTGAAGAGCTATGCAATTTTTGGTCATGTGACCATGATCTTTATGAAACTCGCAATATTATCCTTACTCCTCGAATCAGGGTCCGACCTCAGTTTCTTTGGCCATTTTACCTCCTCGTTGTTCTTGATCTCTTCCAAGACATGATGAATACCCATTTTCAAAGGAGTATAATTGTCGTATTTCTTCAGGACTTCCCATGATGATTTATTATTTCTGGAACGTTTGTCACCGCCATTGCCCTTATGTTCTTTATTTTTAGACTTGTCGACGTCCACCTTGGTGTCTTTATCCATATTCTTCTTTGCAGCCATAGCTTCCTCGGCATTCATGATTTTGGCCGCTTTTGCCATCAACTCTGACATAGTTTTAGGTGGATCTTTCGCCAAGGTGTAATACAATTTATTAGGCAAAAACCCACTCATCAAGGCGGTGATTGCTGTCTTTTCTTCGTAATCTATGACTTCCAGCTTCTCGTTATTGAAACGAGTTATGTAATCTCTAGTACTCTCACCAGATTTTTGTCTAACACTTAACAAGTGTGCTACTCGTTTTACTGGCTTTGCTCCAAAATAGAAATTGCCAATAAACAACTCAGCCAACTGAAAGAAAGTTGAAATCTTACCCCTAGGAAGATTGTTGTACCATATCTGGGCAGCTCCAGTAAGAGTTCCTGAGAACGCTCTGCATCTCATCTCGTCGGGGACGACATAGATGTCGGCAGCAGCTTGATATTGCTCTATGTGAAGAACAGGATCTGTCTTTCCATCATATTTGGGGGTCACTACAGGTGCTTTGAACTTTGACGGTGTAGGAAAATTCACAATGGCCTGTACAAAAGGTGTTCCTCGAACAAAAGTTCGTTGTAGGGGGTTCTTTGCTTTGGCCATTTCTCCCAATTTATCCTCCAATCGTTGGAGAGATCCTTTCCACGCTTCATTTCCTTCCTCGGGCCTATTGGTTCGAGCAATTGATCGTTCTGAGGTAGCTTCTTGAGATCTATCTTGACGAGCAGCCGGTCGTGATTGTGCTGATCCTTCTCTTAGATCTGATGGTTGTCGAAAACTCATCGACATGGTCTTAGGTGGACTCCTATTCCTCCTAGGGCCTAATCGACTGAAAGGAGACATCCTACTCAGTCTTTCTAAAGCACTGGGTCTTTCTGGAGAGAGAGTGATATGTTGATCAGTATCTGTAGCCCTTATTGACGAAGTTCGCCCAGGTTGATAAGAGAAATCATCAGACTCCTCATTACGACGTGACTCAGTACGCCTGGATCGTGAAGAAAGTAAATAAGTTTGCCTCTGACCATTTTGCTGTCCTGAACGTGCAGGTGCACCACCATGAAGGGTTTGTATGAGTTGCCTCATTGTTTCTTGCATGGCGGTTTGTCCTTGAGCCAAATTCGTCATAATCCCGGCTAGATCTGGAGGTGCAGAGGGATTTTGAGGATTTCCAGTATTTCCAGCGTTTCGATTGCTAGATTCTGGATTATCCGCCATTGATGATGGACGATTTTTGGTGAAAAACGATAGTAACAATCGTTTCCCACAGACGGCGCCAATCTGTTGATGTAAAAAATTAGATAGCTCTAATTATTCAATCACAGATAAATAAAATGAGACAAAGATTTTAAAGTGGTTCAGCCTTATATAAATGGCCTACGTCCACTGTTATGTTATTGCTGAATGTTTGGGAATTCTTGAGTATAAATTCTCTCAAGAAATTTTGGTCCCTTTGAATGAGGGTGATACAAGGTATTTATAGCCCTTAGGCTGTACATGAAAGGGTTGATACATTAAATGATATACATATGAAATGGTAATACATTTAATGCAGCGTGTGCGTCAAGATGATAAACATTCAATGAATAATTGAACTGTTGATTATCTGGCAATTAATGCTACGGCCGAGATGCAGCTCAGACCGCCTTAGTTGCTCGTTACTCGGGAGTTCCTCGGAGCGTTAGAGTACCTTGGAGTGCTGAAGTTCCTCGGTGTATCCTCGTTGCTCGGGAGTTCATGAGTTGGTCGGGGAAATGAACTTCCTCGTTGCTATTATGCTAAGTAGATTGACACGTGTCTTCATATCATTCGTCCATATCAACATATTAATTTTGGTATCAACAACAAGTTTATAGTATCAAAGGTCTTTTCAAGGTCTGCCACATGAGTGCAGGCCTTTAAGCTCTTTGTCAGCATATCGTCTACATACACTTCCATGGTTTTACCTATTTGGTCTTCGAACATCTTATTTACAAGACGTTGGTAGGTCGCCCCTGCATTTTTTAGACCGAAGGGCATCACCTTGTAGCAGTATGTCCCTTTGTCGGTAATGAAGGTTGTCTTCTCTGAGTCTTTTGTATCCATGAAGATCTGATTGTAGCCTGAATACGCGTCCATGAAGCTCATGAGCTCATGCCCTGCAGTAGCATCTACCATCTGATATATTTGAGGTAAGGGATAGCTATTTTTTGGGCAAGACCTGTTCAGGTCAGTGAAATCAACGCACATTCTCCACTTCCCATTGGCTTTGGGCACGATGACTGCATTTGACAACCACTCCGGGTATATGACTTGTCTTATAAACTCAACCTCTTCTAATTTTTTGACGTCTTCCCTGATGATGTCGTACTTCTCTCTGGAGTAAACTCTTCATCTTTGTTTGATAGGCTTGGCCTCTTTGGTCACGTTGAGCTTGTGAATCATAACTTCAGGGTTAATACCGGGTATGTCCGCGGGACTCCAAGCGAAGACACTCTGTCTCTTTCTGAGGAAGTTTATCATCTCTTCCTTGATTTCTGTCTTTAGGGCTTTGCCGACCTGGATGGTTTTTTCCGGTTCGTCCTCATTGAGGACGATGGATTCTACCTCTTCTGCGGCCTCTCCCTTCTTCAACTTTTTTTCATCTCTCGGGTCCAATGTATCAATGCTATAGGTGGTGGTTGCCCTCTTATGGGCCTCCCTCTCTTCGACAGAGTTGAAGTAACATTCTCGTGCTATGATCTGGTCACCCTACACTTCCCCTACCCCATAGGGGGTCAGAAATTTTAGCATCTGGTGGACCGTCGACGGCACAACTTCAAACTCCTTAAGGGCCACTCTTCCTATGATGAGGTTATAGGCCAAAAAGACGTTTTCCTCCATTACGAAAAAATTTATCTTCCGGGTCAATCTCTTAGGCCACTCGTCACCCATCCGTACGTCCATCTCATACATTCCCAATGGGTGTACCTTTTCGCCGCTGAAGCCCATTAAGGGATGATGATAGGGTACCAACCTAGCTCTGCTACGACCTAGGCTCTTAAAGCAAGGCCAAACCATTACGTCTGCTGAACTCCCTCCGTCCACGAGGATCTTCTGCACCTCACACCCATGCACTCTTCTTGTTATTACCAAAGGGTCATCATGCGGGGCTAAGATACCTTTGAAGTCGAGTCGGGAGAACCCGACTATAAGGGTATCCATGTCCACCTTCTTTCTCTTCTGCGCTGTATTGGAAGACGTTAGATTTATAACCTCAAGTTTGGCCACCGACTTGGCCTCTGCCACATGAGCTTTCCTGTCAGCCACTTCAGAACCACCTCCCGTAAGTCCTCCGCATATGGTGTCAACACCAAAGGAGATCATGCCAACCCTCTTCACCGGGGTGTTGTCATCTTTCGGCGAAAGGTCCGGATCGTCTTTATCATCATCTTCTGAGTCATTGGCTCTTCTAGATGGGGCATCGTCACGGCATTTGTTGTTTCTCCTTTTCTTAGGGTTATCTCTTCCCCCCTTAGGAGCTTTGCCATCAACATACTTCCTCAGCTTTTTGAATTTTAACATCTTCTCAATCTCATCCTTCAAGGCTAAGCATCTGTCTGTAACATGGCCATGGTCCTGGTGGAACTCACACCACAAGTTTTTATTCCTCTTATGCAGAGGGGCCTTCAGTTTCTCTGGCCATCTTAGAGTCTTATCATTCTTGATCTCGTTGAGGATATGCTCACAGCTCACGGTTAGAGGAGTATAGTGAGCGAACTTATCATCGAGTGACCTCTTCTTTCCATCTTTCTTTCTTTGGGACTTCCCGTTACTACCGCGGTTCTCATCCTTATACTTGGAGGCCATTGCCTCTTCGGCATTCATGACTTTTTCGCAGTTGCCAGTAACTCTGCCATGGACCTGGGAGGGTCTTCCGCGAGTTTTCACAATAACTTCCCTTTCTGAAGACCTCCTATGAGGGCGGTCATGGCTATATTCTCTTCGTAATCTTCAACTTCAAGTTTCTCTTTGTTGAACCTGGCGATGTAGTCCCTTAGTCTCTCGTCCTTGCCTTGCTTGACATACAGTAGATGAGTGGTATTCTTTTGAGGTCTTACCCCAAAGCAGAAGTTGTGAATGAATCGTTCGGCCAAGCCCTTGAAGTTCTCAATTGAATTCTTCGGAAGAGAGGTGAACCAGCTGTGCGCTGCTCCTGTTAAGGTCCCAGAGAAGGCCCTACACTTCATCTCATCCGATATCGAGTAGATGTCCGCCGTTGACTGATACATCTCAATGTGATGTACAGGGTTGGTGCTACCATCATACTTGGGAGACACCACTGGTGGTTTGAACTTAGCAGGGGTCGGGAAGCTCACTATCTTAGCTACGAATGGAGAGCCCTCTGAGTAGCCTCTTTATAGTGGATCCCTACTTTTGATGAGGTCTCCTATCTTCTCCTTAAGACGTTGGATAGAGTCATTCCACGGTCTCCTACCATCGGCCTGGCCGAGGTTATCCCCAGCCACCTCCAAGGGATGGACTGAGGGTTCCCCTGCCGCAGCACGATGTCGGTTGTTTACCTCTTCCTGGTCTTTGCCCCTTCCTTCACGGGGTCGGCCTTGATTAGGCTGACCCTATCTGTCTCCTCTTTACGAGCCGGCTGCGCTTCTCGACCTTGATAACCTCTGTCTTAGGTCATTCACTGGGCCCAACCTCTCAAAAGCTGACCCTCTGCTCAATCGATCAAAAGCTGATCCTCTTTGTTGGGCCTCTTCACCTCTTCGGCCGATACAGCATCGGCTCTGCTGAAGAGGACGTACCGTATTATTTGAAACCTCATACGGCTCCTAACAATACTCCGGGACCTCTTCCGCCTCTAGATCGTCATACCTGTCTTCCGGGCAAGGGTTTTCTTGCCTCCCCAGGCATAAGCGCCTAGGGTCGGCAACGTCCCTCCTCCGCTGGGGTGCAGGCTGGTCCTTTATTGGTGCCTGGGGTGGTCCCCTAGCCTCAGGATGAGGCTGGACAACTGCCGGAGTGATCATCTCCGGTGAGACTCCAGGTGGCCTCATCATAGTTTGGCTGAGCTGTGCAAACTGCTCCTGCATAGCTTATTGTGTTGCAGCCAAAGATCTCAAGGCGGTAGATACCTCCGCCATTTCAGACTTTGGCGGTGCCTGGCTGGAACTAGGCCCTCCCCCACCAGGCGGCGGAAGAGGCGGTGGAAATTCTAGTGCCATGTGTTAGCAAATAAGAGCTTGAGTAGCAGGTGAGCTTAATACCTTAAAGGAATTCTTTTAATGGTGAAATAGCTCCACACAAGGGGTGGTGCCTGGTTCACCACCAGAGTCTCCGGTGAGGCTAAGCTGAAGAAGAGGAAGAGACAGCTTTTCGTTCCCACAAACGACGCCAAAATGATGATACTGGAAATAACACCACCCTCCAAGGTGTTTGTGAGCTCAACTAAATGTTAACAATGGCAGCATAGGGTATATACACACATAGTAGAAGGAGATGAGGAGAAGAGGATTTACACAGGAATATAAGTGGTTCAGTCAATTAGGCTTACGTCCACTGTGCAAGTGTATGATGTGTATTAATTTGTGAGGGCACTAATGGCCATAGATATAATCTCTTAAGCTTTCTCTCTCTACTGTGTGTTTGAACAGAGTTTCAGCTAGGGTTACTAATTTTGGGGATCCTTTGCAAGGCAGAGGATGACCTCTATATATAGTGCCTGGGGAGTGTAATGTCCCCCCTATGCATGCAATGAGCATGTGTGTGTTGATCTAGCCAATCTGATGAAGACATCTATCACTGTCACAGGTAGAGAATGATGATAAAATATTCCCCCCACGTGAGGGGAATGATTTATTATAACTGAATTGTGTCCACGTGTCCTTATCCACAAATATGCCAATAAGAGTTCGTCCTCGATGCTTAGTCTTGACCTCGGCCTGGAAGAGGCCTAATTATCCATATAATCCGAGATGAGTCACTAAGGTCTCGACTTAAGTGAAGCCGAGATAAGGAGTTAGGGTCGGCCTAGACCGAGGTTAAGCTGGCATGTGCGTGGAACATCGACTGATTTACTGATGAGGTCGGCCTTTTATGGAAGTATGGCTCCTCGCTACCTCGGCCTACCCTTGGCCGAGGTTGTCATTCCCAGGTGAACTGAAGAGCTGCTGACCCTTATGATACATGCTGTGTCCCCTTGATGAGTTTGGTAGTAGTGTCGGCTAGGGCCAACCTTGCCATGTCCGAGGTCTGTTCTCACCGAACCAAAGCATTCCCAACCTCGGCAATGTCTTGGCCGAGGTTGTAGTTTCTGAGCCGAGGTGACACTTGGGGCATATCAGCAATGGACGAAAAATAAATCATTTCTTAAATGTAAATTTTTAGTTTGAGTATTGTGGTAGCTCAAAGATCCACTTTTAGTGAGAATCTTCTTTTTATGGAAAAATACAAACCGAACTAGAAGAATGCAAAAATTACAATTATTTTTTAAATGAAAATATAATCTTTGTTGAAAATAATCTTTTCTAGGTCGATTAGAAAGACCAATTAAAGGAGTTAGTGAAAATGGTTTTATCTCACACCCACTGCTCTAATGATGAACGTGGTATTAAGTACAAGAAGCTGAAAAAGTGTCTAATGAGAAACATAAAACCACATTTTTTAAATCTTCTCACGAGAGTCAAGGTCCTAAAATTTCTCTTCCACAATAAGAGAAGGACAATTTTTTGAAGCATCCTAATGAAAAACTTCAAAGTGTTGTGTTTCAATGCACATTTTGTAAGAAGAGACTTTTAAAGGAATTTTATTTTAAGCTTCGAAACCCAGCAATACAACCGACAACATTCCGATTCCAATATTGATGAGGTCTTTTTATTAAAGCGTGATTATTAGCCTTGTTGTAAACTATAAACTATTTTTTCTAACATTAAAAGGATTACATAGATTAAAAAATTAAAACTCAGTTTTATTGATTTGGGTAATAATGTCAAGACCAAGGCCAATGGGAAATGAATTGGTGAAGTTTGGATGATTATTCTTATAAGATTTTAAGTTGTATTTGAGCAATCCTAGGGACAGATCAATCCATGCCAGGGATGGGCGGATCGATATGGTTAGGACAATGTTGCTAATTTGGGTTTTCTTTGCGTAGTTGTTGAGATTATAGTGTGGAGGTTGATCTTTGAATTTTCAAGGAACATGGTTAATTATTGTTTAGATTAATATGGTGATTGAAAATGGTTATTGAGGGTCATGTAGGATAGTTTGAATATTATTAGTGAGGATCATTATAATTTAGGTCGTTTGTGATATTTTTGGGAGTGAAATTATTGGTGGGAAACAGCGTAAATGATGGGACTTAATGGGAGCTATTTACGGATGTGTACCAATTACGGTTGTTTATGCCTATTATATGACTTTTAGTGCGTGAACATACCACGAGTGTACGTGTGGAATCATAGTGAATATAGTAAACGGGGTTTGATGGGACACGAATGGCGAGGTTGCATTGGGCACCCTGGTTAATGGCACAAGTTATGCCTAGGTCTATATTATTATCCTAATCCTATATGATGAGGTCTCCGCTCTTCATGAAGGATAATAGGGGCTTGATCCTTCCGTTTAGATGTTGGTATGTGGATATCCAGTTTATGTGGTGCCGTAGTGATTTGCACTTTATGTGTATTTTAGGAAATTTAGGATTTGGGACATCCATTTATCACTCAGTACTAGTAGAGGCATGAGTGAGCCCCGAAGATGTGGGAAATACCTTTTTATAATATTTTTCTTATGGGTATGGGTGTGCGATATAATTGGTGGCTAAGGGTTAGGAGTTTGTTGTTAATTTACTAGCGGGCTATTGGTGTACTCAATCGTTTTTAGCCATGGGTTTAATGGACTCATATTATGGATACGATAGTGGTTGATTACTTGTAGCATAATCAATTGTATTGTAACACCCTCTAAATTTTAATGATTTTTATATGGGGATTAATTAAATTAAAAGGGAAAATTAATTCGGATTAAAATAAATATGGAGAAATTAATTCTGATTAAAATAAATATTAATTATAATGATAAGGAATGATATTTATTTTTTTGAATTATATTGAGTATTACTTAGTGAATGAGTAATAAATTGATTAGAAAGTATTATAATTGTCGTGAGTGAGAAATGCGACAGCTACGGTAATTTAGTTGGGACGCGCATGTGAGTCGTGTTGGGACTTAAGCATATGAAATAAAATGTGATTTATTTATGGGTAATTCATATGGTCATTTTGAGTGTGCCAGTGTGTCTTAAAGGGTCGAAATAGTAAGATAAATGTACTCGGGGGTTTAGATTGGGCCCCGAGGCATTTTTAAGCCAAATTGGCACCCCGAAAGGGGTATTTTTGTCTTTTGAATCTTTAGAGTAAAGGGACCTATGAATTTACCTTGTTTATATCAGTATATGTGATGAGGGAGGCAGGATTAAAAGTTAGCAAATCAAAGGAGAGGAGAGGAGATGAGAGGCCATTTGAGAGGAAGAAAAGAAGGCTTGAAGGTGTAGCACATTGATCCATCCCAAAAGTGTTGCCGAAATCGGAATCAAAACGAGGAGAGATCAACTTCATCATTAAAAAATGAATTTAGATCATCAATATATAGAGGTAAGTGTTTATTACAATTTATTTTGAAGTAATAATACCCATGTAGTGTAGGATTTTATATTTAATGATTTTAAATGAAATTCTTGGAAAATTTGATGAATTAAATACATGATCTTGGGTAGGATTGCATGTAAATTGATCCATGTATGTAAAGGATACGAAACTAGATGATAAGTGGTGATTTAGATGGGAAAATTTTGGGTTTTATGTTGAGTATGAATGAAGAAGATGAGAATCTAGGGTTTTAATGAATAAATGATTTGATCCGTTCTTGAATAGAAATCATTGTGTTTTGATGTTATAATCACGTTGGAAATCATCCTAACATATTTAGATAATGTTTCGGACAATTGGTTGTAAGTTTGGTGAAGGATCATGGAGGTTGTATAAAATAAAAATGGTGAAAAAGGCTAAAACTCAACGAAGAATACGACCTGCTATTATTCGAATTGGTTTGGTCCAAGGACGAATCGATTCAACCCTAGGGCGAATCGATTCGGTTTATCCAGATTTGTGTTATTTCCCTTATTAAGCCCTTAAAAAGTGATTTATAAATGGGGAAACTTCTAGGACATACTTATAATATAATAAGTGGTATATCGGATGATAATAGGACTATGATAGGGCTATGACTTAGTCTTAATGAGAGAATTAAGGCGAATATTAATCGGGATTAAATCGAAAGGTAAGTTATTCAAAAGCATGAGGATGAGTTACGGGGATTTCAAATGGATGTATTATATAAACCAGTGGAGTATGAGTGAACTAACTATTGAATTAAAGCAAGGGAGTAACTAGGACCCTTCGAATTGAGAATAATACGCAGGATTTCACGATCGAGGGTTATAATCATAAATTGATAAGTGCGGTAAGTATTCGATATATATATATATATATACTAATACTACGTACGAATGATAATTACAGGTTGAATGTACACCCATACAGATTATATTATAGGTTGAGTGAATATCTATACAGATTATATTTATAGATTGCATTTATTCCTACATGGATGTTATTTATAGGTTGTGTGTATACTTATACAGATTATATTTATAGGTTGCGTGTATACCTACATGGATGTTATTTATAGGTTGTGTGTATACCTATATGGATTACATTTATAAGTGGTGTGTATGCCTATTATGTGCTTTCTTGTGTGTGTGAACATACCTACGTTGGCTGCTATCCAGAGTTTTCCGCACAAAGGGCGATCCCACCTTGACGATTCCAGTGAGGTATGGATTTGTTCCCCAGAACATGGAACTTAGAGCGGCTCACTATGTGTGTGTATTAGTGTGGATCACGTGTCATTTGGGTACATTAAGTATGTGCATAGCCCAAAGGCTTAGAACCATGTTCGCCTCCATTGTGTGTTGATTTATTTTGGATTTGAGGAGACATGCCAAATCAATAGTCCATGATTAAGTACGAGAGGTACCTGGACTTCATAGCAGAGTATGTAGAGTCACACCGCGGTTCTTTGCCCGGGGATGTTGGAGTTATGTATATAGATTGTGCGACATATCTATACAGACATGTGTATTTTCGTACTTGTGTGTGAAAGTAGTAACTTTAGACAATGTACATTTAATGTGATGTAATTAAGAGATATTCTACCTAGTGTGTGAGGGTAATAAAGTTAGATAGCGTATGTCTAAAAGATGATTTAAGTAGAGTAACTTAATGAAATGGTTTAACGATAACATAAGTGAGATGTTAATTATGTTTAATAATAACATAGGAGTCATGTTATTTATTAGTGTCACGATAGCATACTGTATGGGTGGTACGGGAGAAGTTAAAGAGATATTTAACTGAGGACTTAATAGGTAGCATACTGTATGGGCGATACGGAGGAGCCAAACCCTTTAACGGATATATAGTTATTGAGAAGACCTAGTTGGGCGGGGTAACATAGCTAGGCAGGAGACATTAGGCATGCACATTAGTTGAGGAGTGAGGAACTCAAGGAAGTGTACGTTGAACTAACATGTGTAATCAGTAACTGATTTTAAACTGTGATAAATACTTGCTAAAGATTTTTGAATGTTTTGGGCTCTGACCCGTCTTACAAAATATTTTCAAAACCTTTTAGGTGTCCAGCCACAGGGATGCCGAGATTAATATTTGTTCCAGGGATGCGTAGCTGCAACACTTGTGGATGCTTGCAGTATTTGGACTAGACACTTCAGTTGCTCCATACCTAGAGTAGGATTCAAGTTTAATTATTTCATTTGGGCATGTCTCCCTTCAGTTACTTCTTTTATTCAGTTTATCAGACTTTGTATTTGTGGACTCAGTTTATTTCAATAGATATTTAGTTGGGCTTTTGTATTGGCAACCGATTGTTTATTCGACATTATTTTATTCAGTATTTATCTTGTGATGGATTTATACTACTACTGCGTAGATGGTTTGGTGATTGTATTTATTTTTTGCACGTTGTTATTTAAAGTAAGATGAAAATTTGGCATCGCTTTATTTAATACGTAGGTGTTTAGCAATTTAAAAAAAAATCGACAGTGAGAATGAACCAGATGAGATTCCTGTTTTATTTTTATGAAGAACTGATCACCCGATATTTAAATAGGCGGGGTGTCATATATATAGTTATATAATTTGGGTAACTTGTGATTACGTTTTCTTAAAGTATAAGACCGCATTCCATTTATAGCAGACTACGTGAAGTAGTATGTGTAGTATAAAATATGTTTAGTTATGTGAATTAGGTAGCTAGTGTTAGACCTTCCCTTATTTTATTAGATTATATGAAGTAAAGAGTACTTATAGTATGTCCATGGATATTTATCTGGAACCTAGTGATGGCCTTTCTCTTTTTTTAGTAGATTATGTTATCGGGTGTAAATGGGATGTTAAAAATTGACGGGAGGTATGGAGGTCATATGGTAAACTGTTAAAGGATAGTGTGAACACACTACGGGAAATGAGTTGTTAGGATACTCTGTTGAGATTTGGGATGGGCAAAAAAATGCCTAATGATTATTATCCGTTTTATTGTAGATGTTCATGCATTGATAATATCCAAAAATTTAAGGTATCACTTTGGGAATGGGGGAAATCTATAGTGGGGTGGTGTTGTAGGAGTTGGTTAACGAGCACTATCATTCGTGGAGAGTGTTGGCCCTTAGTTATTGCCATAATAGGGAAATATGATTATACTTTATAGGATGTAAATGAGTGAATAGTTTGTGTGTCTCTCGCGATAGGTAATTGTGGGGATAAGGTAGTATCTTGGGTGAAGTGCTTAAATGTTTGTGGTTGATGCCTTGTAAAACCACTATTTTCCACGCTTCGGGTGGTCAAACCTCAACGCCAAAGACAAGGAACATAGAACAATTATATCATTCTAAGTATTACTGAATAATTGAGGAAAACTAAAACCATCAACGAAAGTATATAAAAGACATGACACAATATAATATAGATATAAGTCTCCAGTATCTGATTTAATGAAATTGAATGCAACTGGATAAATGAATGCAATGAATCTCTAAAATACAAAACCTGAATAAGACTTTACAATAAAAGTGGCTATGAAACAAGAATATAAGTATACAAGATTTGACTATATAATAAATACAATGAGAATTAACTCCATTGCACTTGCTCTAATAACTAGATTAGGTTGTCCCCGTAATTAGTCTGCTCATCCATGCTCCTACAAGTGTTGAATATCTGAAAAATAGTTTTTAGGAATAACATGGGTTCGATCCCACAAGTAAATAAGAAATAACTTACCTTACGTAACAATATTATACATTTCATGTCATCATAGTGTCACTCACGTCAAAATGCACCACCATATTTGTCATAAGGTAGTCCTAGTCATACTTTCCCATCCTACTTAAGGCATAACTAACATAATATGCATTTAAGTCCTAACATTAAATGTGTAACCTTCAGACCACATAACTCATAATACCATATAATATCCTCACATATAATAATCTACTAAGGTTACTATCCACTCATAGTATCCTCACCACATGCAATGTCAAATAGATTAAGTCCTTCACCAAGACTAACTACTATGTCACACGATACTTACGTAGTCTTTACTCATCACTAGAATAATTACGGTTTTCCTCAATATCCTAGCACATCGTATTTGGATTTATTTTAACTCTATGCTATACGATGCTCACACAACCTAGTCCATCACTGTCTAGCTATCCAACAATCTACTATAAAAGAATCTATTAAGCCCCACTAATCTATTTACATGATAACACTCTAAGAATCCAATATAGTACCGTAACTTTAACTATGCGATAAGGATATTAAACTGTACGTAGTACCTGTATACTACCTTATAACTAATCAGTAGCAATGCCCCACACTAAAAATTATGGCACAATAAAATCCCCACTTTAACATGTAAGTTCCACACTAAGACTAACGAGTGGTAAGAATACCACATAACAATATCCCTATCCACGTACTAAGAATATAACTAGCATATCCCTCACGTGTCACCCGAATAATAATATATACATAGTATCATAATAATTACAATAACCTGACACAATATTTTGATATACATGTCCATCGCTGAACCAAACAATCTATAAATATATCTCATAAATTACACGAAGGCACCAACCTTCGGGGACATTCTCGTGCCTGTATCGATAAATCCATAGGAGTCCCGTACCTAACGGATTTAAAACATGCATAAATAAAAGAATAGGAGGATCACTACATAATCACATCATCATTTAGTCACATACCAAACCATCTGATGGACCAAGTCATCTACGTATCCATGCTTTGAGACAGAGACCAATTGAACATACGATCAAAACATTGATCTCCACACAACATGCTCATCAGTCAGAAACACGGTCCATGGTCCCATAAAACATCGACCTTTAGACAACGTGCTCATTATCTATGAGCACGATCCACGGTCCCATAATATATTTAAATCCATAACCCTATCGATGGATTCCCCACGAGTCAACACGTGCTTAATGTATGTCCAAAAATAATGCACAAAGCATATATGTATATATAACATCCAAACTTATATACAAATAGGATATATCCCTCTAACTATTTAAACAAATGCATTAAGCTCTCATTAACGTACTTAACGGATTTTTATTTTTTGCGGACTAATCCTAAATCTCATAGCCTTAATCCCCATAATAACTTGGTAAGATTAGATCTCCAAATATCCTTCTCAAACCTCCATTGGAAGCCTTAAGGAAAAATCAAGGAACTAAATGAAAATACAAAGTCTTTGCATTCTGCCAATATCCATGCCCATGGGGCTATTATGCAGCCATGCGCATTGCCCCTGTTCGCAGCCTAAGCGAAAAAATGTTAGGGCTGAAATTCCAAAAAGAATCCAAAACCTACCAAAATCAATCTTTTTCGCCCCACATCCTCTTCAGACATTATACTAAGCCTAAATTAGTCTGAAATCACCTTAAAAATTATTTATAATTAATTATAAAAATGATTCTAACAACCTATGACCATTATCTAGAATAAAACATCAAAATAAAGTTTAAATAATCAATTTTAACATGAAGATAATTAGGGTTCATCATGATTTCAGTTTTTTTTTTCAATAAAAGGTTTCTTAAATTATCAAAGACTATTTTAAATACATTATTCTTCAATCAAATTCTGATTTATAATCAATTTATATAAATTTTAAGCATATAATCCTCATAACAATCCAGGTACAACCCTTTAATGCATCAAATTCAAACCTAGCACGTGTCTAATCCCAAACTAGATGAAAAGATAATAAATCATAAATAAGTTATATAAAATACATAATAATGCAAGTTATTTCCTCTATGAATAGGAAGATTGAAGTCTCTCGCTTGATCCCACTCGGTGCTTCCCCAAGTTCTCCTAAAAAGTTCCTATTTTTTATCTCCCTAAAGCTCCTTTATTGTGTAGGTTTTGTGTTATGTGTAAAACGAGTGTTTAATGAGGGTTAAGTCTCATTAAAACCCTAAATCCCGCACGTCTTTTTATGGGCCTAAGTTAAGGACTCTAAATAAGTCCAGAATGATATTTAAACACTCCTAAACTTAGCTTAAAAGGGTACCCACCCATGGGTCCCAAACCGACATACTAAAAATACCTATTCAGACCTCTATACTCCTTAGATCCGAGTCCAACAGTACTAACTCACAAGATAAAAAAAAATCAACGCCGTATTATAACTTTATGAGTCATACACATATAACTAAATTTCACCAATTAAATTGGTTATAAACAAAATAAATAATTCACTAATAAATTTTGCAATGAGCAAACTACAAAATTATACAATGAGCAAATTTTAAAATAATTATTTTTTTATAAGTAAATTTCAAAATAATTATTAAATAAGATCTTTGCAGAAGGGGTCCTTATGAGATGTTTGTTTCATCTGAGGAATTCCAATTTGTGATTACAGGACCTTGTGAGAAGACTATTTCTCGAGATATTTCCTTATGACCAAACATTTTTCCTATGGGGTCTTCTACTCCAAATAAATACCTTGTGAGATAAAATTTTTGCATGTGGTCATCTCTTGTTCAAACGTGAAATATTTTTTTTGGAAACTCTTGTAAAAATTCAAAATAAATTAAACGAACCTTTCTAGAAAAAAATGACTTTGTCCTGTCAATGATTAACTTTAAAAACAAATGTAATAATATATATAGTATACTCAAAGTGATCCATAAGATTAAATTGTCTAAATTTATTGCCAAAATATTTTTAGGTCTTTGTCCTAGAGGTCCTCGAAAAGCTTCATTAACTTTGGTCCAGATCATTCATGCAAAACCTCAAGCACACCATTTAAGAAAGGTATAAGACCTAGCGGACTTAAATTCACCCCTTGGTTAATTGTTTTCGTAATTGAAAAATCTTTTTAATTAACCTTGTTTGGATAAACAATCAAATACAATGTGAAAATATACTATTTATATAGAAATTATATTTTCATAAAACTTGCATAGTTTTCGTGTACTTTAAGTATGGGTGTTCTTGGTTGGAACAAACATACCTATGGTATTGACAAAAAATATTTTCAAAATCATTTTGAGGCAAAACTGGGCAAAATCGTGAGACAACAACGTGGGCTAATCATCGTAACCTCGCTACAATGAAGGAATATTTTGCTGTAGCGAATAGCTCTTCACCGGTAACTTCAACCTTCATGATTTTTACTAATCATCTGCGCTACCTATGTCGCTTCAGGTTCACTCTAGCGAATATATTCTTCACTACAACAAAGCTACCAATAAACGGCCTGACAGTGCGCCAAAAGCACACTTTTGTAAGATCTTTCCTAAAAATTGTGATACCCCGCCTAATTAAATACCAGGTGACCAGTCATTTATTAAATTAAAATCAAGGTGAACGACTGGTTCATTATCAGAATCACTGTGGCAAAATAATTAATTCCAATTTAAACACCCTAAATAATTAAGCTAAGTGTCAAAACAATTAAAGTCTTATTTTTACTTAATTAAATTTCATAAAGTTTACGTTGAGAAATACTAAGGCCATGATATTTAGTTTTAGAAAATTAATCTCTTCCATTTTCTTACGTTACTTAGAACCACTCAGTATCGTTACAAAATTCACGAACACTTGTTATAAAGTTGAAGCATTTATTCATTACTTAACTACTTATACGCACAGTAGAAAGTTTCTATATATAAATATATATATATATATATATATGCACCCCACATAAATCTATGGTGCTGGCATACTCTGCTATCAAGTCCTCGTATAACTCATACTAAGGGAAATACTAGTTCGGAATTACTCTCGAACTGTATTAAAACAATACACATACAAATGTAGGCAAAGTATAGTCCCAAGTACTAAGAGGTCAGCACATACCCTCACGTCTCTTAGGACCATCTGACTATCATTTTCAGATAGCCTGTATCTAGGATACTATCTTCTAGGGTACGAGTCAATATCCCCCATAAAGGTCCAATCGATATAAGACTGTCCCGACACGGAAACCTCCGTGATAGTAAGTAGCTTGGGTATGATTTTACACAGATACATAATACATGCACAGTCACAAAATCATATATATATAGATATTCACATTTTCCAAATTAGGTTCGCCCATGACCCATAATTATTATTATCCGTTCTTAACGCAAATTTTACTCAACTATCTCGCATAACAGATTCGTCTCTTTTATTCTCATTTATAATATATTTCATACTTACTTCTCATCTCTCAAAGTATTCTCTCTCACTAAGTATAATTTTAGTAGGTATACCCTTACTTACCTTCTGGTCTAAAACTTTCACGAGTCTCATTTCTTTAGTGAATGTATGCACAATTTCCTATGTATGAATAACTCCCCGTTAACCCACAATTTCATCCCATATTAAATTTCACTCAACGGAGTCTACTTAGACCCTATTGGTCCTCTTTATGTCCCATTATACTATTTAAAATATATTCAAGGGTTCCCACGTATTTTATCCAGATTAAACAAAAAGGGGAAAAACATGCAGTTTTCCAGGAGGGATCGATCGATCGAGGAATGGGGTTGATCGTTCGATCATCGATCGATCGATGCTTTTGGTCGATCAATCGATCAAGCAGTTCTTGCCCAGAATCTGCAACTTCGACCTACGGATTTCATCCAAAATGCCATTAATGATCCCCAAACTCCCAACCAAGATTACTAACAATCATATATACCTATATACATGATTTCCTACGTGAAACATGTCCAAATTCATCAAAGGTATTGAATTAATGGGGTAAATCAACATAAATATCAAGAACCCTAATTTTTTATGAAACTTTCATTCTTCTAAATTCTTTTCTAGATTTCTTTCTTCTAAATCCATACCATTTCGTGGTAATCTAATACATATGATTGAGATGTTCAGATTATATCTATTTCCTCTAAAACATGTGATTTAAATTCTCTAAGTTATCAAATTCTTCAATGAAACATGCTTTTATCAATCCTAATCTAACATGGGTGAAACATTAACTAAAAACAAAGAAATATAAATACTTGCCTGGAATTCAAGGGTCTGATTTGTTGATGAAAAAGATATGGTTGCGTTCCTCGTCGTGCGATCTACGTTTTGGTGGTGGTGGCGGTGCAAACGAGTGAGTTCTTGGCCTTGGATTGCTTGGAAAGCTCTCGACCTTCTTCTCTAATGGTCGTTCTTAGGTTCTATGATTGATAACCCTAGAAGACAACTCCTAATGGCTAGTACATCTTAGGAAATTTCATGGGTTTAATTACCCAAAAATACAAAATATCTATAATACCCTCCCGGGATGTCAATTAGGCCTAAAAACGCTCCGAGAACCAAACTAAACCCCCGGGTACACTTTTCTGACTATCTCGACCCTTCCGGACACTTTGGCGCACTCAAAATGACCATACAGATGACTTATAATTTATTCACTTTTATAACAATAATTTAGTTCGAACACGACACAAGCGCGTCCCGACTTAAATTTTTATAATTGCCATTTTATTCACTCGTGACAATTTTAATAAAATCGGTCTTATATTACTTTACTCATCTAGTAATATTCAACAAATTTCCAATAATTACTAACTCTCGTCACGCTAGTAAATATTAAAAAATAATTTCTAGATTAATATTAAATTAATATCTCAAATTAAATTTAATAAATCCTCAAATTTAAAAGCCATAAAAATACGGGGTATTACATACTTCCCCCTAATAACGGAATTTCGTCCCAAAATTCGGAAAATAAGGCAGACTTGGTAATAATAGATCTGGATATTTTTGTGCATATCTGCCTCGCACTCCCAAGTGGATTCCTCCACATTATGATGCTCCCACTGGACCCGTACAAGTGGAACTACCTTCGACCTCAATTTCCTCTCGCTATGGTCTATAATATTAACTGGTCTCTCCTCATAAGAACTGTCGGGCTGTAAGTCAACCTCCTCTATCGCGATGTGAGTGTGGGCCATATCATCCTGAAGATATCGTCTCAACGACGAGATATGGAATACATCGTGAATACGGTGCAAGTGCTCTGGCAACCCCAATCTGTATGCCACCGGCCCAATCCTCTCGATAATGGGAAATGGGCCCACGTACCTCGGAGCCAACTTTCCCTTCTTCTCGAACCTCATTACTCCTTTCATAGGAGATACACGCAGTAATACTTGGTCCCCAACCCTAAACTCTCGAAAGGACCGCTTTGCATCGGCGTAGCTCTTCTATCGGTCCTGGGCTACCCGAATGCAACTCCTGATAAGCTCAATCCTAGTTGAAGTCTCCTGAATCACCTATGGTCCGAGCAGCTTGTTATCCTCCACCTCTAGCCAACAAGCGGGAGAATGACAAGGCCTTCCATACAATGCCTCAAATTGGGCCATGCCGATCATGAACTGATAGGAGTTATTATAAGCGAAATCCACCAATGGAAGATAAGGCTCCCAACTTCCTCCAATATCAAGGACGCACATGCGTAGCATATCCTCCAACATCTGATTGGTACGCTCTGTTTGCCCATCTGTTTGTGGGTGGTAAGCTGAACTCAATCTCAACACTGTACCCATGGCCTCCTGAAAGCTCTCCCAAAAGCACGACACAAAAATCTTATCTCTATCAGACACAATATCCAGGGGCACCCCATATAGCCTAACGATCTCGGTTATGAATAACTGTGCATATTGGCCGGTGGTGTAGTATGTCCGTACTGGTAGGAAATGAGCTACCTTGGTCAACCGATCCACTATAACCCATATAGAATCTTGAACCCGCTGTGATGTAGGCAACCCAGTAATAAAGTCCATGGAAATACTTTCCCAGTTCCACGTAGGTATCTCCAACGGATGAAGTAACCCTGGCGGTCTCTAGTGGTCTAATTTTACCATCTGACAGGTAAAACATTTGGACACGAACTCGATAATGTCATTCTTCATCCCACTCCACCAGTACTGTCGCCTCATATCCTGGGTCATCTTACCCCCTCCAGGATGTACCGCAAATCGAGACCCGTGCGACTGTGTCATCACTGCATGACGTAAGTCTTATCCCTCCGGGACCACCAATCTCCCATTAAATCTCAAACCCCCATCATAGCTCACTGAATAGGATTCAACACCCTCAGTTAAGAGTCGTACAATCTGCTCCTGGCAAAACGTATCTGCTGTCTGTGCCTGTATCACCCTCGTGATGATCTCGAGTGTGACTGACATAACCGATATAAAGGAACAGACTACCACGTCCTGGTGACCCAATTCTTTCCACTTCGCTCTCCATACTTTCGCTACGCCACCTTTCGGTCCACGACTTAATGCATCAGCAACTACGTTAGCCTTCCCCGAATGGTACTGTATCTCGAACTAGTAGTCTTTCACAAATTCCAACCACCTGCGCTGATTCATGTTCAACTCTCGCTGAGTGAATAAGTATTGTAGTGACTTGTGGTCTGTGAACAAACGAAACTTTTCCCCCAATAAGTAATGTCTCCAAATCCGCAATGCAAATACGAACGCTGCTAGCTCCAGGTCGTGGGTGGGGTAATTCCTTTCATGAGGCTTAAGCTTACGGGAGGCAAAAGCTATAGCCTGCTCCTCCTGATTAAGTACTCCCCAAAGTCCCCATAAAGAGGCGTCAATGTACTTCAGGTACTCCACTCCCGGCTTGGGCAAAGCAAGAACTGGTGCCAGTCAAATTATCTTTCAGCTCATCAAAAGCCAATTGACAAGCATCATACCAAACATACAGTACTCCCTTGCGAGTCAGATTCGTCAACGGACCCGCTATCTTCGAAAAGCCTCTAATGAACCTCCTTTAGTACCCGACTAACCCTAAGAAACTATGCACCTCTGTCGGTGTCGTGGGCTGTCCCCACTCCCTCACTGCCGACACTTTGCTTGGGTCAATCGATATCCCCAATTCCGACATAACATGACCCAGAAATTGTACTTCCTGTAGCCAAAATCCGCACTTCTCATACTTAACATATAGTTGATGCTCTCATAGAGTCTGAAGAACCTGCCTCAAGTGCTCAGCATGCTCCTCCTTAGTGTGTGAATAAATCAGGATGTCATCTATGAAGACGATGATAAACTAATCCAAGAACTCCCTGAATACTCGGTTCATCAAGTCCATGAATACGGCTGGAGCATTTGTCATCCCCAATGCCATGACTGTGAACTCATAGGATACATACCTCATTAAGAAAGAAGTCTTTGACACATCCTGCTCCCAAATCCATAGCTGATGGTGTGGCCATCCCCGATCCTCGCGGCAGGAGAGGATCCCTTTTTTTGGGTCTCGCGCGTCCCTCTCAGGAGTGCTTCGGCCGACGTCATTGGTGAGGTGAAAAATGTAAAGATATGGAGTCGCCAGTCTATTTTAATCAAAAAAAACAAAAGAAAAGGGAGCTATCCCTAAGGACAGCATCCAAAGACATACTGATACATACGAAACCAAAATGATTCGAAAAAGGGTTCGGAGGCTAAGTTACGAAATGGGAAGGTGTTGGGCACCCATTCCGCCCTTACGGTCTCTCATGGGTTGTTGATATTTTCCTTTATTTCCCTGTGATATGTGTGCATGTGTATACGTAGTGGAAATAGGAATCATCGACTTGTATCATGGAAGAGATAAAGCGAGTCATCCGTAGGAATGTTCCTAAAAATAATATTAGAAAATAGGATTTACGCGATTATCCTCGCGTTGATCGTTATAACGGAACGATAACGCACATGGAATAATACGCCACTAAGAACAAATATATGTATATGTAAATATATAGAATTTAAGAGAATTGAGTTTAAAGAAGATAAAAGATGAGAGAAGAGTAGGAATAGGACTCGATTCACGGATTTTACCCCGAGACTCCTACGTAGCCTATAGAGGCATCAAAGTCCACGTAGTTCGTATGCAAAATGAGGGGTGGGATTTATCCCACAAAATCCAATCGGGGACTTCTCTTATATGTGTGTGTGTGTAAAAAAAGTGGTAATCCTCTACATATGATTGAAATGTCCAGATTATATACATTTCCTCTAAAATATGTGATTTAAATTCTCTAAGTTATCAAATTCTTCAATGAAACATGCTTTTATCAATCCTAATCTAACATGGGTGAAACATTAACTAAAAACAAAGCAAGATAGATACTTGCCTGGAATTCAAGGATCTGATTTGTTGATGAAAGAGATATGTTTGAGTTCCTCGTCGTGCGATCTACGTTTTGGTGTTGCTGGCGGTGCAAATGAGTGAGTTCTTGGCCTTGGATTGCTTGGAAAGTTCTCCACCTTCTTCTCTAATGACCGTTCTTAGGTTCTGTGATTGATAACTCTAGAAGACAACTCCTAATGGCTGATATATCTTAGGAAATTTCGTGGGTTTAATTACCCAAAAATACAAAATGTCTATAATACCCTCCCGGGATGTCAATTAGGCCTAAAAACGTCCCGAGACCCAAACTAAATCCCCGGGTACACTTTTTTTACTATCTCGACCCTTTCAGACACTTTGACGCACTCAAAACGACCATACGGGTGACTTATAATTTATTAATTTTTATAATAATAATTTAGTCCTGACACGACACATGCGAGTCCCGACTTAAATTTTCATAATTGCCATTTTATTCACTCGTGACAATTTTAATAAATCAATCTGATATTACTTTACTCATCTAGTAATATTCAACAAATTCCCAGTAATTATTAACTCTCATCACGCTTGTAAATATTAAAAATAAATTTCGAGATTAATATTAAATTAATATCTCAAATTAAATTTAATAAATCCTCAAATTTAAAAGCCACAAAATATGGGGTATTACAAAAATCTCCTTGGAAAGTTTTCCAAGTACACCCTTTCGGATGATTCAATCCTAAACATGAGTATTTGAGACCTTAACAGTTTAACACATAACCACTTATTCTCTTAAATGTCTCCTATATTAAGGCTATATATCTTTGTGCTCAACATTATTCCAAACCAAAAATGAGAGTTTAAGAAAGATATTTTTACTTAACAAAATCATTTCAATATTTGAGAGCATATTTTTCACTCATGTTCTTTAATTTCTTCAACTTTAGAGATTTATTTACTCATCTTTATAATCAAATCATTTGCATAGCTTTTGTTCATGTGTACATATTCTCTCTACTTTGGCTTATAAAATTCATTGTGAGATTTAGAGCACCATACCCTTGTAATACACCTACCCAACCATTTAAAATTCCCTCACAATCCTAGGTTTAGATTTTATGTTTTTTTGGAGGTTCCATTCTTTGGAACAAAGTCTCTTTAACATTAAAGAATATTTTATAACCAAGAGGATTTGAAGGCATTGGTCGCAAGCCAAAATCAGTGGCGATTGTGTAGAGTTCTTTAGCTGCCGATGCCTTCCACAGAAGATATGGGGCGAAAGAGTGTCTAGTGAAAGTTATGTAATTTTTTAACAATTTCTTTTTTTATAACACTACCATAGTGCATTTGTCGTTCATTTCAGCCATAGGTTTTTTCTGTTAGTGGGTTTTTTCGTTGTACATCTCGACTTGTTATTATTTTACTTTTCTGCATCTTTTAAAATCATTGTCTTAATTAAATAAAATAAAACCTGGATTTTAAAACTTATTAAAATATTATTATCACATAGATTTCAGTATTGTTTATCCTCTTTAATAACAAATTACTCCTCCTTTTTCTTGGACTAGGTGATGTTGACGCACAAAAATGACATAGTTGCCAGTTTTTAGCAGATAAAGTGATGAGGATGAAATTGAAGATGAAATGAAGATAAACAATCACATCAAACATATAAGAGACAACGATTTTTAAAGCGGTTCGGCTTTTGAAGAAAGCCTACGTCCATTGTTATTTTATTTCCAGGGGTTTACAATGGCACAATATGGTGTGTAGAGAGATATAATGAATTGCTTGCTAATGATGGATTAGTTAGTTGCCCCTTTAGCTAAGGGAGGGGCTGTATTTATAGTGATGGGAGTCCAAGAGATATAATGTCTTTATATATTCAGAAATTTACATCTATTTACAATAAATATAGCTTTTGGTCTTTTAGGGTTCAATGAGTGTTGGTTTCTCTTCTCTAATGACTTTTGGCCGTTTGCATGGTTTATCTTCTGTAGGTTGGTCAACCGGCATGCCAACCAACTCTTCTTTCGTGCCGACCAATTGTCTTTCATGCCGAGCAAGTATGAATATTGCCATGTAAGATGACATGTGTCTCTTTCTAACTGGTCCACGTAGATGGGTAATTTTTTGCGTCAATAGAAGCCACTAATGCTCCATGCTTGATGGTTTACTGAGAGGATGGAGTATTTTATTATGAAATGTTGCTCGATTTTTGTACATAATGAGATTATTGATCCGTTTTCTTGATTTGTTCAACATATAAGTGGGTTATTTTATGAACGATGGATAATGCAGGCTGATTAATGTTAGAGCTAATCTTTTTTTTATAAAATCTGTTTGGTAAGCGAACGTGTGATATGTATCACCTCTGGGAATTTGGATCCAATAATGTCATAGTTTGAAGCTTGTGGCTTGTCATAATCTTCAATTTTGTTGGTCGACTAGTTAGCTGACCAGCTGAGTGTTGATTGCACGTGTTTGATTTTTTTTTTTTATTTCTGCTCCAATCTGATGGCTTTGCTGATGAACATGTTAGTTTTTGGACCCAATTCTTCAATCTGATTAGTGTCGAGTTGTAACGGACTCTGAAACATTTACATAACTTCTTATTTAGTATTGGTCGGGATAGCAGTAGTGGAGATCCGAGTGCTGTAAATGCCTAATCTCACTCCTGAACTTCAATAGCATGGGCATAATAACTCCTGGATGATGATTGGCTAGTGATATGTCTTATTTTGTTATGATTTGGAGCTGAATTGCTTTTAACATATAGTCAAATTAAAAATGTGCTGGCATTCCAATTAGGAATCAATGGAATAATACCCCGTACTTTTATTGATATTTAAATTACATAAGTGGGCGTAATTTGGAAATTAGAGGAATTACTGTGAATAGTAATTAGGGATTTATGATTGTTAAATAATTACCAATGTGTGTTACATTTACTTTGGGGACTAAGTAAATGAGTCAGAATATTTTTATGTCAAGTCGCAGTTGGGTTAAGTGACGAGTGATAGTTTACGTTGTAGAAAACGCGTGCTAAGAAGCGTCAGGTCCGACTAGTGAATTTTAGTTAAGTGACTCGGATGGAGATTTTGAGTGCACGATTGGTTTTGGAATGGCCGAGATAGTCATAATAGAGTACTCGGAGAGAGAGTTTGGGTTCCGAGGACTTTTGGACTAGTAGGGACTCGTAATTGAGTAAACAAGTCATTTTTGGGTTTTATAAAGGACAACCCCTTATTTCTCTAATATAAGTCACGAGAGAAAGAGAGAAAGGAGAGAAAGAAGAGAAATGAAGAAGAAAACAGAGGAAGAGAAAGGGGATTCCGGCCCAAACTCCGTGAGATTCAACACGAGGTCGTCGTATTTTATCCAAGAGGCTAGTGTTTACTTGCTTTATTCAATTGAGTACGTGTATCTCATATTGTAGTTGGTAAATTATATAATTTTGGGTTAAAACCTTTGAAATAAATTTGGGAAAATTGATTTTGAGTTTACAAATTGATGTATTGTTAACTCTTGATGACTTTTAGTGTTAAACCCATGTTAATGGTGTATATACATGGTTAGAAATAGGATGAAATGATAAAAGAGAGTTTAATTGCTTTTAGGGTTTGAATCCAAGAGAAATTGTTCTATCTCATAAATTAATTAATGTGATAGTTATAAATTAGCGTTAGGATGATTGTAGTGTTGTTGGTTGAGATTAGAAACCATAAAAATGGAGGTTGAGATGATATTTAGGATCTCTCGAGAAGATGAAATCGCCCAATCAGTGAGCTCCGAATAGGGCAAATCGATCGGGTCTAGACCGAATCGATTCGCATAAGGAGACCTATAAGGTTGTCTCAGGCCGAATGGATTCAGACTTGGAGCGAATTGATTCACCCTTGGAAACCTGATTACAGACCCTTTCCCAAATCGAATTAGGGGCGAATCGATTCACCTTAACTGGATTTAGTAGTTTTCCTCCTTTAAGTTTATGGGAGTTAAATTTCAAATTGGAGATTATTGTAGGGGATTCTAGATGTGATATTAGGACTCCTAAATAATGGAATTGAGGGTGAGTAAACCTTAGGAAGAAAGAGGGAATCTTGGATTAGCTAAAGGTACAATATGGGTTATGGACCTAATGAATGGTTAGGACGCGTAACATTCGAGAGAGGTCTTCGACAAGTGTGTATATATATATATATATTTATGCGGCTAGAATAAATATGGGCTGATTGCATTTGAGTAAATCCCAGGATGCGATTAGGATGGAATTTAGGATATGGGCTAAAGAGGATTGAGCGGCTATCCGGTACGTCTATTGACGACTATTATTATAGGTGATGCAATACCTATGGGATTAAGATAAGTAGCTTGTATGCTTATTTAAGTATTACGAATTGGTATATTCGAGATTATATATAAATCCTTAAAAGTTATTAAGGTAAGTAAATCTTAAGTAAAAGAATGCTTATAGGTTTAGTATTTTAAGTGTGTAAATACTTATGTACTATTACGAATGGGAACATTCGGGATATTTTGGCCATCTCTATAAGAGTTCGACAATTATAGCCATGGCATATTGAGAAGTGGTATATATTATATATACGGGTGTTGTTACAGTATATATATGATTTGGTTATAAATATATTGGTATGTAAACGATATATTTATGTATACATATATCTCTAGTACTATCCAGGGAGGCTGTGCGATGTGGGTGAATCCCCTGGCTAGAGGAGCAGGGAGAGTATATCTCCAGGTCATATCGTCCCGCATATGGGTGTGATAATGATTCCACTTTCAAGAGGGAATATGATCGCCTCCACCGTTTAGTATTTCTACCATGCTCATGGGTGAGTCTGACTTGGTACCGGGGTTAAGTTGAGTATACTCCGATGAAGATAGCACTTTAAGACAGCATCCTCGATTTATAGCTCGGTGGGATAATTATTATACTTATGGTTGTGATATAGGTATAAATATACTTGTTTCGTATAATATATTGTTCGTATATGAAGATGGGATATCATATAACTTAGACTTGTGTAAAGTGTAATATAAATAAGAGTTTATTCCTCTTCCGGGAGATTTATATCCGGATTAATACAAATGTAAATCGTATATTAAATGAGAATTATATACATACGACATTTTATATACTAAAGTGAAATTTGTATTTTAAAGTAGTGAAAGTTTCGAAAAATGAACGGTATATATATATATATATATATATATATATATATATATATATATATATATATATATATATATATATATATGTGTGTGTGTGTGTGTGTGTGTGTGTGTGTGTGTGTGTGTGAGAGAGAGAGAGAGAGAGAGAGAGAGAGAGAGAACTATATATATATATCACATTGATGATCATACCAACTAAAACTTAGGTGATAGCTTACAATATAACATATATTATATCACGCAGGTAGGTGATAGTTATGAGGACTTATAGGATTGGTGAAAGAGATTAGTTAGGCAGGGTAGCTTAACTGGGTTGTTTAAAATGTATGCGATAGGTGTGCACTATTAGAGGAGGGGTGAGGTGATAAGAAGCTTTCTGTGTATGTATCGTTGTTGTGCAAAAGTCACTCTCAAAATTCCCTTGAGTACCTACAAAACTTTTCTAAAAATAACTCGTATTGCGGTAAGTATGGGTATTAATCCAACTTTCAAGGTGAAACAATAAATGTGAAAACGTGCAATTCCAATTTTTTTTTTATAATATTTTTTTATTTATTTTTTATTTTTTTAAAAACAATTTCAAGGGAAAGATTAACTAACAAATGCTAAAAATTATAAAATGACTAAATAATGAAAAATAATGTGCAATCGAGTGTGAAATATGTGAGAAAGTCAAGAGATGGGACTTCATTGCATTTTCAATTATTTTAATTTCTCAATTTATTAATTTTAAAATATTTCGAGATAATATTAAATCGATAATCTAACTCTCGTTAAAATTATAAATTTAATAAAATCTTTTTCAGAAAATTAATTTAAAAAATGTCACACAATGAAAAATTAGGACTTATACTATTTTCAGAAAATTTTCCGCTAGGATCAATTTAACGAAAACAATATCAATCCTCAAATTTCAATACCGAATTAATATTTAATTATCGGAAAAACCTATCTCTAGTTCGATTCCAAGATTCAAACATCAATTTGTTCAATTAATTTACTAACTCTCGTTACATAAATTAATTGGTGACACTTGAAATTAATTTACCTAGAAATATAAAATTAATGAAACCAATTAATTAAACTAACATCGTACGCAGTGCATCCCACCCCTTGAACGGGGTGCTTAGACAAGCATAATGAAACAATTAATCACAACCACAAACATGTAACAATAAATTAAAGAGTAGAGCAAGAAATACAATACACAAAAGTCTCCCTCTGAATTGATTCCTTGAATCGCGTTCATGCACGTGTGTCCCAATATTTTCACAAATCTAGCACTTGATCACATAAAAAAAAATTAAAACCTAAACCTAAAATTTATTCTAACACTAAACTAATTTTTTTTGGAAATTTGTTTTAGAATTTTTTTTACTGTACATAATATACACTGTGATTTTCTCTCATTGCGTCGCCTCCTTTTTTTTTTTTTGGCTGAGAGTCTTCTCTTTTATAAACCACGATCTTTATTTCTTCTTTGAGAGATTTTTGGGATATCAGTTTGGCTAAGTCAAAGGTTGATGGAATGGGTTTTGAACCTCTTGCACGTGGCTATGGAGATATGGCAGATTAGGTAAATGGGCCTAATTTTTTTTCGATATTTATGGGATATGGAAGGTCGGGTTACTGGATGGTTTGTACGCCCGATCGGGTTTGGGCTGGACGGACCAGGGGATCCGGGTTGCTGGGTAGTCGGGCCGATCGAAGGTGGGTTTACCCGAGCTCGGCGGTGGAGACATAAGGGGTTGGAGGTAGGTGGGTTCTGAACCAGACCGCCCCGGATTTGGTTTTGGGTTTTGTCCCGATCACAGCTGGTAGCTGGGATCGTGTTGGTTGAGGTCGTGGGTTTTATCGGAGTTGGATGCAATTTGCCGGAGTGGTAAGGGTCGGATCTAGCCACCACCTGTTGGTGGTGGGTTGAAGATTTAGAGGGGGTCTCAGATTTACCACCACTAGCTGGTGGTGAGGTTGGATGTGGGAAATGGGTCGGTTGAAAGCCACCACCTGTTGGTGGTGGCAGGTGATGTTGGTTTGGTGTGGAGGTGAGAGAGAGGGATGATGGGGGTGAGGTTGAAGGTGATGAATAGTAGTGTAAGGGTGTGTTTGGGTGTTAGTAGGTGTTAGTGTGTGAGTAGTTTATGTGTGTTTAATTTGTATCCCTAAAAATTAACACCCTAAAAAACTAAAACTAAAACTAAATAAAATAAAAACTTCAAATCTAATAAAACTAAAAAAACTAACATCTCAAAATAAAAAATGAAAATAAAAAGAGATAAAATAAAACTCTATTAAAACTAAAAAATTGTAATCCTAAAAAAATAAAACTAAAATAAAAGAAAATATATAAAATGAAATCTAATAACTAAAACAAAATTCCTAAAAACTTAATCAAATTAAAATAAAAATTAAAAATTAAAAACTAATAAAAAAATCAAAATCAAAATAAAGAAATATAAAAATAGAAAAATAGAAAATAAATCGTAGAAAATTCTAAATAAATCTAAATAAATCCTAAAAATAAAAATGACTCAAACTAAAAATCTAAAAAATTAATTAGTACAAACTAAACACACACCGGGCTCGAAGAATGGTTTGGGCTCGGTGTAGGCTCGGGTTAGGGTTGCGGGACTGGTTCGGGACATCGGAACACTTCTGACAAGCTCAATGAGGACTCTGACTTCGCGGTCTCTTTGATTTCTTCGTTGCACGCTTTTGATCGCTTCTGTGTCGCAATTGACAGGATTTAGCTCTGTTTTTACGGCAATTGCGTATTGACCTACAAAATGATAAAACACGAACATAAGGCCAATTTTAATTAAAACGAGGGACTAAAATGCACATATTCGGGGTATAAATTATACACTTTTGGGTGCTTATCACACCACCCCAAACAGAACATTGTTAGTCCTCGAGCAAAAATTAGAGAGAAAAAAGAGATAAGTAACCAAAAGTGTGCCACTTTCGCTGGCACTGGCGATTGCACTTAGCATGTGCAACAAGCCGTTAAACCTATAGGTTGACCTACAGGACGAGTGGTGTCTCGTGAGGGTTTGCAGTGAATATACCCACAAAATTCAAAAACTTTTTTAAATGCAGTATCTGAGTAGATGATAAAACGCTATACAACCCAACTTTAAAAGGACATCATGGAACATCGCATTCAACTATCAAAATAAGATATGAAATTACTTAATACCAAAAGCGTAATCCTTCCTAAAACTCAGCGTGTGTAGTGTGAAATAATGTTAAGTATCATTAGAGTAATTCCAAGATCGCCTTTTAAGAATCGACGCTATGACTTCAATTCTCACTGGATATATCTCTCTGAATCGAACTCTCTAAGAATTGGGTAAGTGTATCTCTCTAGTGTGTGAGGTTGTGAGTAAATGTAAACAAGTTCAAGCGTCTCACACACTTTATAAAAAAGACGGATAATGAAAAAATTTGATCTCATGAAGGGATGCTAACCACTATGTCGAGAATGTCGAGTTATTCACCATATAATCTTCTCGTTTGCCCGAACACTTTACCAAGGGTGAAAAATGGGGTTTATGAAAGGTATGAGGGGAAAATGAAGAAGATGAATGATGGGGTATTTTGAGAAGAGTGTGACACACTTTGATTGACTATTGTCTTCATCTTTTGAATTTATGATCGCATCTTTCTTTTTCTACTTTTCTATTTTTTTCTATATATATATAAATATATATTTTTTTTCATTACGATACATTTTTCTTTTCATAACGAAAATGAAGACAATTTACATTGATAATTTCAAACACTCTTTTTCTCAAACACGATGGTAATGATGTATGGTGTTTGGGACATATGGATAAGGGTAATATGAAAAATGATAATGGGTGAATGATAATGTGATAGGGAAAATGGTAAGTGTATGGAAAATCGGTTTAGTGCTCGGGACAAACTATAAGACACATGTTTCTTACAACTCGAAAGTAATGTCATTCTCAGTGATTAATCCAAATTTGAAAAAATTAATGAGATCGTGCAACGACTAAGTGTGGTATCCAAAGAAAGTTGATTCAACTTGTGACTCGGAGATACGTAAAAATCCTCAAAAAGGTGAAAAGCTCAAATCTCACGGGTTTAAGTCGCCACTAGTGATCTTTTAAGGCTCTCTTGAGAATATATTTACTCTTCAACTTTTGATTGTAAACGTGATATTGCAAATTGCCGACTTTAGGAATTCATAGTGCAAGTACGCTTTTAAGAGGTATTAATTAATTTAATGTTTAAAGTGTAATTTTTGGGTTCGAACACGGATATTTCGAGATTTCTAAAAGAGGGATGAGAGACAATTCCTGTCATAAAAATTAAATTTAACTGCACAAAAAGTTTAAAATCACTTGTTTCTGAAAATTTTCAAAAGAGGTACGATTTTGATAAATTTCCCACCCCCAAACAAAAGAGAACATCATCCTCGATGTTTAAAACCATATATAAAAATGAAAAGCACAAGGGAGGAAAAATATTACCATAATGAACCACTTGTGAAATGTACCGCATTCTGGAGTATAGATGAAACCTGAAGAACAAATGTGATACCAAAAAGACGTAAAAGTCTATAAAGCATGTTAAAGGCATTGGGTGGTATGAAATACCACCCCCAAACAGGATAAGAATCATACTCAGAAACAATGAACAACGGGCTGCCTCCCGATAGCGCTAAGTTTAACGTCTTCAGCCAAACCGAACCAGTCTCACCCTAAAGATAAGATCTATGAAAATGCGGGGTGGCAGAAAAGTTGGGTGATGAAAATCACCCCCAAACAAGACTGAAGGGTCAGTCTTGCTGGCTATAGGAAAAAAAAGGTCAATGCACTTGTATAGCAAAGTGCATCACTCGATGCAAAGCATCGGTGGACCAGGGGTGGGTGGGTATTAGGGTAAGGGTGAGAAAGGCAAGGGAGAGGGTGAAGAGGCGCCGATCACGGGCCTTATTGAGCGTAAATGTGAGGGTAATAGGGTGGGGCATAGGGTGGGGGAAGATGATCTAACTCACGAGTAGGGGACACACACGTACTATGAGGGTCGGAATAATCCTCAAGGTCCTCCTGAAGAGGGAGTGTGGTATCAAGTGATGGAGTGGTCAACTTCTCTACCAATTTGTCACCATTCGTGATGGTGGAAAAATCTAACGAGGCATCCAAATCTGAGATAGAAGAATCAACAGTAATTTCTGACTCAACGGGAGCCAAGCATGGTGGGATAGGATCCATATCCAGAGGGATAGAAACCATGTCGGATCCAATCTCAGGATAGTGGGAAGCACTTGCAGCCGGAGCTAACCTAGGATGAAGTTGTTCCTTAGGAACACACGCAATGGGCTCAATAGGTGTAGGCTCAGGCATAAATAAGGATTCTATGGAAGGGTAAAGGAAAACCACAATGGTGGGTTCGATAAGGCAAGGCGGTGTAGGATCAGTCTCATAATCGAGGGATACGTCAACATAATTGTCAACTTGGGTTCCGGACCACGGAGTGGTCTCAATGTTAAGATTCTCAGGAAGATAGGGTTGGTCACACTCAATATCAGTTGCACAAGATGACACATCATCGTCCCACGTGGGGGAAATAACGGGTCGACTTGGGGTGGAATCTGTCTTGTTCGCATACTCGAAATCATATAATTGTTGTTCAAGCCTTTGAAGTGATTAAGTTTGAGATTGAAGTGTGTGCACAAACTTGTGCAAAAGACTTTCGAGAGCGGATGTGCAAAGTGGCGGGTGTGGTGGACACAACTCTCTAGAAACACTGGGGTGTGGAGAATACTCATATGAAGTGTGTGGAGCAGGGTCAAGTGTAGCAGTCACGGGAAAAGCATCTCCGTGAGGGACAAAAGTGTGATTAACATGAGGAGCATATGAAGGGGACCGATAGGTATGAGGTGCACAAGGTGGTGATGACGACTGTTGGAAACCGTAAGGATCCACAACATGACGTCGGGATTCATATTGCATGGAAGGATGATCAGGCCTCCATGAATAGCTCGGGTACTCATACCCCTCGACATTAGATATGTCGTGACAATACGTTGAGGGTGGGTCCAAAATAGTGTCATAGGGATACACATGTTCCAAGGTGGATTTGGATGGAGAGAATATAATTGGACACTCATGGGACAAATGATTGCTAAGAAAGCAGTGTGTGCAGGGCGAAGCATGTGATGGGTTGACACTCGTCACCGGAGGCGGTGGAAGATGAGATGTGGGCAGAGACGACATAGGAGTATCAACGGAGTGCGTTTGAGAGTTAAAGCCCTGAATTAATGAATCAAGGGTCGATTCGGGCTTATCATAAAAAAAACTGCGAGAGAATGTGAAATGGCCAAAGTATTCCCGTAAAGGACGTTCTTCGGCCATGATAAGAGAAATATTTTTTTGGTTTTTAAATATTTTTCAAAAGAAAAGAAAATCCCTTTTGTGATTTTTGAAAATAAGAAAAGGAAAATCTTTTTGGTATTTTAAATATGGAAAAAAAAATCTTTTTTTGGGAATTTTTTAAAATATTTTAAAAAAGGAAAATATTTTTGGTATCTTTCGAAAAATGGAAAAATTGGACTCTTGAGTTGGTCGAACTAACTAAAATCGACTATCTAAAGAATGGAATTGGACACACACAAGTCAAGAAAAAATCCTAACGAGGACGTAACCAATTATTATCTTCAAAATGAGTGAGAGGGGCAGTCAAATTTTAATTAAGTCCGCGGGCGACAAAATTCACGGAATTTATTTTTGTGATCGTCTGTTGTAAAAATGTGTTCCTACGGGGCTAGCTAGTTGATTGATTTTAAATTTAATGACAGCTAGGGTAGCACATAATGGATAAGCGAGTGAGTCGGGTGATGAAATCCCTTCTCGTTTCAATGACCGGGTCCAGGTCTTAGGTAAATTAATTCATCAAACCATTCAATTTAAGTGCGATGCAAAAATTAAAGGCACATAGGAGCAATTAATCACACAAAAAATGAACTCGCTTGAAGGAGATTCGCGAGGGATAAAAATATTGTACCTCCCACGGTTTTGACACACGTGGGGTGAAGACCGAGTTGAGTCGACCGGGGGGAAGTACGCCTACTTCAGTCATCCCCGGGAGTCCTACCGACCCAAAGTAGAGAGGCTTCAAAATCCTCGCCTTGGACGCCCTCTCTCTACCTTGTCCGGTTTAACTTTTTGCTTTTTTTATGGAATAATTATTACAAAACATTATGGTGTCAAAATGCACCCTAAATAAATACACAATCTTAAAAAAATAATCCTATACAACAAGTCTAAGAGGGAGGGAGGAGGAAGAACTATACGAAAAAAGATAAATAAAATTACAAGTCTTCAATCATGTCTCCACGTCAAGAAAACGGCAACGACGCCATTTGATAAGAAGTTTTTTATGTCCCCGACAACGGCGCCATTTGATAAGAAGCTTTCTGCGCATGTATTGTTGTTGTGCAAAAGTCACTCTCAAAATTCCCTTGAGTACCTACAAAACTTGTCTAAAAATAACTCGTATTGCGGTAAGTACGGGTATCAATCCAACTTTCAAGGTGAAACAATAAATGTGAAAACATGCAATTCCAATTTTTTTTTAAATATATATATATATATATATATATATATATATATATATATATATATATATATATATATTTTTTTTTAATTTTTTTAAAAATAATTTCAAGGGAAAGATTAACTAACAAATGCTAAAAATTATAAAATGACTAAATAATGAAAAATAATATGCAACCGAGTGTGAAATACGTGAAAAAGTCAAGAGATGGGATTTCACTGCAATTTCAATTATTTTAATTTCTCAATTTATTAATTTTGAAATATTTTGAGATAATATTAAATCGATAATCTAACTCTCGTTAAAATTATAAATTTAATAAAATCTTTTTCAGAAAATTAATTTAAAACATGTCACACAATGAAAAATTAGGACTTATACTATTTTAAGAAAATTTTTCGCTAGGATCAATTTAACGAAAACAATATCAATCCTCAAATTTCAATACCGAATTAATATTTAATTATCGGAAAAACCTATCTCTAGTTCGATTCCAACATTCAAACATCAATTTGTTCAATTAATTTACTAATTTTTGTTACATAAATTAATGAGTGACACTTGAAATTAATTTACCTAGAAACATAAAATTAATGAAACCAATTAATTAAACTAACATCGTACGCAGTGCATCCCACCCCTTGAACGGGGTGCTTAGACTAGCATAATGAAATAATTAATCACAACCACAAACATGGAACAATAAATTAAAAAGTAGAGCAAGAAATACAATACACAAAAGTCTCCCTTTGTAAGGACATTTTTCACATGTCCGAAATGTTTCATTTATTTATGTCGTACGCCGCTACATTTGGCACGTCTCCTCACGATCTCACATGACGGCCTCTATCCGAATTCCGGGAATCAAGCATGCATTATCTCCACTAATATGTCCCACATCTGCCTCAATGACTTCACGTTCCAAGATTTTAGGGACTTAATGCAAGTGGTACGCAAGGGAAGTCAAAACAATGAAAAAAAGGCACAATAGGAGAGTTCAAGGGCATTTTCGTAATTTCACATCCATAGTTCGGAGGTCTGGTCAACTAGAAAGTTGAAGAGCTCGCCGCAACGAAGATACTGGAAAAAACAGCACCTCAATCCGAGCTACGGTGAAGGAGTTATGACCTTTTGAAGATAGAGAAAATTCCTTAAAGAATGCTGTTTTTTTTGTACGCTGGATAGAATTTTAGAGTTTTAAGAACGTGGGACTCTTCATATTTTTTCCTATAAATACCAACTTCGGGGGAGTTGTTTTGCAAGACTTTAGGAGACGAATTTGAGAGTCCAAATACATCTAGTCTTCATATTTTTGAGTCCCAAGACTCATGTTTTGATTCACACATCATTGCCAAACCTTTGTGAATCCTTTTGCAACCCAAGAACACAACTTTGGTTTGTTCAACCCTTGTAGAGGAGACCGTTCTTCTTCTTCATTTCAGCCCTACTGGAAAGGGATAATTCCAGCCGCGACTACAGAATCCGATACCCGAGGGTAATTCTTAGTCAACTTGTATTTTCATTGTAATCCGATTGTAAGCCGTTTTCTTACAAATTATAGTGAAAATAAATGGTTTTGCCCCCGAGGGAGATTTTTACTTAATTGCATGTGTTTGAATGTTCTTGCGTAGATTATCTATTTATTCAATCACATACTGCTACATGTTTAGGGTTTGTTTGTGTTAAAAGGGTTTTATATATGGTTTGATCATTTGAACGCGAGCACACACGTTTCTCAAATTGGTATCAGAGAAGGTTACGCTAATCTATCGCGTATTCCTTTTTTTTTTTCGCAAAATTTTTCTAAGATATCAATTTTCTGAAAAAATTGATTTTTGAAAAAGTGCGTGTTCAAATGGAGAAGTCATATTATAAAATGCCTATTTTTGACGGGACAAATTATGCTTATTGGAAAGCCCGTATGAGGTCGGCTTTAAAAGCCATTGATGAACGTGTCTGGATTTTGGTTGAACGAGGGTGGACTCCTCCCACCGTGACTGTTGATAATGTGACCAACTTGAAACCTGACATTTCTTGGTCTGATGAAGAAATTAAATGGTCATCTTTTAATTCTAAGGGTCTAAGTGCTATTTCTGGGTCTATCACACCTGATGAGTTCAAACGCATAATGACGTGTACCACCTCAAAAGAGGCATGGGATGTTTTACAACTCACCCATGAAGGAACTAATGCTGTGAAAGAGTTTAAGTTGCAAAACTTGACAACTCAATTTGAAACAATCACCATGCATGATTCTGAATGCTTTGATGAATTTTATGCTAGACTTTCTGACATTGTGAATACTAGTTTTAATCTTGGTGAACATATTCCGAATGCTAGAGTTGTTAAAAAGATTCTTCGTTCTTTGCCTAAGCGTTTTATCCCTAAAGTCACTGTGCTAAATTCTATGGGTAATTTAAATACGCTAAAATTGGAAGAACTTGTAGGAGATTTGCAAACTTATGAAATTGATATGTTCCCTAAAAATTCTAAATCTAAAGATAAGGGAATTTCTCTTAAGGCCCAAGAGAGAAGGAGTGAGGGGTCAGCTAGAAAGAGGGTAGAGTCATCTAGAAAGAGAGAGACTGACACGTCAGATTCTGAGTGCGATTTTGACTTAGATGATTTGGCTCTTTTCGCAAAAAATTTCAAGAGGATTCTCAAATTTATGAAAAATGGCAATTTTAAAGATAAAAAGAAATTTGAGAAAAATAAGTTTGAAAAGAAAAATGAAAAAGTTTCCAAAAATCCTTCTCTGAAAGAAAGTGAGAGATGTTTTGAGTGTGATGGTAGGGGTCATAGAGCTTTTGAGTGTGCCAATCGTCTGAATAGAGAGAAAGGGAAAGCTGTTCTTAATGCTACCCTTAGTGAGGACAGTGAGGTCGAGACGGTGGATTCTGGAGATGAGTCACCGCATGAGTGTAACTTCACCGCATTCATGGCCATCCAAGTGAGCACTCCTAGTTCTCCTCACGACGTTGAGGATGATGCTTCACAGGGACACCTCGACAGTGAGAGCGATGTGAGTGAGGGGGAGGATGACACAAGTGAGAGCGAGAGTGATATACAACGCGCCTACGCTGAGTTATATTCTGAGTCTTTTAAAACTAAAAAGCGTAACAAAGCGTTAGTTCTTAAGATCACTTGCCTAGAGGAAGATTTAAAGAAAGCGAGAGAAAGAGAGTTCTCCACCTGCACCGCCCTGAGAGAGAGAGAGTCTACATGTGTCGAGAATGAGAATTTGTTTAGAGAGAGAGAGAGAGTACTCTAGAGAAAGAGAGAGGGGACTTGATCAAGCAAGTGGCTAGTCTTACGAGTCAGCTCCATTCCTCCGTGGAGACTCGGAAGAAACTTGAAGCCCTTGTTGCCCAGCTGACTCATGATCTTGAGAAAGCACGGGAAGTCAAGGTACAAATCGAGGACAGATCTGGGAAGATGGGAAAGATGCTCCTCGGCCCCGCTTTAGGTTTTGGTGATCGTCAAGGAATTGGATATGATGGTGCCTCCACATCCCAAATTGCACCTGGACCAGTTCCTGAGTTTACTACAACTCCTTATGGTTACCGTAAAAAACCTCGAAGGAGAGTTCGACCTAGAAAAGCAAACCGAGGTCCGCCTTTGACAGTGCTCTTTTGTACTTATTGCAAAAGAAAAGGCCACCTTAGGGAAACTTGCTATAGCATGGGTCGGACACGACGTACTACTGCTCCACCACGTCATACTGATGAGTTTTCTAGTCTGAGAGAGCGAGTTGAGTTCTTAGCTGCCACGACTCAGAGTTTAATGGAAGAATTCCGACGGATGTCTTTGCCGTTAGTGAATGCTTCTCACATTCCAGCTAAAATCAACAACAACAAAGGCAAACAAAAGGTCACCTCGACTTGGGTACCTAAGAAAGATAAAAAGGCTTTTGTTGTTCATGTTTCTCTCAAAGCACATAATACCTCTCAATGGTATTTTGATAGTGGGTGCTCCAGACACATGACAGGTGATGCCTCATTTTTTACTACTCTTGAGGATTATCAAGATGGCAGAGTCACCTTTGGAGATGGGAGTAAGTCTAGCATTATAGGACGAGGTACTATCGAGTTACCTGATTTTCCTAAGCTAGAAAATGTTTTGTACGTCAAAGGTTTGAAAGCAAACCTTCTCAGCATTAGCCAGCTGTGCGACACTAACTTTGCAGTAAAGTTTGACCGGGATGCGTGTAAAGTCTACTATCAAGCCGGTAAACTTTTGATGCAAGGGGTGAGGACCGAGGATAATTGCTATGGGACTGAGCCCACATCCTCACTTGTCTGTAACAGCGCCACGATCACTCCTATGGATCTGTGGCACCAACGTCTAGGTCACGTGAACGTTAGAGATCTCAATCGTTTATCTAAAAAGGACCTAGTACGTGGCTTACCATCTCTTGGAAAGTCAACTTCGACCGTTTGTGGACCCTGTCAGTTGGGAAAACAAATTCGTAGTCCTCAGAGGAAGTTACATTCCATTACCACCTCTCGTGTTCTGGAGTTGATTTACATGGATCTTATGGGTCCCACTCGTACTGAGAGTCTAGGTGGTAAGAGGTACATCCTCGTGATGGTAGATGATTTCTCCAGATACTCCATTGTAGGTTTTCTGAGAGAGAAATCCGATGCTGTAGATTTCTTAACGACCAAGTGCCGTGTCCTGGAAAATCAACACGGTGTCACTATTAACAGAATACGTAGTGACAACGGCACTGAATTCAAGGAAGCAAAGGTTGATTTGTACTGTGATAGCCTTGGGATCAAACATGAGTTTTCTGCTGTGAGAACTCCTCAGCAAAATGGGATTGTTGAGAGAAAGAATAGAACGATCCAAGAGATGGCTAGATCTATGCTTCTAGGTCGTAAAGTTTATAGGAGATTTTGGGCAGAGGCAGTGTCTACTGCATGCCACACGGTGAATAGGGTGTATCTGCGTCCACACACACTTCACACTCCTTATGAGTTGTGGACTGGCAAGAAGCCCAACCTGGCATATTTCCGTGTCTTTGGGAGTAAATGCTACATCCTACGGGATAAAGAGCAATTAGGAAAGTTTGACTCCCGAAGCGACGAGGGAATATTTCTAGGATATTCATCGAATAGCAGAGCGTACCGGGTTTTTAACCTGAAGAGCTCTAAGATTATGGAATCAATAAGCATCACCGTGCAAGATGACGAACCTCCGACGGTTATTGATCCTAACCTTCAGTGTGAGGATGAGGATTGTTCTGACAGTGATTTACCTATTCCTCTCTCACACTCTGTGGACTCTACTCCTGTGTTAGGGGACACACCTACTTGGGTTCGCAAGAGTCATGACCCTTCTGCCATTGTTGGTGATCCCACTCTAGGGGTCAAGACTCGTGCTCAGCTAGAGAACGTTGTTAGCCATCTTTGCTACACGTTCAAAGTCGAGCCCAAGAACCATAAAGAAGCACTCAAGGATGAACACTGGATATCTGCTATGCAGGATGAGTTGCTTCAGTTTAAAAAGAATGATGTCTAGGAACTTGTCCCCCGACCTAGTGAGATTAATGTGATAGGTACCCGGTGGATTTTTAAGAACAAAATGGATGAAAATGGTACCATAATCCGAAATAAGGCTAGGTTGGTCGCTCAAGGCTACACACAGATAGATGGTGTAGACTTTGGGGAGACATTTGCTCCTATTGCGAGGCTTGAGTCCGTTCGTCTTCTGCTCGCCATCGCATGTCATCTGCGCTTCAAGGTGTATCAGATGGATGTCAAGAGTGCCTTTTTGAATGGCATTCTACAGGAGGAGGTTTATGTGGAACAACCAAAAGGGTTTGAAGACCCTCAGCACCCTGAGCACGTCTACTATCTGAGGAAAGCCTTGTATGGTTTGAAGCAAGCACCCCGTGCTTGGTACGAGAGGCTTACTTCCTATCTCTTAGCTCGTGGCTTCAAGAGAGGGGGAGTAGATATGACGTTGTTTGTCCGGAGAGATGACGGTGCTATTTTGGTTGCCCAGGTCTATGTGGACGATATAGTCTTTGGATCCACATGCTCCCAGCATGCTCACCACTTTGAGGAGGAGATGAAAAGTGAGTTTGAGATGAGCATGGTTGGTGAGCTTACATTCTTCCTTGGTCTCCAGGTTCGTCAGCTAGAGGATGGGATGTTCATCTCCCAATCCAAGTATGCTAGAGACCTAGTGAAGAAATTTGGTTTAGACTCCGCTAAGCATGCACGTACACCTATGAGTACCACTACCAAGCTTAGTAAGGACACTTCAGGCAAGGACGTAGAGCAAACCTTATATCGGAGTATGATAGGCAGTCTCCTCTACTTGACTGCCAGTCGTCCCGACATCGCCTTTAGTGTTGGAGTCTGTGCGCGTTATCAGGCATCCCCAAAAGAGTCACATTTACTTGCTCTAAAACGTATTATTAAATACGTAAGTGGGACTCTCTCATACGGGATTTGGTATTCCTTTGATACCGATGACCGTCTGTCCGCCTACTCGGATGCCGATTGGGCTGGGGATGTAGATGGATGTAGGAGCACTTCTGGTGGGTGTTTCTATTTTGGTTCTGCTCTTGTCTCCTGGCTGAGCAAGAAGCAAAATTCCATCTCTTTGTCCACTGCGGAGGCTGAGTACATAGCCGCCGGGAGTTGTTGCACACAACTCTTGTGGATGAAGCAAATGATGGAGGATTATGGGATATCACAGGACACCATGACCATTTCCTGTGATAACACGAGCGCGATACACATATCCCGCAATCCAGTTCAGCATTCGCGCACAAAACACATCAGGATACGTGAGCACTTTATTCGTCAGTTAGTTGAAGAGAAAGTCGTATCCCTGAGTTTTGTTCCTACCGACCGTTAGTTAGCCGATATTTTCACGAAACCTTTAGATGCCCTTAGATTTGAGAGTCTTAGGAAATCTTTAGGGATTTGCACAGTTGACTGAGGGGTTGGTCTATGTCTAGAATAGGATGCTTCTTCATGTTCATATCATATGCTTCCTATTGCTAGTCTGTTTTATATGTACCATTACTTTGTTGTACAGCTTTGTTTTATTCCTTTTGCTTTTTATATTTCTTTTGAAAAAAAAAAATACAAAAAGATTTTCCTTTAAGAAAATTTTTGAGAAAAGCACAAAAAGATTTTATTTTTTTCCAAATTTTTGAAAAAAAATCCAAAAAGATTTTTGTATTTTGCTTCTTTTATGGATGAGCATGTAAGATAGCCAAGTCACAACTTCATCCCATTTATCCATGTGACTGTTTGATAGAGATTTGAGAGGCTACACCATTTCATCCATGTGCTTTACATTGATTGGAGTCTTTGAGATGTAATTAGTGATATCTTCCTACATGTTTGACTCCTATATCCTTTATTGCACACATGCACGGCTATATTTGATTATTGCACTTGTCTATCTCATGTTGGCTTGCGTGTTTTCATCTCAATCCTGTCTATACAATGTACAATATGCAATAAAACTTGACAAGCTTGGAATGCATGTAAAAACCGTTTTGGTGAGACTGTGTGTTTTTGTATAACGGGGAGGGGCTGCGAAAGGTAATCATCTATCCTTTGCGCAAAAGCTACCGTTAAAAAGGACCTAAAAAATGGAGGAATTTTAATATCCGAGGTCCAAAGAGGTTAAAAGAGCCCCAAAAAAAAAAAATTACAGGCAATAAAAAGCAATTCATGCCAAATATGGGCCACTTAGGTTTCATCATCAATTCTCCAAAGTTTGAGAATTTAGAATGCCTCTATTCAATATAATATCTGAGGGAGTTTGGTTGGAGAATATAAACGGGTTTGCACTTCCTTGAAAGTCCTGAAAAAGCATAAAATCATTTTGGACGTTATTGGTGTGAAAATCATTTTGAGCTTTAATTTGTTGATTTGATTGAGTCAATATCTTATATTGTCACTCTTTTACACCAAAGGAAGCATTTGAGTTCATTCGCTAGGAATATCCAATATTCATTGTGCACATATGTCATGTTTGTATGCATTGATTTTCCTATCGAATTTGATCACACCACTTCATTTACGCTATCATTGACTTGGTTGCTTTCTGTTTATTCATGGTGTGTTTTTATCCTAGTGACACCCCGCACTTGCTTATTTGATTTATTTCTCTAATTTGTCCATTTGGGGACATCATAAAAAGGGGGAGACAGAATTATCATATTATGGGGGAGTTTGAATTCTGGGGGAGTTTTTGAGATGTTGCTTATATTTTTATCATATATTGATATCCATGTTATCTCATTTCAAACTCGATATGTCACGTGGTATTTGCTTTGTCTCATGTGTGTAGGTATGAAGATTGCAGATCTATATGTTGCACACCCTGATGAGAAAAGTTTTGAGATTCCTGAAGAATTAAAGAACAAACGATGAAGACTATTCATTTGTACCTTTTCCAGTTTTGGGTTCATGGGAGGGTAGATTTGTATAGGCAATTTCATATTTGATAATTCGGATTTTTTATGTATGTACCGGCATAGACATAGGGGGAGATTTGTAAGGACATTTTTCACATGTCCGAAATGTTTCATTTATTTATGTCGTACGCCGCTACATTTGGCACGTCTCCTCACGATCTCACATGACGGCCTCTATCCGAATTCCGGGAATCAAGCATGCATTATCTCCACTAATATGTCCCACATCTGCCTCAATGACTTCACGTTCCAAGATTTTAGGGACTTAATGCAAGTGGTACGCAAGGGAAGTCAAAACAGTGAAAAAAAGGCACAATAGGAGAGTTCAAGGGCATTTTCGTAATTTCACATCCATAATTCGGAGGTCAACTAGAAAGTTGAAGAGCTCGCCGCAACGAAGATACTGGAAAAAACGGCACCTCAATCCGAGCTACGGTGAAGGAGTTATGACCTTTTGAAGATAGAGAAAATTCCTTAAAGAATGCTGTTTTTTTTGTACGCTGGATAGAATTTTAGAGTTTTAAGAACGTGGGACTCTTCATATTTTTTCCTATAAATACCAACTTCGGGGGAGTTGTTTTGCAAGACTTTAGGAGACGAATTTGAGAGTCCAAATACATCTAGTCTTCATATTTTTGAGTCCCAAGACTCATGTTTTGATTCACACATCATTGCCAAACCTTTGTGAATCCTTTTGCAACCCAAGAACACAACTTTGGTTTGTTCAACCCTTGTGGAGGAGACCGTTCTTCTTCTTCATTGCAGCCCTACTGGAAAGGGATAATTCCAGCCGCGACTACAGAATCCGATACCCGAGGGTAATTCTTAGTCAACTTGTATTTTCATTGTAATCCGATTGTAAGCCGTTTTCTTACAAATTATAGTGAAAATAAATGGTTTTGCCCCTGAGGGGGATTTTTCCTTAATTGCATGTGTTTGAATGTTCTTGCGTAGATTATCTATTTATTCAATCACATACTGCTGCATGTTTAGGGTTTGTTTGTGTTAAAAGGGTTTTATATATGGTTTGATCATTTGAACGCGAGCACACACGTTTCTCACCCTTTCAATTGATTCCTTGAATCGCGTTCATGCACGTGTGTCCCAATATTTTCACAAATCCAGCACTTGATCACATAAAAAAAATTAAAAACTAAATCTAAAAGTTATTCTAACACTAAACTAATTTTTTTTGGAAATTTGTTTTAGAATTTTTTTCTGACCCTAAACTGTACATAATATACACTGTGTTTTTCTCTCACTGCGTCGCCTCCTTTTTTTTTTTTTTTGCTGAGAGTCTTCTCTTTTATAAGCCACGATCTTGATTTCTTCTTTGAGAGATTTTTGAGATATCAGTTTGGCTAAGTTAAAGGTAGATGGAATGGGCTTTGAACCTCTTGCACATGGCTATGGAGATATGGCAGATTAGGTAAATGGGCCTAAATGTTTTTCCGATATTTATGGGATATGGAAGGTCGGGTTGCTGGATGGTTTGTACGCCCGATCGGGTTTGGGCTGGACGGACCAGGGGATCCAGGTTGCTGGGTAGTCGGGCCGATCGAAGGTGGGTTTACCCGAGCTCGGCGGTGGAGACATAAGGGGTTGGAGGTAGGTGGGTTCTGAACCGGACCACCCCGGGTTTGGTTTCGGGTTTTGTCTCGATCGCACCTGGTAGCTGGGATCGTGTTGGTTGAGCTCGTGGGTTTTGCCGGAGTTGGACGCAATTTACTGTAGTGGTAAGGGTCGGATCTATCCACCACCTGTTGGTGGTGGCAGGTGATGTTGGTTTGGTGTGGAGGTGAGAGAGAGGGATGATGGGGGTGAGGTTGAAGGTGATGAATAGTAGTGTAAGGGTGTGTTTGGGTGTTGGTAGGTGTTAGTGTGTGAGTGGTTTACGTGTGTTTAATTTGTATTCCTAAAAATTAACACCCTAAAAAACTATAACTAAAACTAAATAAAATAAAAACTTAAAATCTAATAAAACTAAAAAAAACTAACATCTCAAAATAAAAAATGAAAATAAAAAGAGATAAAAATAAAACTCTATTAAAACTAAAAAAATGTAATCCTAAAAATATAAAACTAAAATAAAAGAAAATATATAAAATGAAATCTAATAACTAAAAAAAAATTCCTAAAAACTTAATCATATTAAAATAAAAATTAAAAATTGAAAACTAATAAAAAAATCAAAATCAAAATCAAAATAAAGAAATAGAAAAATAGAAAATAAATCCTAGAAAATTCTAAATAAATCTAAATAAATCCTAAAAATAAAAATGACTCAAACTAAAAATATAAAAAATAGTAAAGTACAAACTAAACACACACCGGGCTCGGAGAATGGTTTGGGCTCGGTGTAGGCTCGGGTTAGGGTTGCGGGACTGGTTCGGGACATCGGAACACTTCTGACAAGCGCAATGAGGACTCTGACTTCGCGGTCTCTTTGGTTTTTTCGTTGCACGCTTTTGATCGCTTCTGTGTCGCAATTGACAGGATTTAGCACCATTTTTACGGCAACTGCGTATTGACCTACAAAATGATAAAATACTAACATAAGGCCAATTTTAATTAAAACGAGGGACTAAAATGCACATATTCGGGGTATAAATTATACACTTTTGGGTACTTATCATGAGGTGTATCTCATAAGAGTGCGATACAAGTTTAAATATTAGAGATTTCATATTTTAAAAAGATGGCATTTGATGCACTTGCTAAATTTTTTCAAAACCCGGGCTCTGACCCGTTTCTCTATTTTCCCTCTCTCTTGCTATATATATGTTTGTATATATTAGGTGTCCAGACACAGGAACACCTGGATGATGATTCTTTCGATTTAGACATTGTTGCAGCAACTATGGATGCAAGCAGGTTTATGTTAGACGCTTTTATCCTTGTGATCTGAATAAGAGGTACTGTAGAAACACTCGAGAGGATAACCCAACTATATTTATTTATTCTTTTACCACATTGTAGTTTGCGGAAATTCGATTTGGTTGTATTATATTGTACCGAGAGTTCGGTTACCTTATTTCTTTTCCGTTGTGGTATATAATCTGTGTCATTATTTTACTTGCTTGGTTTGATTAAAAAGATTGGTTAAATAAAATTTTGACGCCAGCCTAATAAGTTATAAGTAATTAAATTGGTTTTCGACAGTGATGCTAATAATGAACCATATGAGATTCCTGTTTTAATTTGGCATAGGATTGATCACCCTGTATTTTATTAGACAGGGTGTCACAGATGGTATCAGAGCATCAGGTTCTAGTCTCCTTAGGAATCTGGGAGGACGTACTACGCTTTCAGTGTTGCTTTCTATTTGAGATAGAGCCTTATTATTAGGATTGCTGATTCCTATTGTGAGATTTCGTTCTCCCGCTATTATGTAAGATTATAGTAAATCTTTTGCATGCTCAGATGAGATTCGTGTACTAATCGATAAAGGGCGACCAGGGAAGGCCATTATGAGGGCAGCAGGAGGCGGGGCTTAGTTGGAGATGTAAGTTGATTTCGAGGACGAGGACCGCAGTGGAGGTCACTCCCTTTGTGGCATTGACATGTATGGATACAACGACTACTAGAGTGTAGTAGTTATATTTATCCACATACCGCTATAGTAAAGAATGGTTCTAAACGTGAATTACCCAGTGAAGTTAAATTGGAAAAGAGTGTGAAAGATCTTTGATAAGGACCATACGTTGAAGTTTAAGTTATGCGATGGAAGTGTAGAGTTATCCAATGAAAGTAGAAGGCTCAAAAGCTTTGGCTTAGAGCAGGGTATAGAAATGCCCAGATGTGAAAATTTGAGTAATTTTTTTTTCACTCGATAGAGCAATGTTGGAATGGTGGGAACGATGGTCACCATATTTGGGGGAGCAGAATGCTTTGCTTATAGAGGAATCTTATGGATGGCTTTAACCGCGAGTTCCTTTAATTTATCAGAAGTGATAAGAGTGCAGTTTCTGAATTTCTTACATGAGGATCGGTCAGGGGCCGACAGTGAACAAGGAGCTATATGTATAAGTGAACTTTGTACCTGGTAAGGTAGATATAATGAAGAGAGAGTCCTTCAGTCGATTAATAGGCTCACTAGTTAGTATTGCTAACACTTATGGAGAATTTGTGTTCGTGAAACCCCACAGGTGGACATCCACTTGGGGATTCATTGAAACAGGGCAGTTGAGGCCGATAGTGTGTTTCCTTTTGGCCGGAGTAGCTAAGGGAACTATGAGAGTGATTATCATAATTGAGGCTATAAAAGTCCAAGATACTGATAAATATAACCTGATCAGGGTGGCCAGAGATAGGGAATAGTGTGAAATGGAGCGTACAACCACACACTTTGATCTTGCCCAATAGGAGTTAAAGGACAAGAGTAGGGTGCCTAGATGGGGCATTGATTAAAGTAGTTTTTGGTTCGGTTAAGACAAGTGTATTACGTCTGGGAACCATTCAGAGCAGTCAGGGTGATTGGCAAAGTTGTTATTATGAGTTTCACCTCGGATGAAGGAGGTATATTTTGCGTGACAAGATTGAGTCACAGTATTTTGTTAGCCCTAGATTCTAGTTGATTGGTAGTATCGGTAATATTATAAAGGGTATATATATCTGTTTTTTTGCGATAACGGGGTTCCATTTTTCTTCATTCGCTGTAGAAGAGGGTGTTGGTATTTTGAGATTATATTTGGTTTGCAATGCTCGTTTTGTGTGTGTTATATGGGTATAGTACTATTCTGAGTATACTATGTTCTTGTATGATCAAAGTGATAGTAGGCTAATGATTGCAAGGCTATTGTATCCGCTGTTCCAGGGTGGAACTGGTTATTTTACGATATCTCACCTGGATACGGGTTGAGCTCGCCTTCATTATATATTTAGATGAAACTTCGATGAGTAGATTTTTCACTAGCGTGATTTTAGTGTATGGGGACCTTATAGACGTGATTTAAGGTATGCAAGATTTAGTGTTAAGCCGTGAGTTTAAGCTCGTTGCTATTCGCGCAAATGACTAGTGTTAGTACAAGCACTTTATGATTTGAATCCTTAAGAGAAGTAAAAGTTCTGACTATATTTTGTTGGTAGACGGGATAGGAATATCCAAGTTGTATGTTTTACACTGACATACCTCCACGACTGACAAATTTAAGTAGTAGTGTATCGGAGGGGTTCCTTAGTTGGATTTCGCTTACGAGACACTCCACGCATGAACCTTAACGACATTAGAAGTGGAGAAAGGTTATTGAGATGTTAGGATATTGGTTTTGATGATATATTAGCTGAGAGTCATGTGATGATTAGGGGCTAATGGAGACGGAAGTGCCGTGGAAATGCACTGAAATGTTTCTCACACCGTAAGTAAATGGGTGAGGTAAGGTTAAGGGAATTGATTTGAGGTTTATAGCCATGTCGTGGGTAGAAGGAAAATTCTTAGGTAACATGTTTGTGTATGATGATCATGATACTTGTGTAGAGTATAGGCGCCCCGATTAGTTAGACTTTCCATTTCTCCAAAATGGAAGGACATGGAGGTAGAAGCGCATTAATATGGTTGCGAGATAGGATTTTGGAAGTCCCAATTGTGTGACTTAGGCCGTTATATCTTGATGACTGGTGATGCGAGGTAGTAGTGTAACGGGAGGGTTCCTTATTTGGATTTCGCTTTGCAAGACGTCCCACGCATGAAACCGAGCTAATGTCAGGAGTTAGGAAAGGTCTTGGGTGCTAGGGATATAGTTAGTATAATACTCATTTTACATGTGCCGAAAAACACATCGATCTTAGGACTACTATGAAAAGGCCAGTGGGGCCAGTGGAGTTGATATAGGGAAATTGGAGTGAGTTAACCACGAGAAGATGGGTGGGTTAACCTTGAGAAGGATTAAATTTCCAGGTATAGGAAGAATTGAATCTCGAGTAATTCGGGTTGAGAGTACCCAAGTGTTAGCACCAGGCCGAGAAGAAAGTGAGGCCCATTTTTAGAGAGAGTGTTACATGTGTGACGTTTGCAATAGTGGTGTAAATAGGCACCGATTGTAGGGTGAGTGTGCACCTTGGTAAGTTGACTTTATATATATCGATCGAAATAAAGGGGGCGTAGTATATAAAGCTGAAGATTATGCTTTGAGGCAGTTATAAATGGAATTGGAATGTGTTGGATGGAATACCGTAGGAGGTACGCAATAATCCAATAATATAGGTGCAATAAGAGTTGTCACGCCTAAGATAACCAATAAGACTGACGGGAGTAGTCATGCTTGTGGTTAAGCTGGTGAGTTAGAGAATAAGCCTTGAGATAGGTGGGTACCGTGAATGAGTATATGGTAGGGTACCATTGTGTTAAAACCATTCGAGTTCTAGGTATAGGTCGTATTCAAATTTCAGAGACAAAATTCCTTTGTAAGGGGGAAGTATGTAATACCCCGTACTTTTATAGATATTTAAATTAAATAAGTGGGCATAATTTGTAAATTAGAGGAATTACTGTGAATAGTAATTCGGTATTTATGAGTGTTAGATAATTACCAATGTGTGTTACATTTACTTTGGGGACTAAGTAAATGAGTCAGAATATTTTTATGTCATATCGCAGTTGGGTTAAGTGACGAGTGATAGTTTACGTTGTAGAAAATGTGTGTTGAGAAGCGTCAGGTCCGACTAGTGAATTTTAGTTAAGTGACTTGGATGGAGATTTTGAGTACACGATTAGTTTTGGAATGGATGAAATAGTCAAAATAGAGTACTTGGGGGGAGCGTTTGGGTTTCGGGACTTTTGGACTAGTAGGGACTCGCAATTGAGTAAACGAGTCATTTTTGGGTTTTATAAGGGATAAGCCCTTATTTGTCTCATATAAGTCATGAGAGAAAGAGACAAAGGAGAGAAAGAAGAGAAAGAGAAAGGAAGAAGGAAAAAGAAGAAGATAAAGGGGATTCCGGCCCAAACTCCGCGAGATTCAACTCGAGGTCGTCGAATTTTATCCACGAGGCAAGTGTTTACTTGCATTATTCAATTGAGTGTGTGTATCTCATATTGTATTTGGTAAACTAGATAATTTTGGGTTAAAACCTTTGAAATAAATTTGGAAAAATTGATTTTGATTTTACAAATTGATGTATTGTTAACTCTTGATGACTTCTAGTGTTAAGCCCATGTTAATGGTGTGTATAAATGGTTAAAAATGGGAAGAAATGATAAAAGATAGTTTAATTGGTTTTAGGGTTTAAATCCAAGATAAATTGTTCTATCCCATAAATTAATTGATGTGTTATTTATAAATCAGTGTTATGATGATAATATTGTTGGTTGAGATTATAAACCACAAAAATGGAGGTTAGGATGATATTTGGGATTTTTGGAGGAGATGAAATCGCCTAAATAGTGAGCTCCGAACAGGGCGAATCGATTTGGGTCTAGCCCGAATCGATTCGGGAGGAAACCTGTAAGGCTGTCTCAGGCCGAATTGATTCGAATTTAGAGTGAATCGATTCACCCTTAGAGACCTGATTGCAGACCCTTTTCCGAACTAATTCGGATTTAGACCGAATCGATTCGCTAGTTCAAATCGATTCGCATTAGGGGCTAAACGATTCGCATTAGGGGTGAATCGATTTGCCTTAGCTGGATTTGATAGTTTTCCTCCTTTAAGTTTATGGGGAGTTAAATTGCAAATTGGAGATTATTATAGGGGATTCTAGAAGTGATATTAGGACTCCTGAAAAATGGAATTGAGGGTGAGTAAACCTTGGGATGAAAGAGGGAATCTTGGATTAGTTAAGGGTACAATCCGGGGTATGGACCTAATGAATAATTAGGATGCGTAACATTCGAGAGAGGTCTTCGACAAATGTCTATAGGTATATTTATGTGATTAGAATAAATATGGGCCGATTGCATTTGAGTAAATCCTAGGATGCTATTAGGATGGAATTTGGGACATGGGCTAAAGAGGATTGAGGGGTTATCCGGTACGTTTACTGATGACTATATTATAGGTGATGCAATACCTATGGGATTAAGATAAGTAGATTGTGTACTTATATAAGTAGTATGAATTGGTATATTCGGGATTATATATAAATCCTTAAAAGTGATTAAGGTAAGTAAATCTTAAGTAAAAGAATGCTTATAGGTTTAGTATTTTAAGTGTGTAAATACTTATATATTATTACGAATGGGAACATTCGGGATATTTTGGCCATCGCTATAAGAGTTCGATAATTATAGGCAGGGCATATTGAGAAGTGGTATATATTATATATACGGGTGTTGTTACAGTATATATATGATTTGGTTATAAATATAATTGTATGCAAACAATATATTTATGTATACATATATCTCTAGTACTATCCAGGGAGGTTGCGAATTGTCGGTGACTCCACTGGCTTGAGGAGCAAGGAGTGTATATCCCTGGGTCACATCGTCCCGCATATGGGTGCGATAATGATTCCACTTTTAGGAGGGAATATGAACGCCTCCACCATTTAGTATTTCTACCATGCTCATGAGTGAGTCTGACTTGGTACCGGGGTTAAGTTGAGTATACCCGGATGATGATAGCACTTTGAGATCGCATCCTCGAGTTATAGCTCGGTGGGATGGTTATTATACTTATGGTTGTTATATAGGTGTAAATATACTTGTTGCGTATAGTATATTGTTCGTATATGAAAATGAGATATCATATAACTTAGACTTGTGTAAAGTGTAATATGAATAAGAGTTTATTCCTCTTTCGGGAGATTTATATCCGGATTAATATATATGTAAATCGTATATTAAATGAGAATTATATAGATACGACATTTTATATACTAAAGTGAAATTGGTATTTTAAACTAGTGAAAGTTTCAAAAAATAAAGGGTGTATATATATATATATATATATGTATATATATCACATTGATGATCATACCAACTAAAGCTTAGGTGATAGCTTATGGTATAACATATATTATATCGCACAGGGTAGGTGATAGTTATGAGGACTTAGTGGATGGGTGAAAGAGATTTGTAAGGACATAAATTTCCAATTGAGTCCTTGTATTATTTTGACTTAATTCCATGAACAAAACTGTGTTTGTAATATGTCATAGGGAGATTTTATTGTGTCACGATCCCACTTGATCTATGACGTATTGAAGAAATTGAAGACGTTACGGCAAAGCTTCAAAGAATTAATCATGTCGAAGTTCATTTGGTGCAAGTTTATCCATCTTCAAACTTAATTGCATTCCGAGATCACTCAGGTATGAATGCGTATAATTAATAGTGCTCGGAATTGTTTTTATAAAAGATAAGGATGTATTTTTATAAAGAAAAATATTTTAAAATGTTTTTAAAAGTGTATTAATTGTTTACACTACGTTTTAATTCTGATAAGCTCAAAAAAGGAGTTTGACTTTACTAGGTCTCTTTGAAGAAACGTTTTAATTGAAAAGTCAAAGTCAAACTTCTCGCTCGAACGACATTAGATCTCGCGCGAACGAGATACCTATGTCGCTCGAACGAGAGCCTTAAGTCGTTCGAATGACATGTTTTTCGAGGCGGCGCTAAATTATTATTTGAAGCGTGTCTTTATCAAAGTTTCGTAGGTGTGCAACTAGAAAAAAAAAGAATACATTCCAGTACCTTGTTTGCACATGTTTTCTAAGGTTTATAAAGAATAAACACATCCTTAGAGTTTGCAAAGATACGAGATATCATTCTTATATGTTTAAGTGATCTTACTGCTCCAAAGAAGTTTGTTCTACACATTGAACATCAAAGGGTTTTGCGGTGAAGAAAAGAGAAGGACTTCTTGTTCGACATCGTAGACGAATCAAAGCCAATCGGTGGACACCGAGACATACGTGGACGCGTGTGTTGTGGACAGGTATCGTGGAAGACGAAATTTCTACATGGGCACTATTGAAGAACGGTTGAAGATCAAAAGGAGATTCAAGACCCGTGGAGATCGAGTCTTAGTGTAAGGCTAATATGTCTTTGTAAAACCATTGTTCATAGTAATTGTCTGGCTTGGGCCTTCCGAGGTTATTTTCCCTTTTTGGGTTTTTTTCTCGTACATCCGGCGTTGTGAGTATTCTTTAATTTATTTTACTTGCTTTAATCACTAGATGCATGTTTAGGATTAATCAAGATAAAATTGGTTTAAAGTAAGAATTGGGTTTTTTCACAACTTGGTTTGGTGCATAAGTTAAAGTTGGATAATTTTTGGTAAAAATTTGGTTTTGTTTAAAACACACATATTGGTCACCCTTTCAAATTGGTATCAGAGCTAGAAAACATATTTTATTTATTTTGTGATCCCATGTGTTTTCAAAGATGAATTCTGGATATAATGCATTTTCTCGAACTCCTATTTTTGATGGCACTAATTACACTTATTGGAAGATGAGAATGAGATGTGCTTTAAAATCTATTCATGAGCGTGTTTGTCTAGCAGTTGATAAAGGTTGGACACCCCCTCTCACTATTATAGGTGAGGTCATTGGTTTAAAGCCTGTTGATTCATGGACCGAAACTGAACAAAGACTTGCATAATATATTTCTAAAGGTCTGCACGTTATTGCTTCACATGTCACATAGGAAGAATATAATAGAATTATGACTTGTGAAGCATCAAAAGAGGCTTGGGATATTTTGGCACTCACTCACGAGGGCACTATCACGGTTAGAGCGCCAAAACTTCAAAATCTCACTACACCATTTGAGACCATTATAATGTTAGAGAGTGAGACTTTTTATGAGTTTTATGCTAGGTTGTCCAATATTATCAACTCATCGTTTAACCTAGGTGAGAAAATTTCTGACAACCGTGTTATTAAGAAAATCCTTAGGTCGTTGCCTAGTAGGTTTGATGAGAAAGTGACCATTTTAAACTCCTTGAGTAGGTTAGAGTCAACGAAACTAGAAGAGATTGTATGTGACTTACAAACCTATGAAATCGACATGATTACCTCCAAGCAAGTGCCTAAGAAAGAAAAGGGTATTACTTTGAAAACCCAGAAGGAGGAAATTAAAGTTTTGAAGTTCGATTCCGATTTTGAGGATATTGTTTTATTGGCAAAGAAATTAAAAAAATTTATTAAGTTTCAAAAGCAATCGAAAGATGCCAAGAAATTTGAAAAATTCAAGAATAACAAAGTAGATCCCACCTCTAAGGATAAGTTTGAGAAGCCTAAGAGATATGAGTCAGATAAGTGTTTTGGGTGTGAGGGGTATGATCACAAAGTTAAAGAGTGTCCCACTAGACTTAAGAAAGAGGGCAAGCAACCCAATGTCTATAATGCCACCTTAAGTGATAGTGATCCGAAAGAGGGAGATAGTTCCCCCATTGATCGTAACTTTATTGCGTTTATGGCATGTCATGTGACCGACGATGATTCTCATGTACATGACACTTCAGATGAGGTTTTGAGTGAATCCCATGTTAGTGAGGGTGAAGAGAGTGACGAGGAGGAGGTAGATGTGAAAGAGTTGCAAAATGCATTTAATGACTTGTATGTCGAAACGGTGAAGGTGAAAAAGGCTAACTCTAAATTGCAAGCTAAGTCGAATGAGCGTGCCATAAAAAATAATGATAGTTTGATTGGGGATCTTAGGGCATGAGAGAAGAAGTTTAGGGAGAGACTAAAGTTTGTGGAGAAAGAGAGAGATAATCTCCGTGGTTTGATGGAGTCCTTGAAAAAGGAAATTTTAGAGTTTGAGGAGTCTAAGTGTTTGCTCGAGTCTAGGATTCTCGAGTTGGAAGAGAGATTGAGAGACTCGTCTAGAGTCAAGTTTGATTTGGAGTCTAGGTCGGAGAAGTTAGATAAGATCCTAGGCACCGTCCAAATTAAGGGAGACAGGGGAGGTATAGGTTTTGATGAGAGAGTTGTTCCCATTCCCCCCGCACGTGTGAGAAACACTAGGATGGTTAGAAAAGGTCCACATATAGGTAATCATTCCCACCACCGCTACACTTGCACATTTTGTGGTAGGAAAGGTCACCTTAGGCGTTATTGTTATGACCTTAGACAAGCTCCTAGGAAGTTTAGGAATAAAGTTGCCTCGGTTCCCAAAACCCCCATGCGTCGTTTTACACCTACTTGGGTTAGGAAATCGGATTTAGTGGCTTTAGGAATTAAACTTCATGATTCTCGTTTGGGTGCACTTGATTCTTCCCATGCTAAATCTAAAGGATGATAGTGTTGCCTTGTTTGTCATTTGCTAGTTTTCTTCATGATTTATTCATTGCTACTATTATGACATGTGTATCATTTTGTATTATAGTTTTCATTTGTTTGAGTCCTATTGAAAAATACAAAAAGATTTTGTTTTTTAGAAAACTTTTGAAAAACCAAAAAGATTTTGCTTTTATTCGAGTCAAAATATGAAAAGCCAAAAATATTTTTGTTTTTTGTTTTTGAGTTTACATGTTTGATGTGGCATATTGGTGTGCTTGGACCCCCTCATCATTTCATTATCCATGTGACTAGGATATTTGGTCATTATTATCGATGCTAAGAATGATCTTAACCATTGTTTATATGGGGTTATTTTGAAGTTGATATGCATTTTGATTCGAATTTATATATATGCCAACATTGCACACATGTACGAGTTTATATGGATGTTTGACTTCTCTTGCATATTTGAATTTGAAGAGGCGTTCTTATCTCAATCTTGTCATCTATGCGTAAGTAGACTTAAGGAGAAGTGTGCATGTATAAACCGTTTACCGTGAGGATTTAAATTGGTAAAAATGATAAGTGATTTACGGGAAAGGGCTGCGAGAGTTCAAAATTGACTTGTCGTGAAAGCCACCATTTAAAAGAGCCCAAAAGAAAATGCAACATGCTAAGCAAAGGGCTAAATTTGTTTAGTTCATTCCAAAGAAAATATGATATTATTGAGGGAGTTTGGATGGATTAAAAATTTAAACGGGTTTCCACAACTAATCCTAATGTTAAAACATTGTAATTTGATGCTATTGTTTGTAGAATCATCAATATTCTGGATTTGTGTGCATGTAGTTTATTTAGTTCATTAAGCTCACACTTTAATTTTCATAAGGCTATGATAAAGTTTGATGATTTATCACTATCATTAAAGCTTCTTAATCGTTTTGATGTGTTGGAATTGTGACTCATTTGTTGTAGTTTCACGCCCATTCATTCCATATCCATGTTTGAGCACATCGGTACTATGTTTGCATATAACTCACATTATTAGTTTTTATGAGTTTTTGCATTTTGTGTTAAAAGCCTACTGTTTTAACACTGTTTTGCTTCTGTCAGGCCCTTCCTGAAATTTTTTGTGGAAATTTTTTCATTGGGCAATATTATATAATATTTTTGGGAATCTGGGAAATTTTGGCAGGTCACAAGAAGTCGTTCGAGCGACATGTCCATCTCACGCGAACGACGGTTGTACTTCGATCGAGGACATCCTCAACTTGTTTGAGCGATGTCCCTGGATCGTTCGAACGACAGGCTATTTTGGAGCTTCTGATTGGTTTGCAGTCCTCTGGGTTAATTTGGTATATTTTTGGTACTGCTGGAAGTTTTTCTGGACTGATTGGTTTATATGCAGGTTTTAATTGGTTCAAAATTGGATTTTTTGCATATAGTCCGTTTATCTCATCTGATTAATTTGCTATATTCTTCGTGTGATTCCTTGGTTTACTAGCTACTGATTTGTCATCTATTGATCATTTTGAGCTGGTTGTTTCATGGTTATTTAGCGTTTTCAATTCTCAAATTGATTCAAATTGATATATTCTCATGCTAGAGACTTTGATTGGTTTATCTTATCACATGATTGTCTATTCAAGACAAAAAGGGGGAGAGATGTATGCGATGTAGGGGCAGATTTGTTGAGCATTTCTATTGATATCTGGATATACATAGTGTTTGATTATATTATTTCAAATTGGTATCAAATAATTGCTCGCATATTTCAAATGATTTGTTCTTATTGGATATATATTTTGGTATCATTTATTCCTCCATACTTCACTGGGTATTTGTTTGTCTGTTTCATGTGTGTAGGTATGCTTTAGCGATTCAAGATTTCAAGTCTACATCACATTCAAACAGTTTATGCTCGCCGGTGCTACATATACTTGTCCGTATCCTGTATTTTTGATTTTGGGTTTATGAGATGGGATTTAGGCGTCATACGGCTTGACAACCCGACTTAGGCATTTTACTGGTTTAGTTTTGTCCCGGAATAGTCAAAGGGGAGATTTGTAAGGACATAAATTTCCAATTGAGTCCCTGTATTGTTTTGACTTAATTCGGTGAACAAAACTGTGTTTGTAATATGTCATAATGAGATTTTATTGTGTCACGATGCCACTTGGTCTATGACGTATTGAATAAATTGAAGACGTTGCGGCAAAGCTTCAAAGAATTAATCATGCCAAAGTTTAATTGGTGCAAGTTTATCCGTCTTCAAAGTTAATTGTATTCCGAGATCACTCAGGTATGAATGCGTATAATTAATGGTGCTCGGAATTATTTTTATAAAAGATAAGGATGTATTTTTATAAAGAAAAATATTTTAAAATGTTTTAATGTTTTTAAAAGCGTTTTAATTGTTTACACTACATTTTAATTTTGATAAGCTCGAAAAAGGAGTTTGACTTTACTAGGTCTCTTTGAAGAAACGTTTTAATTGAAAAGTCAAAAAGTCAAACTTCTCGCTTGAGCGACATTAGATCTCGCGCGAATGAGATACCTACATCGCTCGAATGAGAGCCTTAAGTCATTCGAATGACACGTTTTTCAAGGCGGCGCTAAATTTTTATTTAAAGCGTGTCTTTATCAGAGTTTAGTAGGTGTGCAACTGGAAAAAACAAAATACATTCCAGTACGTTGTTTGCACATGTTTTCTAAGGTTTATAAAGAATAAACACAACCTTAGAGTTTGCAAAGATCCGAGATATCATTCTTATATATTTAAGTGATCTTGCTGCTCCAAAGAAGTTTGTTCTACACATTTAACATCAAAGGGTTTTGCGGTGAAGAAAAGAGAAGGACTTCTTGTTCAACATCGTAGACGAATCAAAGCCAATCGGTGGACACCGAGACATACGTGGACGCGTGTGTTGTGGACAGGTATCGTAGAAGACAGAATTTCTGTGTGGGCACTATTGAAGAACGGTTGAAGATCAGAAGGGGCTTCAAGACCCGTGGGGATCGAGTCTTAGTGTAAGGCTAATCCATCTTTGTAAAACCATTGTTCATAGTAATTGTCTGGCTTCGACCGTCTGAGGTTATTTTCCCATTTGGGGATTTTTTCTCGTACATTCTGCGTTTTGAGTATTCTTTACTTTATTTTACTTGCTTTAATCACTAGATGCATGTTTAGGATTAATCAAGATAAAATTGGTTTAAAGTAAGAATTAGGTTTTTACACAACCTGGTTTGGTGCATAAGTAAACGTTGGATAATTTTTAGTGAAAATTTGGTTTTATTTAAAATACACATATTGGGCAGCCTTTCAAGATTAGTTAGGCAGGGTAGCTTAACTGGGTTGTTTAAAATGTATGCGATAGGTGTGCACTATTAGAGGAGGGGTGAGGTATTTCTCAAAAGAGTGCGATACCAATTTTAATATGAGAGGTTTCATATTTTAAATATATGGCATTTGATGCACTTACTAAATGTTTACAAAACCCAGGCGCTGACCCCTTTCTCTATTTCCCTCTTTCTTGCTATATATATGTATATATTAGGTGTCCAGACACATGGACTCGAGTCAGATGTTGCTTTAGCAGCTGTGGATGCAATCAAGTTTATGTTAGACACTTCTATCCTTGTCATCTAAATATGAGGTACTGTAGAAACACTCGGGCTAATAGCCCAACTATATTCATTTATTATTTTACCGCATTTTAGTTTGCGACAATTCGATTTGGTTGTATTATATTGTACCGAGAGTTCAGTTACCTTATTTCATTTCGGTTGTTGTATATAAACTGTGTGATTATTTTACTTGGTTAGTTTGACTAAAACGATTGGTTAAATAAATTTTTGACGCCAGACTAATAAGTTATTAGTAATTAAATTAGTTTTTAATAGTGATTGATCACCCGGTATTTTATTAGGCGGGGTGTCACATATGGGTATTCCAATTAGGAATGTGATATATTCCAATTAGGAATCTGATTCTGATATGTGCCATTGATTAACATATTTGACATGTGGAGTCCTCAGTTGGGCTTAGGAGACTGAATAATAATAATGATGCCCGAGCATTCGTCCGGACTTAATAGAATGATCCAATAATGAGCATGCTTGAGTACAATATATAATTTTCATCGAATATCCATACTAGTCAGAAACCCATATCCATAATAAAAGCGTTGAGAAATCCAGATAAATAATAAAAGTGCCGACCATCTGTCGGGCTTAATGAAAAACCCAGATAAATAATAAGAGAGGGGATCGATTGATCCTGCATTGTTAGTAACAAGCCTTATACAATATTTAATTATTTAAATGAATGAAATTTGATTAACTTATCTTGTCAATCTTTGTATGTGGATGGATCACTTTCTGTCAATTTCTTTATATGAGTGGATCGACGATCTGTCAACCTCTAATTTGGATCGACGATTTGTCAACCTCTAATTTTGGATCGACGATTTGTCAATCTGTAGTTTTTCACCGGTTCTATTGATACCCTTAGGTTTTACCTAAGTATCGTACCAATTACCAATGTATCACCATGATTCATCTAATGTACCTAAATTTTTAGCTAGTTACATTAGTTACCTTAGTTCCCAGGCGTATGTGGAACATTTTTCCATCTTTTAGCCCAGTTTAGATTAACATTTGTCATCCGGGCCTTCATTAACCAAGCATTTGGGATTTACAATTTTGCCTTGCATGGTTTTTATATTTTAATGACCAACTTTGTTAGTGTCTTTGTTGATACCGATCAACATTTTTTTGGTGGTTGTTGATGCCGACCAACATTTTGTTGGTGGTTGCTGATGCCGACCAATATTTTGTTGGTGATTGTTGATGCCGACCAAAATTTTATTGGTGGTTGCTGATGCCGACCAACATTTTGTTGGTGATTGAATATAATGATTGCTGCAGATCTCCTCAGAGCTGAATATATGATAATAAATATTTTATCGAGCTCCATGCTGAGATGAATATATAATATACATCCGAATAGATATAAAGAATGATTCGTGCTTGAGCATATATCATAGCAATAATAAAATCAATAGTGCCTCGCTGAGGCAAAATTTCATAATGCCGAGCAATGATAATATTTTTCAGAAGTTTAAGATTGTGGCCGAGTACTTTGTCGGGACTGAATCTTGTACCTGTGAAAATTAATAAATTGCTCGAACCTCTGTGGAGGCTAAATCAATTAGTCATGAGAATAATTTGTTTAGCCAAACTATGTGTATTTACACTAACTTTAGACGACATTAATTTCAAAATATGAAATAATATGTGTTATGCCGACTACATGTCAAGTGAGCAGATTTTTATTAAATATGCTAGATATGAAGTTTGATTCAAAATAATTTTAATTTTAGACCAAATATAAGTTGGTTTGGAAAATTATTAGAAGCATAATTTATGTAGCTTTAAAAAATTTATTTCGTTAGAAAAATTTATTTGATTAGAAAGTTGGGAATTAAGAAAGATAAGGAGGTCGTTTTGTCTTTTAACATCATGGTATTAACTTTGACAAAGTCAAAATGATAGAACCAAAGGAATCGCCAATTTTCCATTCTGGTGTTATCTCTCTGCAACCTCCGACCAATAATTGATAATGTCGAGCAAGAATAGTTGGTGCGCTGAGCATTATTAGATGTCTCCAATAATTATATGTATCGCCGACCAACAATAGATGATCGGGGGTATTGCAGTACAACGTTGCCAATCACTGTAATAGAATTGATCCCCGAATAACAAAAGATGATTCCCACCAGTAAAAGCCGCTAACGATCAGTTGTCCGTGTTTTTTCTCTTTCGCTGATCAAGATTAGGTGATGCCGACTTGCACCGACCAAATAATGGGTATTCCGACCAGTATTGAAGAATTTCCTAGCGTTACCGATCATGATCTTTCGACCAAGTGTTCGGGTTTTGTTGTTGTGGCCTACCAATATATAGAAGCTTTCAATCCAGTGCCGGTGCTGAACAATAAAAGATGATCCCTGATGACGTCGATTAATAAAAATGGCTTGGTGGTGTTGCCTTGGGCAACTCTCCACAATAATAGGTGGTCGGTAGCTCCTCGACCTGTGCGACATCAATCGCTGACCAAGAATAGTGGTCCGATGATGTTAGTCGATGCCGACCAAGAAAGTAGTTGTGATTAAGGCTATTGGATGTTGAATTTTTTTTCGCCATTTCTCACATACTAGATTATATCAGTGGTTGGAGGAGAGGTCGCCAATCGACCTTTTTGCCAAACGGGATTATGATTGTCACCAACACTTCATGTTGGAATTTCTTGTTCGTGTTGCTCAATTGGATAAAGGGTTCTCCCAATCTCCTGTAGGTGCTGGTCGGTAAGAAATGAACTCAATTATTTTACTCTGCAGCTAGATTATTAACCAAATTGTAATAAAAAATTGGATTCGATTCAGGCCACGGTTGTTATGAAATCACCGAGAGAGATTTTGACCGATGATCTGTTGAACAATACAACTCCACTGTTTTGGATTTTTATATCGATTTTCTTGTTCGGTTTGAATTCACGATTATTTTTGTACTGAATTGATTTGATAAGATCTGAGACAGATAAAAATTAAATAATCTAGACCTGATGACCGATATACAAATTGATGTTGCTGAATAACGAATTTTGAAGAGATTTTCATCTCCAATTTGTGTTCCGACCCTCCAATTAAGGCGGTTTCTTAGAGAAATAATTAGGAAAGAGAAAATTATTCTTAATAGTCATTTTTTCTGACTTCTCATTTTCCCATTATGGAGAAAACAAATCAGGAGAGAGAAAGTTGTAATCTGTATCACTTTCTACTTTTCGTAGACTGTTCCATCTGATTCAAAGAAGACTTTTTATCACAAAATTCATCACAAAATGAACAATAAAAATTGTGTATAATTGACACAACAGATTGATAGATGAGTAAAATTTATACACGTTGTGGTTACCATCTCTTCAAATAGAGGACTTTTTTATTTTGTGTCAAAAATCTTAGATATGGGAATTGAAAGTATCTGAATCGATTTATCTTCAACCCCCCCCCCCCCCCCCCACACATATATATATATATATATATATATATATATATATATTGATGAATGCTTCAAGTAAAAGTTTATAAGAATCAAATACAAATTTATGCAATAAACGTTTTATTTCCTTGCCAGACAGTATGTGAGATATCAATAAAAATGTCTGATATATATATGTATGTAAACGTGTCTACATAGTAATTTCTTAAATATTTGTGATTATGTAATTTACGTTTATGCAGATTCTCAAATAAAAATTAATCATAGGTGTTGATGTAAAAAACTATATTTGATCTAATTAATTAGTCACGGATAAATATGGATAAAGAAATAAGACAAAGGATTTTTAAAGTGGTTCAGCCTTAAGGAAATGGCCTACGTCCACTGTCTTGTATTGCTAGATATCTTGCTTTGATCTTGAGTATGTTTGCTTAAGATAGCTTACCCCGCTGTGGGGGTGTTACAAAGTATTTATAGCCCTTAGGCGGTCAGTATGAATAGACAATATGTCGTTATTTAATAGACATATACATCTGTACATGATGAGAATGCTCATTGAATCCGTCTTTGCCATTTGATCTTCCTGACTAGATGCTCGGTACGCTGAGTAGCTCGGTACGTTGAGTAACTCGGTATTTTAAGTTACTCGTTAATTATATTTGTGCCATGTAGGATAGCACGTGTCTTCATATAATTGGTCCACGTCAGCAGACTAATTTTAGTATTAACAGAAGCCCCCAATGTTTCACAATTGAGGTTGAGAATGAGAGTGTGGAATATTATGCCCAAAAGTTGCTCGGGCATGTTTACCCAGTCTTGTTAAATTACAGATCTCCAACACTTGTGAAAATTTTCTTTTAGCTTAATAATTTTGAGCGCGAAATGGCAAACTCATAAATATTTTGAATCTTTAACTAATGCTTGGGTATTTTTACGCTTTTTTCATCATTTAGCCGCCGAAAATGCAATCGTCGTTTCTAGTGATCATTATTTTTTTCCCGTTTTCCAAGGTAGCGTATTTAAAGACGATAGCATCAGACTGTCTTCTACCTTTTGCCTTTTAGATTCCCAAACTTTCTATCTTCTTAATTTTCTTTTTATGATCCTCTTCTCAGTTCATCTGCCTTAGCTGATTTCTTGATTTTTTTATAAGAATTTCTTCCTTCTTTCTTCTTTCTTCTTTCTTTGATTTAGCCATCATGGTTTACCTTATCGAATCGTTGGATAAGTTTAGAGATGATTTTAGAATTCCTTCTTGGGTTACTTTGGAAAAACCTCCTTGCCCTTCTGATTTATTTTCTCTAGCCGAGGGACATTGGTTTCCTTCCATTTTTATAGCAGAATGTGGTTTTTATTTTTCGCCTAATCCCTTGTGTTTGGATTTTTGCCAATATTTTGATATTGTTCCTGCATAGATAGTTCCAAATACATGGAGGGTAGTTAATAGCGTACATAGGTTGAATCAAATTCATGGAACTCGTTTAGGGATTCCTGAAATTATGTATTGCTATAAATGGGTTACCAGTGACACCACCCTTTACTTAAAAACTAAGTTTTCTAACAGAGCTTTAGTGGTCAATCTCCCTGATGCTAATAGGGATTATTTTGAACATGGGGTTGTGATGAAAAATTGGCAACACCCCCCGTTAAAAGGGAAGGATGTGTACCAAGGTCCCAAATGTCCACTTTATGTCAATGGGATAGGTTGTTTTTATTTTTCAATTTAGCTCTATTTTTGTTTGATAAAATGCATCACTGACATTTATTTTTTTATGTTGCAGTTGACAGTAAGAAAAAATCCCTAAAAGAGAGTGATATTAATATAAAAGATTTGAAATTTATCGGGGGATTGCATCGAGTAATAACTGGAGAACACTTGAGGTCTGCATCCTATTTGCTGTAATACAAGAACACCACTTCTTCCTTTATTGCTCGACCTCTTGTTCCTCCCTTGGTGATTGACCTTGAGCAGGCTCCAGCCTTTTCTTCATTTGTTGAAGAATCTTCTCCTGACTTGGGTACTTCTATTACTGACCTGATGATGAAAAAAAGGAGAATTCCTGATCTCTTTGCCAAGGTTGCCCCTGGTGCTGACGGGGTGAAGAAAAGAAAAGATGATGTCCCAGTTGAAGGGACTAAGAAAAAGGATGTTGCTCCATCTGGTGGAGCAGTCATAACTGCCAAGGATATCAGTAAGAAGCCCCCTATTGCCCCTAAAGAGGAAGCACCTTTGATTGAAGGGGTTGTCCTTATTCAAGAAGAGACATCACCTTTGATTGAAGATGCTCCTTTGAGAAGATTGAGAAGGGGTCTTGCTGAGAAGACCGTAGATGCTGCTGCCCAACCTTCTGGGGTTGAGGTGCCTTCTTTGAGAGTTAGTACCCAGCTCTCATTGCTCCTAGCCTGGCCAAGAAATTGATCAGGTTTGGGACTCTTCCTGACTGCCGAGCTGCTGAGACTTCTACTCCTCGGGAGAAGGTTACTGACTTGGAAGCCCAACATCTTGCATCCGTAAGTATCATCACATTTGCCATTTTACCTCTTGTGCAATGTTCATATTCTGACTTGGGCTTATTTTCTCTTGTAGTTTTTGGTGTATTTTAATAATATCCTGGAGAAGGATGAGGCTATCAAGGCCTCAACTTCATCCAGTGGGGTGGAAGAAGCCCTTGTTGGGTTATCAAAATCTTTAGTGGAGTCCCGGTAGAAGTATGAGGAGGACAAAGCTGCTTGGGAAAATAAAATTAAGTCCGCTGAAATAACTCAACGGAAAGCTGAGGAAGCTTCCAAGGAGGCTGTAAATATTTCCAAGGAGGTAGAGAAGAAATGTAAGGTTGTCATTTCCAGCAAGGTGGAAGTTGAGGGAAAGCTTGAAGTGGCTTAATGACATAAGAAAGACCTTGATGAGAAGGTAAAATTTTTCGAAGAGTTCCTTAGGGAAAATACTTCCTCGAAGAGGGTGAAGAAAAGAGCTGCTGTGAAGAAGGCCTTTAGCTCTGGCTGGGACAAAGGGTGGAATAAAGCTATAACTACTGCTTCTACCCAAATAGAGTATGCAAGTGTAAAGTTCTTCAGGGATGGATGGACTGCAGCTTTGAAAGAGTTGAATGTCGCTGAGGATTCTGAATTATTTCATAGGCATACTCATGGACCTCCCCCTGTTATTGAAGAAGAGGAAGAAGATGAAGTTGGATCTGATGAATCTTCTTTGCCAGTTATAGAGCATACATTTGCTGTTACTATCCCTCAATCCTCCGAGCAAGTTCAGCAAATAACTCCCTCTTTCGAGCAACATTAACTGCCCACCGAGCAACCAATTCCTTCTTTGAAGTCGACTGATGATGTTGTAGGGAATAAGGAAAAGGTGTAGAATTGTTCGGCTCTTTACTTTATTTTGTTTTTCTGTTTCCCCTTTTGTTGTAACTTTGGTTGTACCCCCTTTTCTTATGATCAATAAAATAGACTTGGCTATTTATTCTGAATTTCTCATTCACTTGTTCAATATGGCTGTACTGTTGTTGATCTATTTTACTTTTCCTTGCTAGTTTATTACCAGGATGTAACTTTTATCAGCTCATGATACAGAGTTGATGAAGAAGTGTTCATACTACCTCAAAGCTGGTCGTGCAGATTTTACTGAGGCACATATAGTTGATATTCTTGTATCATATGCCTCTAAACGAGCAATTGATGCTTATCAATATTTAAAATGTTTTCTTGATCGGGCTATGGAAAATAATGTGGCTTACTACAAAATCATTGAAGATCTTCAAGGGATGATTGAAGAACTTTAACTTCAACACAAGGAAGCCACTGCTCTTCTGCATGAGGTTTATGAGAAAAATTACCAACAGTTGAGCGCTGATCGGGGTTATGACAAGTTCATTTCAGCCTATAATAAGAGAGAGAGTGTGCTCAAGCTTGAGATTGAAGATCACAGAAACCTCGCTAAGTTGATAGAAGAAGAGAATAATGCTTTGAGAGAAGAGCTGAGATAACTAAAATCCGCCTTTTCCTCTGGAGCTCTGGTCCAGTCAATGATGAAGGCTTTTCTTTTTTGGAGACCGAAAATGCTGCATTAAGAGAGGAATTGAAAGCTTTGAAAAGAGTCAGACCTACATCCTCCTCGCGGGGTAGAGCAAGAGTTAGTTGGATCAGTATTGAAGAGACTAGAACTCAATAGGCCTAAGAAAATCAAGCTGTTTAATTGAAGGCAAAAAATCAAGCTTTAGCTGAGATGTCCCACAAAATTCAGAGTCTCACCGAGCAACTGTCCAATCAAAGTTCTACATTGGAGAGTAAAGAAAACTTGGTGAAGAGGCTTTATTAATATGTTGAGAGATTGACTTATCAATTCCACAATCAGCCCAGAGAGTTTTGGATGGGGGATATAATGAAGCTTTATGTCATCTTGATGCAAGTTGAAACAATCAAACAATGAGGGATACAAACATGTATGGTTGAATGCCTTAATGGTAATGAAGGTCGAACAAGGAGCAGAGCTTTGGGATTGGTATAATCCCGGATTACTTGATCTGCCAGTGCCTCCTTTTAAACTAGATGTTAGCTGGATTCCAGTTAGATCCATTCCTTAGTGTTTGATCTCCAAATACTTTGGTTATTACAATCTTCATGAAGATTTTGAGATATCCTGACCTCCACATCTGCTGAACCGACCGAGTTCGAGCAATACCAGAATGCTGCGACATTTGAATTTCATCAATTCTTCTTTTACTTTAGATGATCCCGCAGCTGGAATGGATCCTGTACCTGAATCTGAAGGAAAGAAACCAATATAATAGGCTATTTGTATTTCTTTAGTGATTGTTTAACGAAGAAAAATAATCTTTTATAATTTTATGTCTTTTGTAATATTATTTCCTTGGAAATAAATTAATTGTATGATGTTTTTCTTGTCAATCTTTGTGTTGATAAATATATGTATATATATGAAGGGACAATTTATCCTATGTTAATTTGATTGCCTAGACAATGGAACTTTGCCCCATATATTTGCCTAGTTGTAGTGACTTATTACCCATAAGTGCCTAAGCAATGGAATTATTTTCATCCCATGTTCCTGATTAGTTGTAGCAATCTTATCTAGATTGCCTTGGTGCCTAGGCAGTGGATATTTTACCCATCTTCTTGCCTAGTTTTATATGCCCCTTGAGGTCACCTCTAATCAAACAGGCCTTGCCTTGTATAATTATTGTGCCAACATTATTGGTTGATGCCGACCAACCTTAGTTGGTGGTTGTTGATATGCCGACTAACCTTAGTTGGTGGTAGCTGATGCCGACCAACCTTAGTTGGTGGTTTTTGTTGCTGCAAAGCTCAAGTGTAGTGTGTAGCACTAGTACTCCAAAAAATTTAACTCAAAAGAATATTGGGAAATTATCATTTTCATTCTTATTAAAATAATGGGGTACATGTAAATCTACATTACTGGTAATATTTTCGCAGGTGCTCAGCATTCCAAGCGTTTTTGAATTCTTCCCCCTCTAGAGTTTCTATTCTGTAGGTTCCAGGTCGAACAAGAGATGTGACACGAAAGGGCCCATGCCAGTTGGCTTCCAACTTATTTTGCTTATGAATGACTTTCTAGAGCACATAATCTCCTGCCTTGAGATCACACTTCCTGACCCTTTTATTGTAGAATATGACAGTTCTTTACTGATAAGCTGCATTTCGGATTGCTGCGTCTCCTCTGACTTCTTCGAGCATGTCCAAATCTAAGTGTCTCATCAAATCGCTTATTGGAGAATTGAAATTAAGCACCATGTGAGTTGGTAAGCCTAGCTCCGCAGGTATGACCGCTTCTTTTCCAAAGGCCAACATGTAAGGAGATTCCCCAGTTGTTGTTTGGGGAGTTGTTCGGTAAGCCCATAACACAGTGAAACTTGTGATCCAATTCCCTTTCGCATAATCCAACCTTTTCTTCAACTCGTTCAATAAAGTTCTGTTTGTTACTTCCGTTTGCCCATTACTTTGGGGATGACCTGGAGCAGAATGGATCTTTTGAATGTTAGACTGTAGACTGTATGCGACGAACTCCTCGTTATCAAATTGGGTAACGTGATCAGTGATAAAAGCATGCGACAGACCATATCTGCAAATAATATTCTTCCAAATGAATTGATAGATCCTCTCGGATGCCATGTCGATGAGAGGTTCAACTTCTACCCATTTTGTGAAATAACCAACAACGACCACCAAATATTTGAATCGTCCTCTTGTAGTTGGCAGAGGCCTGACTAAGTCTATTCCCCACATAACAAATGGGCAAGGTCAAGTGATTGGTGTCGGCAATGCCTGAAGAGTTCTTCGTATAGTAGAGAATCGTTGACATTTGTCGCATTTCTTGGCATAGGCTGTACAATCAACACACATTGTTGGCCAATAGTACCCCTGCATAGTTATTCTCTACAAAAGAGTTCAACCTGCTATGTGAGCTCCAAAGGATCCTTCATGGATTTCTTCTATTAGATCTTGAACTTCTGTTGGGTGAACACATCTTTTCAGACCTGCGATCACACCCCTTCTATATAAAACTCCATTATTTAAGACATATCTAGAAGCTTTAAACTTCAACCTCTTGGCTGCAAGTTGGTCGGCTAGTAAAATGCCTTCTTCGATATAAGCCGTGATGGAATCCATCCAAGAATGTCCCATATCCAAAGTGATAAACCTCACTATTAAATCTTCATCGATACTTCTACCGGTGAGTATCTCAATAGGAATTGTTCTTCGTAGCTTAGGGCGAGTAACCGAGGCTAACCGAGCTAGTGCATCTTCCCTTGCATTCTCCAGTCTTGGTATTCTAATCATTTGGACAATTATTAAATTGGCTATAACCTCCAAAGCTTTGATTAGATACCTCAATATAAATTCTCCTTTGGCTGTGTAACGATCGAGCATTTGATTTACCACCAATTATGAATCATCAAACACCGTAACTTGCTCTGCGCTCAATGATTTAGCTAAGCTGAGGCCTATAATTATGGCTTCATACTCAGCTTCATTGTTGGAAGTTTTGAATTGGAAACGCAGAGCATATTCTATGTCTAATCCATCTAAGCTATTAAGAATTATTCTAGCTCCACACCTTGTTGCGCATGAGGAATTATCAACATACAAATTCCACATAGGGATACTTTTATCAAACCCTTGGTCTGACGAAGTCCCCTGATGGAATATCTGGTGCTTCCTTTTTTCATCCTTCAATTCTGGGCTATTACCAGAAGATTCTGATTGTTCGGCTAATATCCCTTCTGATAGGTCTGCTGCTGGGAGTTGGTCGAAGCCTAATTATGGTGATCCTCTAGCATATTTGAGTTATTTTGTGTTAGCCTCTTGTTAGTTGGAGATATCTGGGTAGGTGAATTCAGCAATGAAATCTGCCACTGCCTGCCCTTTGAAAGACGATATTGGCCGTAGATAAGGTCATACTCCCCTAATTCCACAGCCCAATACATCAATCTTCCAGATTTTTCTGGCTTATGTAAAGCCCGTCTGAGTGGCATGTCAGTATATACCATTATTGTATGGGCCTAAAAATATGGCTTAATCCTCCTGCTCACCTCAATCACCGCTAACGCCAACTTCTCTAGTTTGGGATATCCGATCTCTGCTCCCCTGAATGCCTTGCTCGTATAATAAACTGGTTTTTTCACTCCACTTTCTATTCTTATCAATGCTGAACTGACTGCATTTTTTAAGACAACCAAGTACAAATATAATTTTTCTCCCAACACCAACTTGGATAGTAAAGGAGGTGTCCCCAAGTAGCTCTTTAACTCCAGGAATGCCTTCTCACACTCGTCATTCCATTTTAAGGTCTTTCTGAGCACTTTGAGGAATGGAAGACATCTATCAGTTGCTCGAGAGACGAATCTGTTGAGAGCTGTTACACCCCGTAAGGCTTTGCACTTCCTTCTTGGTAGTTAGAGATCGTAATTCTAGCAAGGCTTTTATCTTGTCAGGATTTGCTTCAATACCTCATTGGTTTATAATATACCCAAGGAACATGCCTTCCTGTACGCTAAAAACGCACTTAGTGGTTTAGCTTCATCTGGTACTTCTCCAGCTGGTCAAATGTTTGGCTCAGATCAGCTATATGGTCAGCAGCTTTCTTTCTCTTGGTCAGCATATCGTCGACGTACACCTCCATATTTTTAACAATCTGCTCTGCGAACACCTTGTTCATCAGTCGCTGATATGTAGCACCTGCACTTTTAAGACCAAAAGGAATAACATTATAACAATATGCCCCTCGTGGGGTAATAAAATAGGTACTCTCCATATCTTCCAATTTCATTTTAATTTGATTGTATCCGGAATGGGCATCCATGAAGCTTAAAAATTCATGCCCCGAAGTAACATCTACTAGCTGATCTATTCTGGGCAGAGGGAAATGATCTTTTGGATAGGCCTTATTCAGATCTATCAAATCCACACACATTCTCCATTTATTCTTCTTATTCTTTACCATCATAACGTTAGCTATCCAATCAGGATATTTGACGTCTTCAATGAAAGAAGCCTTTTGTAGCTTCTCTACTTCCTCTTGAATAGCCTGGTTCTTCTCCGAACTAAAGAATCTTCTTCGTTGCTTCATCGGTTTGATCTATTTATTGACATTGAGCTCGTGGCACAGGAAGGCTGGGTCTATCCCCAGCATATCTTCATGACCCCACGCGAATGCTTGATTTCTATGCCTCATAAACACCACCAGCTCTTGCTTCAATATCGGATCAACTGAAACACCAATCTGAGTTATTTTTTCTGGTCGTTCGTCATCCAGAATAATGCTCTCCATTGCCTCCATGACTTGGCCTTTAACGAGCTCTGTTTCATCTCTTGGGTCTAAGGTTTCAATCTCAGACTCATCAGACTTATCCACTTGGTAAGTGGTGGTTTTCTTCCTAGCATCCTCCAGCTCTTTTTATTCGGAAGATGAGTAGTAGCATTCTCGAGCTACTTTCTGATCACCCTTCATAATTCTAACCCCAAAGTTGGTCTGAAACTTTAAACACTGATGTACAGTGGATGTAACTGCTTCAAACTTTTTCAGGCCTACTCGACCCATGATTATATTGTAGGCCGATTGGAAATTTTTGTCCATCACAAAAAATCGTATCTTTTTTGATCTGCAGGCAGGCCAGGTGCTAATCATCATGTCCAACTTGATCTTCCCAAGTGGAAATTTTTTTTTGCCAGAGAACCCGATAAGGGGCCTATGATATGGTTCCAACTGGGCGAGTTTTAAGTTCAGACTATCAAAACAAGGGTAGAATATGATGTCCACAGAGCTACCATTATCCACCAATACTCTTGAGATGATTACATCCTTGATCCTCATTTTGATCACCAAAGGGTTATCGTGAGGATATAAAACGCCTTCTAGGTCATTTTTGGAAAAACTAATGACCAACTTATCTTTGTTAACCTTCCTCAGACGATCTTCCTCCTCTAGATTTATCCGCTGTATGTAGGAACAAGCTTGGGCCTCATTGAGGTAAGCTTTTCTTTTAGCGGTATGATCTCCCCCGCCTGCATCTCCACTTGTAATCATATTACAATCGAATGAACCAAAACGAATTGAAAATACCTCACGCTCTGGCTATCTTGACTTTTTTGGGAGATCGGGGTCATCCTCCGAGTCATCTTCATGTTCCCTTTTCTTATCATCTCTTGGTCGGCGAGGAGATTTGGACATTTGCCGTGATCTGTTGCTGGTCTTCTCACCATTCTAGCGATCAACAAACTGGTTTAACTTCCCTCGCCTAATGAGTATTTTTATCTCATTTTGGAGAGCTACGCACTTCTTGGTCGTGTGACCATGATCCTTATGGAACTCATAATACTTGGACTTATCTCTTCTTTCAGAAGCTGTCCTTAATTTTTCTGGCCAATTTAGTTCCTCGCTGTTCTTAATCTCTTCCAGCACATGGTTTATATCCACTTTCAAGGGGGTATAATTTTCATATTTCCTCAAGTGATCCAATTTTCCCTTGCCTTTCGACTGCTTGTTCCCTCCATTATGCTTGTGATATTTCCTCTCAGACCTGCCTTCAGCTTTAGTCTCCGCTTTTGCCTCAGCATTCTTCTTCGCAGCCATAGCTTCTTCGACATTCATAATCTTGGATTCTATAGCCATCAACTCTGCCATGGATCTGGGGGGATCCTTGGCCAGAGTGTAGTACAACTTGTCTGGTAGAAGACCACTTATGAGGGTTGTGATAGTTGTTTTCTCCTCATAGTCAATGACTTCCAGTTTCTCGTTATTAAAAAGAGTGATATAGTCCCTTGTGCTTTCCCCTGCCCTTTGCCTTACACTCAACAGATGTGCTACCCTCTTGACTGACTTTGCACTAAAACAAAAAATTCCCATAAAGAACTCTGCCAGTTGATGGAAGGTTGCAATATGCCCTCGAGGAAGACTGTTGTACCATATTTGAGCAGATCCAGTGATAGTTCATGAGAATGCCCTACACCGCATCTCATCTGGGACTGCATAAATATCTGCAGCAGCTTGGTATTGCTCTATATGAAGGACATGATCAGTTTTTCCATCATACTTTGGTGTGACTACAGGAGCCTTAAACTTTGAGGGTGTGGGAAAATCCACAATTGTTTGTACAAAAGGAGATCCTTTGATAAAGGTTATTTGGAGAGGGTTTCTGGCATTCGTTACGTGCGCGCTATATTTGAGTGGTGAGTATTATCTCATTGGAGTGCGACACCAGCTTAAATATGGAAGAATACACTCATATTTATTGATGCATTTTAATTACTTGCAAAATATTAAAAAATGTCTTGGGCTCTGACCCTTGTCAAAATAAAAACTTTTAGGTGTCCATCCATAGGGAAGCCAAGCATGATTATCATCTCCAGGTTATTGGAGATGGAGCAGCTGTGAAGTGTTGCAGGGATTGTGTAGCCATTTTCAATCTTTGAGATTTTAGATTGGACTCAATAAATTATTATCCGGGTATGTCGCCCAATGTCAGTTTTTATTTCAGTTTTATTTAATTCTATTTATTTGATTATTGTATTGGATTGTAAACCGATGGTATATTCGGTTAATGGATTTCTATATTATGCCAGTATGCAGTTTCAATTATGTGATTGCAGATTTAATTACTTATTTGATTTAGTTATGGTGAATGATTTTCTTTACGACATTTTATGAAGGTTAAAATTGACACACGACTTGATTAAATAATAGGTGGTTAATAATTAATGGGTTTTTGACAGTGATGCTAAGAATGAGCTGTTTGAGATTCCCATTTTATTTTAGTAGAGGGTTGGCCACCCGTTATTTTAATAAGCGGGGTGTCATAGATGGTATCAGAGCATCAGGTTCTAGTGTTCTTAGGATCTGCGCAGACTTACTACGTTTTCTAATGTAACGTTATTTGATTTAAAGCCTTATCCTTAGGACTGTCGATCCATATTACGAGTTACAGTATACTATTCTTGTGTATAATTGAAGTAACTCTTATACGGGTTCGATTGGGCTTCGTATACTGAACAATAAAGGACGGCCAATGAGGGCCGTTAGGAGTACTATAGGAGGAGAGGCTCAGCTGGAGCCGCATAGTATTCTGGGAATGGTGACCTCTACAGAGGTTGCCACTAGCATTGTTCAAGGAGCGCATGTTGTGATGATCGTTCAGGCATAGCAGTTTCCCCAAGAACCGCCCCAGCAGACGTAGGTGCCAATTCAGATTCACCCAGTGCAGTATTATAGGAGAGAAAGTCAAATGGGAATTTCAGAAGGGTTATCCATAAAAGTTCTAAGGAAAATGTGGATGTTGTATTAACTTAACCAATGTAAGGGGAACATCCAAAGGCATTTGAGTATGGTGGGGTGCAGTGACACTCAGAATCAAATTTTGGTGACAAGCTCGTAGAAGTAGAATTGCAGTGGTGGGAGTCAGACACTACATCTGAGAAAATATATATTATAAATATCAAGGACTTTTGGGTGCATTTGACAGTAAGTCCTTTCATCTACTATTCAAACAGAGATGCAAAGGAAATTTCTGGATTCATCACAAGAGGGAGGACAGTGGCTAAGTATGAGGAAAAAAAATGTTTTTTTAGCAAACTTCATACTTGACAAGGTGGATACGGAAGGGAATAGGGTCCTTACGTTTGATGATGGACTTGTGGATAGAATACGCCATCATTTATGGGGAAATCCAACTAGGATGAACTATGTCATTGTTGTCAGTGTTTTACTTTTACCATGTCAATATCAACGCTTCCATGTGAAGGGAGATAAGCGAAGTGGAAAGTTTAATGAGCAGAGCAAGACTGGGTGTATCAGTGGTAGTGGGACACCACAGAAGGGGGGGATACCCCACAAGGGGATATATTTAAAAGATTCAGCTCAAGGGAATTCTGATCGAGTGATAGTGGATTCAGATAGGGACCTTAGGGCTAGTTGAGCCAAGGGAACAATAACGGTAGCCGTGAGGGCCGAGGCTACTAGGGACAAAGAGTAAGGCAACCATGACATGGACAGTGGGGATAGAGTCATGGGAATTACATAGGAAGGTGTTTTATATGTGGAGAGCAGGACCACATGCATCGATTTTGTCCGAAGAGAGATAAGGGACAGGAGAAGGGTGCCCAGAAGGGGAAAAAATTACAACAGTTTTTTTTTGGTTCAGTTTAGACGTGAATATTACGTCGAAGAACCAATTGAATAGCTAGTACCATTGGCAGTTGAAGGTACGGATTTTATCCCTCAGCAAATGGGGTAGGTTTTACATGACATGAGTGCGTCACCATATATTGTTAGCACTTGATTCGCACGTGAAACGGGTTTAGTGGATGTATCGTTAGTATTAATATTGTGTGTATATATTTACCAGCAGGTAGCAGGGTTCTTTTTAGTTCCATCTACGAGGGAGTGGGTGCGTACATTGAGAGGATACACTTTTGTAGATCTACTCATTTTATAGAGATGTGACATGTGAGTATGATGTTATCTTGGGTATGGACTGGTTAGTGATGGTTTGAGTGATGATGAACTGCTACATTAAGGCTATCGTGTTCACTATTTAAGGGTAGGATGTGCTGTTTTTGCGATGTCTCACCTGAAAGAGGGTCGAGCCGGCGTATATATTATATTATACTGGAGACTTTGAAGAGTAAAATTGTCTCCTTATATTCTATCCCAGTGCATAAGGACTATACTGATGTAATTCAAGGGATATAGGGTATACCGCCGAGCGAAGAAATTTAACTCGTTATTGACTTAGCGCAGAGAACTTAGTGATTATGCAAGTGCCGTATTGTGGAACTCCTTTAGAGATTAAGGAGTTGAGGATGAGACTTATATGTATGGGGATAGGATTTTTAGTGTTTCGATTATATGCTTTAGGCGTACAGATATTGATGACCGATAATGCTAGGTAGTCATGTATCCGGGGGGGGGGGGGGTTCCTTGTTTGGATTTGACTTGCGAGTCGTACCATGCATGAGCACTGGTGGATGTTGGGAGTGAGAGATGTGTTGGGTGATAGGTCAGTGGTTAGTACTTAGTTATTACACATATGTGTGGATAACACTTTGACCTGAGAGTTATTATACGATATAAGTTCAGTGGAGCTAGGTAGTTCGGTGTAGAAAGCACTGGGAAAGTTTTTGCACCACTCGTTGATGGGTGGGGCAATCTCGAGAAGGATTAAATCGCGATTAGTGGGTTAATCGAGAATACCTTTATGGTATAGCCATGCCGAGTATGCGGGGAAAATTTTAAGATAAATACGTTACATCTATAATGTTTGTGCAGATATGCACAGGAGATAGGGTGTATAAGTGCCCTGGTTAGTTCGATTTTCAAAAACGTCCAGGATAAAGGGGGCGTGGTAATAAATGTGTTGAACAGTATGTCTGTGGGGCAGTAGAAGCAAAATTGGAGAAGTAAGATGGACTGAACTTCAGTTGAGGAAGGAGATAGTCCGAATATATATATATATATATATATATATATATATATATATATATATATATATAGAGAGAGAGAGAGCAAGGATAGCCATTACACTTGAGATTGGTCGAAAGACTGCGGAGACACAAGCAAAAAGATATATTTTAAAAAAAGAGGATCCAATAATTTTGAAGAGTAGTGCAGAGTATTACTCAATAGAATGATGAGGGTGGCTTGCACATAAATAGGATTTCAATTTCTATTAGGAGAAAAGTACCCAGGAAGTTCGCATTTTGGAGCAAACACATGGGTTACAGGTTTTGGCGTAACCAAGAAGGGGGGGGGGAAGAGGTGCCACGTGACGTGGGATATTGATCGTGTGGGGATTAATTGGAACGAGACATAGTGAGGTCATTCTAGGTTCACCACTCATTGATGGGAAAAAGGGTGGTATGAGGAAATCATACAAAAGTTTGCAATCATTGGTGATTCCAATGGAGGAATGGGTAGACAGATTGATAAAGTTCATTGTTAGGTTACCAACATCGTGAAACGATTAAGATCTTCGTTTGATTTGTTGGATTTTTTGAATGATATGGAACAGTTATTATAAATCTTAGTGAGTTACACTATCGAGCAGTGTGTCCAACAGTTCATTTAAGATAGGAATGAATTATCACAAGGCGTCACCCAATAATTGTTGTGAATCAGGATAAGATCCTTAAGTCCCACGTATGATAGAATCATCAGGAGGCGGTGGAGATGAAGTGCGTTTTGAATAAGACATATTACCCGTAGGCCAAGGAGTAAACGGGAGAGATATGACTAAGATGTGGGTGAATGTGAGAGATGCGTATTCTGGATTGTAAGGTAATTGGGAGGAGTAATTACCGTTGGTAGGGTTGCATGTAATAACTCATACAAGTTTATCCTCGGCAAGGAACCTTTTGAGACTTGGTGTGGGAGACCTTGTCGTCTACCTGTGGTTGGTTAAGGGTGGGGAAATAACAAGTTTCGCAGGCCGGATGTGATTTAGAGTCGACGGGTATGGATTAAGTTATTCAAAGTTATTTATATATAGTTCAGGAACGTCGTAAGAGCTACGCCATCATGAACCGAAGAGCTAAAGACTGACATGAGTGGTAAAAAATTATTGCGGGTATTCCTCATTAAAGGAATTATGTGATTTGACAAGTAGGGAAGTTGGCACCTAGGAAACTGGGGCATTCTACCATTATTGAGGTGATAGAGTCAGTGGTGTATAAGCTCATTTTATTGGAGAATTATTATTGGTTCATGATGGTTTTGCGTATCATTCTCAAGGTGAGACCTTAAGAATGATGGAATATATCGGCATAAAGTGATTTGAACATATATGTCGCTAATCTAGCACCATACCGAGTAGACTTTCAGCTAGGATGGCACCACTAGTGTGTGTTTAATGGACATACCATAATTTTATCATGAATTGATGTTAGGTACACTCGGATGCCATACGGTTAAGGATCCGAAGTTTTTAGTACCAGGCATATTCAAATTTTGGGGACAAAATTCCTTTACAAGGGGAAGTATGTAACACCCCGTACTTTCTAGAGTATTTAAATTACATATGTCACAGTAATTTAATTAAATTGAAAAATAAGGTGAAGTGAATAAATTATTATTAGAGAGAAATGGATTAATAATTATGTGTTATTATATTTACTTTTGTGGTAAGTAAATAAAATTGTATTATTTTATGTTACGTCGTAAGTGAGTAAAAGTAACGGTTTGACAGTATCTTATTTGGGACGCGCATGTGAGGTCGTGTCGGGAATGAGATAATATATTTATAATGGGTGAATTGAATGGGGATTTCGAGTGCATGTTTGATCCGAAATTTGTCAAAATAGTCAAAATTAAGTACCCGGGGGTAGTGATTGGGCACCATAGAATTTTTAGACTAAACATAACCCGCATAGGGGTATTCAGGTCAATTTAATTATGCATATTAACCTAATTTCGGGATTAGGCAAATATAATGAAAGGTTAGGGGTGAGAGAAAAATCCCTTTATCATATCAAGAGTTTTTTTTATTATACCAAAAGCCTAAGAGAGAAGTTAGAGAGAAAAGAGGAAGAATATTAAAGAATTCGAAAGGAAACTCAAATGGGGTGAGAAATATAGACAATAATTGGGAAGAGCTTGAAGATAATCTGAGATAGGATCATCACCAAGGGATTTCTTATTACAAATTCAGGCTCTACAAGTTGATTAAGGCAAGTGATTAACTTGTTTAGTATTTGATGTGTGCAATTCAATTCATATTAGAGTCGGTGACAATAGTTTTGGGTGGGATTCACATGTGAAAATATGGAATATTAGGAATGATTTCATAAAAGTGAAAGTGATAATTATTCCATATAAATTCTGAGTTTAATCTAAACATTCAAGATTTGATCTTGAATGAGAAAGATAGAAGATTGGTGTAATTTTGTGATTTAACTAAGAGATTGTGCAATTCTTGATTAAGGTTTTGAATCCCATTAATTGGATGATGTTTAGATGGATTTCAATATGAAATTGAGTTGAATCATATTTAACATTGATAGATAATGAAATTTTGGGTGGAATTGGGTTTATTGGTGAATTGAATTGATGAAACTCTTGCTGGATTTTGAAATATGCAGACCTAGACTTTTCTGGAGGGGCAAATCGGTTCACCCTCAAGTCGAACCGATTTGGCAGCCGTGTTATGCCCAGGTTGGTTTATTTGATGGGTTTTGGCTAAATGTTTATTCCCGAATTAATTTAGGATGTTTGTGAACGAATTAGGACATTTGGAAATATTATTATAACATTGATAAAATACCTTGTGATGATTGGGATATATTCGGGGTGAGATTTAAAGTATTTGGGATGGATAATACTCAAAAAATTTAATAATGAATTCGTGATGAAGATTTGGTAAAAAGGGGATATCGATTGGTTGAGAATGGTTATGTGCCCAGAATATTATTATAAGGGACAAGTTAATTAAATAAGTGATTATTTAATAATTTGGAATCGAGTTTAGACTCGAGAGTATAGGTTAATGCTTCGAGTGACATGCAAAGTATGCTGGGGTATTGGATATATATACAGGCATAGAGACACAATATATATATATATATATATATGTGTGTGTGTGTGTGTATGTGTGTGTGTGTGTGTGTGAGAGAGAGAGAGAGAGAGTAAGTCGGGGTATTGGATATATATACAGGTATAGAGACACAATATGTGTGTATCTATATATATATATATATGTGTGTGTGTGTGTGTGTGTGTGTGTGATATATTAAACATACCACTCTAGTGGAGATGCTATTGGTGGAGATTGCACATCGTGGGTGATCTTTCCTGGCGAATCCCAGCAAGTGTAGTATTGGTACCCACGGTCATAGGTTTGTGAATGCCCACTCTATGTGAGGTTGGAGTCCAAGTGGAGTAATGTGGTATAATGATGACCCACTGACTTAAGACTATGACCACCTTCAGTTACGTTTACGATTTGGGTTCGGTGGTGTGATTCCGACCCAGTGGCCCAGGATGATATGTGTATGCCTTGGAGCCTGATAACATACTAAAGATTTGCATTCAGTGAGTTATTACTCTAAGGGATTGCAATTATACATATATGGTGAGTGATATATATATATATATACTTGTTGTGATATGAAAATATGTATATAAAAGTGAAGAAAGTTATATATGGCCATAAGACATTAAGGTGTGAATAGTGGATTAATAACTGGTGAATGTTATTTGAAATGAACTGATTAATTATAATTGATAATTATAATTGTTAAGAAAATGTGAAAGCTAATAATATAATATATGCGTGACATAGGGTAGCTTATGGGCTTAAGTGTATATTGAGACTAGTTAGGCTGAGTATCATAGGTAGGACATTAAAATGCCTTCTAGGTGTGTACTATAATTGAAGGGTGAGTATTATCGTATGGGAGTGCGACACCAGTTTAAATATGGAAGAATACAATCATATTTATTAATGCATTTTAATTATTTGCAAAATATTTTTAAAACTTTTAGGTGTCCAACCATAGGGATGCCAAGCATGATTATTATTTTCAGGTCATCGGAGCTGCACCAGCTGTGGAATGTTGCAAGGATCGTGTAGCGGTTTTCAATCTTTGAGATTATAGATTGGACTTAATCAGTTATTATCCAGTCATGTCACCCAATGTCAATTTTTATTTCAGTTTTATTTAATTCAATTTATTGGATTATTGTATTGGATTGGAAACCGATGGTTTACTTGGTTAATGGATTTTTATATTATGCTAGTATGCAATTTTAATTATGTTATTGTGAATTTAATTACTTATCTGATTGAGTTATCGTGAATGGTTTTCTTTATAGCATTTTAAGAAGGTTAAAATTGACATCCGACTTGATTAAATAATAGGAGGCTAGTAATTAATGGGTTTTTGACAATAATGCTAGGATGAGCCATTAGGGATTCCTGTTTTATTTTAGTAGAGGTCTGGCCACCCATTATTTAAATAAGCGGAGTGTCACACCGTACCACAGACTATTGATAGGCTTTTTGGGAGAAAAAGTGAACCATTTAGGAACTGTCAAATTGGAAGTTCTTATCGGTACTTAGATTACCAGTAGGACTGAAAGGATCCATTTCTTCATCCTAGACTAGAATGTCCAATCAACCTATAATATGATCCTCGATAGGGTTAGCCTAAAACAATTTGAAGCTGTACCGTCTACTGTCCATTAGTGTTTAAAATTCCCCACCTATTATGGGGTCGGTGTTGTGAAGGGAAACTAAATCGAAGCTAGGGAGTGATATTATACTTCAATCGATCAAGAAGAAGTCAAGACAAACATTACCACTTACCAGATCGAGATCTTAGATCCCCGTGAAGAAGTTGATTTGGTTAAAGGCCAGGATGTGGAGGCCACGAAAACATTTGTCCTAAATGATGAAAGATCAGAAAGGACCACGCAGATTGGCTCAGCTCTAGAATAAGCCCTCAAAAAGGAATTGATCAAATTTCTTAAAAAGTGGAAGGTCGTATTGGCATGGAGCCATAAAGACATGCTAGGAATAGATCCAAAATTTATATGCCATGAATTAAAATCACTAAGGATGCCAAGCCGATCAAGCAGAAACGACGTGTATTCAGTCCTGAAAATGAACCAAGCTATTCAAGAAGTGGAAGACAAGTTATAAAAAGTAAAATTTATTGAAGATGTCAAATACCCAGACTAGATGGTCAATGTAGTGATGGTGAGAAAAAAGAATAACAAATGGCATATGTGCATTGACTTCACGAACCTCAATAAGGCCTGCCCAAGGATAATTTTCTTTCGTCAAGAATTGATCAGCTGGTTGACGCAACAGCCGAGCATGAATTGCTCAGCTTTATGGATGCCTATTCAGGGTACAATCAAATCAAGATGAAGCCAGAAGACATAGAGAAAATGTCATTTATCACTAGCCTAGGTACTTACTGTTACAACGTTATGCCCTTTGGGCTTAAAAACGCTGGGGGAATATACCAAAGATCGGTGAATAAAGTTTTCAAAGAATAAAGAGGCAAGATTGTGGAAGTTTAATAAAGTTCTCAAAGAATAAAGAGGTAAGACTATGGAAGTTTATGTAGACGACATGCTTACTAAAAGAAAAAAATCTGTCGACCATATTGAAGACTTAAGTCAGACTTTTGATCAACTTGAGAAGCATCAGATGAAGCATAATCCTACCAAATGTGTGTTCGGAGTATATGAGGGAATGTTTTTGGGATTCATAGTAATCAAAGAGGAATTGAAGCCAATACAGACAAGATTAAAGAACTTATTGACATGCAATCTCCCTCGTGTAAGAAAGATGTACAAAAATTGACAAGAAGACTAACTGCTCTTAACCGATTTGTTTCTCGAGCTATTGAAAAGTGTATGCCATTCTTCAAGGTGCTAAGAAAAACCTTTGAGTGGAATAAAGAGTGCGAAAATGGTTTCTAGGAGTTGAAGAAATACTTTGGGGCTCCACCCCTACTATTCTGACCACTTATGGGAGAGAAATTATACTTTTGTACCTGAATCGACAGTTAGCTCGAGCCTAATTTGACTAGAGAATGGAATTAAAAACCAGTGTATTACACTAGCAAGGCCTTTAGGGGGAGAAAAAATTCAATACCCTCTCCTGAAAAAGTTGGCTTTGGCCCTTTTTAAAGCATCGAGAAGAATAAAACCATATTTTCAAGCACTTACTATTGTGGTCTATACAAACTTACCATTGCTTCAAGCTAGCCATAAACAAGAGAAATCAGGAATATTGATGGCTGGGGAAGTAGATCTATGAGAGCATGATGTACTCCATGAGCCTAGAATCACATTGAAAGGTCAAATATGTGGCACCTTGCCTAATTAAATATCCGGTGATCAGTCATTTATTAAATTAAAATCAAGGTGAACGGTTAGTTCACTCTCAGCATCACTGTCGAAATAATTATTTCCAATTTAAACACCCTAAATAATTAAGCTAAGTGTCAAAACAATTTAAAGTCTTATTTTCACTTTATTAAATTCCAATATATAAACCTTTTTAATACACAACAGTTTAAGAATCACATAAATGCTAAGAATGGTAATTAACACACAAGAATTTAAACCATCTAAATAAACCAAACCAAGTTTAAGAACCATAAATGAAATCATCCTGACAATAGTTAACTCTCAAAGAGTACTGAATACCGAAAATATAAATAAACATAAATCTCTGACAAATCCAAACGGAATAGGAAATCGGGCGACACATGCCCTAGCTATGAAGAACAGAAATAGGAACTGAATCAATGAAGAGGTCGTCTAAAGCAAGGGCCTATAACTCCCACATAAGCTACAACACGTCCAGTCCAAAGAATCTATGCATGACGCCCCTGTGGCAGTGCACCAATAAGACATACATATATATATACAAGAGAGAGAAATGACAGAATACGGGCCAGAGCCCGAGTATAAAGAAATTTTAAAATAGTTTAGCAAGTATTTAAAATGCTTACTGGCTAATCTGACAAACATGTTAGTATGCGACACTCTCTTGAGAATTATCACCTCTCATCTAGTGTGCACGCCTACCGTACTGCTGATCTCATAAGTTTATCTAACTTATTTTCCATAAAGTTTTAACCCGAGAAGTACTAAGGATATGATATTTAGTTTTAGAAAATTAATCTCTTCCATGTTCTTACGTTACTTAGAATAACTCAATACCGTTACAAGTTCCCGAACACTTATTATAAAGCCGGAGCATTTATTCATTACTTAACTACTTATACGCACAATAGAAAGTTTCCATATATATATATATATATATAAGTATATATATTTTAGTCACTCATATAATATATATACTATCGACACCCCACATAAAATCTATGGTGCTGGCATATATATATATATATATATATATATATATATAAGTATATATATTTTAGTCACTCATATAATATATATACTATCGACACCCCACATAAAATCTATGGTGCTGGCATACTTTGCTATCAAGGCCCCGTATCACTCGTACTAAGGGAAATACTAGTTTGGAATCACTCTCGAACTGTATTACCATAATACACACAAAATGGAGGCGAAGCATAGTTCCAAGTCACTAAGAGGTCAGCACATACCCCTCACGTCTCTTAGGAACGTCTAACTATCATTCTCAAATAGCCTGTACCAAGGAATACTATGTTCTAGGGTACAAGTCCATATCCCCCCATAAAGGTCTCATCGAGATAAGACTGTCCCGACGCGACAACCCCCGTGATAGCAAGTAGCGTGGGTATGATTATTCACAGATATAATAACTAATATATGTACACAGTCACACGGTCATATATATAGATATTCCATTTACCAAATTAGGTTCGCTCACGACCCAAAATTATTATTATCCGTACTTAGTACAATTTTACCCAATTATTTCGCACAAAGGATCCATCTCCTTCACTCTTAATTATACACATTTCACATTTACTTCTCATCTCTCCAAGTACTCTCTCTTAATAAATATAATTTCAGTAGGCACACCCTCTCTAACCTTCTATTCTAAGTTTTTCACGAGTCTCAATTCTTTAGTGAACGTACGTACAATTTCTAATGTGGTACGAAACCCCGCATTAACCCATAATTTCATCCCGCATCAAATTTCATTCAACGGAGTCTACTTAGACCCTACTGGTCCTTTTCATGTCCCATTATAGTATTTAAATGATATTCAAGGGTTCCTACGTATTTTATCCGGATTAAACAAAGAAGGGAAAAACATGTAATTTTCCAGGAGGGGTCGATCGATCGATCATCGATCAATCGATGCTCTTGGTCTATCGATTGATCAAGTAGTTATTCTGAATTCTGCCATTGTTATCTATGGGTTTCCTTCTCCAACCTCAACCAAAACTCCATTAACGATTCCCAAACTCCCAAACAAAATTACTACTGGTCATATATACCTATATACATGATTTCCTACGTGAAACATGTACAAATTTATCAAAGTTATTGATTTAATGGGGTAAAACATCATAATTATCCAGAACCCTAATTTTTTCATTAAACTTCCATTCTTCTAATTCTTTTCCAGATTTCGTTCTTCTAAATCCATACAATTTCGTGGGTAATCGTCTACATATGATTGAAATTTCTAGAATATATCTATTTCCTCTAAAACATGTGTTTTAAATTCTCTAAGTCATCAAATTCTTCCATGAAACATGTTTTTAACAATCCTAATCTAACATGGGTGAAACATTAACTAAAAAAAAAGCAAGATAGATACTTGCCTGGGATTTTAATGCCTGATTTGATGATGAAGAGGATATGGCTGCGTTCCTCGTCTTACGATCTATGTTTTGGCGGTGGTGGCGGTGCAATCGAGTGAGTTCTAGGCCTTGGATTTCTTGGAAAGCTCTCTACCTTATTCCCTAATGGCCGTTCTTATGTTATGTGTTTGTTAACCCTAAAAGATAATTTCTGATAGCTGATATATCTTAGAGAAATTCGTGGGTTTAATTACCCAAAAATACAAAATGTCTATAATACCCTCCCGGGATGTCAATTTGGCCTAAAAATGCCCCGAGACCCAAACTAAACCCCCGGGTACACTTTTCTGACTATCTCGACCCTTCCGGACACATTGGCGCACTCAAAACGATCATATGGACAACTTATAATTTATTCAATTTTAATAATAATAATGTAGTCCCGACACGATACAGGCGTGTCCCGACTTAAATTTCCATAATTGCCATTTTATTCATTCGTGACAATTTTAATAAAATCAATATTATATATTACTTTACTCATCTAGTAATATTCAACAAATTCCCAATAATTACTAACTCTCATCGCGCTAGTAAATATTTAAAATAAATTTACTAACTCTCGTCACGCTAGTAAATATTTAAAATAAATTTTTAGATTAATATTAAATTAATATCTCAATTTAAATTTAATAAATCCCCAAATTTAAAAGCCAGAAAAATACGGGGTATTACATACTCCCCCCTAATAACGGAATTTCGTTCCGAAATTCGAAAAATAAGGCATACCTGGTAAAAATAGATCTGGATATTTTTCGCGCATATCTGCCATGCGCTCCCAAGTGGATTCCTCCACATTATGTTGCTCCCACTGGACCCATACAAGTGGAACTACCTTCGACCTCAATTTCCTCTCGCTATAGGCTGGAATAGCCACTGGTCTCTCCTCATAAGAACTAACGGGCTGTAAGTCAACCTCCTCTATCGCGATGTGAGTGTGGGCCATATCATCCTAAAGATATCATCTCAACGACGAGATATGGAATACATCGTGAATACGGTGCAAGTGCTCTAGCAACCCCAATCTGTATGCCACCGGCCCAATCCTCTCGATAATGGGAAATGGGCCCACGTACCTCGGATCTAACTTCCCCTTCTTCTTGAACCTCATTACTCCTTTCATAGGAGATACACGCAGTAATACTTGGTCCCCCACGCTAAACTCTCGAAAGTACCGCTTCGCATCGGCGTAGCTCTTCTGTCAGTCCTGGGCTACCCGAATGCGACTCCTGATAAGCTCAATCCTAGCTGAAGTCTCATGAATCACCTATAGTCCTAACAGCTTATTGTCCCCCACCTCTAGCCAACAAGTGGGAGAACGATAAGGCCTGCCATACAATGCCTCAAATGGGGCCATACCGATCGTGAACTGATAGGAGTTATTATAAGCGAACTCCACCAGTGGAAGATAAGGCTCCTAACTTCCTCCAAAATCAAGGACACACATGCGTAGCATATCCTTTAGCATCTGATTGGTATGCTCTATTTGTCAATCTGTCTGTGGGTGGTAAGATGAACTCAATCTCAACTCTGTACCCATGGTCTCCTGAAAGCTCTCCCAAAAGTGCAACATGAAAATCTTATCTCTATCAGACACAATATCCAGGGGCACCCCATGTATCCTAACAATCCCAACAATGAATAACTGTGCATACTGGCCCGTGGTGTAGTCTGTCCGTACTGGTAGAAATTGAGCTACCTTGGTCAACCGATCCACTATAACCCATATAGAATCGTGACCCCGCTGTGATGTAGGCAACCCAGTAATGAAGTCCATGGAAATACTTTCCTATTTCCACGTAGGTATCTCCAACGGCTGAAGTAACCCTGGAAGTCTCTAGTGGTCCACCTTTACCATCTGACAGGTAGAACATTTGGACACGAACTTAGCAATGTCCTTCTTCATCCCACTCCACCAGTACCGCCTCCTCATATCTTGGTACATCTTATCCCCTCTGGGATGTACCGCAAATCTAGACCCGTGCGACTGTGTCATCACTGCATGACGTAAGTCTTCTCCTTCTGGGACCACCAATCTTCTATTAAATATCAAACCCCTATCAGAGCTCACTGAATAGGATTCAGTGCCCTCAGCTAAGAGTCGTACAATCTGCTCCTGGCAAAACGTATCCGCTGCCTGTGCCTGTATCACCCTCATGACAATCTCGGGTGTGACTGACATAACCGATATAAAGGAACGACCTACCGCATCCTGGTGACCCAATTATTTCCACTTCACTCTCCATACTTACGCTACATCACCTTCCGGTCTACGTCTTAATGCATCAGTAACCACATTAGCATTCCTCGGATGGTGCTGTATCTCGAACTGATAGTCTTTCACAAAATCCAGCCACCTGCGCTGACGCTTGTTCAACTCTCGCTGAGTGAACAAGTATTGCAGTGACTTGTGGTCTGTGAACAAGCGTAACTTTACCCCGAACAAGTAATGTCTCCAAATCCGCAATGCAAATACGACCGTTGATAGCTCCAGGTCGTGGGTGGGGTAATTCCTTTCGTGAGGCTTAAGCTTACAGGAGGCAAAAGCTATAGCCGGCTCCTCCTGCTGAAGTACTCCCTTGAGTCCCCGTAAAGAGGCGTCAGTGTACACCAGGTACTCCACTCCCGGCTTGGGCAAAGCAAGAACTGGTGCCGAAGTCAACTTATCTTTTAGCTCATCAAAATCCAAATGACAAGCATCATCCCAAACATACGGTACTCCCTTGCGTGTCAGGTTCGTCAACGGACCCGCTATCTTAAAAAAACCTCGAATGAACCTCGTGTAGTACCCAGCTAACCCTAAGAAACTATGCACATCTTTCGATGTCATGGGCTATCCCCACTCCCTCACTGCCGACACTTTGCTTGGGTCAACCGATATCCCCAATTTCGACACAACATGCCCCAAAAACTGTACTTCTAGTAGCCAAAATCTGCACTTCTCATACTTAGCATATAGCTGATGCTCTCGTTGAGTCTGAAGAACCTGTCTCAAGTGCTCGGCATACTCCTCCTCAGTCTATGAGTAAATCAGGATGTCATCTATGAAGATAATGACGAACTGATCCAATAACTCTCTAAACACTTGGTTCATCAAATCCATGAATACGAATGGAGAATTTTTCATCCCAAATGGCATGACTCTGAACTCATAGGATCCTTATCTCATCTAGAAAGTAGTATTCGACACATCATGCTCCTTAATCCGTAGCTGATGTTATCCCGACCAAAAATCTATCTTCGAAAAGAAGGTTGCTCCTCTCAGCTGGTCGAACAGGTCATCGATTCGAGGCAACGGATCTTTATTCCGTATCGTGACCTTGCTTAGCTCCCAGTAATCCACGCATAACCTCAGTGAACCATCTCTCATCTTTATAAACGACATCGGAGCGCCCCAAGGCGAGTTCCTCCTACGAATGAAGCCCTGGCCTAACAGCTGCTCTATCTGATACCATAACTCACTCATTTCTGCTGGATCCATATGGTATGGTGCACGTGCTATCAGTCGAGTTCTTGGCATCAAGTCTATGAGGAAATCCATTTCTCGAATGGGGGGTAGGCCCTCTATCTCCTGAAATACATCCTAAAACTCACGAACAACTAGAATCGAATCCACGAGAATCACAATCTTCTTAGAGGTATCCTCCTCTATGTAATACAAATGAGTGGAAGATCCCCCCTCTGGGTGAAGCATCGCCACCAAAAACATCTCCTACCCCAGAATGGCAAAGATAATACTCCTACCGAAATAATCTATCATGGTTCTGTACGCGGCGAGCCAATCCATGCCAATAATGACATCGTGCTAATGCATATCTAAAACTAGCATGTCTGTAGGTAAAATAAAGATACCAATCTCTATACCTACACCCCGGCTAGGCCTGTCAATGGGTCGGGTCTGGAACCGGACCCGACCCGGACCCGATTCGTATAATAGGGTCTGAGCATATTTTTTTGGACCCGAGACTCGAATACCCGAATACCCGAATACCCGAATACTCGTGTATTAAACGGGTAGGGTCTGGATCTTATACAAGACCCGGACCCGAAGACCCGACCTGAATTGTACATTATTATTTTGTATATATATACATATATACTCTAAATTTATATATATTTATAAATATATCTTATCAATATAACATGTAAGTATTATATATAAAAATATATATATTTATGTATATAATAAATATAAGTAATATATGTTGTATTTATACTAATAATATTCTACAATACATTACAAAATATTTTAATTTAAGATTAAATAATAAAGAAGGGGGATAAAATAAAATAAATATAAAATTAATGTACATATTTGACCAGATCCGGACCTGAACCCGAGACCCGAACGTATCCGGGTCTGGATCCAATATTGTAGACCCGATGAAGACCCGAACTCGAACCCGAACCTGATGAAGACCCGATTACACGGATCTGGATCTCCCTAAACCCGACCCGTCTCTGACCCGTTGACAGGCCTAACCCCAGCATATAAAGAAAATCAAAGACCCATTCCCCAGTGCTGAGTCTACGCATGTCACTGTACTCTCTGCCGTGTCTAATAACCCTAAGGATCGTGCAAAATGAGTAGCTATAAAATAGTACGACGCCCCAGTATCAAATAAAACTCGACCCATATTACCATGTATAGAAAACGTACCCTCAATCGCGGGTGGTGCCTGAGGTACTACTGCCTGGTGGACGTTATAGACATGTCCATACTGTAATTGCCCCTGCTAAACTAGGACTGCTGGGATGGCTGGAAAGAGTGGCCTGTGCGGCTCATTACGGGCACCCTGCTGCTGTGGGGACCTATCCCCCTCTGGGCAATCCTGACATTTATGGCCATTCTTGCCACATCCAAAACATATGCCCCTGAAGTTACCTCCCATTTGTCCCTGCTAACCACGACCCTGTTGGCTATTACCACCCCGCCACTGGCCCTACTGAAAACACTGTTGGCCCTGCTACTGACCCTACTACTGACGGTGTTGGCCCTGCTGGACATGCTGACTGGATTGGCCCTACTGGCCCTGTCTAAATCCCCCCAAATCCCTGCCTGGAATCACCTGATCGGAATCGCTTGGCAGGGTCCCCCTGATGGGAACTCTGCTCACTGTGACGGGTGTCCCCTTGGGTTGCTGGTGACCCAACAATACTACTACTGCCCCCTGTCCTGCCCTGTTGGCTGGACTCCCCTGTTCATTTTTCCCCCTGCTGATGGAAGCGGTGATCCTGACAGTGCGATAAAGCAGCGTTAAGTCCGTCCGTCTAAGTACTCAACGATAAATTGCCTATGAGGTGCTGACGAATCCTCCAGGACAATCCATCTAAAAATAATAGTATCTTCTTCTCCTCAGTGGGTGCCTCATCCGGCACTATAGTGAGAAGTCTAGTGAACTCCTCCGCATGCTTAGCAACGGTCATACTCTCCTTCTTGAGATTTATTAACCTCTGCCTCATCTCAGTCTGCACGACGGATGGGAAATACTTGTGGTCAAACCGCACCCAAAATGACTGAATCGATATGCTGTCCCTCTCCTCTAAGATGGTGGTGGTCTCCCACCACTGTAAAGTGGCCCCCACTAGCTTGAAGCAAGCCAATAACTGTATTTGCACGTCAGTGCACTCATACATGCGCAGATGCCTCGGGATATCCTTCTTCCATTGGCTGGTGACTACGATATCCGAACTACCTGAGAACTCCGGGGGATACGCCTTCTGAAAGGCATCCCTGACCCGCTCCCATGCAATGGGAAACTATGTTGGTACTGGCGCCACTGCCTGAGCCTAGGGTGGAGCCTGTTTCACCACCGCTAATGGCGGTATTCATCGCCAGAGCAACAATGGTGGCTATTTCAGTTGCATTTATCATTCCCAGAGCCGGAGCTGCTGGCTGCTCGGGCTGGGCATTCCTGTCTCGAGGTGCGCATCTCTGAGGCATCTGAAATAAGAATGAAGTTTATTAGTCTAACAGTTATTATCAATCTCAAATAGTTGAAGACGTAAGTGTAAATACAAGAATACAACAATCCAAAAAATAGGGCTCTAAATTAAAGACGCTAAGCAGGAAACGAAATAAGCTGTACAGATCCTAAAGGACACTAGAACCTGATGCTCTGATACCACCTATGGCACCCCGCCTAATTAAATACCGGGTGATCAGTCCTTTATTAAATTAAAATCAAGGTGAACGGTTGGTTCATTTTCAGCATCACTGTCGAAATAATTATTTCCAATTTATACACCCTAAATAATTAAGCTAAGTGTCAAAACAATTTAAAGTCTTATTTTCACTTTACTAAATTCCAATATGAAAACCTTTTTAATACATAACAGTTTAATAATCACATAAATGCTAAGGATGGTAATTAACACACAAGAATTTAAACCATCTAAATAAACCAAACCAAGTTTAAGAACCATATATGAAATCATCCTGACAATAGTTAACTCTCAAAGAGTAATGAATACCGAAAATATAAATAAACATAAATCTCTGACAAATCCAAACGGAATAGGAAATCGGGCGACACATGCCCTAGCTATGAAGAACAAAAATAGGAACTGAATCAATGAAGAGGTCGTCTAAAGCAAGGGCCTGTAACTCCCACATAAGCTACAACACGTCCAGTTCAAAGAATCTATGCATGACGCCCGTGTGGCTGGGAACCTGTAATATATATATATATACACGAGAGAGAAATGATAGAAGACGGGTCAAAGACCGAGTGTAAAACAATTTTAAAATAGTTTAGCAAGTATTTAAAATGATTATTGGCTAATATGATAACCATGTTAGTATGCGGCACTCTTTTGAGAATTCTCACCTCTCATCTAGTGTGCACGCCTACCGTAATACTGATGTCATAAGTCTATCAAACTTATTTTCCATAAAGTTTTATCCCGAGAAGTACTAAGGCTATGATATTTAGTTTTAGAAAATTAATCTTGTCCATGTTCTTACGTTACTTAGAACAACTCAATACCGTTACAAGTTCCTGAACACTTATTATAAAGCTGGGGAATTTATTCATTACTTAACTACTAATACGCACAGTAGAAAGTTTCCATATATATATATATAAGTATATATATTTTAGTCACTGATATATATATATATATATATATATATACACACGAGAGAGAAATGATAGAAGACGGGTCAGAGACCGAGTGTAAAATAATTTTAAAATAGTTTAGCAAGTATTTAAAATGCTTACTGGCTAATATGATAACCATGTTAGTATGCGGCACTCTTTTGAGAATTCTCACCTCTCATCTAGTGTGCACGCCTACCGTACTACTGATGTCATAAGTCTATCTAACTTATTTTCCATAAAGTTTTATCCCGAGAAGTACTAAGGCTATGATATTTAATTTTAGAAAATTAATATCGTCCATGTTCTTACGTTACTTAGAACAACTCAATACCGTTACAAGTTCCTGAACACTTATTATAAAGCTGGGGCATTTATTCATTACTTAACTACTAATACGCACAGTAGAAAGTTTCCATATATATATATATATAAGTATATATATTTTAGTCACTGATATAATATATATACTATCGGCAACCCACATAAAATCTATGGTGCTGGCATACTCTGCTATAAAGTCCCCGTATCACTCGTACTAAGGGAAATACTAGTTTGGAATCACTCTCGAACTGTATTAACATAATACACACAAAATGGAGGCGAAGCATAGTTCCAAGTCACTAAGAGGTCAGCACATACCCCTCACGTCTCTTAGGACCGTCTGACTATCATTCTCAAATAGCCTGTACCAAGGAATACTATGTTCTAGGGTACAAGTCAATATCCCCCATAAAGGTCTCATCGAGATAAGACTGTCCCGGTGCGACAACTCCCATGATAGCAAGTAGCGCGGGTATGATTATTCACAAATATAATAACTAATATATGTACACAGTCACACAGTCATATATATAGATATTCCATTTACCAAATTAGGTTCGCTCACGACCCATAATTATTATTATCCGTACTTAGTATAATTTTACCCAATTATTTCGCACAAGGGATCCATCTCCTTCACTCTTAATTATACACATTTCACATTTACTTCTGATCTCTCGAAGTACTCTCTCTTACTAAATATAATTTCAGTAGGCACACCCTATCTAACCTTATGGTCTAAGTCTTTAAAGAGTCTCAATTCTTTAGTGAACGTACGCATAATTTCTAATGTGGTACAAAACCCCCCGTTAACTCGTAATTTCATCCCGCATCAAATTTCATTCAACGGAGTCTGCTTAGACCCTATTGGTCCTCTTCATGTCCCATTATACCATTTAAAGGATATTCAAGGGTTCCTACGTATTTTATCCGGATTAAAAAAAAAGGGAAAAAACCTATAATTTTCCAGGAGGGGTCGATCGATCGATCGTCGATCGATCGATGCTCTTGGTCTATCGATCGATCAAGTAGTTATTCTGAATTCTGCCATTGTTATCTACGGGTTTCCTTCTCCAACCTCAACCAAAACTCCATTAACGATTCCCAAACTCCCAAATAAAATTACTACTGGTCATATATACATATATACATGATTTTCTACGTGAAACATTTACAAATTCATCAAAGCTATTGATTTAATGGGGTAAAACATCATAATAATCAAGAACCCTAATTTTTTCATAAAACTTCCATTCGTCTAATTATTTTCCAGATTTCTTGCTTCTAAATCCATACAATTTCATGGGTAATCTTCTACATATGATTGAGATTTCCAGAATATATCTATTTCCTCTAAAACATGTGATTTAAATTCTCTAAGTCATCAAATTCTTCCATGAAACATGTTTTTAACAATCCTAATCTAACATGGGTGAAACATTAACTAAAAACAAAGCAAGATAGATACTTGCTTGGGATTTTAATGTCTGATTTGATGATGAAGAGGATATGGCTGCGTTCCTCGTCTTACGATCTATGTTTTGGCGGTGGTGGCGGTGCAATAGTTTGAGTTCTAGGCCTTGGATTTCTTGGAAAGCTCTCTACCTTATTCCCTAATGGCCGTTCTTATGTTCTGTATTTGTTAAACCTAAAAGATAACTTCTAATAGCTGATATATCTTAGGGAAATTCGTGGGTTTTATTACCCAAAAATACAAAATGTCTATAATACCCTCCCGGGATGTCAATTTGGCCTAAAAATGCCCCGAGACCCAAACTAAACCTCCGGGTACACTTTTCTGACTATCTCGACCTTTCTGGATACATTGGCGCACTCGAAACGATCATATGGGCAACTTATAATTTATTCATTTTTAATAATAATAACGTAGTCCCGACACGATACAGGCGTGTCCCGACTTAAATTTCCATAATTGCCATTTTATTCACTCGTGACAATTTTAATAAAATCAATCTTATATATTACTTTACTCATCTAGTAATATTCAACCAATTTCCAATAATTACTAACTCTCATCGCGCTAGTAAATATTTAAAATAAATTTACTAACTCTCGTCACGCTAGTAAATATTTGAAATAAATTTCCCGATTAATATCTCAATTTAAATTTAATAAATTCCCAAATTTAAAAGACATAAAAATATGGGGTATTACATACTTCCCCCTAATAACGGAATTTCATCCTGAAATTTGAAAAATAAGGCATACCTGGTAAAAATAGATCTGGATATTTTTCGCACGTATCTGCCTCGCGCTCCCAAGTGGATTCCTCCATATTATGATGCTCTCACTGGACCCGTACAAGTGGAATTACCTTCGACCTCAATTTTTGCTCGCTATGGTATTGATTAGCCACTGGTCTCTTTTCATAAGAACTGTCGGGCTGTAAGTCAACCTCCTCTATCGCGATGTGAGTGTGGGCCATATCATCCTGAAGATATTATCTCAACGACAAGATATGGACTACCTTGTGAATACGGTGCAAGTGCTCTGGAGATCGGAATTTGTATGCCACCGGCCAATCCTCTCGATAATGGGAAATGGGCCCACGTACCTCGGAGCCAAATTCCCTTCTTTTCAAACCTTATTACTCCTTTCGTAGGAGATACACGCAGTAATACTTGGTCCCCCACGCTAAAATCTCAAAAGGACCGCTTCGCAATAGACTTAGTCCCCTCGTGGATGGATTCAATCCAAGGGTATATTAAAATGAAACTCTATCAAAGGATTTAAAGGAGGTGAGGAAGTTGAGATACATAACGTCCATCTACGTATTGGAAGGAGGGGTCTTGTACAAGAGAGGATTAACCGTTTACTTTCTCTGATGTATCCACCCCACCGGGGTACAAGATTTAATTAAAGAGGTGCATGAAGGATCTTGTAGAGCTCAATCAATAAGGTGATCATTGGTACGACGAGTGGCCATGCAAGGGTATTACTGGCTGTTGATGTCTAAAAATAGATGGGATCCATTTTTTGAATCACAGATAAAAAGATAAGTAAGCTAGACAAACACACAGGAAACAAGGTTTTTAAAATGGTTTATCTATAAGAAGAGCCTACGTCCACTGTTAATATTATTTCAGGTGATTACAATAGCTCAATATAAGGTATGTTTGTTCTTAGTTGAATCTTCCCTTTGAGCTAAGGGAGAACATGCATTTATATTGGTTAGGAACCCAAGAGATGGAATACCTTTATATTTTAGGCACTTACAAATGTACATAATAAATGAGACTCTTGATATTTAGTGCCATTCATTATTCCACCCGAGTAACCTTGATGGTTCACATTTTAGGTGTTAGTCGACATTTTAGCCGACTAAGTATCTCTGAAGCCGACAAAGATAACTGAGTGGCCAGTTAGGAGGACATGTGTCTACTTTTCATTGTTCCACGTAGAAGAATAATTTTTACATACAATAAAATCCCCAAATCTCCATGCTTGATTATTGATCTAAAGTATGGAGTATTTGTTCAAAACTTTGCTCGACGTAATGTCTGAGATCTGGTCGGCATCCGATCTCCTTGACTTGTAAAATTTTTCACCAGTATTATTGATAATGGCATTTTAAAAAACAATTTAAATTTTAACGAACTGCCAAAGGGTATGTTGGTCTTTTATGCATTAGGAATCGTGTGGCCATCGGCTGTTCAAACGTTCGTTCAGCTAATCATTTCATTTCTATTTTCGAGGCAAACTATAAAAGGATGGAGGTTTCCCTCCATTTCTATTTACCTCAAACTTTCTTCGCTTAACCTTTCTCTTTCTTCTCAAGCTTTTCTTATCTGCTTTCACTGCTTTCTATTTGCTGTCATTTTTTTTATCAATGTAAGCTCTATTTCCTTTTTTTTCTTTGATTTTCCCGCCTTTCACTCATAGTGTACATTGTAGATGACAATTCTTTAGAGGAATTCAGGGAAAAAAGGAAAATTCCTAGTTGGGTGGGCTTAGATATTGCCTATGGACCTATTGATGTGTATTCGTTGGTTGAGGGTCACTAGATTCCCACTCTGTTCATTGCTGAGTATGGTATCACTTTTCCCCCAAGCCCACTTTTTCTTCAATTCTGTCAATATTTTGATGTCGTTCTAGTAAGAATATCCCCTAATAGATGGAGGGTCATAAATTAGGTGAATAGGCTAAATAAAATTCATGGGACCTACACTTGGATTCTTAAACTGACGTTCTGTTATAAATATGGAACTATTGGTGCTAGTAGTTATTATCTAAAAGACTAGGCAGGCCAATAGGGCATTGGTAGTTAATTTGCCAGATTTTAAGAAAGACTACTGGGATTATGGTGTAGTTATGAAGAATTGGCAAGATGCCCCCTCTTTTTGAGGGGGTAACGTACATTGGACCTAGGTTCCCTTAGGAAGGGTGTGACATAGGTCATACTTTTTATTTTCAATTTCTTCCCTGTTTACCAACTGTTTGAAGCTTTGCGACTAACTGATTTGTTCTGTTTCTGTACAAAGGAAAGCATAAAGAAGTTCCCAAAGGAGAGTGAGGCTAATATTAACAACCTCAAGTATTTGAGGGCCATCCATCAAAGAGAAGTAGAAGAGCATCCCCGAGCAACTTTTTTCTTGCTAGAATACAAGAGTTCTATCACCTCTTTTGTTGCCCGACCTTCAGTTTTGCCTCAATCACCCATTAAATTGGATGCAGAACCACTGTCGACTTCTTCAGCTGCTGAGTTGGCTGGAGTAGAGCTTGTCTAAAGAGGACATTTTTCTTCCTTTGAGTCCCTTGATATCACTACCATCCACACTTCACCTACTGCAGAAATGGTGAAAATAAAGATCCCAAATTTGATGACTGAATCTGGGTCTCCTCCCCCTCCTTTCAAAAAGAGTACTATAACTGATAAGAGGCCTCAAGTCGTCACTATTGAAGAAGCTCGAGTTGTTGAACCTTAATTAAAGAGGTTGAATAAAGGTTTACCCGAACACCAAGAGTTGGCCAAGAAGTCTTCAGCCAAGAAAGGTTGAATTGAAGATGCCTCTGTGGCGATCAACCTTGGTTTGGACAGAGTTTTGATAAAGGCTGGTACTTTTCCTACAGACAGGTCGATAGCAACCCATATAAACGGAGCCCGACTAGTTGAGAGGGCTAGTCAAAATTTGGCATTAATAAGGTCATAACTCCTATGTTTACTTTTCACAATGTTTACTGCCTTTCTTCAGCACTGATGTAACATACTTATTCTTTTGCAATTCTTGGTAGACTATAACTAGATGATAGAGAAAGATGACCAGCAAAAGGCTTCCTTGGCCGATGTGGAGGAAGATTTTAAGGGTTTGCAAAAATCCTTACATGACTTTGGTAAAGATTTAGAGAGAGAGAGAGAGAGAGAAGCTTGTCAAGATAAGGTTAAGGCTGTCGAGGATAGAGAATAGGTAGTAGAGGACCAACAAAAGGCTGCCAATGAAAAGTTGACCAAAGGTTACTGAAGACAAGTCCTCCAGCCTAACTACTGTGAACCCTCGCTGAAGGCTAGGACCAAGAAGGTCAAAGAGGAGGTTGCTAATAAAGGATGGGATAAATCCTTTGCTATTGTAGCTAGTCAGATTAAATATGCTAAAAATCTGTCCTATAAGGAGAGTTGGTCGAATGCTTTAAAGGAGGTCGGCACCCTGGCAAACTCTGAGTTATTTCAGAGACATGACCTAGGAACTCCTCCTAACCTGGATGAGGACTTTGATGATGATGAGCATTTTAAGGAATCTTCCATTATACCTACAGCTACTACCGACCTTCCTCTTACTAAAAAATATACGGCTAAGGCCAAGGATAAGGTTTAACTCTTTTTATCTAGTTTTTTGCCTTTTCTCTTGTGTATTTTTCAATTTCTTCTTCTTTTCCTTTGTAATGGAATCATCTATGTAACCATTGACTTATCAATGAGATGAAATAGTTTTGTCCAATCTTTCCAACTATTCTTTAGATGTTGACTACTTGTTTGATTCACTATTATTTATCCTTATTGGTCGGACACATATACTTATACTTGTAAATTTCCAGTTTTTCAGGAAATATACGATAGTCTCTGCTGAATCTGATTTATTGAGACGATGCGATACTCTTCTTAAAGCTGGTCATGTAGCTTTGACTGAAGAAGAGTTGATGGGGTTATTTGGCTCTGATACTTTCGACCAAGTGAAAGATGCATATATTCATCTTCATTGTCTTCTTGATAGAGCCGTGGCAAACAACACTACCTATTTTGAAATGATTGAGAAGCTATAGGAAGATCACAAAATTTCTATGGAGTTGCTTCATTCTGATTATGAAGCTAAATACAAGGCCTTGAGCGAAGGTGGGGTTTTTGATAAGAAGGTGAAGAATCTTATTTATGCTTTGAATAAGAAAGAAATTGTACTGAATAAAGAAGCTGAACCTTCTTGGGAGATTGTTTCACTACTTGAAAGAGAAAATAACACTCTGAGGAATGAGCTTGATGCCTTGAAGAAGACAACTGACAATAGGGTGAAGTAGAGCTGGCAATTTTTGACACGATAACCCGTTTATGGTAATAACCCGAAATGACCCGAACTTGACACGATTAACTTGTATAGATTTAAAAGTACCCAAAACTTATTCTCAAATAAAAATTAACGCGACCCGAAAATGACACGACTAACCCGAATTGCCACCAAAGTAAGGCAGTGTCAGTATGTCAATCTTTGAATTCGTTTCACCGCTGCCATGCAAAATCCTAAGCTATTGATTACACTCTTTTAAGGGAGTATAACGGTCAGTTCGAGTATTGAAATCCACAAATAAGAGTTGTTAGAATTATATTGATGTAATACTTTAGTTATAAAAGTGTAAAATATAATTGTTAAGAAAAAGAAAAGATAATCTAGGCATGTGTATTTAAACTACGATTACAAAAAGGAATAAAACTATAGGCTGCGACTAATATCTCTCACCTCGGTTTAATGCGTACAAATGGTTACATGGGACTACGAATTTAGTAAGATTAATAATCATTTAAATCTAGAGTTTTTACCCCCTAAATTCGCATAAAGCCTAATATGATTTTGGCGTCAATAAATACCCCAGAAATTACACACGCAAGGTCGTAAATATGGAGTATACATGATATACCCCGTTAAATCTCCTAGGAGTAATAACAAGAATAACCCAATCGAATTAAATGCATAAAACCCATCACCAAAGCAAATCAACCCATTGAAACCAAGGTGAGTTCAATCAATCACAACCTAGGTTAACTTAGCTAGAAAACATATCAAATGTCATGTATTATAAGTAAGAAATAAATGAAAGCAATAAATAAAGAAAGTAAACCCAAATTAAAAAGCAAGTAAATAAATGATAAAGCAAGAAATAAAGAAATGGAAGTTTGGATTGATGGAGAAGAAGATGAGTAATGTTCTTACACAACCTATATGGGCAAACCCTCGGAGGGAGAAATGGCACACCCAAAATCTCCTCCAAACCCTAACCCCCCTAAGAGAACCAAAACCTAAAACTAAATAAAAGAATAGATGTCTACAAAATAAACAAAAAGGGTTATATTTATAGTAAGTGAGAAAAGAAAAAATGGAAAAATAAACTAAAAAAGCCGCCCAAATATTTCTACGACCGGTCGACCGCAGGCAGGGGGCCGGTTGACCGGGTCCAAGGTTTAAAACCCACTATTTCCATCATAGGCCAATTCTACAATCACCGGTCGACGGGTTCCTTATTTCCTGGTGCTCTTGGTTCATAAAAAGGGTGAAAATGTCCCCAACAAAAATGGGGATAACTCAATCATCCGAACTCCAAATGACGTGCCGTTTATGGCCACACACAGCTAACTCGAAGAATTACGCTTTCGTGGAATTCTACTGAGTTGGAGATCAAGTGTGAAATGTCTAAAATGCCCTTGAAGTTGGGTCCAATGACGAACGACGAAACTTCTCCGAAATGCAGCCAATCCTCACTTTAAGCGTTCCATTACCTACAAAAGCTCAATTAAGCCCTGTAAAGTATATATATATATCCAAAACTGAGGTTGTCTGGTTAATGAGCATAAATATCTACATAAGGAATACAAAAAGTTCTAGAATGCGAAAAGATAACGGGCGCGCATATACAATATTCGTGACTAATCACACCTCCTAACTTAGACATTGCTAGTCCCTAGTGATGAAACATACAAAACCAGTCCACAGAAGGCGATACAAAAAGTATATAAGCATAAAATATATAAATGCCACTTTCGTAGGGAACACGATTGCATTTAGCATATAAAATACGCCGTTAAACCCATAAGTTACCCTAGTGGACTAGTGTTGTCTCGTGAGGGTTTTTAAGGGATGAAACCCACAAACATTAATGTTTACTCAAAATATATGCCCAACCAACACGCGATAAGCCCGAAAATAACAAAAAAGATTTCAAACACGTTATTAGCAAAGTGAATGTATTCACACAAAAGTCCATATTATTACTATTATAAAATGAACTTCGTAGAATTGAAACCTTAAAATGTGGGAGGGGAGCGAGTACATGCAAAGTATGATTTGATAAAAACTTAAATAAATCGAATAAGCGTTAAAGCGTGAACAAATCAATCCTTACTGAATATTACACTCAACAAATGAAATCACTACGAAATGGGAGGTAATACATGGGACATGCGGGCATAAAGAGTAAATGTAAATGGAAACTAGGCCGCGCACATGTCAGAGTGACGCGACTAAGAATGTGTCTCAGAAATGAATACTCTCTAGGCTCAAGTGCAAGCCTGTCGCTCAAGTAATAATCCGATAAGTCGGGTATAGATCCTCAAGGAAATAGGACAACAGAGTTGTAATGACATTGGACAGACGAAGGAATCCTAACTCCGACTCTAAAGAAAAAGGAAAAGATGATCTATTTTGGGAATTGACTACAACTAAATGCAATTTTGAAAATATTTATTTAATGCACCAAAGTATGAATGGAATGCAACTATTCTAAATTAACTAAATTACTGATAATGATTGAACTGAAACTTGAACTATATGATGAAGAAAACAGGACAGGAATACAATCCCTCAACCCTAGTGTATTGATGGTATAAAACTAATCGTAAATTTAAGTGATTAATTAAACCCATGATTTAGTACTGCCAAGTATTACGTATATGAGGTTTAATCCCACACCATACTTAATCAGAGGACGAGTAAATCGGTATTACGATAGTTACGCTCAAATTGAATTCTGAAGCATCCCGGTTACCCTAAAGCAAACGATATCCAAAGATCTACAATTATCTTATTTCTACGCAATACGGTCATAATCAAATCATTAAATTTACATGATTAATTTTATACACATGTAACTACCACATCAGGTTGAGTTCATGCATCCCGACCTTAGAAATCTAGCCTGACATATGAAAACGGGTAGACAACATGTTTGGAATAAAACAAATGAAGAGAATAACCAATACTTACTAACAAAAGAACTACTGCAATAATAAAAGAAGGAATTGGAAGAAATTTACTTGAATTGCAACTGGGATCAAAACTAGGGTTTATATGTTATTCTCTTCTAAAACTAATTACAATTGCTTCCTTGATGAATCAGAAGCCTCCTCCATATGTTGAGAGGAGTTTATAATATATCCTCTACGAAATAAAAGAGTCTGAACCAAGTAGGATTGTAATTTTTACAAATGGATAATTCTAAAAAATTGAGAACAAAACCGATCATGTTAAGGGGTTCGGTTCGGTTCTGTCTTTGACAAATTTTACAGGGAATTCTTCGAGCATGGGATCGGTTCTTTATTTCTCAACTTCGATTCGATTCCATCTTTTTGACTCTTCACAGGAAGTTTTCCAGGTGTAGGATCGGTTCATTTTCTCTTCACTTCGGTTCGATTCTATTGTGTTCAACCTTTACAGAGACTTCCCCAGGATGGATTCGGTTCTTGTTCTTTCCCTTGGGTTCGGTTCCATCTTGCCAGCTGATGCATAAACCCTTTCTTCTGTTCTTCTTTAGAGCTTTTGGTACGAAACTCGAATCGAATCACTAAACACCTGCGAAATAGATGAAACATACACGAAACTCGGCTTACTCGTTAGAACTTATCAATATTAAAGATATGATATAAATCCACTTGAATTACACTTCGCGACGCGATAAAAGCCTCTAAATTAAGGGGATAAATGGTAAGAATTTATGCCTAATCAAACCCCCTAACTTAGAACTTTGATCGTCCCGAGCAATGTAAAAGAATCAAAACATGGTCTAACTCGAAAATGGGATAGAATACCTCTTTCGCGGGCAAGCGATTGCATTTAGCGTATGCAATAAGCCTTTAAACCCCTAGGTTACCCTAGTAGGATGAGTTGTGTCTCGTGAGGGTTTGTAGAGAATATACCCACAAAATTCGACTCAAAGAAACCTCAAAATACGCAAAAATTACATAATTCAAACTTTTCCAGAAAATAGTCATCATCAAATCATGTCCAAGAGTCTCAAAACATAGTGCGCGTGTGTGAAACCGAAAATGTAACCGCAAATTTCCACCGATTGACCATTGCGTTACTTATCCAACAATTCATTTTGATTTCAAAATATCACGAAATGCTCTCACAAACGAATCACTCAGAATGTGGCTATTCTCTCGGCATGTGTGATTTATAAGAGTAAACGTACTGGAACCAAGTTCACGCCTACAAGTAGAAAGGCAGAAATTTATAGCAACCGGATCTCATCATTGGATTACAGATATAAGAAGACGGGACCATTGACTTTAATTCATGTTTTTGATCTCTTTTATTATCTTTTGGTGTTTTAGCTCTCCACGTGGTAACCAATTTCACAATTTTGGACTCGGTTAGGACTTTTACGGGTGGAGGTATATTGGGTCATATTGGAAAAGGTTAAGAACTTCAGAATTGGAAAATTTTGCTTATGATGTCCTTTAGTGCTTTTTCGGGCTTTTGCTTATTTTCTACTTCATTTTCTATTTTTTTTATTTTTGCTCTTTTCTTTTCTTGCTATTTTTGTTGAGCATAGCTATTTTTTTTCTTGCCCCTTTTTCTGCACTTTCTGGACTTAATTTCTGGGATTGTCCCCTTTTCACAATTCCAGGCCAGTTGGGGTTTTTCAGGTTGTCAAACGAAAGGGCGAAATTTATTCGGCTCAATTTGGGTTACAAAAGGGGTAATTTTTCACTATTTTTTCTGGCCAATATTTTTGGGCGACAAACGAGGGCCCATTCATTGTCCAAAATACTAATTGTGTCATCATATGCGTTTCGAGATGAATTAAGTTTAGAGATCTATTTGACACGTTTTTCGATGCAATATCACACATATCTTCCATAACCGATCAAAATGAAAGAATTGAGATCCTCGACGACTTATTTGATGCTGAAAAGAACTTTTGAGTTAACAATTAACTCGTATTGATTTATAAATTTCATAAAAATGAAAGGCTCGAATCTCACCGGGGTTGCTAATCTCCGCATTTATTCGTTAAGTCGCCTACGTTCGCTCAATTTTCATCTTTGGTCAATTCCGGCTTTGTGCATTTTGAATTTTACAACTTGAGACTTTAAACCAACTTTTAATGATATTTTTGGAAAATTTGAATTCCAATATTTATTTATTTTGAACAAAAAAATATTTTTGGGTTTTTCAAGATTTTATGATTTTTTGAAATTTCTACGCATTTTTGAAAATTTGTGAAGTTTTTGAAATACGCACTTGTGACCCCCCCTAACTTAGACTTTTGCATTGTCCTCAAATAAAAAGGACTAAAATCTAACTCAAAGCAAATTAAAAGTGCGAGAAAATAAAACAAATAAATGAAACAAAAATGCAACATTTTTATAGATAGATAACATCTGAGTTACACAGGGTAAGAACAAAAAACACATACAACCAACACTGTGTAAACAACAACCACAAACCACACAAAAAGCTAAAAATAGACAAGGGCTTCATAGGGGCGGCGGATTGGAGGGCCCGGGTGCGTTGGGATCATAGGGATCATAGAAGAAAGTGGGGGGCGTCCCACCGAAGTTGAGATCGTATAGGTGGGCTTGGAGCTGGTGCATCATGCTCGTGTCACTCCGGAAGGTGTCCCGATCCCTTTGATAGGCTGCTTGGTCATGGTTGTATTGGGTGATGAACCCGTCAAAATGAGATTCCACCGCTGCAAGGCGCCTATCAAAATTTGCACCCGGGGGCTCGAAATCCGAATCATCGTCATTGTTATACTCTTCTTCTTCAGCCCCGCCCATCTCGACGTCCTCATCCATGGGCTCTTTAACAGGAATTTCCTCCTCGGCCTCTAAATTGATCGCCTCCCGGGCTGCTCGAATGGCAGCCCTTTGCTGTGCACTCCGCGTGCGGGATACCTTCCCAATGGGTTCAGGGAGGCGTGGGAAAGCTTGAGGTGGGTGGATACCAGCATCGGCAAGGAGGGAAGTAATTAGGGGGGCATAAAGGAGAGGTACTGCTCCTTTTTGCTCCCAGGCCGCATAGATTATGTCAGCGTAAAGCTTGCATGCCAAATTTAGGGTGAAATTGGGGTAAAAAAGGTGATACACGAGTATGGCTTGGCGAGGGCGCATCGTCGAGCCGTTTGAGGTTTGGATCAAGTTGGCACACACTATGTGGAAGGTAATGCGCGCCTTATGATTTAGGCAGCCCACGGGGAAGGTACCCCGGTCCCAATTATCATTGGGCGCGAGTCGATCAATGCATTGTTGTTTGGGAATGGTGGGGGCCTTGGTTGGGTAGTCATATACTTCCGGGTGGGGGACACCCTTTTCAGCAAGTTTTCAGGCGAGGATGGCTAGGAGAATGGGATGGGCCGGCCGTCAACAAAGTATTGGCACTCAAACTCTCCCGTGCAGACGAGAGAGCCATAAAAGGACCGGACTTCATCCTCCCATACGACATGGTGAGGTTCTTGAAGGTATTGCGTCCACTCCCTCCGATTGAAATGGGTGGTGACAGGGCGGGGCAACTCGACCCAATTGACAACTCGCTCAATGTGCAATTAGCGGGAGAAACTAAATTTTTTTTTGCACCATACGCGCTCCATATGGGAGCGGTATTCTCCGTTGTCGTTGGGCAGAACTTTGGTTGACATATATTTTGCGGGAAGGGAGGGATAGGCCATTGAGAAAAATGGGAATTAGGAAGATGAAAAACTAGGGTTGTAGAGAGGGAGAGTAGAGTGTATGTTTTGGTCTGAGTGGAAGGGTAGGTTTGGGGTGGTTTTTATAAGTGGTGGGGAGGGTTGGGTGGGGGTATTTTTTGAGGGAATGGGGGATGGATGTTTTGGGGGGCAAAGGGGGGAGAATTGAGGGAAGGGAGAGGATAGGGGGAGGAATAGGCTCCTCGGGAAGAACCAAAATCGCAGGACGCGAACCGATTCGGTTCAGGGGCGATAAGGTTCGGTTCTAATATTTTTTTATTTTGCGATTTTTCCAAATCGAACCGATCCGGTTTGGGGATTCGGTTCAGTTCCCTTTTGAGCAGAACCCTCTTCTTTCTCTGCTGCACTAGAATTTTAACCCCTCGACTTTCTGGACACTTTCTCACTTATTCCCCCACTGGGATTTCTCGACGCCCTCGCAAAGTTTGTGTTGGATACCGTGATCTTAATCCTACCTCATGTGACCTATCTACCGGCTCAATCTAATCTAACGAAGCACAACTACTATACACAAGAAATCACCCCATACGCGTCGGGGGGTGCAACGACCTCTCTGTCAAGATCATTCGACCCCGTAAACGGGGTCCGATAACCAAACGGTGTCGACTTCTTCCACACACGCCTATAGATATGGCTTTAGGCGTTGCCCATTTACTTTGAATGTATTTCCCCCTTTCAAATCGTCTAACTCTACAGCTCCGTGAGGGAATACATTCTTCACAATGAATGGGCCAGACCATCGTGACCGTAATTCGCCCAGAAATAGATGAAGCCGAGAGTTATAGAGAAGCACTTTTTATTCGAGAAGAAAATCTTTGCGTCGAATAATGTTATCGTGAGCTAGTTTCATCCTTTCTTTGGAAATTTTTGCGTTCTCATACGCGTCATTGCGTATCTCTTCTAACTCGTTTAGTTGAAGCTTGCGAGCTTCACCGGCTTTATCCATGTCATAATTTAACTTCTTAATTTCCCAATATGCCTTGTTCTCTAATTCAACGGGAGGATGTCAAGGTTTGCCATACACAAAGAGGAATGGGGACATGCCGAGTGGATTTTTGTATGCGGTACAATAGGCACATAGAGAATCGTTCAATCGAAGGGGCCAATCTTTCCGGTCGGGATTGACGGTCTTCTCAAGAATGTTCTTGATTTATTGATTTGCTAATTCAGCCTGCCCATTCGTTTGTGGGTGATAGGTCGTTCCAACCTTGTGAACGACGCTATACTTTCTCATGAGCTTCGTGAATGGCCTGTTGCAAAAGTGCATGCCATTATCACTAATTATCGCTTTCGAAGCACCGAAGTGGGAAAGTATGTGTTCCTGTAGGAACCTAATCACCACTTTGCTGTCATTTGTCTAGGTAGCTATAGATTCCACCCATTTAGAAACGTAATCTACCACTATAAGGATGTATAGGAAACCAAAAGATAGGGGAAAATGGCCCATGAAGTCAATACCCCAGCAGTAAAAAATATCAATAATGAGTATCGGGGTTAATGGCATCATGTCTCATCGGGTAATCGCTCCCATCCTTTGAGACCTATCACAAGATTTGAAATAATTGTTCACATCTCGGAATAGTGTGGGCCAATAGAGGCCGCATTAAAGAATCTTAGCGGCTGTCTTTTTCATCGAAAAGTGACCTCCACACGCTTCCGAATGACAGAATTGGATGACCTTCAGGATCTCGTCATCCGGTACACATCATCGGATGATTTGGTCGGTACAATAATTAAAGAGGAAAGGATCGTCATAGAAAAACATGCGCGACCAAGTGATAAACCTCTTCTTATCTTGCGCTGTCTAATCGGGAGGGACGACTCTCGTGACAAGGTAGTTCACTATATCCGCAAACTAGCGCAAAAAATAGATAGCAAAGAGATTCTCATCCAGAAAATATTCGTCTATGGGTATCGGATCACTAGGTACGTCAGACGAGAGCCATGACAAGTGGTCGACAACGACGTTTTCTACTCCTTTCTTATATTTAATAGAGAGATTAAACTCTTATAGGAGTAGGATCCACCTTATGAGGCACGACTTTGCATCTTTCTTCGCAAGTAGGTATTTCAATGCCGCGTGATCGGTGAAGCAAGTGATGGGAGAATCGATAAGGTAGAACCAAAATTTATCAAGAGCAAAAACTACAGCTAGCAACTCCTTCTCTGTGGTGGAGTAATTGAGTTGTGGTCCGGTAAGAGTCCGTTTAGCGTAGTAAAGCCTTATTGTCTTTTCTTTGGCCAAAACATCCCCTATCGCATAATCGTTAGCATCACACATAAGCCAGAATGATAAGGACCAATCCAGAACTTGCATGATGGGAGCGAACACAAGCATGGTTTTCAATTTTTCAAAAGCGCTATGGCAAGCTTCTGTCCACTCAAATGGGGTGTCCTTCATAATAAGGTTGCTTAAGGGTCTAGCGATGGTGCTAAAGTCCTTAATGAACCGTCTGTAAAACCCCGCGTGGCCCAAGAAGGAGCGCACATCTTTCAGCGATTTAGGTGGGGTCGGTCAACTATGACATCTATTTTAGCTTTATCAACTTCAATACCCTTAGATGAAACTATATGGCCAAGAACTATTCCCTCAATGACTATAAAATGACATTTCTCCCAATTTAGGACTAAGTTCTTCTCCACACACCGGGCAAGTACTTTTTCCAATTTTTCCAGATAAAGATCGAAAGAGGTGACAAAAATGCTAAAACGTCCATGAACACTTCGAGTCCTCTCTCAACCATGTCAACATGCACCTTTGAAAGGTCGCGGGTTCATTACACAAGCCGAATGGCATACGTTTGTAAGCAAATGTACCAAAGGGGCAAGTGAAGGTCATTTTCTCCTGGTCGAGTACATCTACCTCAATTTGGTTATATTCGGAATAACCATCAAGGAAGCAATAGTAAGGGTGGCCCGCTACTCTCTCAAGCATCTGATCAATAAATGTCAAGGGGAAATGGTCTTTCCTAGTTCCCGCATTGAGTTTTCGGTAATCAATGCAAACGTGCCACCCGGTGGTGGTACGTTGGGGAACTAGCTCTCCCTTAGCATTCTCAATCATTGACATGCCCGATTTTTTTGGGACAACTTGAATGGGGCTCACCCACTTGCTATCCGAGATTGGGTAGATAATCCCGACATCTAATAACTTAATGATTTCGATCCTCACCACTTCTTTCATATTGGGGTTTAGCCTTCTTTGCATTTCTCTAGAGGGCTTGACATCCTCCTCGAGGTGGATTTTATTGGTGCAAATCAAAGGACTTATCCCTTTCAAATCAATAATACACTAAACGAAAGCACCTTGGTGCTTCCTCAGAATCTTTAACAGTTTGCCCTCCTGCTCTTCGTCTAGGCTAAAGGAAATAACAACGGGAAATGTCTTGTCCTCCCCTAGGTATGCATATTTAATATGGGAGGGTAGTTTCTTCAATTCGAGGGTAAAATTTTTTTCGCTGGAGGGAACCATGCGTTCCTCCCATGGAGGTAACTCCTCGAATCGAGAGGCCCAACTTACATCTCTCGCGTCCTCATCCGACGCTCTCTCATCAAGTAACTCTCTAAATTCCTCAACTTCCCTCTCGAATTCAGTATACATTCCCTCATTCTCGTGGCTCGACACTAAACAGGACCCTAGGGCATCTCCATAATAATTTTCCTCAAAGTACTCCTCTACGATCTCGTTGATTAGGCTCACCACGTGAAGATCATCTTCTTCCCCCGTATATTAGGCTATATGGAAGATGTTAGTCTCTAAGGTCATGTTCCCAAAGGTGAGTTGCATCTGCCCATTTCGAGTATTGATAATTTCATTAGCCGTAGCTAAGAATGGGCGCCCAAGAATGATGGTAACATGATTGCTCGAGGTGAAGGAGGTTTCTGTGTCCCAAATGACAAAATCTACCGGGAAGTAAAAAGTGTCAACTTGAATAATCACATCCTCAACTATACCTATAGGGTTCTTCACGGTTCGATCCTCTAACTGGAGAGTGATTTTTATGGGCTTACGGTCACCCAGATCAAGTTGCCTATAGATGGCGTAAGGGAGGATGTTGACACTTACTCCCAAGTCAAGTAAGGATTTTTTAATTTTATTTTCTCAAATGATGCAGGAAATGGTGTGTGCATCGGAATCTTTGAATTTTGGTGGGAGATCATTAAGTAGAATGGAGCTCACATTCTGTGCTAAAAATACTTTTTTCTTTACCTTCATCTTTCTCTTTACTGTTAACAAGTCTTTGATGATTTTTGCATAAGCTGGAATTTTCTTAATGGCATCGAGAAAAGGTAAATTTAGCTTTACTTCCTTTAGCACGTCTAGCATTTCATCACGGGGTTTCCTTTGTGTGAAGGAGCCATCCATTGAGGAAACGGTGCCGTGGTGGGTGGTTTCACTACTACCTCGGGATAACTAGTGTCTTCTTTATCACTCTCTTTCAAGGAGACATCTTCGGCCTCTTTTATGCCGAGCAAAATCTCCTTATCTTTGATTGTGTCGTGTGGGGAAGGTGATAAATCAATGACTCTCCCACTACGAAGAGTGGTCACAACTGAAGCCCTTATACTTTTGACTCATTTGAGTCTAGACTGTATAAGAGCTCATCTAGTTTGGAAATTGTGACAAAATAGTGTCTATCCTAGAAACCAAAGAGCTTCAGAGATTGGGTTGCTTCTTCTTCTATCCATCTTGTGATGATCCTGAGACTATAGCCATCACTCACACACTTAGAATTTCATTCTTGCATTTCATATTGCACCACTATGTGTATTAATGTTGTGAGTGTGTTTAAATCCCTCAATTTGATTTTTAATAATTTTTTGGGAATTTAAAACATATTTTAAACAAGGTTTTATTTAATTAAAACTTGATTTAAAAGGTCTTGGGGTTAATGTATAAATATGGATTGTTGTGTTTATTGGCCTAAAGTTACTCTGGGTAGAAACCGAAAGCGCTAGAGACTCTAGGGTTGGCTTTGTAATTATTTTGGGACGCGCGTTAACATTCATCGTCAGGCCTACACCTGCTGTCCTCTGATTGGCCTGAACTGTGTTTCTTTACTGAGACAAACCATCGCGTGCTTTCAGCCCTTAGATCAACCCTTATCGATGGCCTGCATGTCTTTTGAGTGAATCCCAGTGTAAACCCTTAAGCCAATCACAGCCTGTTTAATCCACCGCCTGCTGTGAACCCTTAGATTGTAGTCAAAGGAGCTTGACTCAATCACAGCCCTTGATTTTGAACGAAGCTCTGGAATCTTCTTCTCTTCCTATTTAAAGGCCTCTCATCTCAGCCTTCGAAAGCTTTTGCCATTTTGAAAAGTCTCAGAGAATAGAGAGAGGAGAGAGAAGAGAGAAGAGAGAAAAGAGAAGAGAGAAGTTAGAGAGAGAAACCAAACCCTAGTTAGAAACCCTAACTTCGTCCAAATACCTCTAAACCTAAACCACTTACCTCTCCATAAACACCATAACCAGATAAACACCATCCTTAGTGTTTCTTGAGTTATGAGAGTTCGAGTTGAGTGATTTCTGGGTTGCTGAAATCCTTGTGTTCATAAATCTTATTTCCAACTTAGACATAGACTCAGATCTTGTTTCTCTTTCAATAGAAATCATAGATCTGAAGTTTTTCATGTCACAGCACACTTAGTTGCATTTATTTCTCATCTTGAGAATTTCGTTGTTGATTGTTTTCTGATAAAACATTTTCTTACTTCAGAATCAACAATAGATGTTTTTCTATTTCTGTTTTTACAAAACCTAACCTGACCTAGTGGGATTCGCACTTGGAGGGTTCTCAATCCCCATAATATTTTCAAAAGTGATTGAGAAAGGTCTTGACCGATTTCTTAAGCAAGATCTCCGTGGAATCTGGGTTATTTTGAAAGGTCAAAAAGGTTCTTGGTTTTGTAAGAAAGAAAAATAACAAATACACTGCATATAGACTTTATATGTGATTTGTTAGGATCGTCTGTAACTAATAAGTGTGTGTGTGTGCATGCATGTGTTTTAGAACACCATTCACAAACATCTTCACACTACAAACACTCAAAGTGTTGGCTATAAGATTTGGTGAACAATAAGTCGACGTAAAGTGCTGAAACAAAGAAGAGTTGACAAACTGAGACAACTACATCAACAAACAAGATCTGCAGAAAAGTTAAGGACGCCAGAGGGTACAATCCTGAACTTGTATAGATTTGTTTTTGTGTGCATGTTAGTTAAATAGGTTGTAACTCATATATTTGTTTTAGTGATTGTTTTTGTTTTACTCCGTAGAGGGAGTCGTGGATGTTTCCTCAAGGTTGAGGTTTTACCACGTTAAAAATCCTGAGTATCAATATTTCTACATCTTCTCATCTCTTTCTAATAGTGTGCTGAGTTTAAAACATTTTAAACTGTTTACTAAAACTTGTTATCAAATCTTGTCCTAATCTCGTACATACTTTTGTTAACACATCTTGTGTTCAAAATCGTTTTGATTTAAGTAAAGAGTTTCTTCAACAAACTTTCGGAGTTGCTTAAATAGTTTATTTTCATAAACGGCTTTGGCAACGCTATTTCAATTGGTATCAGAGCTTTTGGTGAACTTTTTTCAAAAAGATCCTGAGTTTCTGAAACTGTTTTCTCAAAATCAATTATGGACGAGAAAACGAAAGATATGGTAACTTGACCAGACCTCCAGTCTTTGATGGAACCAATTTTTCTTACTGGAAAGTAAGAATGATTGCTTTCATTCAAGGCACTCTGGGAGATGATGTCTGGGATATTATTGAAAATGGATACTCTTATCCAACTAAACCAGCCACTGATGGAAGCAATGAAAGGATTAAGAAAATATTGAGTGAGTTTACTCAAGAAGAGAAACAGGTTTCTCGAAATAATAACAAAGGCAAGAACGCTATATTTATGTCTATTAACGAACATGAGTTCAAGAGAATCTCATCCTATACCACTTCCAAGGAAGCATGGGATACCTTGATTACTGCCCATGAAGGAGACTCTAGGGTAAAAGCTGCTAAGACTCAGATGTTAATCCAACAGTATAATACCTTAATCATGTCTGAATCTGAGTCTTTCGATGATTTCTATATGAACCTTACTGATATTGTCACTAAACTTCATGCCAATGGTATAACTTATGATAGACAAGAAATTGTCTCTAAAATTCTGAGATCATTACCACAGAAATTTGACAACAAAAGATATGCTATTGAGGAGATGTGTGATATAAATCTAACTCCTGAATTACTCAGTAGCAAATTAAGAACTGTGGAAATGGAATTAGAGTTTAAGAAACAATTGACCCACAGTAATAGGAAACATACCAATTCCAATCTTAGCTTTACTTCTAAGATGACCAAGCCTGAGTTAAACACCCCTAGTAATGATTCTGATGAGGACTGTGACTTAGAAAGTCTAGATAATCAGATTGCCCTAATGACAAAACAATTTAAGAAAATTGTTAAATTTAGAAACAGTGTTGCAAATAGACAGGGCAAGTCTAATTATTCTACTCCTTCAAATCACAAGCCTCATGAGAAACCTCATGACAAACAGAACAAGGACAACACAAGACCTCACAGAGACCTCAAGAAGACTGAATGCTATAGATGTGGTAAACTAGGACACATTGCTCAAGACTGTAGAGTTAACTTAAATACCCAAAACAAACACTCTAGAGCCAACATATGCAAAACCTGGGATGACTCAAGTGACTCTGAAAATGAGGAACCTGAGACATCTGATGGTTTTGATCCTTGTTTATCCTTCTTTGCCAAAATCATATATAATGATGATATGCCTATGCTTGATAGTGAGGATGAGTCTAGTAATACTAGTTCTCTTGCTGTGAATCATACTTTAACTGGTTTAGATGCTTTACTTACTGAGAACATTAATACCTCTTCCTCGGGGTGTGTGAGTCAAAGGGAAATCGATACTGCTGATGTCAATGGGTGCGTGAGTTTAAGAAATGAAACCTTAGGGGTCACTTCACACACTTCACTTAGTGACTCTGACAATGATGATCTCCCAGACATCCACACTCTATATACTAAAACTCTTAAGAAAAGTACTAGACTAGAAAAGATTGTGAAAGATCTTACCAAAAAGCTAGAGGATCTAAGCCTAATGGTAAAACTGAATGCTGAAGAGTATACTACTCAATGCATGTCTCATGAAAGTGAAGTCAAAGTGTTTGATGAAAAACTGAAAACTTTAACTGAAGCTAATGAAATTCTGGAGAAAAAATACAAAGGGACATTATTAGAATTGGAACAAACAAAAGAAAAGACAGCAACTGTTTTCAAAAAATTTACCAAATTTGAAAACAATTCTAAATGTTTTGAGGAATTCGTTGCTGAATCTAAAACCAATTCTGATGATAGAACTGGAATAGGGTTTTGCCCCAATTTGAAGACACAAACTAAACATGTTGAACCTATCAAGTTTGTGTCAGGAGGCAAAAGACCTATTGAAACATGTCCAGACTTTCATTCTCTAAAAACTAAGTTTGACCATCAAAACACTAACACTGGAGATGCAAGTTGCTCTAAGCATGAAAGTTTACCAAAGGGAAAATATGTCTGCCCCCCTATTAGGAAAAGTGAACCTGCTTTCAAATCTGTGCTACCTAGGAATAAAATTCAGCCTCAAAATTTCTCAAAACCATTGTTTAGAGACTTTCCTAAGGAAAACCCTATTCTGAGCAATCTTTATTGCTCCTATTGTGATATATATGGTCACTCTTTCGATAATTGCTATGCTAGGAGACTGATTAAGCCTATTTACAACACTCCTATGTATCATAACTTTAACTATTCTAGGAGGAGTCGTAACAATTATGTCCTTCCCAGGCCACCAGACAAAAACTCTAACTATAGGAATAGAAAGACTAAACCTAAAAGGACATTTACTAGAAGGATTCCCAGAAACTTTTCTAAATCAAATGCTCAGGTATTTAATTTTACCCAAAATCATGCGCAAAATGTTTTTCAACAAAAATCTACTGCTCGCAAATTTTATCAAATAAGAGCAAATCAGCGCAAACAGAAAACCAGAGCAATTTGGGTTAGAAAAGATGATCTAGTACCCCAGATGAAGTGTAATATTGTTATTTCTGCCTTAAAAGCTGAACTTACATCTTCTGGTTGGTACTTGGATTCTGGATGTTCCAAGCATATGACAGGTGATGATACAAAACTTTTAAATAAAACCCATTTTGATGGTGGAAAAGTTGTTTTTGGTGATGGTATATCATCCCAGATCATAGGCAAAGGAACCCTTAAAGAAAAAGGACTTCCTCTTCTTGAAAATGTTCTCTTAGTTAAAGGTCTTAAGGCTAATTTACTTAGCATTTCGCAATTCTGTGACTCAAACTACACTGTTACCTTTTCAAAGAACAATTGCAAGATTTTAAATGAAAAGGGAGAATGCTTAATTACAGGATTCAGGACCCCTGACAATTGTTATACTGTCATGTCTAGTTCTGAAATCTGTAATGTTGCCAGAATGGATGACAATGAGATATGGCATAACAGAATGGGTCACATTAATTACGAAAATTTGAGTAAATTGTCTTCTCGACAGATAGTTAGAGGAATACCAAAAATTAAACCTATTCATAACATTGTCTGTGGTCCCTGTCAAGAAGGAAAAATTGTTAAAGCACCTCATAAAAGGGTTAAAGATATCCTTACATCTAATCCCTTAGAACTCATCCATATGGACCTAATGGGTCCTTCTCAAACTGTTAGTCTTTGTGGACACAGTTATATTCTAGTCATGGTTGATGACTTCACCAGATTCACTTGGGTAGCTTTCTTAAAACAAAAATCCGATACTTTTAAAACTTTTTTAAAGATTCTCTTACGGATTGAGAATGAAAAAGACACTCAAGTGAATAGAATCCGAAGTGATAGAGGTGGTGAATTCAAAGACACTGGTATTATAGAATATTGTGACTATAATGGTTACAAACATGAGTTCAGTACTCCTAAGACCCCTCAAAAAAATGGAATAGCTGAGAGAAAGAATCGAACTCTTCAAGAGATGGCACGTGTCATGCTCCATGCTAAGAACTTACCTAAGTATTTTTGGGTAGAATCTATTCGTACAGCTTGCCATCTTATTAATAGGGTCTATCTTAGAAAGAATTCAAAACAAACCTCTTATGAACTTTGGTACAATAAAAAGCCTAATCTTAAGTACCTTAAAACCTTTGGTAGTACCTGCTATGTTTGCAAAGATAGGGAACACCTATCTAAATTTGAGAGTAGAGGAGATAAAGCCATATTCTTAGGTTATTCACCTAACAGTAGAGCTTATCGAGTGTATAATCTTCGCACTAAGACCTTAATGGAATCCATAAATGTAATTGTTAGTGACACTACTGTAGAAAGCAAGACTAGTGAATTAACTATAGAAGAGGAATCGTCAAATATTTTAGAAAATGACTCTTCTGAAATAGATAATTCATTACCCATTGAGTCACCTGAAGTACCTAACTGGGTTTCTAAAGATCATCCCATAAACAACATAGTTGGTAACCCTGGTGAACCAGTACGTACAAGATCCCAACTTAGAAATTATGCTCTCTATGCTTGCTTTGTTTCTCTCTTGGAACCAAAGAATGTAAATGAGGCATTGAATGACTCTCACTGGATTTCTGCTATGCAGGATGAACTTTACAATTTGTCATTCATGATGTTTGGTTTCTTGTTCCACGTCCTGATCACAAAAAGGTTATTGGTACTTGTTGGATTTTCAAAAATAAAACTGATGGAAATGGGATGATAATTAGAAATAAAGCTAGACTAGTTGCTCAAGGTTACTCCCAAATAGAAGGACTTGATTTTAATGAGACGTTTGCTCCTGTTACTCGTTTAGAATCAGTTCGTCTGCTTCTTGCTATAGCTTGTCACATGCATTTTACATTATATCAAATGGATGTTAAATCTGCGTTCCTTAATGGAATACTTGCCGAGGAAACCTATTTAGAACAACCTAAAGGGTTCATTGACCCTAATTATCCTAATCATGTCTTTCGGTTGAAAAAGGCTTTATATGGTCTTAAGCAAGCTCCTAGAGCTTGGTATGAGCGGCTGTCCGGTTTTCTGCTGGACAAAGGTTTCAAAAGAGGTGGAAATGACCAAACCTTATTTGTCAAACATTTTGGCAAACACATTACTATCGCTCAAGTCTATGTAGACGATATCATATTTGGATCCACTTCTACCTCAGAAGTAAAATCTTTTGCTGAAATTATGAGTAAGGAATTTCAGATGTCCCTTATGGGGGAGTTACAGTTCTTCCTAGGTCTCCAAGTCAAACAACAACCAGATGGCTTGTTTCTTTCGCAGACTAAGTACGCATTAGAGATAGTTAAAAAATTTGGCCTCGAGAGTGCTAAAAGTGCTAAAACGCCCATGAGTACTACAGAGAAATTATCTAAAGATGAAAATGGAAAATCTGTAGACTCTACCTTATATCGTAGTATGATTGGCACATTACTCTATCTGACTGCCTCGCGTCCTGATATCATGTATGCTGTTTGTGTTTGTGCGCGTTATCAAAACAACCCCAAGGAGAGCCATTTAAACGCTGTTAAACGCATAATTAAATATGTTAAAGGCACTCTAAATTTAGGAATTTGGTACACGAATGACACACCTAGCACTATTATTGGGTACACTGATGCTGATTGGGCTGGGTGTACTGATGATAGTAAAATCACTTCAGGCGCATGTTGTTATATTGGTAATAACTTGGTAGGATGGAGTAGTAAAAAACAGAACTGCACATCTCTCTCGACTGCTGAATCTGAATACATAGCCGCCGGTAGCTGTTGTGCCCAATTGTTATAGCTTAAACAAATGCTAAGTGATTATGGTATTCTAGAACCCACACTTCATCTCTATTGTGATAATCAAAGTGCGATTAACATTTCTAAGAACCCAGTTCAACACTCGCGAACTAAGCACATTAAAATAAGACATCATTTTATTCGTGAATTAGTTGAAACCAAGGAATTAGAAATCAATTATCTTTCTACTGATCTACAACTTGCAGATTTATTTACCAAACCTCTTGATTATAATAGATTCATTTCTTTACGTAAATCTATTGGTATGATTTGTATTGAGTAAATACCTGTCATATTTGCCAAGTTCTTTCCCTTTGTCCATTTGAGACAAAATGGGGGAGAAATTTGAGTCTACTGCATATACTAAAAAGCTTGATCTTAGTAATTTTTTGCAGGTATTCTTCTTGTACAGTCATTCTTGTTTGTAATAATAGGATGTTAAACTGTATATAGTTGAGTTATGTAATTTTTGATTTCTAGGATTTGGGTAGATAGATCTTTTATAGGAATAGGATTTTCTTAATTGTTGTCGCCCTACGAGTTGCGATGACTCAAAGGAGATTTTGTCTCATATTTCCAAAGGGGGAGATTGAAGCCCTTATACTTTTGACTCATTTGAGTCTAGACTGTATAAGAGCTCATCTAGTTTGGAAATTGTGACAAAATAGTGTCTATCCTAGAAACCAAAGAGCTTCAGAGATTGGGTTGCTTCTTCTTCTATCCATCTTGTGATGATCCTGAGACTATAGCCATCACTCACACACTTAGAATTTCATTCTTGCATTTCATATTGCACCACTATGTGTATTAATGTTGTGAGTGTGTTTAAATCCCTCAATTTGATTTTTAATAATTTTTTGGGAATTTAAAACATATTTTAAACAAGGTTTTATTTAATTAAAACTTGATTTAAAAGGTCTTGGGGTTAATGTATAAATATGGATTGTTGTGTTTATTGGCCTAAAGTTACTCTGGGTAGAAACCGAAAGCGCTAGAGACTCTAGGGTTGGCTTTGTAATTATTTTGGGATGCGCGTTTACATTCATCGTCAGGCCTACACCTGTTGTCCTCTGATTGGCCTGAACTGTGTTTCTTTACTGAGACAAACCATCGCGTGCTTTCAGCCCTTAGATCAACCCTTATCGATGGCCTACATGTCTTTTGAGTGAATCCCAGTGTAAACCCTTAAGCCAATCACAGCCTGTTTAATCCACCGCCTGCTGTGAACCCTTAGATTGTAGTCAAAGGAGCTTGACTCAATCACAGCCCTTGATTTTGAGTGAAGCTCTGGAATCTTCTTCTCTTCCTATTTAAAGGCCTCTCATCTCAGCCTTCGAAAGCTTTTGCCATTTTGAAAAGTCTCAGAGAATAGAGAGAGGAGAGAGAAGAGATAAGAGAGAAGAGAGAAGTTAGAGAGAGAAACCAAACCCTAGTTAGAAACCCTAACTTCGTCCAAATACCTCTAAACCTAAACCACTTACCTCTCCATAAACACCATAACCAGATAAACACCATCCTTAGTGTTTCTTGAGTTATAAGAGTTCGAGTTGAGTGATTTCTGGGTTGCTGAAATCCTTGTGTTCATAAATCTTATTTCCAACTTAGACATAGACTCAGATCTTGTTTCTCTTTCAATAGAAATCATAGATCTGAAGTTTTTCATGTCACAGCACACTTAGTTGCATTTATTTCTCATCTTGAGAATTTCGTTGTTGATTGTTTTCTGATAAAACATTTTCTTACTTCAGAATCAACAATAGATGTTTTTCTATTTCTGTTTTTACAAAACCTAACCTGACCTAGTGGGATTCGCACTTGGAGGGTTCTCAATCCCCATAATATTTTCAAAAGTGATTGAGAAAGGTCTTGACCGATTTCTTAAGCAAGATCTCCGTGGAATCTGGGTTATTTTGAAAGGTCAAAAAGGTTCTTGGTTTTGTAAGAAAGAAAAATAACAAATACACTGCATATAGACTTTATATGTGATTTGTTAGGATCGTCTGTAACTAATAAGTGTGTGTGTGTGCATGCATGTGTTTTAGAACACCATTCACAAACATCTTCACACTACAAACACTCAAAGTGTTGGCTATAAGATTTGGTGAACAATAAGTCGACGTAAAGTGCTGAAACAAAGAAGAGTTGACAAATTGAGACAACTACATCAACAAACAAGATCTGCAGAAAAGTTAAGGACGCCAGAGGGTACAATCCTGAACTTGTATAGATTTGTTTTTGTGTGCATGTTAGTTAAATAGGTTGTAACTCATATATTTGTTTTAGTGATTGTTTTTGTTTTACTCCGTAGAGGGAGTCGTGGATGTTTCCTCAAGGTTGAGGTTTTACCACGTTAAAAATCCTGAGTATCAATATTTCTACATCTTCTCATCTCTTTCTAATAGTGTGCTGAGTTTAAAACATTTTAAACTGTTTACTAAAACTTGTTATCAAATCTTATCCTAATCTCGTACATACTTTTGTTAACACATCTTGTGTTCAAAATCGTTTTGATTTAAGTAAAGAGTTTCTTCAACAAACTTTCGGAGTTGCTTAAATAGTTTATTTTCATAAACGGCTTTGGCAACGCTATTTCAACAACTTGACAGTGCTCCCGATGTTCTGTCGAGGTGGAGCTAACACTAGTTTGAACTTGGGGCGGTCTTTGTCCCTGGGCAGGAAACTTGCCTTTCTCTTGGATACTCAACGATGATTGCAACTTTGAAATGTTCGCATTTATATAGTTGATCATGCGCTCATGCCTAGAAGTGGCTGCATTTTGGGTAGTGATAAATTGGTTTATTATATCCTCGAGATTTCTCCGCGGTGGAGTGATATATGTCCCTGTAGGTGGTGGTGCTTGCACATGTCCTTGCATGTGTGGTGCTTGTTGAAAGTGTGATGGTGGAGGAGGGGAAACATGTGAATTAGGATTCATCGCTGCATTTTATTGCCCATAGTTAAAACGAGGATGGTTTTTCCACGAAGGGTTATAATAGTTCCCGTGGGGTGCACCGAAATTACCCTTGAATCCTCCTATACCACTCACTTGTTCTTGAAGCATAACTTTGTAGGCGGGTATCGTCGGGCATTCCTCTGTTGAATGTCCCACCTCATAAATCGCACACACCTTCTCAACCGGGTTTGGGATGGATCCAAGTGGTCCTTCTGCACATTTCTCCAACAATTGTCGTATTCCTCTCTCAAGCATATCGAGTCGACCTTCCATTATAGAATTTTTCTCTACGTGAAATAGGTCGGATGCTGATGGAGTGGTGGTCATTTGGCGAGTTTGATTTTGAGCATTAGGGTCAGATGTATCCCAGGATTGGGTAGTCTCGGTGACATACCTCAGGTGAAGCTCAGCATCGTGGGCGTCTAATTTGACAAATGGACCATCGCACATGGTTTCAACGAGTTGCTTGGAATTAATGTTCAGCCCATTATGGATGAAGGAAATGATTTGCAGTTTATCAAATCCATGATGGGGGCAAAAAGTAATTAACTCATTAAAACGCTCGTAGCATCGATCGAACGACTCATTTTCTAATTGTTGAAAAGTTTGAATTTGAACCTTGATGGAGTTCGTTCGATGTGGAGGAAATAATTTCTTGAAAAATTTAGATTGTAACTCATTCTAGGATGCAATCGAGCTTGGAGGTAAAGACCATAGCCAGGTCTTAGCCTTATCTTTTAGAGAAAATGGGAAGAGTTTAAGGCGGGTCACCTCTTGTGTGTAAGTTTGATCATTGAGGGTTTCACACACATCCTTAAATTCCCTGATGTGGAAATATGGCTTTTCAGATTCCATACCATGGTAGTGGGGGAGCATCTGGATCATCCCATTTTTAAAATGAAATTGCCTTGCATTATATGGGAGTACAATGCATTCCGGAGTGACAATGCGCTTGGGATATAAGATTTCTCTCAAAGGGAGGTACGGGGCCTCTTCCTCACCGGCGGTTGCAATACCATGTTATGACATGGCTCTCTCACTAGATGACTCTGTGTCCTTACTGGGTATACTCGGAGCGTGCTCTGAAGTGTGTCCTAAGAGGGAAAACGGAGTGTTATTTGCGATTGAGTGTGACGGTGTGGAAGGTGGAACCCAGAATTGTGGAGCATTAGGAGTGTGAGGGCTATCGAGATCGTACTCAACTATTGGATTTTCGTGAATGTGGGTTGGAGTATTATGGGGAGTTGGAGTGAGTTCAAAAATTTGCATTAACTGGCTTATGAGAGATGATGAGGAATATTTTTATGTATTTTCAATTTTTTTTTTATGTTTTTGGATTTTTGGAAATTTTTGGTCAAAGTTTGAGATTGTCTTGATCTAATCCTAAGTCTACCTAGATTCCCCGGCAACGGTGCCAAAAACTTGATGCGACTAAGAATGTGTTCCAGAAATGCGTACCCTATAGGCCCAAGTAATAATTCGATAAGTCGGGTCTTGATCCTCAGGGAAATAGAACAGAGTTGTAATGACGTTGGACAGATGAAGGAATCCTAACTGTGACTCTAAAGAAAAAGGAATAGATGATCTGTTTTGGGAATTGACTACAACTAAATGCAATTTTGAAAATATTTATTTAATGCACCAAAGTATGAATGGAATTCAACTATTCTAAATTACCTAAATTATTGATAATGATTGAACTGAAACTTGAACTATATGATGAAGAAAATAAGACGGGAATACAATCCCTCAACCCTAGTGTATCGATGGTATAAAACTAATCGTAAATTTAAGTGATTAATTAGACCGAAAATTTAGTACTCCCAAGTATTACGTATATGAGGTTCAAGCCCTCACCATACTTAATCAGAGGATGAGTAAATTGGTATTGTGATAGTTACACTCAAATTGCATTATAAAGCATCCCGGTTACCCTGAAGCAAACGAGATCCAAAGATCTACAATTGTCATGTTTCTATGCAATACGGTCATAATCAAATCATTAAATTTAGAGGATTAATTTTATACATATGCGACTACCACATCAGGTTGAGTTCATGCATCCTGACCTTAGAAATCTAGCCTGACATATGAAAATTGGTAGACAACATGTTTGGATTGAAAGAAAACATTTTTAATACTGAATAAAGATGAAGAGAATAACCAATACTTACTAACAAATGAACTACTGCAATAATAAAATAAGGAATTGGAAGAAATTTACTTGAATTGCATCTGGGATCAAAACTAGGGTTTATATATTATTCTCTTCTAAAACTAATTATAATTGCTTCCTTGATAAATCAGAAGCCTCCTCCATATGTTGGGAGGAGTTTACAATATATCCTCTACGAAATAAAAGAGTTTGAACCAAGTAGGATTCTAATTTTTACAAATGGATAATTTCGACAAATCGAGAATAGAACCGATCCTGTTAAGGGGTTCGGTTCGGTTCTGTCTTTGACAACTTTTATAGGGAATTCTTTGAGCATGGGATCGGTTCTCTATTTATCTACTTCGGTTCGGTTCCATCTTTTTTACTCTTCACAGGAAGTTTTCCAGGCATAGGATCGGTTCGTTTTCTCTTCACTTCGGTTCGGTTCTGTTGTGTTCAGCCTTTACAAAGATTTCCCCAGGATGGATTCGATTCTTTTTCTTTCCCTTGGGTTCGGTTCCATCTTCACAGCTGATGCATAAACCTTTCCTACTTGTTCTTCTTTAGAGCTTTTGGTACGAAACTTGAATCAAATCACTAAACACCTGCGAAATAGATGAAATATACACGAAACTCTACGTACTCGTTAGAACTTATCAATGTCAAAGATATGATATAAATCCACTTGAATTACACTTCGCGATGCGATAAAAGCCTCTAAATTAAGGGGATAAATGGAAAGAATTTATGCCTAATCACACAGAAGAAGAACGCTATATATAGAATGAAAAACATATAATCCCAATGAAAGATACTGCTCATTAAAGGAAGCGAAATGTATTTTTACAGATTATCAAAACTATTATGACTTTCGAATTAAATTCACCCTAGGATCACATAAGACTTTTATAGGGTTGTATTGTAGTTTTGGCTCGGGTTATGAAATGAAGAAAATATGTACGGATTCAAAGTGTTCGGGGGTGAAAACTAGGGATAATGGAAAATTGTGGGCAAATATAAAATTGGAATATGATTCCATAACAAGTATTAGATATGAAATAGGAGAGTGGCAAGGATTATTGAACAATATGTACATTAATGAAACTCTCTTTCTTTTCTTTTTTTCTTTATTTGACTTTTTCTTTTGTTTTCTACTTTCTCTTTTTCTTTTCTTCACTCTCACATGCTCAATTGCAACCACGTAACACAAACATCATTCAATACCAAGTATCATTCCAAATAAAGGTATGGAAAGTGAAATATATGGTTTTATAACTTTAATGTGGAGTTGGTTATGGGATTTTGGGTTATGAAACGAAAGGCTATATTAAGGCTCAAAGGGGTTGACGACGGAAAACAAATAAGGTGAGCTCAAGGACAATATGGGTGATATAACAAAGAGGGCCTATGATACTTTCTTAAAGTTTATGCAATTCTTGAGCCAAAACAACTTTGAAAATCATGATCAAGTAACACATTTCAAATATGAACTCAATTAATGAACGATCAATGAAAGAATAGTGAGATTACCAATGACTGTAACGTTTTCAAGGAGGAAAAAGAAGTGTATAACACTCACAAATGAAGAAAAACCCAAAGCTCACTAGGTGTAAGTATATACAATGCAATAAAAGATTACCGAGTTATAATAATCTTAAACCAAATCAATAAAACAAGAAAAACTCATGTGCTCATAGCATTGAAGTTTAATTTATGAAGTTATTCATAATATCAATAATTGAGGACTAAAGTATAATGACTTCTAAAATCGAGAGCATGCATCATCGAGTTATCTATTGGATCAGACATTTATTAAAATTTGTCATCGAAAACAAAGGTAAAATGCCCAATATAGGAGAAAAAAGAAAGAAAATCTTTTTGAAAATTTTAATTTTTTATAAGAAAAGTATGCTTGGGAAGAACATATAATCAAATCAAAGAAACTACTAATGAATGGATAGAATATCCCACACGCCCTAATTTAAACCTGACATTATCCTCAATGTGAATTAAAAACCAAGTTAAAGAGAGGAAAATAACGATATTACCCATAATGGAACGATCTCCGGAACGTATAAGTCCAATGATCCTACAAAATATGTTAGCACCAAGCATAAAAAAAAGAAGAAATAAAACTATAACTAATGACACTAGAAAATAAGTAAGAATAAAGGAAAATAAGAAAAAAAAAAAAAAAACTAACTATTTACACCCTACAATTTTAACTTATAACTAATAGTACACTAGAAGTTGAAATTTTCGAGGGTCCATCCAAAATACGATTTAACTTTGGAGGATCTTCCCTTTCATGCATACCTTCCAGAAAATAGAAATTTCGTTCAAACAGCGGAAGGTATGTGTAAGGCGGAAGAAATGAACCATCATCAATTAAAAAATTTGGAGGGATGATGGGGGATTTGGACTAAACGGGTGCCGAGATGAAATAAAAAAAAAAACTTTCCTCCTAAAGATTTTGCAATTAGAATGGGTGGTGGTGCACATGGAGGCAAAATTAACTCGAGCAAGTAATCCTCATCGGTGAAAGGGCAAAAGGTTTTAAAGTTTGGAACCGATTCATTGAATACTTATATCAGTTCGAGAATATAAAATAAAGATAGGGAAGAGAGAAATTCAAACTTAAGAGATGAGTCATCATCGCTTGAAGTTCGAATGAAATAAGATTATTTTCAATGAAATATTCTTCTTTGGAGACCAAAGAAGAAATCATTTCATTGCAAATGGATACTACATCCATTTCTTCCTCATTTTCACTCTCTATTATACCATGGGCCAAGTCAAGAATGGTTTATTCCAAAGTAGGCACAAAATCCTCATTTGGTTCAAAACATTCCTCGAGTTCGAAAGTCTCAAAAGAGAAATTGTCATTGGATTCGAATAATGCATCCAAATCTTCCTCCCAATAATAATTTTCTTCCCGATAACGGTTTTTAAAATTTTTATTTTCAAGAAGGCACAAACCCTCACGCAAGGTCATAGGTGGAGGGGCCGATTCTTGATAATGAAAAGTTTGGAAACTATCCACGGAACAACAATCAAAATCATTGTCATAAGAATTTTGAAAGCTATTGCAATTCATTTCAACATTCTTATCATAAGGATTTTGAGGCCCAAAATCGAAATAATCATTCTCAAAATTCCCATAATCCATAAATTGACTTTGGTAATACTCACCCAAAGACAATTTAGATGCTTCAATTTTTTGGGCTTGTGAGTATTGACCAAAAGTCATAGGTTTTGGGGGATTTTGAGAATTATCACTATGATTGCCGAAAACATTAGAATAAGACATGCTTACACCAAAAAAGGCTCGAGATGGCAAATTTTACAAAATGATGTGCGTTCAAATATTCAAGCGTTTCTTGGCACTCAAATGTAGAAGTCCTACAAAAATTCTTAACAAAAAAAATAAAAATAGAAAGAAAAATATAACAAAGTCCTACAAAAATTGTTAACAAAAAAAAAAAAATACAAATAGAAAGAAAAGTATTACGAAATACTAAATCAATTAAATTCTAAAACAATTCCTCGGCAACGACGCCATTTTGATAACATGGTGAAAAGTAGCGCAGTGTCAGTACGCCGGTCGTTGAATTTGTTTCACCGTCGCTATGCAAAAACCTAAACTATTGACTACATTCTTTTAAGAGAGTATAACATCTAGTTCGGGTATCGAAATACACATAGACTAGTTGTTAGAATTATATTGATTTAATACTTCAGGAATAAAAGTGTAAAAGATAATTGATAACAAAAAAAAGATAATCTATGCATGTGTATTTAAACTACGATTACAAAAAAGAATAAAACTATAGGTTGCGACTAATATACCTCACTTCGGTTTAATGCGTATAAATGGTTACATGGGACTATGAATTTAGTAAGATTAACAATCAATTAAATCTAGAGTTATCACCCCTTAATTCAACAAAAGCCTAATATGATTTTGGCATCAAGAAATACCCCGAAAATTACACACGTAAAGTCGTAAATACGGAGCATATATGATATACCTAGTTAAATCTCCTAGGAGTAATAACAAGAACAACCCAATCGAATTAAAAGCATAAAATCCACACCAAAGCAAAGCAACCCATTGAAACTAAGGTGAGTTCAATCAATCACAACCTAGATTAACTTAGCTAGAACGCATATTAAATGGCATGTATTAAAAGTAAGCAATAAATGAAAGTAATAAATAAATAAAACCTAAATTATAAAGCAAGTAAATAAATGACAAAGTAAGAAATAAAGAAATGGAAGCTTGTATTGATGGCGAAGAAGATGAGTAATGTTCTTACATAACCTATATGGGTAAACCCTAGGATGGAGAAATGGCACACCCAAAAGCTCCTCCAAACCCTAACCTCCCTAAGAGAACCAAAACCTAAAACTAAATAAAAGAATAAATGTCTACAAAATAAGCAAAAGGGTTCTATTTATAGTAAGTAAGAAAAGAAGAAAAGAAAAAATGGAAAAAGAAACTCAAAAGGAAAAGCCGCCCAAATACTGCTACGACCGGTTGAACGCGCCCAGGGGACCGGTCGACCAGGTCCAAGGTTTAAAACCCACTGCTTTCGTTGTAGGCTAATTCTGCAATCATCGGTCGATTGGGGGGCTAGGGCCGGTCGATCGGTCCCTTATTTCCTGGTGCTCTTGGTTCATAAAAAAAGTGAAAAGGTCCCCAACGGAAATGGCAATAACTCAATCATCCGAATTCCAAATGATGCATCGTTTATGGCCACGCGAAGCTAACTCGACAAACTACGCTTTTTTGGAATTATACTGAGTCGGAGATGAAGTGTGAAGTGTTTAAAATTCCCTTAAAGTTGAGGCCGACGATAGAACTTCTCGAAAATGCTACCAATCTTCGCTTTTAGCGTTCCAATACCTATAAAAGCTCAATTAAGCCCTGTAAAGCGCGCGCGCGCGCACTCTCTCTCTCTCTCTCACACACACACACACACACATATATATATATATATATCCAAAATTGAGATTATATGGTTAACGAACATAAATATAGGTATAAAGAACACAAAAAGTGTTAGAACGCGAAAAGATAATAGGCACGCATATGCAGTATTGGTGACTAATCAATAGCAGACCTAGGGCTAAATGAGGGTGTCTCATTCATAGAGATGGAAGATGCCAGACTTCTGGAGGAACTAGAGTCTTCAAAAAAGAGAAAAATCAAATACGACCAATCTTCTAGGCAAGTTATGGTTTCTCGGCCAACAGTAGATGAAGAAAGAACCAAGAAAACTTTGGTCGACCAGCTTCTTTACTCCAGGAGAATGATAATGATTTCATAAAACTCCAAGACAGGGTAGATCAATTAACCTTTCACTTCATAAGCAACCCAAAGCTATCTGAATGGATGGGTATGATGATGCCTTAAATTATTTAGATAAACACATGGGGCATGCTAGGTCGGATGGGTATAAATGGGGCTGGTTAAACTTGTTAGGACTGTTGAAGATACCTTAGGGCAACGAATTATGGCATTGTCATGATCCAAGAATATTGGATTATTTCGATCCACCTTTCAAAATTGATGTTAGTTGGATTTCGCCTGACGCTATTCCTCAAAGCTTTATCAAAAAATATGTTGGAGATTATGGCCTTGAAGGAGAGGATGGATTTTTTCGCCCCTGACATCTGCTGGATAGGCCGAGCAGTAAAAAATGTACTAGAATTAGGGATTTTCGTTCTACAACTCTATATAGCACCCTTGACGAGGATACTATTGGGATGAGCAAAGCTGAAGGAAAATACCCTCTCGGATAGGACTGTATTTCTTACTTTTTGGATCTTTACTCGGTAATGAACAATTCTTGAAATAAAATGAAGTTATTTTTCTCGATGTATGGTTTTGATCCTTTGTCATAATTATTTATTCTTGCAATTGGTATTAATCGGATTGATGACTGGGTAATATGTCTAATAATTAGTTAATCGGCTTGCTAACTAAGTAATCCGCTTAATTCATAAATGCTTAATTCATTGTTGAATCTATTTGTAATGCCTTATATTCGACTAATGCACTTAGATAAAACTGTAAGTAGTCTTGTTGAACTTAGTTTTTACATTAGTTATCAGTGGCGACCAAGTGTATTAGAAATGTATAGTTATTCCTATGTTTAACTTGATCGGGTAAAACCTCTTATGTTTAACTTTAGGTCTTACATGAAATTTTACTGACTTCTTGTTCTTGATTTGTCGAAGATGAAATCATACATGAAGTTTGAAAATACTCCCAAATTAACTTTTTTAAAATTGTAAAAGTTTTTAGTTTGGAAAAAGTTTGAATTAGAAAGAGTTCCAAACTAAAAAATTTTGAAGTTGGAAAAGTTAGAAAATGGAAAAGTTTGAACTTGTCTGAAATTGGAAAAGTTTGAATTAGAAAGACTTCCAAACTAAACATTTTTAAAGTTGGAAAAGTTTGAAGTTTTCTGAAGTTAGAAAAGTTTTAAATAGAAAGATTGGTTACTGGTGGCATCATAGAACTTTACTCCGAAAAAAACATAAAAGGAAGCATAATGAGTCAAGAATTGTAACTTTAATAAATTGAATGATCGATTACATTAAAATGAAATTACTGATAATATTTACGAAGGTGATCGACATTCTAGGGATCTTTAAATTCTTCTCCTTCCAGTGTTTCCAGGCAATATGTTCCTGGTTGGATAACTACCGAGATACGGTGTGGACCACGCCAATTTGGATCCAACTTATTGCTCTTTTGGATTACCTTCTTGAGTACCAAATCTCCTAACTTTAAGTTGGCCGACTTAAACCTTTGGTTGTACAACCTAACAGTTCTTTATTGATAAACATCCATCCGAACTGTAGGATCCTCTCTGACTTCTTCAACCATTTCCTGATCTAGTTGCCTCATGAGATAACTTCTGAGGGATTCCAAATTCAGCACTCTGTGACGACATACCTATTTTAGTTGGTACCACTGCTTTCGTGCTAAAAGCGAGCATGTATGGAGTCTTCCCTGTTTCCGTCCTTGGTGTAGTCCTATAAGCCCAAAGGATAATGTGCAACTCATTGATCCAACTTCTTTTAGCATCATTTAACATTTTTTTCAACCCATCCAGCAGAGTCTTATTAGTAATCTCTGTCTGAACATTACACTGCGGATGTCCAGATGCTGAATAAAACTTTTGAATTCCAAATCGCAAGTAGTATTTCTCAAACTCATCATTATCAAACTGGGTGCTATGGTCAGCGATGAAAGCATAAGGAATCCCATATCGGCATATGATTTATTTCCATATAATTTGGAAAACCTTCTGATAAGGAATATCAACCAAAGGCTCAGCCTCCACCCATTTGGTGAAGTAATCCACTGCTACAACAACCAAATACTTGAAACTTTCTTGGGCGGTCAACAATGGATCGACAAAGTCTATTTCCCAAATAGCAAATGTCCAGGGAAAGATGGTGGGAGTTAGGGTATCCCCTGGTCTTCTTGGATAATAGCAAATTTTTGGCATTTATCACACTTTTTGGCGAAAGAATCATAATCTCCCTTCATCGTTGGCCAGTAGTAACCCTGCATGGCTATTCTTTGTACTAGTGATCGATCGGTCGAATGGCTCCAAATGATTCTCATGAACTTCTTGGTCAGATAAAGTAGAGAGACAGTGTATCCCCTTTTAAATAAAACTCATTTCTCCAGAACATAACAACTCATTTCTCCAGAACATAACTAACTGCTTTGTATCTCATCTTCCTAACTTCTCTCTGGTCGGTTGGTAATAAGCCTCTTTTAATGTAATCTTTGAATGAACCGATCAAAGAAAGACCCAATCCGATAAAGATTATACTATTAGATTCCACATCAATGCTTCTATGGGTAAGAATTTCCACTAGAATGGTTCATTTGAGTTATATTTGAGTTGTTGAGGCTAGACGAGTAAGGGTATCTTCTCGAGCATTCTCTACCCTTGGAATTAGGACTATCTTGACTGCAAGAAACATAGAGATAACCTCTATAGCCTTGTTAAAATATCTTACCATTATTCTCCTTTAACTCCATATATCTGAAGCATCTACTTTATAATGAGTTTAGAATCACTGTACGCTATCACCTGCTCGGCACCTAGTGATGAAGTTAGTTCTAACTCTGTGATTAATGCCTCGTACTCGGCTTCATTGTTAGAAGCTTAAAACTAAAATCATAAAGCATATTCCATATCTGAATCGTCTGGATTATTAATAATATGCCAAGCTCCACTGCTAGTGGCGCATGAAGATCCTTCTACAAATAATTTCCAGGCTCGAATGTTATTGTTGAAATCTTCCTCTGATAGCACTCCATATTTGAATATCTTATTGCTTTGTTTATCCATTAGCTGAGATCTTTCTTGAGCATTCGATGATTCTGGTTGGTCGACGACAATGTCAGTTTGCTTTTGAGGTGAGTTGTCTTTCGAAGAAGTATGCTCGGTAGGCAAACTTGGATTATTGGGTACCTCTTCATATGTGAACTCTGTAACGAAGTCTACTACTGCTTGTCTTTTTAATACATTTCTTAGCTCATAAACAATGTCGTATTCCCCAAGTTCCACTGTTTAAGATATCAATTGTCCTGACTTTTCAGTCTTGTATAAAGCTTGTCGCAGAGGTAATTAAGTTCATGCCACAATAGTATGGGCTTGGAGGTAAGGTCTCATTCTTCTAGAGGATTCAATAAGTGCAAGTGCCAACTTCTCTAAGAGTGGATACCTAATTTTTTCTCCTCAGAATGCTTTGCTTGTGTAGTACATAGGCTTCTGAACTCTTCCCTCTAGTCTGATAAAGACCGAGCTAACAGCTGACTCTGAAACAGCTAGGTATAGATACAACTTTTCTCCCAAAACTGATCAGGAGAGGAGTGGTGGAGATTCTAAATACGCCTTCAGCTCCAAAAAATCTTTCTCGCACTCTTCATTCCACTCAAAGGTCTTTTAAAGCACCTTAAATAATGGGAGACATTTATCTGTTACTTGGAACACAAAACGATTTAATGTTGCCACTATTGCAGTTAATTTTTGCATGTCTTGCTGGTGGGGGACTGCATCTCCATTAAAGCCTTTATTTTGTCAGGGTTGGATTCAATTCCCCTTTTATTCACAATATATCTTAAGAACATTTCTTCTTGTACCCCGAATATACAATTGGTTGGGTTGAGCTTCATTTGGTGCTTTTCCAACTGGTTAAATGTCCGAGCCAAGTCTTTTATGTGGTCAGCGATAACCTTGCTCTTGATGAGCATGTCGTCCACATATACTTCCATATTTTTGCCTATCTGTTCTTTAAGTACTTTATTCACCAGCCTTTGGTATATTTCTCTGGTGTTTTTCACCCCAAAGGGAATAACGTTGTAGCATTATGTTTATCGGCTGGTGATAAAGGAAGTGATTTCATTATCTTTTGGCTTCATTTTAATCTGGTTGTACCAAGAGTAGGCATCCATGAAACTAAGAAACTCATGACATGTAGTTGCATCTAGCAATTGATCAATCCTTGGTAAAGGAATATTATCCTTCGGGCATGCTTTGTTGAGGTCGGTGAAGTCTACACACATCCGCCACTTGTCATTCTTCCTTTTGACCATCGCCATATTAGCCAACCTACTTGATGTGGTGACAAAAATCTCAGCATAAATAATAATGAAAGGCAATCACCAGGAAAAGAACAACAAAGATCACAATCATACAACACAAAGATGTACTGGTTTGGCTAATTGCCTACATCCATAGAGATGTCTACTATTATATTAAGTATCTCTTAAGAGAAGTTTTTCTATATGCCCCTTTGCCCCGGGCCAGGGGTACAATATATATTTCGTAAAAGAGAGAGGGGCATTGATAACCACCATGTTAGCCTGAATATTTCCTTCGAGATTTTTGGGTATAGAGTGGGTCAGATCCTCAATTCTAACTTTCATTTTGAGCATCTCATAATTTGGGCCAGACACCTCTTATTTCTAATTGGGCCTCGTCCGGCTACTCTCATGGGCCTAAAAGACGAAGAAGGTACCCACAATTGCCCCTAAAATTTTAGGGTCACAAATTGGGCTAAAATTTTTTAAACAGTGACTCCGATTCCTTCCAAATGACATTATTGTAAATTATAAGGAATTTGGGGTGCGAAATGTCTCTTTTCAGCAGATTTAGGCGACAAATCTTCTTCTATCAGAGTGCATTATTATTAGAAGGTTTAAACTGTTGGGTTTGACGATCATCAACGTCGGTTCAAACTCTTCCCTTCTCAAATCGTCTCTTACGTCGGTTCAAACTCTTCCCTTCTCAAATCGTCTCTTACTCGCCAAGCTTCTTCTTATCCTTAGGCTTGCTCTTCATCATCTTCAAGCTAATTTTCATCCCTCATCTTCATTTACATGTGGCTTTGCATCGTCTCAGGCTGACCTTTGCTTTGTAAGTTTCCAATCCTTTTCTTTTTCTGTCTTTCTTTCTTTTCTGCTGTGATTAGGGTTTGTCTATGGTGAAGATAGACAACAAGTCTCTAGCTGAATTTAGGAAATGCTACAATATCCCCAACTGGGTGGATATTGAGTGTGCCCCTATTCCTCATAACGTTCGAGACATTGAGGATGGGCACTGAATTCATGTTCTTTTGCTGTCCCAGAGGGGGTTATCTTTTTCCCCAAATCGTGTCTTCTTATATTTCTTTTAATATTTTGATATAGTCCCAGCCCAATTCTCTCCAAACGATTGGAAGATTGTCAATGGTGTTCATAGAATAAACCAACTCTATGGCACTAAGTTAGGCTTAGTTGAGATTTATTTTTGTTACTCCTTTTCTCGTACCACTTTTGGTATTCTTTATTTGAAAGTGAGGAGTCCGGATAGGGTGTTGGTAGTTAATCTACCTGATTCCCATAAAGATTATTGGACTGAAGAATTCATAGCTAGGAACTGGCAGTTCCCTCCTCAGGTAGGAGGTGCGAGGTACATGGGACCTCAAATTCCTACCTATGAGGAGGAACATATAGGTTATTGCTCAATCTCTTTGTCTTTTCATTGCTGCTATAATGTGTTCTTCCTTTAATGTTTTCCTTTTTCCTTTATAGTAAAGTCCAAGAACCAGGAGCCTGCTCTCCAAGATCCGTAATGCTGAGTTATTTAGGGCCTGGAATATAAGAGACTCCATTGCAGAAGGTGAACATTCGAGGTCGGTTGCTTTCTTATTGGAATATAAGAACATTACTTCCAACTTCATTTCCCGTCCAGTTGACTCTATTCCTCATCTTGACATCTCAGAGGAAGAAGAGGAGGAAGAAGGTGCTCTTTAACCTATCGAACTAGATGAAGATGAGGAGAGAAGTTCAGAGTCCGATGCTACTAGAGGTGGTGGTGCGGCACGATCTAGTGAGTAAGAGTTCAGCGAGGAGGGTTCAGGTGGTGGAAGGTGTGTCGAGGGAATTTCCAGCTCGAAATTAGGTTCAGAGAGCTCGAGCAAGGTGGACATGGCTCCCCCATGGAGCAAAAATTTAATCGTAGATAATGATGATGATGACATTTTACTGTTGTGCAAGCTAAATATACAGAAGCCTAGGTCTATGGATACTGCTACTAGTTCCCAGACCGCATCACATGAAAAAGAGAAGAAGAATAAAGAAGATGAGGTGAGGAGAGAGAATGAGAGAAAAATAGAAGAAGAAGAGAGAAAGAAAAAGGAATCTGAGAAGAAAGAGAGATGAAGAGAGGAGAAGAGAGGAGGCCAGGATAAAAAAGGCACAAGCTGCTCTGGTCCCTGTGTCTATCTCAACTGAGGGGGCCTCTGTAGCTTTAACCCCTCAGCTCGCTCATGCGATGCTTGAGAGAGAAGTTCTCTCAGTGGACCGCGAGCGGTCATCAAAAGTGGTATTTGACCAGTTAGCCTTAAAGGAAAGTCAGGGGCTTGCATTGGTAAGTCTACTCATTCTTTCCTCTATTTGTTATAGTTTCTCTTATATTTTATCTCTCTCTGTAGTTTTTGTCTGACTACACCATTCTCAACCACAGCCGCGACGATCTAGCGAAGAGGAATTATGAGATCGAGGCGAGCTTGAAAGCTGCCAGTGAGGCTCAGAAGTCTTTTGAGCGTGACCTTATAGAGGCTAAGGCCTCTTCTGATAAGGAGAGGGAAGCAACAACCAAGGAGCTTCAGAAGTTACGGGAGTCTTATGGCCTGGTTGTGATGAGCAAACTGGCAGTTATCAAAGAGAACAAGGTGCTCATCGATGAGGTGGGAAAGCTGAAGTCCAAAGCTTCCTCAATCAAGGAGAGTGCTTACAACGATGGATGGACGACAGCGTACGAGGATGCTGAAGTTCAAATTGGTTACATTAGCCAGTCCAACTTAAAAAAGGGTTGGGACAGGGTCTGCTTGATGCAGGGGTGGCTACTGATTCCCTTCTCTTCAACGATCATGACCTAGGTCCCAAACTAGTTATAGAAGATGTTCCTGCTCCTGTTACTGATGAAGGGGTTCCAGCTGCTCGAATTGGTGAGGGCCCCGTTACTGATAATGCTTTTATTGACCAAGGAGTGGGTATTGCTCCGGTTGAGGGAGGCATAGGTGGAACTGGGATGCGTGAGACCGCTATTAACAAGGTAAAAGATCTAGCCTCCTATGAGTAGGTAGAGGTTGCCAACGAGTCTCCTAGGATTTCCCTTGTATTTTTGTGTTCCTATCTTTTCTTCCTTCTGATCAATGTACTTATACCCGACTTGTGTCAATCTAAATGAAATGAAGAAATTTTGGATTTTTATGCTTGCTGATATGTCTATTCTTTGTGCCTTTATGATTTGTAATTTGTTTACCTTAACGAGTATATTCCTGCTACCTCTCGCCTAGGCTAAATTCTTGGTACCAATATGAGCGATCAAGTTCACCGTGCCTTTGTAAGAATCTTCAAGTCTCTCAAATCAAGGAACCAGGACTACAAAGACCAGTCTGAGCTGGTTGCCAAGTTAAAAGATAGACTTGAGGAGATGAGAGAGATTAGCGCCTCTGTTCAAGAAGAGGTGAATGCTCTTGCGGAGAATCTCTTAGAGGCGTCTGAAATTAACTTGGTCGGCGAGATGCTTCAGCAGGAGAACGATGCCTTGAAGAGGGAGATTGCCCGTTTAAGGGAGAATGCGATGAGTATTGCCCCATCAATTATTCGAGGCTCTTCATCATCAATGAGGTAGCGAGCTGGAGCTAACGTTGTCAGTTCTCAGAGGGAGATCGTCGAATTAAAAGGAGATATGTGCCGGGCTTATGTGATTGTTGTTGGACTTTAGAAGGATGTCACTTAACAGAGGCATTTATTAAAAAATGTCCCTCGACAGGTATGAGCATATGGTTACAACTAAGTTTGGAAAGATGCTCCCACGAAGTTGAAGGAGGTCGAGGAGATAAACTTTATAAGAGGGTGGCTAAGAGCCCTCAGGGAATTATAAGTGCCCAGGAACTCCGTCCTCTAGTACAGGCACGAGATTACGTCCTCATCCTTGATCCCAAATCCATTCAAAAGAGATGATCAGTGGATCTCAATAGATTCCATCCCTAGACAGTTTTTAGAATCGAGCTCGGATGAGGTCGAGGAGGAATTTATCCCTCACCAAGATGACGGTCGAAGAGTGTGGGTAGTTGATTATTTTCCCAACGACCTGGTCCTCTTTAGGGTTTGATTTATTTTCATACATGTTGATACAAAAATTAGTCAGCTGATGTGGAGCAATTAGATGAGGACACATGTTATCCACTATGGCGCAAGTTCAATGTATCGATCTACTCAGTATACCTAGCTACTCAATGTACCGAGCAACTGGTTAGGAAGATCAAACGATAAAGACATATTCAATGAACATATCTAGTATATACAAATGTATATGCTTATTTAATAACAACAAATTATCTATTCAGACTGACAACCTAAGGGCTATCAATACATTGTAAAGCCCTCATGGAAGGGTAAGCTATCATAAGCAAGCACAAATCAAGATTAAAGTAAGACACCCAGTAATACAAGACAGCGGATGTAGGACATTTCATTAGGGATGAACCATTTTAAAAATATCTTGTCTCATCTCTTTATTATTATTTATTTATGATTAATTAATTAGACCAATCAAGTTTTTTACATCAACAAATTGGCGCCGTCTGTGGAAACGACTATGCCTAGCGTTTTTCAGTAAAAACTTATCATACATGGATGATATCCCAGAATCTAGCAACAGGAACAATGACGGGAATCCTCTAAAACCTTCTGCTCCTCCAAATCTACATGATATCACCGGGATCCTGGAAAATTTAGCCAGGGGACAAACAACTATGCAGGAAACCATGCGGCTGCTCATTCAAACTGTTCAAAACGAAGCATCTACCTAAGGACAAAGAAGCGTTCGTAGAAGCATGCATCCACCATCTTCACGATCTAGACACACTAAACTCCGTCATGCCGAGAATTCAAGTGATCCATCCTATCACCCTGGCTTAACTTCTCCTATAAGAATTTTGGATTCTCAAGAAAATATTACTCTAATTCCAAAACAAACAAGCGCTCTGGAAAGGTTGAGCAGAGTTTCTCCCTTCAATCATTTGGGCCTTAGGAGGAACAGAAATTCTCCTCGGCTTGCGTTGAGAAATTCTCAATGACCAAATGATTTAAGGGAAGGCTCAGCCCAGTCACATCCTAATCCCAGGCCTACAGCTCGCACAGAAAGATCCCAAGAGGAGAATTATGCATGATCTGTTGATCGTGTGAATATAAACAGATCAGAGCCTGGTAATGATGCGTGGAAAGGGTCTATTCAGAGACTAGAAGATAGGTTAGGTGAAATGGTTAAAGCCAAAAGCCCTCTCCAAAGAACCTTTATCAAAGGGTCTCCATTTGTACAAGAAATTATGGATTTCCCTACACTATCAAAGTTCAAAGCTCTCGTGGTCACGCCTAAGTATGATGGTAAAACCAATATTGTTCTCCATATAGAGAAGTATTAAGTTGCAATAGATATCTATGCAGTCCCAGATGAAATGAGGTGCAGAGCATTCTCAGGAACCATTACTGGATCTGCTCAGATATGGTACAATAATCTTCCTTGGGGAAAGATTGCGAACTTCCATCAACTGGCCGAGCTCTTTATTGGGAATTTATATTTTGGTGCAAAGCCGGTTAAAAGGGTAGCACACCTGTTGAGTGTCAGACAAAAGGCAAGAGAAAGTACCAGGGATTATATCGGTCATTTTAATGACGAGAAACTAGAGGTCATAGACTATGAGGAAAAGACAACCATCACGTCTCTCATGAGTGGTCTTTTGCCAGAAAAGCTGTATTATACCTTGATCAAGGATCCTCCCAAGTCCATGGCTGAATTGATGCCTAAAGCGGCCAAAATTATAAATGCCGAAGAAGAAATGGCTGCGTAGAAGAACGCTAATGCAAAGGCAGAAACAAAAGTTAATGGCAAGTTGGAGAGGAAAGATCATAATCATAACGGTGGGAGCAAGCAGTCAAAAGGCAAAGAAACGTTGGAACAGTTGAGGAAGTATACAAATTATACTCCCTTAAAGGTAGATATAAACCACATTCTGGAGGAAATAAAAAACAACGAGGAATTGAATTGGCCAAAAAAACTGAGGACAGCTCCCGAAAGAAGGGATAACTCCAAGTACTGTGAGTTCCATAAGGATCATGGTCACATGACCAAGCAGTGTGTAGCTCTTCAGAATGAAATAAAGGCACTCATTAGATGAGGAAAGTTGAACAGGTACGTTGATCGCCAGAATGGTGGAAGAACCAACAACAGAGCTCGATAGAGGTTCAAATCTCCTTGCCGACTAAGAGATGATAACAAAAAAGACCATAAAGATGACCCTGAAGATGATCCCGATCTCCCAAAAAATCCAAGATAACCCGAACATGAGGTATTTTCCATTTGTTTTGGTTCATTCAATTGTAACATGATTACAGGTGGAGACGTAGGAGGGGGTGGTCATACCGCTGAAAGGAAAGCTTACCTCAATTAGGCTCAAGCGTGTGCCTATATAAAGCGTATAAATTTGGCAGAAGAAGATCACCCGAGGAAGGTTAGCAAAGAAAAACTGGTCGTTGGTTCTTCTAAAAATGATCTGGAAGGCATTTTGTACCCTCATAATGATTATCTAGTAATCAAAATGAGGATAAAATATGTAATCATTTCAAGAGTGATGGTGGATAATAGTAGCTTGGCAGATATCATGTTCTACCCTTACTTCGACAATTTGAACTTGAAACTCGGTCAATTGGAGCTGTATCACAGGCCCCTCATTGGGTTCTCTGGAGAAAAAGTTTTTCCACTAGGGATGATCAAGTTAGATATGTTGATTAGAACCTGGCCTGCTTGTAGATCAGAGAAGGTGCATTTCTTCATGATGGATAAAAATGTCCAATCAGCTTACAGTATAATCACGGGAAGTGTAGGCTTGAAAAAATTTGAGGCAGTTCCGTCCACTGTACATCAGTGTCTAAAGTTCCCAACCAACTTTGGGGTAGGAATTATAAAGGACAACCAAAAAGTATCTCGAGAATGCTACTACTCGTCTGTCGAGCAAGAAAAATTGGGGAATGCTAGAAAGAAAACAACCACTTATCAAGTGGATGAGTCTGACGAATCTGAGATTGAAACCTTGGACTTAAAGGATGAAACAAAACTCATTGAAGGCCCAGTAATAGAGGTGATAGAAATTATTATTCTAGATGACGAGCAACCAGGAAGAACAACTCAGATTGGTGCTTCACTTGACCCGGTATTAAAGCAAGAATTGGTGGCATTTCTAAGGCACATAAAGCAAGTATTCCCATGGAGTCATGAAGATATGCCTGGGATAGACCCAACTTTCCGTCATGAAATCAACGTTAATAAAAAGATCAAACTAATGAAGCAGTGAAGAAGAGTCTTTAGTCCGGAGAAAAACCAAGCTATTCAAGAAGAAGTGGAAAAGTTACAAAAGGCTTCTTTCATCGAAGACGTCAAGTACCCTGATTGGTGGGCTAATGTTGTGATGGTCAAGAAGAACAACAACAAATGGAATATGTGTGTAGACTTCACAGACCTGAATAAGGCTTGCCCGAAAGATAACTTCATTTTGCCCAGGATAAATCAGCTGGTTGATGCAACTTTGGGGCATGAGCTACTAAGATTTATGGATGACTATTCTGGATATAATCAAATTAAAATGAAACCAGAATATAGGGAAGGTACCTCTTTCATTACCCCAGAAGGAACATATTGTTACAATGTTATGCCTTTTGGTCTTAAAAATGTAGGTTCTACGTATCATCGGCTAATGAACAAGGTGTTTACAGAGTAGATTGGCAAAATTATGGAGGTTTACGTCGACGATATGTTGACCAAAAGCAAGAAAGATACTGACCATATAGCTAATTTGAGCCAACCATTTGATCAGTTGAAGAAGTACCAGATGAAGCTGAACCCGACCAAGTGTGTTTTTGGAGTACAAGAAGGTATACTCCTTAGGTACATTGTGAATTAAAGAGGTATTGAAGCGAATCTTGACAAGATAAAAGCCTTACTGGAGTTACAATCTCCAATCACCAAGAAGGAAGTGCAAAGCCTTACGGGGCATGTTGCAGCTCTCAATAGATTCATTTTTCGAGAAATTGATAGATGTCTTCCATTCTTCAAAGTGCTCAGAAAGACCTTTGAGTGGAACGACGAATGTGAGAATGCATTCTTAGAGTTGAAGAGATACTGCTCTATATGGAGAACATGATCGGTTTTACCATCATACTTAGGCGTGACCACATGAGCGTTGAACTTTGATGGTGAGGGGAAATCCATAATTGCTTGTATAAATGGAGACCCTTTGATAAAGGTTCTTTGGAGAGGGTTTTTCGCTTTAACCATTTCCCCTAACCTATTTTCTAGTCTTTGAATAGAACCATTCCACGTATCATTGCCAGCCTCTGATCTGTTTATATTCACACGAGCAATAGATCATGCAAAATTATCCTCTTGGGATCTTTCTGTACGAGCTGTAGGCCTAGGATTGGGATGTGACTGGGCTGAGCCTTTCCTTAAATCATTTGGTCATTGATAATTTCTTGACGCAAGCCGTGGAGGATTTTTGTTCATCCTACGGCCCAATTGATCGAAGGGAGAAAATCTACTCAACCTTTCCAGAGCTCTTGTTCATTTTAAAGTTAGAGTAACATTTTCTTGAGAATCCAAAATTATTATAGGAGAATTTAACCCAGGGTGATAGGATGGATCACTTGAATTCTCGGCATGACGGAGTTCAGTGTGTCTAGATCGTGAAGACGACGGTCGCATTCTTCTACAAACGCTTAGTTGTCATTGGGTAGATGCTCCATTTTGAACAGTTTGAATGAACTGTCGTATGGTTTCCTGCATAGCTGTTTGTTCCCTGGATAAATTTGCCAGGATCCCGATGATATCATGTGTATTTGGAGGAGCATAAGGGTTTAGAGGATTCCCATCATTGTTCCTGTTGCTAGATTCTGGGATATCAGACATATATGATAAGTTTTTAGTGAAAAATGCTAGGTATAGTCGTTCCCACAGACAACGCCAATTTGTTGATGTAAAAACTAGATTGATCTAATTAATTAATCACAGATAAATAAGAATAAAGAGATCAGACAAGAGATTTTTAAAGTGATTTAGCCCTAATGAAATGGCCTACGTCCATCATCTTGTATTACTGAGTGTCTTGATTTAATCTCGATTTGTGCTTGCTTATGATAGCTTACCCTTCCATGAGGGCCTTATAATGTATTTATAGCCCTTGGGCTATGAGTATAAATAGACAATATGTTGTTATTAAATAAGCATATACATATGTACATGGTAAATATGTTCATTGAATCTATCTTTATCGTTTGATCTTCCTAACCAATTGCTCGGTAAATTGAGTAGCTCGATATGCTGAGTCGCTCAATACATTAAACTTGTGCCATGGTGGATAACATGTGTCCTCATCTATTTGGTCCACGTTAGCTGACTAATTTTTGTATCAACAGAAGCCCCCAATGTTCCACAGTTAAATTTTGATATGAGAATGTGGAACATTTTACTCAAAAGTTGCTTGGGCACTACAAAACTGCAATACTTGTGAAAATTTTCCACTTTATATAACAATTTTGAGCGCGAAATGGCGAACTTGTAAATATTTTGAGTTTTTCATGAACGCTTGGGTATTTTCATCGTTTTCCTTTGATTAACCGTCGGGAACACAACAGTCATCATGTGTGATCATTACTTTTCTCATTTTTCGATGCAGCGTATATAACAATAGTGAAATACGATTGTCTTCTACCTTTTGCTATTTTGTTTCCAAACTCTTTGTCTTCTCATTTTCTTCTTATGAACGTTCTTTAAAGTCATTCGCCTTACCTGATTCCTTAATCTTCTGTAAGAATTTCTTCTTTCTTTGCTTTAATCATCATGGTTTACCTTATCGAGTCATTAGAAAAGTTTAGAGCCGGTTTTGAAATTCCTTTTTGGGTTATCTTGGAGGAACCTCCTTGCCCTTCTGATTTTTTTTCTCTAGCTGAGGGACATTGGTTTCCCTCTATTTTGTGGAAGAATGTGGTTTTTCTTTCCCGCCTAATCCCCTGTGTTTGGAATTTTACCAATATTTTGATATTATACCTGCAAAAGTAGTTCCAAATACATGGAGGATAGTTAATAGCATACATAGATTGAATCAAATTCATGAAACTCATTTAGGGATTCCTGAAATTATGTACGGTTATTGATTTGTTTTTACTTTTTTCGAACTAGTTTATTTCCAGGATGGAACTGTTGCCAGCCCACGATACAAAGTTGATGAAGAAGTGTTCTGATTACTTCAAACCTAGTAGTGTAGATCTCACCGAAGCACAAATAATTGATATTCTGGGATCTGATGCCTCTGAGCGAGCAATTGATGCTTACTGATATTTAAAATGTTTGCTTGATCGGGCTGTATCAAATAACGTAGCTTATTATGAAATGATTGAAGATCTTTAAGGAATAATTGAAGAACTTAAACTTCAACACAAGGAAGCCACTGCTCTTCTGCATGAAGGTTATGAGAAGAAATACCAATAGTTGAGTGCTGATAAGGCTTATGACAAATTTATCTCAGCCCATAACAAGAGAGAGAGTGTGCTAAAACTTGAATTTGAGGAACATAGAAACATTGCTAAGATGCTGAAGGAAGAAAACATTGCTTTACAAGAAGAACTGAGGCAGATAAAATCTAATTCTTCCTCTGGAGCTCTGGTCCTAGTTAATGATGAAGGTTTTTCCTTTTTGGAGACTGAGAATGCCACATTAAGGGAAAAATTAGAAGCTTTGAAGAGAGTCAGACCTACATCCACTTTTCGGGGTAGAACAAGAGCTGGTCGGAGCAGCATTGAAGAGACTAGAACTCAACAGACTTTAGAAAACTAAGTTATTCAATTGAAGGAAAAAAATCAAGCTCTTGCTGAGATGTCCCAAAAAATTCAAACTCTTACCGATCAACTTTCCAATCAGAGTTCTGTGTTGTAGAGCAAGGAGAATTTGGTGAAGAGGCTTCATCAACATGTTAAATGATTGACTTACCAATTCCACAAGCAACCCAGAGAGTTTTGGATGGGGGATACAATGAATCTTTATGTCATCTTGATGCCAGGTTGAAGCAATAAAATAATAAGGGATACAAACAAGGGTGGTTAAATGCGCTAACTGTGATGAAGGTTACGGAGGGAACTGAGGTGTGGGATTGGTATGACCCTGGATTGTTTGATCTTCCAGTACCTCATTTCAAACTAGATGTTAGCTGGATTCCAGTTAGCTTCATTCCCCAGTGTTTGATTTCCAAATACCTTGATGATTACAATCTTCACGAAGATTTTGAGATATCTCGACCTCCGTATTTGCTTGATCGAACAAGTTCGAGAAATACCAGAATGTTATGAGATTTGAACTTTATCAATTATTCTTTTGCATTAGATGATCCTCCAACTGGAATGGACCCTGTATCTAAATCTGAAGGAAAGAAACAAGTAGAATAGGCTATTTGTATTTCGTTAGTAATCGTTAATGAAAAGATCATCTTTTTGTAATTTTATTTTTTGTTTCGAGATCAACTATGATAGTGCTGTACTTGTCAGTCACTATATATATATATATGGAAAGTTTATCCTTTGTTGATTTGAGTGCTTAGATAATGGAACTTTTGCCCCATGTGTTTGCCTAGTTGTTGATGACTAAAAATTTCCCCAAGACATCTTATCAGCATCAACAACAGATAAATGATGAGGATGAGATTGAAGATGCAATAGATAAACAAGCACATCAAACATATAAGAGACAAAGGATTTTAAAGTGGTTTGGCTATAAGGAAAGCCTACGTCCACTGTTATTTTATTCCCAGGAGTTTACAATAGCACAACACGGGGTAGAGAGAGAGGTGTCTAGAGAATTACTTAGTTCAGATTGTTTAGCTTGTCCCTTTGGCTAAGGGAAGGAATGTATTTATAGTGATGGGAGTCCAAGAAATGGAATATCTTTATAAATTTATAAATTTACATCTATGTACAATGAATATGACTGTTGGTCTTCTAGGGTGGTTGGTCTTCCTTGAGTTGGTTGGTATTCCTTGAGTTAGTTGGTATGTCGACCAACTCTCCTCGGGTGCCGAGCAAGTATAAATATTACCACGTAGGATGACAGGTGTCCATTTCTTATTGGTCCATGTAGTTAGAGAATTTTTGCATCAATAGTACATGTAACTGTTTGTTCATTTAGTGGATTAATAAAATATTTATGTTTTGGGCAATTGCCGACTAAACGTGTGTTGTTTCATTTTCGGGTTCACTGGCCTCATCTCTGGTTATCTTCTAGCCGACTAAATATGACTTAGATAGGGCCAATTTTCAAATGAATATCCCCCCCAGTCCAGTACACTTTAGTCATACCATTTTGCCTCACTTTACCTTTTAGGCCGTGTCGTCACACTGCCTCAGGCTAAGTAGGGCAATGGTGAGGATAGACCTGGTAAACGGACAATCCATCCGAGTAGGATTTTTGAGCTAAACTGTGTTGGCGACCAACCTGGGTTGGGAAAATTGCCTAAGGATCCCCTGTAGGGCTTTATTTATTGTCTTGGGAAAACTAGGAAGCCAATTGTGTTAAGGAGGGTTATTATATGTTAACCCCACTAATACTTAACCAATGTGGTGCAATGGTTGGGGGCTACATATATGATCGTTTGGCTGGAGTAAGTTGACCAACTTACTGTAACCTGTGATCTTTATTACGCATATTAAGAGTGGAGCCTGTAACTTTGGAAATGATGCATATGATAAGATATATTTGAGACAACCAATAATCATAGAATGCCAAGGCCAATCGAGTTTTATTAATCAAAGTCAGGAACATAGAGCAACATTAAGTTGTAGAATAAAAATTTGCAATATGCCTTAATTGTGCATAAATAGAGAGATATAGAAGTATAATTTCTTCAGGTTAACCGCATTCCAAGCTCTTGGTATTTCCCTTCCCTCCAGCGTTTCCAAGTGATAGGCTCCTCGTAGGACGTCCCTTATCAACTTGAATGGTCCCTCCCAGTTTGGCCCTAACTTGCCATCTCATCGCTTCACAGCGCTACCAAGGACTTTCCTTATGATATATTCCCCAACCTGTAATGTCCTTGGCTTGAATTTTTGATTATATTGTTTGTGTAGCTGTCGCTGGTAGGAAGCTAGTTTTACTTGAGCCAATTCTCGTCGCTCGTCGACTAGGTCAAGCTCAACGAGCAATTCTCCGTCGTTCTGGCCTTGTTCTATTAGCGTGGACCTCATTCTAGGGAGACCAGCTTCCAATGGAATAACTGCTTCCATTCCATACGTAAGTGCAAACGGTGTCTCTCCAGTTTCTCGCCTCAGGGTGGTGCGATAGGCCTAGAGGATGTGGGGTAGTTTGTTTACCCATGCACCCTTAGCTTGCTCCAAGAACTTTTTTAGTCCATCGATCACTATTTTATTGGAAGCCTCAGCTTGACCGTTGCTCTGAGGGAATGCTACAGAGCTGAAGTAGTGCCTGATTCCATGGTCACTAGAAAAGCTTTGGAAAAGGCCACTCTCGAACTGGGTTTCGTTGTCAGTGATGATTGTTCTAGGTATCCCGAAGCGAGTAATGATATTTCTCCATATGAACCTCATCATATATACCTCTTAAATATTTGCTAGTGGTTCTGCCTCTATCCACTAAGTGAAGTAATCTGGGGGGACCAACAAATATTTTCGATTGCCGACTGCAGTGGGAAGAGGGCGTACGATGTCTAGACCCCACTGGGCAAAAGGCCATGGGATGGTAAGAGATTTCAGATCATTTATTGGTTGGTGGACCATAGGTGAGTGCATTTGGCACTTCTCACATTTTTGGATATAGAATCCAGCGTCTTTCTGCATGTACGACTACCAATATCCTTCCTTAATTGCTCAAAAAGTACGCAACCTTCCTCCCGCGTGACTTCCATAAATTTCCTCAAGCAGCTCGTGTAGGACTTGCTCGACGTCCCGTGGATGAACACACTAGAGGTATGGGCCCATGAAGGATCTTTTGTATAATTTGCCCTCAGGAGATAAGTGAAAGCGGGCAACTTTGACTCTTATCTGATGGGCGATCTTCTTATCACTTGGCAGTACGTCACTTTACAAGTAATCTATTATGGGGTCCATCCAATTTAGAGCTTTCTCAATATGGAGAACATGCTCGAGATTTGGTGATTCGGTTCTCTGGTTGATGCACGACTGTACAAGGAAGTCGATTTGAATTATTCTCCTCAAGTCAGAGTCAATTGCTGAGCATAGAGCTGCTAGGGCATCGTTCAAAGTCAGCCATTAATCCCTTCACAGTGGAGAGGTATGCTGCCATCCTTTCGATTTTTGCATTAAAATCGCCACTTATTTGGTTAGATACTAGTTGTGAATCGTCAAAAATTTAAAGATGCCTTGCTCCAAGCAACTGTGCTTTCTGTAGTCCAGCGATCAGCGCCTCGTACTCTGCCTCATTGTTGGAGGCTTCAAATACAAGCCTGATTCCTTGATCAAGCACTGTATTCTCAGGGGTAACTAGCACGATGCCTACTCTTACGCCTGGAGTTAGAGGCTCCATCAACATACAACTTCCAGATTCCTATTTCTTGTGGGACTTCTCTTGGATGACTAGTCTTGGGCTGATCAAAGTAATTGCGAAGATGGAGTGGGCCTTAAAATAGTGCTTCAGTTTTCTCGAGGCCACCACCAGTGCAAAGGAGAGCTTCTCCAATGGCGGTACCATTACTCGGCATCTAAAAGAGTTTTGCTTGCATAATAGACTAGATGCTGGCTCCCCTCTTTCTCACGTACCAAAGTGGAGCTCACAGAATGATCTGATACTGCAAGGGAGAGATATAAGGGATCATTTTCTTTAGGGATTACAAGCAAGGGGCACTTGCTGAGGTAGACCTTAATCTCTTCTAAGGCCCATGGTCAACCCTCGTTCCACGCCACGCTCTTAGGTTTCTTTAGCAACAGGAAGAACGACCGGTCTTTTTTTGAATATTTAGAGATGAATCGGTTTAGGGCGGCGAGCATTCCTATGAGCTTTTGTATATCTCTCATAGTTGGAGGGGACTGCACCCTACTGATAGCATCGATTTGGTCGGGATTGTCTTCTATACCTCTCTCGCTGACCAAGTATCTAAGGAATTTTCCTGACTAGACATTGAAAGAACACTTACTTGTGTTAAGTTTCATTCGGTACTTTATGATGATTTCAAAGGTCCTTGCTAGGTCGGAGAGGTGGTCATCTTTAAGCTTACTCTCAATGAGCATATCATCGATATAGACTTCCATGGTGTCTCCCATTTGGTCTTTAAACATCCTGGTAACCAACCGCTGATAAGTTTCTCCTGCATTCTTAAGTCCAAAGGGCATAACTTTGTAACAAAATAAACCAACAGTAGTGATGAAGGTGGTCTTATCTTGATCCATCTCGTGCAGATGAATCTGGTGATATCTAGAATATGTGTCTAAGAAGCTCATTCTCTCCTGAGCTGTTGTGGCGTCCACCAGTTGGTCGATCTTCGAAAGAGGGAAGCTATCTTTGGGGCAAGACCTATTAATATCGGTGAAGTCAATACAGACTCTCCACATCCCATTGCTCTTAGGGACTACCACTGGGTTGGATAGCCATTTGTGGAACTGAACTTATCATATGGACCCTGCATCCAGTAACTTCTTCACTTCCTTCTCCACTACTTTGTCCTTCTTTGAAGCAGTTCGACGAGCCTTCTGTATAACTGGCTTGAAGGCTGGATCCACGTGTAATCGGTTGTAAATAATGCTAGGATTAATTCCGGGCAGCTCCTAGTGCTCCCATGCAAAAACGTCCAAATTACTCCGAAGGAGGGTGAACAATTCATTCTTCTTGCGATAAGTAAGGGAGGTTCCAATAAAAAATGTTCTCTCAGTCAAGCCACTCCCGACTACGACTTCTTCCAGGTCCTCCCTAACCCTCTCAGAGGGGAGGAGCCTGGTCTCCTCCACTCCTGGCTTGCCATATCTTAACTGCTATTTGGAGCGCACAGACCTCTCCTGTTCTTCGTCTTTATTTCTCGTTTCCTCCACTTTCTTCTCCTGTTTGGGGTGTATGGTGTCTATGAGGCACTTTCTTACAATTGCTTGATCTTCATGAATTTTAACTACTCCTCGTTCTGTCAAACATTTTAACTTCTGATAATAGGTTGATGAGATGGCCTTCATCGCGTGTAGCCATCCTCTGTCGAGGATAGCTTGGTATGGTGAATCAATATCAACCACAAGAAATTAAATCATCTTCGAGATGTTTTCTGCCCTTACCGGCAGGGCGATCTTTCCTAAGGGGATGGTTATCTTTCCAGTGAAGCCAACCAAAGGAACAGTGGCCTCTCTTAGGTCGACAGTGCTTAACTTCATCTTTCTGAACAACTTGAGGTACATTACTTTGGATCATCTACCTTGGTCGACGAGTAAGTAGTCGATGTCGTAGTTAGCTATCCTGAGTCTAATGACCAACGCATCATGACGTGAAGTTCTCACTCCTACCAAATCCTCATCTGTGAATATGATATACTTATTGTAGTCAACTTCCTTCGGACATCGACGCTTCCCAACTTGGATTTTGTCTTGATCAATCTGAAAAGCTTGCATCACTACTGTAAGCTTCTTCACTTCCATTCGAGCTGTGTTCCCTTGAATCTTCTTGATGTCGGATGCCCCATGAATTATCGCAAACTCGTGGATGATATTCTCTTCGAGAATATTATCGGGCCTCTGATCGCCGTTTACAGCTACCTTCTCTACTTTCTTCTCTATGAAATTCATTTAAGTGTCCAGCTTGAGTTAGATCTTTGAGGTGGGACTTGACGGCTTTACAGTGCTCGATTTTATGCCCGCCTTCCTTGTGAAATGCACATCTCAATGCGTTATTTTGCTTGGAGGTGTATCCAACCATCTTCTTAGGCCACTTAATGAATGGCTCGTCTTTGATTTTTACAAGGATCTTATAGATCGGTTCCCTAAAGACTGTGTTCATGGCTTGGAATGCCTTTGAGGCATCACCTTTGTTCCCATTTTGGGGCCACTTTTTCCCCCATTCTTATTCCCTTTTCGGTAACCTTGGTGCGACCATTTTCTCCTGTAGAGGATGAGTCACATCTTCGACTTTGACGTATTTCTCAATACGAGCCATTAAGTCGTCGATGGTTGTGGCCTCCTTCCTAGTGAGGGACTGGTGTAGGAGGCAGGAGTTAGGTAATCCAATCTTGAAGGATGTTATAGCGACCTGCACTGAGCTATCCTCGACCTCGTTGAACACCTCCTAATATCTCTTTGTGTAGTCCCTAAGGTTCTCTTGAGGTTTTTTCTTTATTGTAAGCAAAGAGTCCATCTTATTCGGATGATAGCTGCTTGTAATGAAGCGAGCTATGAATAACTCGTCTAGAAACTTAAAGTTACTGATGAATCTGTGAGGGAGATTCTTGAACCATTTTTGGGTGACATCGTGCAGGTTGACGAGAAAATTCAGGTCACGAGTGCATCATTATGGTTCCATAGGGTCACGGCCTGCCTATATTGTCTAACATGGTCGATGGGATTAGTTTTGCCATTATAAATTTTGAACCTGGGCACTACGAACTTCTTCAAGGCTTCCTCTTACTCAATCTCCCTTGCAAAAGGGGACTTCATCTGAGTTCTGAGAGCTCGCCTGACCGGCACTCTTATTGATCTGACACCCCGATGAGCTGGGTGTTGGTCCATTTCTCTTCGGACCAAGCTTCGTATATCATCATTCTTTTGGCCAGGGCTCCTGTAGCGGTGAGCTGGTTATTGATGCTTAGACTGGTCCTCATTCGACTTATGTCTCTCAGATCTTTATGACCCGCGCCTTGGGCTCCTTCCTCAACTGCGAGATTTGCTCGCCTGAGGGCTAGGATTCTGATTATGGCGTTGCCTCGTGTTATGATGGAGATACCTTTCCATCTTTTATAGTCGCCTTTGAGGCGAGCATTTTTAGCTTCTTGCTTCTGAGTATCCTCATCCTGTTCTTGGAGCCGGGCCTCATAGGTGTCTATCAGCCTGGAAATATGTGTGGACCTAACAGGCCCCTGGCTTTCTTCGGAGAGTTGCCTCTCTCGGTGAATCCTCGGGTTTGAATGACGAATTTCAGACCTTACCCTAGGTGGGATAGGATGCTCTTGAAGATCCCTTTCTTGAGGGGCATTTCTATTGTGATCCGACATTGCAGGTCCTTATTTGTGAAGCGTTACAGGAAAAACAACCGATTCCCACAGACAGCGCCAATTATGGTGATAAAAATCTCAGCAGAAATAATAATGAAAGGCAATCACCAGGAAAATAAGAAAAACAAAGATCAAAATCGCACAAAACAAAGATGTACGTGGTTCGGAAAATGGATTACGTCTATGAAGAGGTCTACTATTTTATTAAGTATCTCTCAAGAGAAGTTTTTCTATATGCCCCTTTGCCTCGGGCCAGGGGTACAATATGTATTTCGTAAAAGAGAGGGGTGTTGATAACCACCACGTTAGCCCACTATCCCCTGAATATCTCCTCCGAGATTTTTAGGATAGACTAGGTCAGATCCTAAATTCTAACTGTCATTTAGAGCATCATATAATTTGGGTCGAACACCTCTTATTTCTAATTGGGCTTCATTCGGCTACTCTCATGGGCCTAAAAGACGAAGAAGGTACTCACACATAACATTTTCTATAAACTAGGCTCTCTGTAACTTTTACACTTCCTCCTGGATTTCCATATTGTTCTCGAGATTGAAAACTTTGCATTTTTGCTTGATCGACTTGGAGTCCTTGTAGATGTTGAGCTCATAACAGATGAAATTAGGGTCAATCCTTGGAATGTCCTTATGGCTCCAGGAGAACACATTCTTCCTTTTTTTAGGAATTCAATCAATTCCTGTTTGAGGGAAGGAGCTAATCTTGAAATAATTTGAGTGATCCTTTATGGATTCTCATCATCAAGCACAATAATCTTTATTGCTTCCATAAGCTGACCCTTCACTAGATCTTCTCCCTCCTGAGGATCTAGAATGTCAATCTGATAAGTGGAATTGCTTTTTTGGACTTCTTGTTGGTCGGCTAAAGTATAATAACATTCTCTAGCTTCCATTTAATTTCCATTCACTACTCCAATTCTATAATTGGTAGGAAACTTCATGCACTGATGCACAGTAAATTGTACTCCTTCTAACTTCTTCATTCTTATTATGTCGGGAATTATATTGTAAGCTGAAGGGATATTTTTGTCCAGTATAAAGAAATAAATCCTTTACTTTTTGCTTGCTGTTCAAGTGCCAACCAGTACATCCAACTTGATTGTTCCCAATGGAACCCTATGAGAGGCCTGTGATAAGGTTCTAGCTTATTGTCTCATAGCCCTAGGCTGCAAAAATAGTTGTAGAACATGACGTCGGCCTAGCTCCCATTATCTACTAGGATTCTTATTACGCAATCATGATGAACTCTGAAAGTGATGACTAGTGGATCATCTTGAGTATAAATTACTCCTCTCAAATCATTCTTAGAGAAACCGATCACTAATATGTCCTTGTTAACTTTCTTAGGCCGATCATCTATGCATTTGGACATGTCAATCTGTCTTATAGAAAAATAAGATTTAGCTTCATTCAGATAAGCCTTTCTCTCGGAAAACTCATCTCCCCCGCGAGCATCTAATCCTGTAATGAAATGACAACCAAAAGAAAACATTCCTACCTCCACTTCAGGTCCCTCAGGTTTCTTTGACAAGTCAGGATTATCCTCATAATCATTATTGTGTGCCCTTTTCGTTTCATCCTTTCCTCAACCAGGTGACTCAGATCTTTTTCTGGTGTCTTGGCCACATTTCGATCAATAAATTTAGATAACTTTCCTCGTCGAATAAGATTCTCCACTTCATTCTTCATGGCGTTGCAATTGTCAGTTGTGTGCCCATAATCTCTGTGAATATCAAAATATTTGGATTCATCTCTCTTATTAGGAGGTGACTTTAGCTTTCCAAGCCAATTTAAGTCTCTGTTTCCCCTAATTTCTTCCAATATGTAATGGACACCCTTGGAGAGGAGGATACTCGTCACACTTCTTGATTTTGTTAATGTTCTTGTCTTTTTTATCTTTCTTGATCGAAGTTTTTTGACTTTCGATTTTCACCTTTGGAATTTCCTTAGCAACCATAGTTTCTTGCCTTTCATAATCTTCTCAGCTTAACCGTTATCTCTATTTTAGTTTTTTAAGGATTCTTTGCTAGAGCATAGTAGAGATCCTTGGTGAGTAATCCACTAATCAGTTATGCAATGGCAGTATTCTCTTCATAATCTAACACATCTAGTTTCTCATTATTGTAGTGTGTGATGTACTCTTGAGTACTTTCTCCAAGTTTTTGACTCACGTTCAAAAGATGAGTGGCATTTTTAATTGGCTTAACCCCAAAATAGAAATTATCAATAAATAGCTCGACCAACTGATGGAAGCTGGAAATTTTGCCTCTGAGAAGGTTATTATACCATATCTGGGTTGGGCCTGTGATGGAACTAGAGAAATCCCTACAACGAATCGCATCCGGGACATAATAGATATCAGCAACAACTTGATATTTCTAAATATGGAGGACTGGATCAGTCTTCCCATTATACTTGGGAGTAACAACCGGTGGTTTAAATTTAGAAGGTGTGGGGTAGTCTATAATAACTTGAATAAAAGTGGATCCCTTAACAAAACTTCTTTGCAGAGGATTCTTGGTTTTGGCCATTTCTCCCAGTCGATCTTCAAGCCGTTGCATGGATCCTTTTTAGGAATATTCCTCTGGTTTAGACTTGGCTAAAGCAACTTTGGTGGCTTTACTATGCACATATACCTAGCTCTCTTCTTAAAACGTCTGCTCGGCATGCATAAATACTCTTATGCTAGCCCTAGACCTCATAGATCCCTCTCTATGCTCGAGGGGGCGATCTTGCTCTCTGTGATAGCCTCTGGCTGCTCGGGGACCCAAACGATCAAAGGTAGGTTCCCTACACAATCGCTTCAACACGCTCAATCGATCATTGGATAAAGACTGACCATTATAGTAATTCGTTGATCGAGTTGATGACGTTGCTCAAGGACGACATGATTTGCCAAGCGAGGATCTGAACCGATGACTTCTTCCATTCTTGGCTGGCGGAGGTGGCATATCCCTTCTGGAAGGTTCATCGGTGGATTTATCTTGTAACATGCGAGCCAATTGCCTAACTGACTCCTACATGGCTTCCTGTCCTTTAGCCAGGTTAAGCAAAATTCCCAGAAGATCTGCCATACTAGGGAGAGCAGATGGATCTGGATTATTAACTGCAGTCACAAGGTTTCTCATTACACCAAAAACCGTAACAAGTCAAACTTTTCAAGGTCTTTGACCGTGACAAGTCTGGGTGTGACAACTCCGTGACAAGTCCATGATAAGTTTCTTTATCACGGACTTGTCATGATTTTTGACTGTGATAATTCTGGACAGAATTTAAAAATAAAATGCTGGGCAGTATGGCCACTGCCACTGCCCAACAGTATCTTTGTACCTATTGTAGCAATATTATACTTGTCCAAACAACATATATCCAAATAAAATAGAAATAATGTGCCAAATCATGACATATATAATCCATATCTAAATAAAATAAAAATACAAATATCCATATCCAAACCAACATATAAATTAGAAATACAAATATCAAACATCTAAATAAAAAAGATAAAAATAATGTCATGACATAGGGTCTTGAGTAGGTTGGAGGAGGAAGTAAGGACACACGATATATCCATTGACAACCTTAATAATTCGTTGAACGCTGCATTGTTTGCGCAACCACAAAGGCGAGTTCTACTTTCCGATCACCACATGCGTGACGAGCACCCGTGCCTCAATTTCTTGGAGGGGACGTTTGTGAACCAGCATACCCGGGAGGAAGGATGTGTCCCTAAACCCCCTTGATATCCACTCCCCACAATATATGTCGAGTAGAAACACGCTCCGCCAACCAATTATTGACATAGGCCGCTCGACGGGAGTAAAAATGGGAAATGGATTATATGGCGGCGAGTCCATGCATATCGGCGATGAAGCAGTGATGTCCTCGTCTACCTCTATCTCATTCTACTTCACCTTATCCTTCCCATTTCCCAACTAAAGCTTCATGAAGGCGTACATATCTAGGACCTTCGCCTCCAACCTTAATAGCTTATCGTCATGGGTGTCCACCTTATGTGACAACTCGGTGTTTCTTGTCTCTATTCTGATGATCCTTGACTTCCCCAACCACGTGCGCACTCCTTTAATCCTCCCCTCACAATTCGTCCCGAGCACTTGGATGAGTGCTTCAGTAGCCAAAGATGCTTTGTCAGCATCAGACTGCGAATCATGCACTTCCTTAAGATTTGCCTGAAACGAAAAAAGTACACGATTAGTTAATTAAGTAAATAGAATGGATTTGGTCAGCCCATTTCCAAGGATAAAAGGGAAATTTAAATATTCGGTTGTCGCCGTAGATTACTTCACTAAGTGGGTTGAAGCTAAACCATTAGTTGAAATACCCTATGAAAGAGTGTTCCAATTTATATGGAAAAACATAATATGTCGATGTGGAATGCCATATGCCTTCATTATAAACCATGGAACTCAGTTTGCTAACCAGGAGTTTTAAGACTATTGTATTCAATCCAAGATCCAAAAGTTACACTCTTCACCATGGTATCCTTAGTGCAATGGTCAAACAGAGGTAACCAACAAAACACTGCTTGACGGGTTAAAAAAGAGACTTGATGATGCCAAAGGGAATTGGATCAACGAATTGCACAGTGTCTTATGGGCCTATTAAAGCACTCCGAGGACATCTAGTAGTGAAACTCCGTTCATGCCTACATTAAGAACCGAAGTTGTGGTTCTTACAGAGATTGGTCCGCCTAGTCACAGAGTTCTCAACTATAACTCTCCTAAAAGCGACTTCATGAGATGGCTAGATTTAGACTTGGTAGAGAAAGTAAGATAGAATTATAAACATCGAACAACTGGCTATCAATGATGTACTGCCCAATTTATAACAGAAGGGCGAACCTAAACAACTTAAAGTAATGAGACCATGTTCTAGAGAAAGTGATCTAAAAGGGAAACAAGTTGGAGGCCAATTGGCATGGTCTATATCGTATCTCTGCCACAATCCGACCAGTTACCTATTTCCTGGAAACACTTGAAGGAGAACAATTCAATAACCCATAGAATGTCGACCATCTTAGAAAATATTGCTAGTGATTCTGAATTGAAGTTTTCAACACATATGTAACAACTCTTTTCAGTTTTAATAAGAATTTATTTTATTGTCATCAATCAACTTCTTTTTTATGTTTTCTTTTTTGGAGTGGGAGATATAGCAGTCTCCAAATAGCAGCCACATCAATTTATAAATTGTCAATTTTAATTTTCAGTAAAACTTCATGTATGACTTCGTCTCTGACAAGTCACAAATACTAAGTTCCTAATTTTAAAATTTCCTGTATGAGAAGTTTTACCAGACCAAGTCAAGGAACAAATCCTATAAAATTTGGTCGTCAAAGGTATCTAATTCAAACCTTCAGTAAAAAATGATAAGACCCGCTTGCACAAGGCTAACATTATTAGTAGAACCTAAGGCAGGACAACTTAGGTTCGTCCAAATAGGAAACCAGTCAAGCAGATTAGTCGGCCAAAGGCTGACCACATAATCATTAGGCTAAACACTGGTAGATCATAACTATGCGAATAAAGTATGGACAAATAACTCATATATATTTTATTCAAAATCATAAAAATGCAAGGGAATCACTATTACAATTTAGTGGTTATGTGTTGCAAACGTAAAGCAGAAATAATGTCATTGCGCTGGATATTTTCCCAGAAATTTATCCATCCCCCAGGGATAACTTCCAAAGCAGAAAGTCTAACAGTGGATTCTAATTCTCTAAGTTTTTCGTGCCTACTGGAGCTAGGCTTATCCAATAAATATAGATATCAAACGAGAGTGTCTTCTCCGTGAAGGCCATAGTCTCCCAAATATTTCCTAATAAGGCTTATGGGTATAGCACTAATAGGAATCCACTTGGCATCCAGTTTAAAAAGAGGATTTGGTTGGTCCAAAAATCCAGGGTCATATTAATGTCACAAGGTGTCTTTTTTTGGTACCTTCGACACTGTTAGAGCATACAATCGACCCCATTTGTACCATTCTCTCCTAGCTTGCCAGTTTATCACCCATATGTGCCAAGGCTTTGTTATAACCATTCATCCAAATGGTTCGCTATTGCTTATGAAAGTGAAAGGAAAATGATTAACCCTCTCATTTAACTTCTCAATACTGGTAGATTGATTCTTAATTAGAACAGCCTGGTCGGACAGAGTTTTCTTTGTCCTTTCCTCCTCAGGAGTGGGACAAGCAACTACCTCATGCTTTGACGACTGACCACCTTTGGACTTTTTCAGATTTTTAGTCTCCTATATCAATCTAGCATTCTCTTGTTCCAGAAAAGATATACCTTTATTTTTGTCGGCACCCTCTAATTTATTCAGGCCTTATAATTCACTCCTCAACAAATTATTTTCTTATTCTAGCAAACCACCGACCTCCCTAGAACTAGTCAACTCACACTTTATTATAAATTCTTTCCTGATATAAACCAAAGAAATATGCAGCAATTTGTTTTATCAAAACCTGCATCGTTGCTAAATCGAGCATATTTTGCTTCATGATCAGAATGAAGACTTACGAGGGATGCTTTATGGTCCTCATACATCTTGAGGACCATTTCATAATAGGAAGCGTTGCTCGCTAATGATTAATCAAATAGCCTATGCTGATGAACATATAACTCTTTGACTTTGTTGAAAGCATCTAGGCCGAGAAGTTCCTCCAACTCATCTTCTTCTAGATCTTCATGACCTACACTAAAGAGATGAACACTTCTCCTGTAGAGATCACTTTCGACTGCTACTATGATTGATATCCTGGATTTAAATTGAAGAATAAAATATGAGTACAAAAATCAAGGAATAAGTCCAACAAACATTAACACTATGCAAATGAAATGATAAATAATCTTATTAAATCTGTGAAGATGTACATCAAAAGGATAATTATTACGTGTTACAAAGAAAACAAACCAAACATTATAAAGAAAAAGAAAAATTGCAAATGCAAGAAAACCCCAAAGGTGTTTACACCTTCTCCTTGTCTTGGGCCATTTCTTCTACCGACCAAGCATCCACCACTGAAGTCTCAAGTATCGTAGAGGATTCACTAGTGCCCTCCCCATCCTTTATTTACTCATCAATAACAGGGGGAGTATCTGGATTATACTGATGAAAAAGTTTTGAGTCATCTGTAGTATCAACCTGTTTGAGCGCAGCATCCTAACCCTATTTAAAGGAGGTCTTCTTCAGGTAGTCAATCTGCAGAGTTACAATAGCAAAGATTTATCCCAACTACAGGTATAGACATCTTCTTTATCCTTCTTCACGGTGGATTTCAAGACTTGGTATATATCCTCCACCTCAGTAGTGGCCTCAATAACATCTGTAATAGCTTTCTAAGCATTCTTCTTAGCCTGCTTGACGTTATTCAACAAGCCTTGCCACTTCTCTTGATCCTTCACATGGGATTTTTTTCCTAGCATACAAGAAGTCTCCCAGATTTCACATTAACTAATGACTCTGTTAGCTGGTTATCCCTTACCAAAAGTTGGTCATAATTAACCAAGAACTGGAAATTTAGAGGAGCAAAATTAATCAATAAAGTATGAAGGAATAAAATGCCAATTAGATATATAAAGCCATGGGTTGGAAAACTTACCAATGTCAAATTATGGTTATCCCTCTCCAATAATCTTGCCCTAGACAAAGGGGATGCTATTGACCTGTCAGTAGTTAGAACTCCAGAACCGATCAAACCCATGGCTAAACCAGGGTATAGTGCCATAGAAGCACCATCAGTAGAGGTCTAGTCAGGCTGAATCTTTTTCACCAATTCCTACTAATTAGCAGGATCTTTTCTCAACCTCTTTTATTGAGGTTCCATATTCTTCTTCTTTACAGGCGTCACCACCATTGGGCACTTGGATCCGCCTTCAACAAAATCTTTCTTCTTCTCGTTAAGGGGAGATATATATCCAACAATCAGGGTTGAGATCTTCCTCTTAACCATCTTGTCTGGAGAGGAAAGGGTGACCAGAACAATAGATAAATCTAAGAACTCAAAAAAGGAGTAGAATAATCCAAGGATAATATCTCCCTCTTCTTGTAAAGGGGAATCATAAATAACAATATATGAGGAGGAGGTCGACTCTTCCAAATCAATGGGGGCTACTGGGATATCTTTTGTAGGTTGAGCTACAAAAGAGGTGATTGAGCGTTTATATTCAAGAAAAACAGAAGTTGAACGAGGATGGCATCCTCCCATCCTTTGATGAATAGACCAAATATGCTTCAAGTAAAAAAAATTAACCTCTAAATTAGGAGGATAGTCCTTCTTCCTTCTTTTAGAAAAAATCAAACAAGAAGATAAGGATCAACAAGCCAATGAATAAAAAATAAATACAAAGAAATAACGATAAGTAATTCAAGTAATAAGAAGTAATTCAAGTGTCGACCTATGCCTCGCCCTTCTTGAGGGCATTGAGGCTAAGTGTATTTTGCACCCTCAGGAAGAGGTCCATACTACTAGTTTTAGCTGCAATCCCCTACTCCCAATAATCCTTATTAGAGCCAGGTAAATTCACCATCAGAGCTCTGTTGGAATATCTAGTCTTGAGTTAATAAATGTTATCATTAATGGTCCCCCAACTATAGCAATACACGAGGTCGGTTATTCCTACGTGGGTCCTATGTATCTCATTAAGGCGGTTAACTCTATTAACTACTCTCCAAGTATTTGGAGACACCTGAGAAGGGATCACATCAAAGTATTGACAAAATTTGAGAAATAAATTATTTGGCGGGAAAGTAATTCCACATTCAGCTCTAAAAATTATTGGCAATCAATGACCCTCACTCAAAGCACATAAATCGCAAGGGCCTGAGACTATCTTTGTAGTTACCCAATCTGGGATATTTATTTTTTCTCTAAAGTCTTCCAAAGAACTCTCATCTACTATATAAACCATCTTAACAGCTCAGGAAGTAAAAGGGAGAAGGATCTAACAACAAAAATGAAAATGCTACAATAGAAGATAGAGTTTTAAGTATAGAAATGGGACAAAATGGAGGGAGAAGTAAACCTTTTATAGGTACAAAGATAATTCTTGAAAAATGGGATTTGAAGTGATTAAACATACCAACATTTGGGCTTCCTACGGTGTCCCAAATCCCCAAATGCAAAAAAACAACGTTCTCTGTGGTGGTTTGCTATTTTTTTGGTTATTTACAAAATTGCCACCGTCTTAGTATGACAAAATGAAAAATTACAAGTCCTGGAGGTTGGCGACTGACCACAACTTTTTTAAAGTACCATGCATCTTTTAGGATGACTACTCCATTCTTTTGATACACTTTCAAGAATGAAGTATTGAGGGATTTTGTATAGCCTAAATTTAGTAGGCCATGTGAACGAATAAGCTAGTGATAGTTGTCCGCATATCCATTTGGTTTTGTACAATGGGTATACTCAGTCAGCTCCATAAGTCTTTGATCGATCGACCAGCTGACCACAACAAGAAATATAAACCATCAATTAAGTGGAAATTCATATGTCGGATATTCATGGGTTACCATGTACATGAACATGAATAATGTTCAGCTACATATTATCGTGTAAAGGTGTAAATGCCTGAAGTTATAAAGGGATTCCATCTCTTGAACTTCTAATGGCTGTAAATATGGTACTATCCTCAGTTGAGGATGAGGACACACAAACTTATACGCTTCATACTACCCCCTAGAATTGTAACCACGAGATTAGAACAAAACACCCTAAACAAATTATAGACTCCTGTGAATGTAGGCTCCATTCTTGAGCTGAACCACGTAAAAAACCTCTAGTATCTCTTTATATTTTATTTATTATTAGTTACTGTGGTTATATATTTAGATAGCTAAAGATAAGATAAAAATCCAATTTTAGACATCAACACCAATGTTATAGGAAACCACATTCACTATCACCAAAATCAAAACACTAACACTAAAGGGGGGAGGCCCCACCAAAGAATGATTAACTTAGCTAATCCATTGTTTGACAAATAAATGTGGAAGGTAAAGATCGCCTGAGCGAGTTCTCGAAGATTCTCCATAGACATGACTCGAAGGATATCTCTCGAAGAACCTCCCTCAAAGACTCTCCACGGACATGGTTCGAAGAATCAAGCTCGTAGATCAAAGTCACTCAAATGACAATATCTTGTAATATGAAATAGAATGAATTGTATCATGTACTTTATCTTATGTTATATATTAAGAGAGGTTGTTTGGTACCAGTGAGGGACCATGCCTAGCAGGGCATGAGAGGGCTAACATGCCCTCTTAAACAACCTCCTCCTGGGAACCTCGCAGGGACATGGTTTGGAGGATTAGGAGAAAGGCAACGTTGGGAATATAGTTACCAACCGTCTTGGCACACTTAAGCAAAACTACATATAGTATATGTGGTTGCCCGAGCCACCTACAACCGAGCTACCATAACTTCCACTCATTCGAACGAACCTCCTCAAGGTACCTCAATCTTGCAACCTTGGCTTAAAGATATTTCTTTACCAATAGAAAGAAAGCTAAAGACTCGAGCTACCTATCAACCGAGTAACCTCAAACCAAACACCACCTCGTTTGACTAATGTGACCACATACCTAGTAGGGTCACTGTTCACCCACTTTCTAACGTCATCATGACTGACATTTAGGGACTCAAAATTACAGCACTCAAGTGGGTTTATCCTTAGGATGACAGGCCTAGTCTACCAAATCCGACCCTTCAACCATTCTGAGATAAGCCCCTAAGCTGCCATGTCATGCCCCTCATTAAATGCCCACCATGCCTCTAACTGGTAAAGCAATTTCTCACCAAATTATGAGATCCTATGCATTTAATGCAATATCTCCCACATTAATGAGGGTGTACTTATGCATTTAATGCGGTTAATCACATTGAATACCAACAAGGTTAATCGAGTAACCTTTCTTTTTGTATAAAGAGACCAACTAAATAGTTTACAGAGATATATTTTTCTGTACCTAGAATTGCGTCCCAAATTTTCTTCATACACGAGAGCTACCGTGAGGACACTAATCCCACAACCATTTAATATCCATATCGTTGAGCATTAATTGATCTTGAAGTTACTACCTTGCCTTTATTGTGCCCAGAGTGCTTGCTCTTTCTCCCTCCGACCAGGTTGCATGCTGGTCCCCTCTATTTATTATACATATTGCGTATTTATGGTGGATATACATCACTTAATATAGGTTCGAATATTGAATACCATTGCCCGTTATTCACCTATGTCCATTGTCATTATTTAATATTATACGGAATGTTGATCTTGATAAGGGGTTATGGCTCACTTGATACTAACTGTATTCTAAGAATCCACATCTTACATTTGGTGAATCTACTGGGGAGGTATTCTCTTTTGAAAAGATGCCATAGGACTTTGATGCCATATAGTGTGAAGAGGAGGCGGATCTTTCCATGTTACCTAAGGGAATGAGAGTAGCACGAATGGAGCCTAGTGCGTCCACTGTCGATGTGACGGAAACAACGGGTGTACAAGGAGGATTAGGCCTAGAACAAATGAAGGGTATCATGGTTTAGTTCGCAGAGTTCATCAAGACTCCAGCGGACCAGGCGATACTAGGAGTCTCTATCGAGGTAAACTTTTTCACGACGCCACCAGCAAGAATACCTTCTCCTACTGTTACATGAGGTGTTGCTGCACCCACCTTCAACGGTGTTCTCCCCACTCGCCTACCAACCTTTGGCAGCGTTCCTCCCACTATAGTCTCGCCTTTGACAACATGGCTCATGATGCAAGATTGGGGAATGACTTCAGCAACTCAGGCCATAACTAGTGGCACAGAGAAAAACACACCACCCGCTCCAGCGACACCGGCGGTGATGACCGTGCAGCCATCCAGTTCTTCACCGACGAACTTGGAGGAAATGAAGAAGGAGGTGATGAAGTTCATAGTAGTGTGCAAAGGGGGAGATAGTTCTTCGGTGTATGATGACTTCCATACTCTATATCCAGAAACATATAACAACGAACCCTACCCAGTAGGGTATATTCCACCAATCTTCGAGAAGTACACGGGGAAAGGTGCAAACCCTAAGGAGCACGTGAAGAGATTTATTGAAAGCCTCAGGGCCCATTACAATGGCAAAAAGCTGAGGTTGAGGGAATTTTCCAAGTCCCTAACAGAGAAAGCATACACGTGGTATTCCCACCTGCCCCAGGCAGTTTGGCCTCCTAGGAGGAACTGCACATTTTGTTCGTATAAAAGTTCTTTTGTGTTGAAGACGAGTTTACAGTCACGCAGCTTGCACGTGAGAAGCATCAACTAGGGGAAGATGTTGTGGCCTATATTAGGAGGTTTCGCGAACGTTCCCTAGATTTAAGGTAGGAAATGAGAGAGGATAAACTTTTGCAAGTTTGTGCAGAAAGGTTGTTGCCCGAATATATTTGCCACTTGATCAATGAAACACGGGAGGGTATGGTCTCAATGTTCTTGAAGGCGGAGAGGAACATCACCTTAGTGGTCAAGCCTGTATTTCCCCCGCCTGCCTTGCCAAGCTTGCTGCTAAGGCCAACGGTTGCCTCGAGGGGAGTACCCTCGAGGGTTAATTATGCAGACGATAGGGGCAAGGGGGAAAGTAGTGGCGGACGAGGTGGCAGAAGAGGTAGAGGCAACAAGAGAAGATTTGAAGGCGAGGAAGATCCCCCCGTGCTAGGGGTGTTCGCAGTCCGGTCCGGTCCGATTTTGGGATATTTTTAAGACCGTACCGCATTAATCGGTCCTAAAAAATTATAGATCGAGATCGGATCGAAATAATCGGTTTTGATCCTATTCAATTTTCAAGAGGTCCGTGTTCGGTCTCGCTCCTATTCGGCCCGACCCATATAAAACAGCACATATTTTTTTTTATTGAAAACAACACATTTTTTTTAAATTAAAAAAGCACATTTAAAAAAAACATCATTTCTCCTTAAAAAAACATCACTTGTAAAAAATAAGTACACTTTTTAAAAAACAACAACAACATTGTTTTAAAAAATAAAAAAATAAAAACAACACTTTTTTTTTAAAAACAACACTATTTTTTTAAAAAACACCCCCTCAATTTAACCTTACCCATATTAAACAATTAATAAGAATATCCATAAAAAATAGCAAACAACAACAACTAATACCCATAAAATATGTCCACCACATAATTAATACATTCATACTAAAGTGTCATGTTTAATTTAACTATTACAAATTCAACACAAATTCTTCAAAAACTCCATCGCATCCATGTCACCACATGTTAAGCCTCTCCACTTGTAGCTCCCAACAACTCTACAAATCATTAAAAATGAGATTATCAACAATAGCATTTAAACAATCAAATAAGATGAAATATAACAATATAACAATTTATTACCAGAATCAAGTTTCTCTAATTGTTGAATGTCGTCCAACGAATCTCGAATATTGATCGGCTTTGTTAAGGAGTGTAGCCAATTTAACCACAAACAAGTGCTTCCACCGTATTTGTTGATAATGAGCTACGAAAAGGGTAAAAAAATACGACCTCCCATGCTAAATGCAGATTCGGAAGCAACGGTAGATACGGGAATAACTAATACATCATGAGAAACAAGAGAGAGGATTGGGTATCTATTTTGATTATTTTTTCATCAACTAAGAATATCAAAATTTGTTCTATCCATCTCATATGTTTCAAACAAATATTTTTCAGCTTTTGACTTAGACCCAAAGTTATCTTTCGCTTCCAAATGTTTTTTATATTGAGATAAAAAAATGCACGCCCATCCATATCATCATCATCATTGAGTACGACAAAACTTGGAGCTGGAGTTGTATTGCTCAGATTTGTACTAGAAGAACTATTTCCATGATACCAATCAAAAAGTCGAACTAAAGTCTCTTTTACCTTCCTAGTCAAGTCTATTGTCAAAACAAAGCCATGAAACTCTCCAAAAAAGTATTCAACATACTTCAACTTATATCTAGGATTAAGAACAACCGCAACAAACAATAGAAAGTTTATTTTTTCTACATTCCAATACTTGTCAAATTTTGATTGCATGCTCGCCGCCATAATAGATAAAAAATAATCATCATTGTTTCTCATAGATATTAACTTTCTTTGTATCATGATAAGCTCATGGAAAAAGGCACTTGATGTGATATATAATGTCCTAAAAAATTTCAAAGTTGCATGATAAAATATTGAAAGAAATTTCACAAAACTTCTCGCCTTATCCCAATCCTCACTATTTGGCGAACCTAATTTTCGTGCCCCCACCCCTCTCCCTTCAATATCCTCATCATTTTCATCTTCCTCAACAATATATTTTTTTTTATTGTTCATCATCCTCATCCATCCTCTCAAATACTTTCTCAAATTTTAAAGCCGACTCCAACATCATGTAAGTGGAGTTCCGTTTAGTTAGTACATCTAGGCATAATAGACTTTTTGATTCTATTTTTACCTTTTCAATATATTTCTTGAAATTATCCAACCTAGATGGAGAAGGCTTTACATATTTTACGATCCTCCTCACTTTTGCAGGTGACTCATCAAGTTCTCTTAAACCATTACCTACAATTAGATTTAAGATATGTGCACACCACTTCATGTGCAAATGCTCATGCTCTAATACAGTGCCTTTGTAATTTTTTGTTTTTCTTTTTAAATGATGAACTATACCATCATTATATCTAGCATTATCAACCGTAATTGTGAAAATACCTTCAATTCCCCAATTAATTAAACAATCCTCAATAACAATCCCAAGTTCCTCACCCTTATGACTTTTAACTTGACAAAAGTTAAGTATTTTTTTGTGAAGCTTCCAATCCTTGTGAATAAAGTGGTCCGTAAGACACATATAATTTATTTTTTGAATTGATGTCCATGTATCGGTTGTAAGACAAACCCTTTTCCCTTTCAATGCAACTTTTAACTCTTTTTTCATTTTTTTTATAAAGATTGATGCAATCTCACACAATCGTGGTACGACTCTATATAATTAACCTTGGTTGCATAAATGCCATGAATCTCCTAAAACCTTCATTCTTGACAAACTTAAACGGAGGCTCATAAATCATCAACATTTTTGCAAGTCCTTGCCTACAAGCTACGTCGTTAAACGACATGGGTAAAAGATTTAAACTCGGACCATTTCTCCAATCATCTTTCTTTGGAATAAAAGATAGTTTTTGTTGTCCATTGTTGTCGTCATCTAAAACATCCAAACACGCTTTTTGATAAGCTCGACACGAGGAAGAATGGCCTAATAAATTTTTAGTCCCATTTTTACTAGCATGACAAGGATACGTAATACCACAATAGTTACATGAAGCCCTAGGATTTTTTTAATCATTGTTCGTAGTGAAATGATCCCATACCATAGACCAATTTTCCTCTTATCTGTCGTGATGTAGGTGGCTCGACATCGAGGTCAATTAGTCCATGCACGGTAGCATTGATGGAATTCATATCATCAACCTACAATCAAAAGTTCACAATAATAGAAAAAGACTCAAAAACAATAATATAATTACAAAAAGATATCTCCATAAAAAAGTTAGAAAAAAAAGATATCCATACATGTGATTTTGAGCGTAGTTCCTCCATATCAAGGATACCTAAATACATGTGAGGTAAGATTCAACCTATAATATAAACAAATAAATAATTACAAAAAAATAACATACTGGGTCTTTGACATTTCAATATTTTCAACATTTTAATATTACCCAACATTTCAATAATTACAAACAAATTATAAATAACAGACTAGGTTGAACTAAGAGATTCAAATAACCCAACATTTTTTATATTGAGATAACAGATCCAAATAATCCAACATATTACCCAACATTTTTTATATTGAGATAACCAATAACAAATGTTAAAGTGTTGAACTAACGAATCCAAATAACATTGTCACACACAATATCACAAATCACAGCCAAATCCAAAAAATAACAGATGTCTTTTGAAAAAAAATAAGATCAGTACCTTAAAAAAAAATAGATATTCGGGGTTACATACGAGTCTTAGGACCCTAAATAATTAGAAAAATCTTTGATGGTGATGGTAATATTATCCACTGTACAAATAAAGTCACTTAAGGGTAAAATCTTTGTTGAATCTGACGAAGTAATTGGTAATGGTAAAAACTCCTCAAATGCCCGAGTTAGCATTTTGTGTTAGCTATGAGTCTTTACAAATCAAAGTTTGCTTCCGAATATGGGTTTTTAATATTATAGAAAAGTTTTTGAGTCTACCAGAGATGGGTTTTTAATATTATATTTCAACTCCTCAAATATTATAACAGATGGAAATGATCCCATATTAAAGACTTAAATATAAGAGTGTCATCTTCCGGAGATGGGCTTTTACAAATCAAACTTTGATTTTTAATTTAATGAACAATAATATAATATAAAAGTTTTTAATATTATAACAGATGGGTTTTCAACTTTTCACTAATCAAAGTTTGCTGCCGGAGATGAGGAGCGGCCGGCTGTGGCTTGTGTGGCTGTTCGGAGAGAGAGAGAGAGAGAGAGAGAGAGAGAGAGAGAGAGAGAGAGAGAGAGAGAGAGAGAGAGAAGAAAATTAGGTTATGTTGGTGAGGAGCGTTCGTGTGTGGTTGTGGGTTTCAAAAGCTGTGTATTATGTGCATGTGTGGTTGTGGTACACTATTAGCTTGCTGCGTGCGTGCGATCTTAGGAAATTATATATATATATATATATATATATATATATATATATATATATATATATAATGAAAGCGGTCCGGTTCGATCCAAAACTATTTTTTACAATTCAAGACTAAGATCGACCCGAATTTTGCGGTCCTATATATTTTTAGACCGAATTAAAACCGAATTAAAAAAACTCGCAAAAGTGTGTTCGCTTCGATTTTTTCGATCCATTCAGTCTATTCGGGTTCGTGCACACCCCTACCTCGAGATACCTTGCACAGTGGAATAAGCCTTGAACCCATAAGATCTCATGGTTCGTGACAAGGTCTGTAGGCCAGTCAACGTCAACACGGCGCAACTTTCCTGAGAAGACAAAGAGAAACCTTATTATTGTGCACTTCATAATAGAGTCAATCACCCGACTAAGGTGTGTTTCTCGCTAAAGAGTTTGATTGATCATCACATAAATAATGGAGACATCCAGTTGCCATAAGCTAATGTGAACGATAATCCTTTACCACTTCATGGGGCCCATATGGCCAGCGCCTTTGATGAAGAGGCTGAACGACTGGTGAGAGAGCAGTAGTTCAAAGAGAATGACTTTGAAGGATGGTGAGGAATGCACTTTTGAGTTAGCTTAGCTCCAATTGGAGGATGGGATGGAGAATGAATATGAAAAAGAAAGAGAAAATTATGACCCCATCGAGGTATCCCCATAACAGACCTCTGTATGTTATGGCGTTGGTGAATGATTCGTGTCCTATTGGATGGGGCAGCATCCATCAATATTATGCCTATTGGGTCCTTTTATGACACTGGCCTGTCAGAGATAAGGATAGTGCCACATTCATTGGCAATATCGGGATATGATAATCAATCATCCAAATCTGTGGGGGTATTTTGGTGTAAAATGGGGAATATCACCTCCCACATCAAATTTCATATCATGAACTGTGAACCGTCGTATCAACTTCTAGTTAGTAGGGTATGGATGCACAACCATGGGCTGGTACCTCTACCTATCATCAATGCGCGAAGGTGAACGTAAAAGGCAATGAGGTAGTGATTCGAGCGCCCAAGAAGCCCTTAGCAAATGAGGAAGCTCATATGGTGGACGCTGCCTTTTACACAGATCTGATAGAAAAAGCCACGACGGTGTCAAGATATACCGGGGGAACAAGGGTCCCAACTACCCGAGAGAGGGTGCGAGTGCCCGCTTGAGCGATGGTGGATTACAAAGAAGAGCGTGATTTAGATGCAGGAAGGCCCCCTAGTCTATCAAGGCAGCTCTGGGATCGAATGACCCCGCACATTGATCCAATTGAGCACCAAGTCCAGACTCAGAGTGTTCTTAGTAGGCATACTGCAAGAGAGTTGGATGATAATTGATGAAAGTACCCCTTTGAACAAGAGGCCTCTCGATAGTGTAAAAGGGTAGTTTTGCCTAATGGCAGAATTATATACAAGTTATTAAGGTGTGAGCGGGAAGCTAAACTTCTAGACAATGAAGCTGACCCGATTTATGAATGTTTTCTGGTGGAAAACCAGGGGTAGTGTTTGGTGATTGATAGTTTTGGAGTCCAGGAATTTATAGAAGAAATATAAGAGGAATCTGAGTACATGGAGGACAAACCCAGGCCACAAATCCAAGAATTGGAGAAAATAGACTTGACCAATGACGGTGACGATCCTAATCTTATCTTTATCTCGAAGGACTTGGAAGGGGTGCCTCAAGAGGAGTTGATTAAGTTGATGTTAAAGTTGAAAGACATATTTGCGTGGAAGTATACCATGATTCTTGGGGTAGAGAAGGAGGTGAGCTTCCATAAGTTGAATATTTTGCCATCAGCCATCCCGATAAAGCAGGCCACCAGCACGTATAAGGCAGAATTAGATCTGAAGATCAAAGAGGAAGTCCATAGGCTGATTACAGCCGACTTCATAGTCCTAATCTAGCACCCGATTTTGGCTTTCTATTATTGTGCCTATGGGAAAAAAGATAAGAACCAGATCAGAATCTGCGTGAACTTTAGGGACCTGAATCGAGCATGCCCGAAAGATGAATTCCCACTACCTTCCATAGATAGCGTGATTGACGTAACTGCGAGCCATGAGATGTATAGCTTAATGGATGGTTATGTGGGGTACAACTAGATAAAAATGGATCCGGCCGATGCAGAGAAGAGTGGCTTTCGAACGCCTTTGGGTAATTTCATATACATAGTTATGCCTTTTGGGTTGAAGAATGCGGGAGCCACTTATCAGAGGACAATGAAGGCTATTTTCCATGATCTTTTCCATAAGACCGTGGAATTTTATGTTGATGATCTGGTAATCAAATCTAAGAAGGAGGATGCCCACTTAGATGACTTGAGAAGAGTATTCACTCGATGCAGGAAATACAAACTAAAGATGAACCCCTCAAATGCGTGTTCGGGGTGACGAACGAGAAGTTATCGTGGTTTATGGTAAATTGACAAGGTGTCCAAATGAACTTGGACAAAAGTCGGGCCATTCTTAATATGACAAGATCAAAGTCAGTAAGAGAGATGAAAAGTTTCCTAGGATAAGTCTCCTACTTGAGGAGGTTTATTCCGGGGGCTGGCTGAGGTAACGCCCCCACTGATGGAGTTGCTAAGAGAGGGCATGAAGTTTGTATGGGAATCGATGCACCAGGATGCCATGGACAAGCTAAAAGAACTTTTTACTTCCCCTTAGACGATGATCCCCCCGAAGGCAAGTATCCCTTTACATCTATATCTTACATCAACTGAATGATCTATTGGTGCACTGTTGGCTCAGGAGATAGATGGTGTAGAAAACCTGTTTATTACCTGAGTAGAATTATACATGGGCCCGAGGTCATATGTACTAGTATTGAGAGTCATTGTTTAACCCTTGTATTTATAGCACAAAAACTTAGGCACTACCTACTGTCATCCACAGTCCATATTGCCACTAGATGTGATCTCAAAAAAATTTTACTTGCTAGAACCGTACAAATAGGCAGGGCAACCCAATGGTTCTTAATCCTCTCGGAGTATGATCTCAAGTGCGTGGTCTCTCGAGCTATCAAGAGCCATGCTTATGCTGATTTACTGGCCATCTTACCATCGAGAACGTTCAAGTCACAAGTGGAGGAGCTCTCGGGTGATGATCTTCAAGCCAACTTCATAGCAGGCAACCTAGATTAGTGGATCATGGAGTTTCACGTCTCCTTAATCGAAAAGAAAGGGGGAGCTGGGGTCATTCTGAGAAATAATGGCGAAGAGATTTGATTATCCTACAAGATAGAATTTTAATGTTCAAACAACGAAAGTGAATATCAAGCACTATTATTGGGGCTGCTCGACGCCCTCAGAAGAGTTATCCAAGTCCTAATAATAAAAGGGGACTCCAACTTGATGGTGAAATAGGTTATCGGTGAATTCTCTTTGAAGCACATGAGTCTGGTGCCCTACAGAACTATCATACAACGGTTACTCATGCAATTCGAAGTGGTAAAAATCAGAAGACGTCCTCGAACTATGAATTGGCATATCGATGCTTATACTACCATCGCCCAGAAGATTGCCTTTTAAGGAGAGTCAACAGTCGTTTGAATCACAAAGAGGACAGCTCCCTCGATCATGTCGGAGATGTTGCCCACAGATGACAAAGATGATTAGAGAGGGTAAATCAGAAAGTAATTGGAAAGAGGTGAATGCCCACCGAGCCTAGTTGATCCGGTGTAGTATCTTATTACCAGGGGAAACTTATATTATAAAAATTAAGGGGGTTGGTTATCTAGATGTGTAGACCCCAAAAAAGTTAAGAAAAGACTGACCGAAGTATACAAAGATAGCTGTGAGACCACTGAGATCCCAGAAAGATCCAACGTGTAGGGTATTTTTGGCCGTCAATGAAGCAAGACTCCATGATAATACAAAGAAATCATGAAAAATGTTGTCTGTTCTACCGGACAGCAGAATATAATTTCATCGACCAACCCCAAGACTGGAGGCAGCCGTATATAGACCTGCTGGTCAATGGGGGTAATGCCAACAGACAAAGAAGGTGCCACGAAGGTAAAAAGATGAGCACGTAGATATTTTGTCTAAGAAGGGCAGTTGTGTCGATAAGGTTATCATGACAGGCTTCTAAGGTGCATTAGAGGGGAAGAAGCTGAAGAAGTGCTGAAGCAAGCCCACGAGCCGGAACACATCGGAGGAGCCAAACTCTACGATTAACTCACGACCTTGGGTTATTATTGGCCTATAATAAAGAAAGACTTAGCTGATTTCGTTCCTAAATACAAGGCTCGTCAAATGCACGAAAACATGATCCACACTAAAGACTTAGCTGATTTCGTTCCTAAATACAAGGCTCGTCAAATGCACGAAAACATGATCCACACTCCTTTGGTGGATTTGCACTCCCTTTCTACGCCTTTCCCATTTCACACATGTGTGTTCAATCTAGTAGGGGAAATAAACCCTTCCTCTAGAGGAAAGAATTGGATATTGGTTGCCACTGAATGTTTCACCAAATGGGTAGAGGCCATACGACTCAAAAGGGCCACAACGGAGGTAGTGGCTCGATTTATGAAAGAGTACATCATCTGCCGATTCAGCATCCTGAAGGTGTTTCTATCAGATAATGGTACCCCTATTATGAATAGTGAAGTAAACATACTAAAAGATAAATACTCCATCATCCACCATAAGTCAACAGTAGCATACCCGAAGTGTAATGGGTAGGTGAAAGCCACTAACAAGACTTTGGTGAATATTTTAGAAAAAATGTTAGAGGGTTTCCTGAGCACATGGGATGACAAAATCCCCGAAGTACTATGGGCTTATTGAACAACAAAGAGGAAATAGATGGGGTATACACCATTTTACTTAGTTTTAGGGGCAAAAGCTATTCTTCCAGTTGAGTTCGAAGTACCCACTTCCCACTACAACTTGCGAAGTGCCATGCTCCCTCATAGCCGATATGTCCAACTTGAACGCTAGAAGAGCATCGGGACAACACATCGAGGCACTCCGAGATGTATAGAAAATAGTAGTCCAGATGGTGAGGCCAAGGAAGTTCAAAGAAGGGGACCTGGTTCTAAAAGCATGCACCAGGCACATCAGAGGTTTGTCATTGCCCAAGTTTAAAGCCAACTGGGAAGGACCCTACATCGTTTGAACATCTCGTGATTCGGGTTATTATGAGATATCCAAAGTGGAAGATGATGTTACCTTCAAGATAAATAACAAGTGGCTGAAAACCTATCATGTTTAAATGCATGTCTTGCCCATATTTTCGTCTATTGCATTGGATTTTGCTAATACTTGTTTGAAAAGATGTCCCTCATTTAACATAGTGTGAAGTAATGTTTATGTTGAAAATGTTGACCCATTATTGTTTTTTGTTAGTTATTTTACTTATTTTGTGTGGTGTGACTTACATTAATGTAATTGATCAGTCGATATTAAAAAAATAGAAAGGAAGAAACATCAAGTGCCATAAACTTTATTTAAATAGAGAAGTACTATGATTACATGCCATAGCAGTCCAAAATAACAAACTGGGGGGCATCCAAAAAAGGAAATCAAAAAAAGATTTCGAGGGGCTATCCATGATAAAATGAAGATTGGCCGAGCTAAGCAGGCAATGGTGATGCTGAGGAAATATTTACTCAAGGCTACTCTGGTCGGAGATGAGGTCTGCTAAATCCTTTTGATGAAGCTCCATACTTTGCTGAACATTCTCTAAGTTTTGTTCCTTCTTGAGAAGCTCAGCCTCTGCCCGAACAATAGCTTCACGAGCCTCCTGCACCACCTGTCAGATATAATCAGCTCAGTCTCAAGACTTAGAAGCTCCTCTAAAATGACCACCTGTGCATGATAAGAACTCTTCAATCGGTGACAGAGAGCAGGTAGGTTAGACTTCTTAAAGTCACGTAGCAGCTTCACCAACTAAGACAATGATAAACCATCATTGATAAGCATGTTAACCTTCCCCAACAATGACTTGATTGTATCATAACTGAGTGACTCTAGAGGGATATTAAGGATCTCCTCCAAAATAATAGTGAGCCTGAGCAGGCGACAAGCCATCATCCTGGGGATAGGCTGAAGGCCGTGATAAGTAAAAGTTGAAGGAAAGTGGGCTAAGAGTTGCTCAATCAACGCACGGGGGACCTCAGACAATATATAGGTGAAATTAGCCAAGTTATGCCTTACAACCACTTTAGGGGCTGCCTCAGGGGGTGTGCACTGAAAATGCTATTACTTGCGGAAGGGAGTTTGGTGCGAAGCACTGCCACTTTCTTGGACCATAGAAGCAACCACCTCGTGCACTTCACAAACATTAGACAACATTCCTTGAACCTGCATGGGGGGCCTCGCCCAGAGATACAAACTTAGCCAAGGTGCTCGCCTGCATAATTACATGAGCGATAGGCTCAGCTCCTTAGTCGTGCATCGTAGGTTTTTCAACTTCCACCTGAAATACAAGAATTTGCCAAGTCAGGAAACAAACATGCAAATTGGCTTGCAAATATAAATTCTAAGACCAATATGACTTGACCTGCCTGACCCTCGGTTATGGGAGATTCTAAGACCTCTATGACTTGACCCGCTTGACCCTCGATTATGGGAGATTCTAAGACCAATATGACTTATCCCGCCTGACCCTCGGTTATGAGATTCGAAGACCAATATGACTTGGCCCGCCTGACCCTCGGTTATGGGAGTTTCTAAGACCAATATAACTGGGCAAAAATAACAAAGTTTAAATGCAGAAGATACATAGAAGAAAGGCATACCTCTTGATGCTAGTCATCAGTGAACTGATGAGTAGCTATTTGTACAACATCTTCTTCCTCAGCCAAAATAGGTGCCATAAAAAGATGTTGTTCTTGGGGGCAATCACATCCCCCCTACTTTAGCAACCTACTCTCATCTCCCTTCTCCTGGTCCTATAGCTGTGACTTCAAGTCGCTCCTGATTATGGATTGAGGGCCCAAAAAGTGTAACAAGAATGTGGTTATAAGAGGGAGTGAGGACTAATGGAGCAACGATTTCGAGTAAAGATACATGCGAAGCACAATGGAGAGCAAGTTAGAATAACAAGACAGAAATACAAAGAGCTTAGAATAACAAAAGTAAAAGCTTACCATGGATGACGGGACAATAAGAGTGGGGGACTTATGTACAGATTAACTAATACTTTCACCCATACCACCTGCCCTAAGACCAGCCTACTCGTGCAAAAACGCAGGGTCAGGCGAATAACCACTACTGGATTTAGTTGAAGTATCAGAAATAACTGTCCCTAGGGGGAAATGTCAGGTAACCTGTGAAGCTGTAGGGGCAGCTATCTCTTTCGGTGCAATTTCCTTCAAAGCAGGTAAAACTTCGATTGACTCTTTTAATAAATGGCCTTCTTCAACATCATAGCGCAAACTACCTCATGTACCAACCTAAAAAAAAGAAAAAAAAAGTTGGAACAAACGAGAGTCATTATTATGAGGCAAAAGTAAGAGAAGTTAAAGTCTTAAAAGGAAAATAGCAGACATACCTCTTCTCCACCTAAAACATCCTCCAAAACCTCATAATTTTGAGGAGGTGAAGCGAGCTTAGAAGGAGAAACCATTCTTCTCGACCTAAGTCTGCGAACAAGGACAGACTCTTCTTCTTCTTCTTCTTCTTCTTCTTCTTCTTCTTCTTCTTCTTCTTCTTCTTCTTCTTCTTCTTCTTCTTCTTCTTCTTCTTCTTCTTCATTATCATCATCATCAACATCATCACCACCTTCACCAACAGATGCATATATTTCAGGCTTCTCTTCTTTACTTATCGTGCCTGATTCCTCCAACACAAGTTTCACTGGACTAACCAACTTCCACTTCTTGCTACCTTCAATATCCGAGGGAATATAGAAAAACCCATGAGAGGCCATCTGGGCTGACATAAAATCCATATCCTCCTTAGTAAAATTCTCCCAAGTTTGCCTAAGTTGATCAAACATCAAGATGACTTATTAGGTAATCTTGGGATCAGGAGTTCGGATAGGAGAGACTTGATGGGTAATTTTAGGCTTCTTTATTGGGGTTTTCCTAATGGCCCTCACAACTACTCCAGTTGAAGCAGCATGAGAAGTGTCACCCACTCTCTAGGACTGGAAGAATTAGGGGCAATGGCAACTGCCTCGACTGCAATAGAAGGTTGAGCAGCTTTCTTCTTCTTCACTATTGCTTGATCTATGAGGGAAAGTGGAGGCAGCTCAAAGGGAACAAAACTATTGGTATTACTCAGAGGGAATATTGAGTTGAAGGTAGTACAATTTCTCAAACTCAACTCTTTGGGAGGATGCCTTTCAACCTCAGGATAACGAGGCTCCTTAAGAAGATTACTCTACAAATAGCCAAGCTGGTTCTGCCAGAACACTGCGAGGTACATCGATGACCCACCTCCTCAAGCATCCTTACTTGGGATGAGAGGGTTTCCTTGATCATAGATAAAGTGCATGGATACGCGATGTGGGATGTAGAGAGAGTAAAAAAAAGACCATTCCGTGTAAGAAGGCAAATAAGAAGGGATCAACAATAGAAGTACATTTTTGGAGGGGAAATTTCTAGCCAGCGCGTCATCAATGGGGATGATAGGACGCTCCTCCTTCGCGAATAAATGATTTGAAAAAAATTGGTCGACCCCAACAAAAGGGCGAGGTGCAAACCTTTTGGCTTTATCAATCAAGGATATAAGAGGTTTCTTGGAACTCTTGTGGTTCCAACAGCAAATTCGGGGGACTCAAATGTGCTTAGAACTGGGGTAGCTACCGGATGGGGCATAGTCTGGAAAATGGGCATATAGGAAAGATGTCAATAGTACGTGTTTCGCATAGTTGGAGACATCAAACCTACTGATGCTCCTTACCGAGTCTACTACTACTCGATCCAACCAAGTGTATAACGAACCAAGTGTAATAGGCAACCAAGTTGCGAGAGGGAGTTTCACGCCATTGGCCATGCGAACGACGATATTAATCAAGTTATTTCTTAGGCAATCATGGGGCTTTCCCGGGATGAAGATCTTTGATAGCATCTCCCAAATATAGCCAGCAAGATCAATTTGAGAATCATACCCTTTTCCAGCCAAGGGTTGATCGAATACCTACTTTTCGCGAGGGTTTTCTTTCTCTGCCTCGCTCGCCTTGGTCACTGCCTTATCCTCAATGAAATAAAAGTACTTAATTACCTTCGAATAGGTACACTTGTTCTACGTCACCATACAATCTTTCATAACTACCTATAACTCAGCCATTAACACCTTCTCCTTATTAGAAGCAATTTCCTTAAAGAACGTGTTAAAACCTGTCGCCTCTAACCCCAATGGCTCACAAACATCTGCAAGGGTAATGGTAAACTCACCCCAATAGGTCACAAAGGTGTGTGACCTATGACTCCAGCGGGACACGAGTAACTCCAGGGCGGTATTATTCTTTGCGAGGGTGAGGTCACCCATCCAACTGGTGCATGATAAACCAATCGGAGCAAGCTGTACAGAGAATTTGGAATGTAAATGGTTGGTCCAAGGACCTAAACCTTCACAGGCACCCGAGGAGGACTCAAATTACACCTTTGAGAATGGGAAATCACCTCGTTCAACACGAAATCTGGTGACAGTGGTAGTAGGTATGTAGACGAAGTCCTCAACATCATCACCTTCCTCTATCAGTAACTTTTGCATTTTCCACCGACTTTAGTTCATCAGGGAAACTTTCAACAGTAGGCCAAAAACGATCGAGTTCCCCAAAGTATGGGGCACACCAGTAATGCACCCACTGGTTCTGGCGTGCCTGAGTATTGAGGGAAGCACCCCTAGTAGATTAGGTCCTCTTTACAATGGGTTCCATAAAGGAAGTTTAGAAAGAGAAAGAAAGAGAGTAAGTTAAAAGATAGGAAGCTAAAGGGAAAGACAAAAGTTTACTCTCACAAAAGCTCACTTTGAAAACGAAAACCTAAGGGTGGAAATGTGAGATGAAGGTATACCCCTTTTACACGGGCAATGCAAGCCCAAACAGACGAAAGAAGGCGATGCTTGGAGAAACGTAATAATGATCGAATTAACTTGCGTGACCAACACGCACGCATAATGACGAAGTTTAAGAGTTTCAATGATGGCGTTTCAGGAAGCTACGCGTGAATGATATTGTGTAGGGAACACATGCTTACCCCGATGCCATCACGTGTTACACACAGAAGCACAAACGACAGCCTCATTAAATGAGACATCCTTGGAGTCTTTTCAATCTTGGGGGAGATGAAAAGCTTTGAGGGAAATTTAAATAAACCCCTTCACATCTGGCAAGGTATCTTCCACACGCAATCATGAAGCCCCATTAAAAGAAAAAGATGTTACCAAAAATATTAGAAGATATTTAAAGCAGAGGAGGCAATCCGAAAGGCAGAGCAATATATAGCTCCTCCATTACTAACAACTTGTCGTTTCTTATAAATCAAGTGCCCAGGGAAATTAGATACTTGTTGCAGGAAAAGATTGAAGACCAACGAAGGGTTTCGTACATATATTTCTTCACGCAATAATTAATATCACTAAAAAGGGGCAAATATAGGGTGAGTCCCCACCAAAGAATGATTAACTTAGTTAATCCATTATTTGACAAATAAAGAAGGAAGGTAAATATCGCCTGAGAGAGTTCTCTCGAAGGACCTACCTCGAAGATTCTCCACAGACGTGACTCGAAGGATCTCTTTCGAAGAACCTCTCTCGAAGACTCTCCACGGACATAGTTTGAAGAATCCAACTCGTAGATCAAAGTCAATCGAATGATAATATCTTGTAATATGAAAGACAATGAATTGTATCATGTACTTTATCTTATGTTATATGTTGAGTGAGGTTGTTTTGTACTCATGAGGGACCATGCCTGGAAGGGCATGGGATGGCTAACATGCCCTATTGAACAACCTCCTCATGGACACCTCGCAAGGACATGGTTTGAAGGATTGGAAGCAAGGCAATGTTGGGAATACTGTTACCAACCCTCTTGTCACACTTAGGAAAAAAATCATTTAGTATATATGGGTGCTCGAGCCACCTACAACCGAGCAACCAAAACTTCCACTCATTCGAGCGAACCTCCTAGAAGTACCTTGTAAGAACATATTTTTATAAATGCCACAATTAATTATGTCGTATACCATTATAACCGTCAAAGAAGTTCAAGAGAAATCTACATCAAGACGGATCCAAATATATCAAGGTTCTTCATCAAAAAGCCTCTGCAAAGTTTACTCTGGTAAGGTTATGTTTTAAATACCTTAACTTTGCACTTAGAGCTTTGGGATATTTTTACAAAATATTTTCTAAATGTTGGAGTAGACTTTTTTCGTCAAAATTTGAGAATGAGTAATTTTTCTAAGTCCTGTAGCGTTCCTCGATTTTGATGCTCAAGTCATTCAAGCGAGATCCCATCTCGTTCGAACGACATTGAGATGTTGCGAGATGTCGTTCAAATGACACATGTCCTTCTTTCGAGCGAGATCCCATTTTCGTTCTAACAACCGAGGCGACGTAATTTTCTATAAATATTCATTAAATGGTTTCATTTTCATTAAGAAGTCCTAGCGTTTTGAAAGACAGAAAACTGCGAATCTGTAGAATTCTTTTTGACTTCTTCTTTTAGGGTTTTTATTTTCAATTCACAAAAATCCCATATGCTTTGGTGAATTGTTTTGGTGTTCAAGAACACACTTTGCTTTTGATCATTCTTTATGGGGAGAACTCTACAACCGAAGAGCTGCGTACTATTGTGGAGGGAGTCCTTGTGAAGATCTTAGACTGCGTGTCTGGACTGCGCATCCGTGTGGTATAGCTGCGTGTGAACCACTGCTGATTTCTAGCCATTACTTTGATGGTTTGACGAAGGCACCGTGCATTACTCTTGTGGGAGAAAACAAGATGGTATGTAAGTCAATGGTCTTGTAAACTTGTTAGAGTTTTAGAAATAAACGATTTTGCCCTTCGAGGATTTCTCTTGAAATTTTGTGTCGCATGCGATATCTTATTTGGTTTCATACGTAGTTGCATGTTTAGGGGCTAAATTAATTTGGTTTAAAAATAGACTTTAATTAAATAAGTGTTCCAAATTAGAAATTTGTGAATTAATCGGTATCACACACCGTCATATTTTACATACCTTAACCTTGCAACTTTGGCTTAAAGATAGTTCTTTACCAATAAACAGAAAGATAAACACTCGAGCTACCTAGCAGATGAGTAGCCTCAAACTAAACACCATCTTGTTTGACTAATGTGACCACACACCTAGTGGGGTCACTATTCACCCACTTTCTAACGTCATCACGACTGATATTTAGGGACTCAAAATTACAACACTCAAGTGGTTTTATCCTTATGATGATAGGCCTAGTCTACCTAATTTGACCCCTCAACCGTTCTGAGATAAGCCCCTAAGATTCCACATCACGTCCCTCATTAAATGCCCACCATGCCTCTAACTGGTAAAGCAGATTCTCGCCAAATTATGAAATCCCATGCATTTAATGCAATATCTCCCACATTAATGAGGGGGTACTTGTGCATTTAATACGGTTAATCACATTGAATACCAGCAAGGTTACTCGAGTAACCTTTCTTTTAGTATAAAGAGACCAACTAAATAGTTTACAGAGATACATTTTTCCGCACTTAAAATTGTGGCCCAACTTTTCTTCATATAAAAGAGCTACCGTGAGGACATTACTCCCATAACCATTTAATATTATTGAGCATTAACTGAACTTGAAGTTACTGCCTTGCCTTTATTGTGCCCAAAGTGCTTGCTCTTTCTCCCTCCGACGAGGCTGCCTGCTGGTCCCCTCTATTTATTGTACATGTTACGTATTTATGGTGCATATACATCACTTAATATAGGTCCGAATATTGAATACCATTACCCATTATTCACCTGTGCTCATTGCCATTATTTAATACTATACAGAATTTTAATCCTAATCTTGATAAGGGGTTATGCCTCACTTAATACAAACTGTATTCCAAGAACCCACATCTTACATTTGGCGAATCTGCTGGGGAGGTATTCTCTTTTGAAAAGATGCCAGAGGATAACACCACCAGGATCATTGACTTTGATGCCAGACAGCGTGAGGAGGAGGCAGATCTTTCCATATTACTTGAGGGAATGAGAGTAGCATGAACGAAGCCTAGTGCCTTCGTTGTCGGTGTGATGGAAACTACAGGTGTACGGAGAGGAATAGGCCCATAACAAATTGAGCCTAGTGCTTCAGGACGCTACCAGTAGGAATACCTGCTCCTACTGTTATAGGAGGTGTTGTTACGCCCACCTTCAACGGTGTTCTTCCCACTTACCCACCAGCCTTTGGTAACGTTCCTCCCACTACAGTCTTGCCTTTGACGATAGGGATAGTGATATAAGATCGGGGAATGACTTCAGAAACTCAGGCCACAACTAGTGGAACAGAGAAAAATAGACCACCCACTCCAGCGACGCCAACGATGATGACAGTGCTTCCAGCCGGCCAGTTCTTCACATAACCCAATCTCGATGCAGGGATGCCACCTAGCTAGATGAAATACTTGACAACATGAGTTCGGTCATATACTCAATTGCATACAAGCTCATTTAGGAACAATGGAACCTACTCTTAGAAAGTCATTGAGGTTTGATCTGATAAATTCACTTCCAACAGGCATATGGAAGACTCCATCAAAATCTTACTTTACCACTGATAAATGGATTTAAGGTAGGATGATATTCCCCTCTTCCTCACATCATCCACACAGTATTAATTAATTTAGGCAATAATAATAATAATAATAATCTATCTCGGTTGATCAGGACAGGCTAATAAATTCCCCCATCCAACTCATACTACGTCTTCGGTAACATAAATCAACATCAGGAAGCTACCTCATTGGTAGAATAAAAAAATGACAATGCGACCGAAACTTACGAAGACTTTCTCACAGACTGCTTCGACCAACTCCTAATCAATGAAAATTAACCATGACGAGAGGTTGGAGTTGAATTTCCCCTTAAACCCCAAGTTTGGGAAATAATGAATCGGTGGAACCAAGCTCACGATAAAGGACTAGGGAACCAAGATCAAGGTAATTCCTCCCATGAAGCTACCTCATCAGGAACATAAATTTAAACCATGGTACATGGCCTCTCTTGAAGAAACTGATCACATTAAAAAACACAAACATTGGGTTAGGAAAAGGAAGAAAAAAGTGTGAACAATCGACTGTCTGTGGATAGAATCGTCATATGGGGATTGCTAATATTAGTCTTCAACGGCACGAGGGAACTTCGACACCCTAACATCAACGTATACAATTTCATCCAATCGTAAAGGTGGGATAACATTACCCAAGATCTATAAGATGACATTTGTGTGTCCCTCACCCTATACCTTATCACCTTAGATGTTCCTTCCTCACCTGATTACGAGCCCATGGAAGACCTATTTGACCCATATAGAGAACATAACTTACTCCTTCGCTATTTAGCATTTGACTTATTTATCTTGGGAACGCCCCTATGGATTTATCATCATACGTAATGGGACATAATTATGAAATTATGTACATGGACGCAACCCTCATTATCAACATCATAGAGCTGGAGCAAGAAATGACTAACCGAGAGCACTCGCCACCTCAAGGTCCACCAATACGGAGATACTCATACACTTGCAAGCATGAAATGGCCATCTTTACCCGGCACTGTGAGAGTGAAGGAAAATTTAATAGGCTCTCATTATTCATATAAACTTTGTTCTTTGTAAGGTTTATCTCACCTTGGGGACTAGGGAACAGAGAATAATAGTATTACTATGGCGACAATCGTCAATATTATATGAGATATCAACCCAGACTAATTTAAAATATTATTTAATTCGAAAGACGCTGATAAATTAATTTCTGATGATGAAATATAGTACACCAAACATAATTTATAGACTCAACATAATCTTCCTCTAGTGGAGACTACCCTAACGACAAATATGTACTTGAAATAGTGGTTGAAATTAACATCCCACTACCCAAACCTAACATTGACATCTTATGGATCGACAACCCCACTCTTAAAGCCCTCTTCTAGGCAAAAATTAGGATACCGACCAATACATAAATTATCCCCACCCTCGAATGGTCCCAAGTGAATTCTTGGATTTATTTTTGCCTAAAAAAAACTAGTTGCATTATTAGAACCCCTCATCTAACTAAAGAAAGAAGATAAAGAGCTCGAGACAGAACATTTTCTCTCCCAGAAATAGGAAGTAGATTTGTTGTCTCACTCCGAGAGACACTCTAGACCTCTGTCCCTCGTAGACAAAGGGAAATATCCCACTAAAGAGCCCCTCTCAGACTCTGATTATGAGATAATAGAAGTATAGGAGAAACTCCAGAGAATATTGGCCAACATCACTATATGGGAATTGTTATAAACCTCTCCTGAACATAAAGAAGCTCTTATTCAACAAATTTCTCATGCATTCATACCTCGAGACCTATCTCCCATTGATATATCAACCAATATCGACTCAATCACCATAAAATGTTTCACCAAGTTCTTCGATGAGGAGTTACCTATTTAAGTTGGCAATCGCCTTACACATTGCACATAACTATTGAGGTATAGGGCCATATAGTCCCATTGGTCTTATTTGACAAATGCTACACCATCAATGTATGGATCTTATGTATCTCCATTGGGTTAGGCTAATTAGTCATAAAATTGCACCCTTCCACCACGACCATCAAGGCATGTGATAACACATGTCGAGAAGTCCAAGGGACAACAACCCTTACTCTCATTACAGGACTTATCAAATCTTATGTCGAGTTCCAAGTACTAGATATCTCAACCATCTTTACCTTATACTCAAACGGGCCTATATCCACCCCATGCGGATCTTCATTCCCTCCTCCAAATAAATTATAAATTCCCATTTGACAATGAGGACATCATTGTAAAATGAGACAATGGGTGGAGGCCAACACAAGCACCACACCCGTACTATCCATCAATCACGACAATAAAGACCTCTGCCTCAATGACTTCTGAGTAGTCCTACTTATTCAACCCTTTGAATAAGATCTCATCATATATAACACTTCCGCTCAGATCATCCAAAAGATAGGATACGTGATTCGTATCGAATATTGCATTTAACTACCCTCGAACTTATGCATTTAAGCCCCCTCGGGTACCTTAATTCCTATATATATGCTCGTTAACTAGACAACCTCCATTTTATATTTTAACATTCTATATGAGGTATAATTGGGCTTTTGTAGGTATTTAGGTGCTTGTCGTGAAGTTTGATCGCTTTCCGAAAAAGTTCCATTGATTATTATAGCTTCGGGGGAATTTTAGTAATTTTAGTATTTGGGTTTTAATCCCGAACCCTTCACAGAAGTTGAATCCCTTCGATTTATCTTTGCGTTGCCACCGGCGGTGCATGATTTTGATGTATAATGAAGGAGTTATGGAATTTTAAGTATGTTTTTTTATTTCAAATTCACACTCAAGGGCACATTCAAGGGAATTTTAGTCATTTCATATTTTGGTTTTTTGGCCTAATGTCTATTGAATGTTATATCCCTCTGAGTTATCTTCGTGTGGACTCCGACCTTGCCTAATTTCGAGTTATAACGAAGAAGTTACTGCATTTTTCGTAAAGTTGGATAAAGCTGCATAATTACAGACCTGTAGGGGCGAATCGATTCTCCCAAGGGCAAATTGATTCGCCTTGCGCAGAAAGTTTGTAAATTTTTAATTTTAAGTTGATTTTTGGTGGTGTATTTAATGGTAAACCTTCTTTTAAGTTGAGATGTCATTTTTAGACTCAGGAGATTTTTATTTTAGGTTAGAGATAGGGGATTCTTGGATGGAGCTTCTCTTCCTAGGGTTTGCTCCCATTTGGGTATTGTAAGCACTATTCATCATCTCCTCCATTAATATAGTTTGTATTTCTTATTTTCTTGCTTTGTTAATTAGTTTTCTTGCTTTCTAGTGTAGATTTACATGCTTTCTAATTAGTTTACATGCTTTGTTAATTAGGGTTAGTTTCCTGAAATCAATTCATGACTTTTATCATGTCTTCTAGCTAGTGTAAATTAGGTTTTGTCAATTGAACTCACCGAGGGTTAACGAGTTGCTTTGCTTTGGTGATGAATTTTATCTGCTTAATTCGATTGGGTTGGCCTAGTTATTACACCTAGGAGACTTAACGGGGTATATCACATATGCCCCATATTTACGACCTTGCGTGTACAATTTTTGGGGTATTTGTTGACACCAAAATCATATTACTCTTTTATGCGAATTTAGGGGTGTGACAACTTTTGATTTAATTAATTGATGAAATGAGACGCAATCTTAATAAATGTGTAGAACCATGTAACCATTTATACGAATTAACTCGAGGTAAGGGATATCCGACGAAACCTATAGTTTTAATTCATTTTGTTAATTTAGTTTAAATACACTCATGCCTAGTTTATTTTTCTTTCTTTTTAGTTAGCAAAATACCTTTTACACTTTTATTTTAGAATTATTAAATTAATAAATTCTAGCAACTTATCTTTGTGGACTTTTCGATACCTGGACTTGGCCGCTATACTCCCTTAAAAGAGTGTAGTCAATAGTTTAGGTTTTTGTATTGAGGAGGTGAACAGAAAACAACGATCGGCGTCTTGACACGCGCTACTTTTCACCCTCAATCAAAATGGTGCCGTTGCCGGGGACTTGATGTTTTAGAATTTATTTGATTTGATGTTTCATAATATTTTCTTTCTATTTGTATTTTTTGCGTAACATTTTTGTAGGACTCTTACATTTGAGCGCCAAGAATGCTTGAATTTCTTTGATCGTGCATATCTTTGTGGAATTTGCCATCTCGAGCCTTTGTTGGGATAAGCATGCCTTATTCCAATTTTTCTGGTAATCGTAATGATAATTCTCAAAATTCTCGTAAACCTATGACTTTTGGTCAATACTTACAAGCCCAAAAAATTGCAACATCTAAAATGACAGTGGGTGAATATTACGAAAGTCAAAGTTTGGATTACAGAAATTTTGGGAATGATAATTTTGATTTTGGGTCGCAAGATCCTTATAATAAGAATTTTAAAACAGATTGCAGTAGCTTTCAAAATTCTTATGTTAATGATTTTGAGTGTAGTTCCGATAATGACTTGCAAGTTTTGCATTTTCAAGAATCCTCACCTCGGCCTATAACTTTCGATGAGGGCTTACGCCTGCTTAAAAATGAGAGAATTGAAAATCGTTATTGGGAAGAAAATTATTTGTGGGAGCATGAATTGGATTTATTATTTGTAACACCCCGCGCGCCTGGAGAGACATGCGGCGTGCTATTACGATAAAACTAACTAAATCCACAATATAAACAAGGTATAGAGCATCTAAGAATCCCACAATAAAAGAGAATCCACTAATCTCAATTATTCAAATTTATACAACAATATTCTCTCAATTAAAACAACTAAAGTAAATCTCCAATGCTCTGTACATCAAAATAAATAAATACAAGTCTTCCATATTGTATTCTCGAATAGTTTTTCCAAATATCCAAGCTAAAATTATCTCAATTGATCCATAGCACTCAAATTCGTGCTCACCTACCAACTAAGAAAAAAGATGGGAAAGTACACAATACGACAGGAAAGATGTTCAACAAATATATTAGCCGTGAATAAAACGTAACAACACGAGTACTGATATTCAAATTAATCTCATAAGCATTTATCAATAAATTTCTCAACAACACATCAATGGGTCACCAGGCCTTAACCAATCCGCATAGACTTTATCAAGCCATAGCCCGGGAAGCAGGAATTTTGGCGGATGGTTCCCAACATCCATGCCATATTAAAATCTCATGACAACGGTCTCAACAACAATATAATGATGCCACATGAATCAAAATAATTCAACAATTATTTCTCCAGATTTCAAAGAATTTAACAATTCAAATATGAGTTCAATTAAACATGAAATCAACGGAATAACTCTCGAGAGGTTTAAAGAGCATATTGTGTAAAACCCCATACCTCAAAATTATCACATGAATCATCACATAAATTCAGCTTCAAAATTTGATCGCACCATCACGTTCCTCTCGCAAAAATAATCAAATCATGTTCTAGCCCCAACACGAGATAACCTCAAATAGGCCTATTTTAAAAATCCAGAAAAATCAGATTAAAAAATTATTCGAATTGCCAATCTGACTTTAGATTTGAATTCTAGACGAAAAATTGAGTCAGGTATGTGTTTTGAGTTTTTTTCAGATGTCATTCGAATGCACTAAAAAAGAAGATCTAAACATTCCAAATTAGCTCTTCTCATTCCACTCGTTTTTGCCTCTTTGAATTTCGTTTTTGGCCTCTCTTTTTCATCTTACTTTCCTTATAATCACCCATAATATTCCTTATATAGCCCCTCTCTCAAACCCTAGCTTAGAGCCTAAGCTAATGCATATTACTATATTACCCTTTAATTCAAAATAGTCAACTTTACATATTAAACCGTTACAAAATTTCCAAAAGCCAATTAAATTTGAATTTAAATATTCGATTCATTTCAAATAAAAATAAATATAATATCAATATCCCGATTAAGAAAGTAATAATATTATCAAAATCTTATACAATATTTATAAATAAATCCCTCAAAATTACCGGATATTACATTATTTTAATCCCACAACGATTTTTCTTCCGAGACTTATGAAGTCGAAGAATGTTTTGAACCAAATGAGGAATCACGGCCTAGTTTGGAACAAATCATTCTTGACTTGACCCATGGTATAGTAGAGATTGAAAATGAGGAAGAAATGGGCGTAGTATCCATTTGCAATGAACTCATTTCTTTTTTGATTCTCAAAGAAGCAAGTTTCATTGCAAATGGTCCTATTTCCTTCAAAATTCAACCTTCAAGTGATGATAACTCATCTCTTAAGATTGAATTTCTTTAGTTCCCATCTTTATTATATACTATCACACTGATGCTAGTACCCGATGAATCTTTTCCAAACTTTATAGTTTCAAACCTTTTCACCGATGAGGAGTACTCGCTCGAATCGCCTTCCATGAAGGTATCTTTTACCTCAAGTGCACCCCCTCACATTCCAACTTTAAACTCTTTTTGAGATAATTCTATTATTCTTGGCCCCCTTGTGTATTTGTTACTCGTCTTATCCAAATCCCCTATCCTCCCGGTAAAATTTTTAATTGGGGATGGTTCATTTCTTACACCTTACATATGCCTTCCGTTGTTCAAATAGAATTCCTATTTTTTGGGAGGCATGCATGAGGGGGAGGGTCCATCGTGGATCTTCCAAAGTCAAATTGTAGTTTGGTTGGACCCTCAAAAATTTCAACTTCTAGTGTATAGTTAGTTAGAAGTTAAAATTGTAGGTTGTAAATAGTTAGTTTATTTTTCTTCTTACTTATAGTTTAGTGTAATTAGTTAAAGTTTTATTTCTTTTTTTTTATGCTTTGGTACAAATATGTTTTGTAGAATGATTGGACTTGTACTTTCAAGAGATCGCTCCATTTTTGGGTAATATTGCTATTTTCCTCTCTTTAACTTGGTTCTTAATTGATAATGAGGACAATGTCAGGTTTTAAGTTAGGGGGTGTGGAATATTCTATCCATTCATTCGTAGTTTCTTTTCTTTGATTACATGTTATTTCCAAGCATACTTTTCTTGTAAAAATTAAAAATTCCAAAAAGATTTTCTTTATTTTTTCTCCTTTTATTGGGCATTTTGCCTTTGTTTTCGATGATAAATTTCAATAATTGCCCGATCCAATAGACAACTCAATGATGCATGTTCTCGATTTTAGAAGTTATTAGACTTTAGTCGTCAAATTATTGATATTATGAATAACTTCATGAATTAAAATTTAATCCCATGAGCATATGCACTTTTCTTGCTCTATTGATTTGGTTTAAGATTTTTATAACTCGATTATCTTTTTTTGCATTGCATATACTTACACCGAGTGAGCTTTGTGCTTCTCGTCGTTTGTGAGTGTTTAGACTTCTGTTTCCTCTTTGAAAACGTTACATTCATTGGTAATCTCACTATTCTTTCATTTTTCATTCATTAATTGAGTTCATATATGAAATGTATTACTTGAGCATGATTTTCAAAGTTTATTTTGGCTCGAGAATTGCGTAAACTTTAGAAAATGATCATAGGCAATCTTTGTTATATTACCCATATTAGCCTTGACCTCACCTTATATGTTTTTCCTAGTCAACCCCTTTGAGCCTAAATATAGCCTTTCGTTTCACAATTCGAAATCCCATAACCAACTCCACATTGGAGTTTTAAACCATACTTATTACCTTACATTCCTTTATTTGGAATGTTACATGGGATTGAATGATGATATTGTCTTGCGGTTTCAATTTAGGCATGTGAGAGTGAGAAAAGTAAAGAAAAGAAAGAAGTGAAAAAGAAAATAAAATAAAAAGCAAAAGAAAAGAAAAGAAAACATGAGAAAAAGAAGAAAAGAAAAAGAAAGAGAAATTTGTATTTGTTGTGTGTATAGTTCAATAATCTTTGATTGCTCTCCAATTGTTATATTTAATGCTTGTTTGGAACTTGTTTTCCAATTTTAAAATTTCCCGCATTTTTCCATTATCCGGAGTTATCATTTCCGAAAACTTTGAATTAGTATATACATATCCTTCATTTCATACCCTAGCCTAGCCTACATTATAATCCTATCAAGTCCTATGTGATCTTAGGGCGAATTTAATTTAAAGTTAAAATCTGTGAAAATGCATTTCGCCTCCTTTAATGAGCGGTATCTTTCATTGAGATTACAATTTTTCATTTATACATAGCGTTCTTCATTTGTGACATGTGTGAGGCCTACTTTCCATTTACATTTAAACTGTATGCCCGTGTATTCCCTCCCGCTCGTAGGGATTTTATTTGTTCAGTGTAATACCCGATGAGGATCGAATTATATGCACACTTTATGTTTATCTGGTTTATTTAGGTTTTTTCCATATCAGACTTTACATGTTCTCTCTCCCCCTCTCACATTTTAAGGTTTCAATTCAATGAGGTGCATTCTATAATGTTTAATGAATTGGACATTCATTTGAATTTGTTCATTATGCTAATAATGTGTATGAAATTCTTTTCGATATTATTGGGCTTGTCGCATGTTGGGTTGGGCATATTTTGAGGAAACTACTTGATGTTTGTGGGTTTCATCCCTGAAAACCCTTACGAGACGACACTCATCCACTAGGGTAACCTAGGGGTTTAACGGCTTATTGCATATGCTGAATGCAATCGTTCGCCCCCGAAAGTGGATTTTAACTCTTTTGTACATATCTCCTTTTTTGTGGTTTGCATGGTGTTCTTCTTGCTTTGAACTTCATTGCTAGGTACAAGCGATGTGTAAGTGAGGGGGTGTGATTCGTATCGAATATTGCATTTAATTACCCTCGAACTTATGAATTTTAGCTCCATTGGGTACCTTAAATCCTATATATATGCTCATTAACCAGACAACCTCCATTTTATATGTTAACATGCTATATGAGGTATACTTGGGCGTTTTTAGGTATTTAGGTGCTTGGCGTGAAGTTTGATCGCTTTTGGAAAAAGTTTCGTTGATTATTGCCGCTTCGGGAGCATTTTAGTAATTTCAGTATTTGGGTTTTAATCCCGAACCCTGCACAGAAGTTGAAGCCCTTTGATTTATCTTCGCGTGGCCACCGGCGGTGCATGATTTCGATGTATAATGAAGGAGTTATGACATTTTTAGGATGTTTTTACTTCAAATTAACACTCAAGAGCACATTCAAGGGAATTTTAGTCATTTCATATTTTTGTTTTTTTACTTCAAATTCACACCCAGGGGCAAATCGATTCACCTTGCGCTGAAAGTCCGCAAATTTGTAATTTTAAGTTGATTTTTGGAGGGGTTTTTATTGGTAAACCTTCTTTTAAGTTGAGATATCATTTTTAGACTTAGGAGGTTTTTATTTTAGGTTAGAGATAGGGGATTCTTGGGTGGAGCTTCTCTTACTAGGGTTTTCTCCCATTTGGGTATTGTAAGCACTATTCATCATCTCCTCCATTAATATAGCTTGTATTTCTTATTTTCGTGCTTCTTTCTTTCTAGTGTAGATTTACTTGATTTTGTACTTGCTTTCTAATTAGTTTACTTGCCTTGTTAATTAGGGTTTGTTTCTTGAAATTAATTCATGCTTTTTATCATGCCTTCTAGCTAGTGTAAATTAAGTTGTGTCGATTGAACTCACCAAGGGTTAACGAGTTTCTTTGCTTTGGTGATGGATTTTATCCGCTTAATTCGATTGGGTTGGCATAGTTATTACGCCTAGGAGACTGAATGGGGTATATCACGTATGCCCCGTATTTACGACCTTGCGTGTGCAATTTTTTGGGTATTTTATGTGAATTTAGGGTGTGACAACTCTTTTATTTTAGAAGTATTAATTTAATAAATTCTAGCAACTTGTCTCTGTGGATTTTTCGATACCCGAACTTGGCTGCTATACTCCCTTAAAAGAGTGTAGTCAATAGTTTAGGTTTTTGTATGGAGGAGGTGAATGGAAAATAACGATCGGTGTCTTGACATGCGCTACTTTTCACCCTCAATCAATACATGTTGAGATTTGTATTGGCAAATGACCAATAGGATTTCGCAAGGCCTACATTATAGTCCCACAAAGTCAACACAGGCATAGGGTACTCCGTCGATATGAATCACTAACGCTCTAAATATTCACACTATGGTTGGAAAGATCAATTCCATCTACAAGCATAAGACTTCCCCTACTATGGCCTCCCCACACCTAGTAGGGCAAGTAGAAAAATACCTTGGTATGGAGATCTTCTATGAGGAAGGGTTATATAAAATTATGGAAATGTCCATGAACTCAACTGTGATTATCTTAACGTTGCTTATAATACAAAGACCAATAGGGAAGTTAAAGTCCCAGAACCTGATTGGGAGATACATTCTTTCTTCTCAAAATATAACTCTCTTCTTTCCATAGTAAACACCTAACACTTGGTATGAAACCTCAACCCTCAGAACAACCCAAGGGAAAAGAGGTGACTGGTCAGCATCCTCAAGATCGACCTTTACCTTTGGGTACTACATGCCAAATATTTTCAAATCCCTCCTTAAGATGAACCCATAAGCATTCTTTCCCACCCCCATAGGATCAACTATGGAAGAAAGAATACCACCATCACTTATTGCAAACCTTTTCCCAGGCAATCCTCTACTCTGATCCCATACTGAACATTACCAAGGAAACAAATGAGCCTCCCAAAGAGCATAACTGAGCCCAATATACCCTGCCCGCCCCAACTAAAACTTAGGCCAAACCACCTTCTTGCCAAAGACCATTCCGGTGATCTTATACTAGAATCTTATCAGCCTCATCACGCGAAACATAGGATATGCACCACTAAACAACTAAACATCTGCCAAAAACTACCCTTTTTAAATCACACGGAGTTTTAATTGGCTCAATTTTATAACAATAGTCCTAAATACACTCAGATCATTGCATTCACTAAACATATTCTTAAAAATATATTTAAAAGAATTCAAAAAAAAAATTCTAATTTTAAAACCCTAATTTGAATTTTGGTTAAAATATTCATTGTTTTTGTATTAATATACCCTATATGTATTTTGTTCTCAAATATTTTTTTATATTATATATTTCATGGTTTCATAATTTTTCAAATTATTAAAATTAATGTTCAAAGTATCTCTGATTCTCAGAATTTTATAATGCTAAAATAAACATTTAAAAGAAACAAAATTATACGTTTGTTTTGTTTCTTAATTAATTCAGAAGACAATAAAAACAACAATGTTTAGTAATCTTAGGGGTCGTTTTGTGTCAATCCAAGTGATTATCGTCGGACCAATCAGAAAAGGGCGTTTGGCCCACGTGATTTGACCATGCGTGAGCCTTAGGGCATGGCTGACTTGATTGTTAGTTGTCTCAACTATTTTTACCCTTACGCCCTCCACAGTGTTATTGTAAATGTCGTATGTGCCCTTGTCGACCTCTCTTTTCTGCGATGGTTGTCTTACCCTTTGAATCCCTTGGCTCTTTACTTCTCTGCCATTCTTTATTGAGGATTTACCAAATTACCCGGGGCATTCCTCAACCTCTATAAATAGAGGTCTTGGGACTGAGTTTTAAATGTCGAAAAAAATTGTTAAACCTAAGCTAAATGTTGCCAAATTTTCTTAAGACCTATCTCTGCCGAAAACTTGTTCAAATCGTATCTGTTTAAGAGATTTTCCCTTTACCTTTTTTTCTAAACACCTTTTTATCCTACGAATATTATATATGAGGTTGAGTGTTAAGATATTATTTGGGTTTGGAAACTTGAGAGTTTTTAATTTTGAGGGTTTGGATCATTTGAAAGTTTTTAAAGCTTTTTGGGATTGTTCATTTGAATGCCTTTTGAAGCTTTCTGGGTCGGATCTTTTAAAGGTTGTGGAGCTCATCATATCTTCTACTGTTTGGCCTTTCTAATCTTCGTTAGGGTATATCTTCTAACTTCTCCTTATACATGCAACACATATATATATTATGTTTAGTAGATCTATTTTATAAACTAAATCTGCTTTTGAAACTGTTAAACACTTTAAAAACACGATTTGATTTGTTCTTTTTAGATTTATGTAGATCTTTTTGTGTTATATAAAAACTCGTGATCTAAACCTTTTAATACACAAAACTAACCTTTTGTTCTCACACAATTGAAACTTCAAATCCTAAATCAAAGATTCTTTTTATCTAGTCTTTAGATTTGATCTTCCAACCTTCTGTGAAAACTAAAAATTACTAAAACTTATTTTTTTTTGTTGCATCGTCACTGATACTCTTTTCTTAAGTGTGCAGTTGTATGTGTACTACTAAGTCTATTGTTTGTGTTGTTTGGTATATTTCAATAGTTGTGGGGTTATTTAGTTTTAGCCTTGCTGTACTGGGTGTATTGACTCTACTTATTCATTTACACATTGTAAATTATAATTTGTACTCGAACTATTGTTGTAGTGTACTTGTGGTGTGTGTGGTCTTGGAACTAAAAGACCTGGTATTTTTCAGTATGCTGGTTTACTGGTTAAAAAAACTATTGCGTGCTAATACCCTTTTCATCTCATTCTGTTTTAACTTTAATTAATTTTTACTTGAACATCATACCAATTAGAACTAAATTTTTATTTATGTGTGTGTGTATTCAACCATTGAAGTTTCAAAGGTTTTTACCAAAGAGTTAAAAGAGCATTTTATCAATCTTAACACTGTTGTGTATTAGATTAGTTTCAATTTGTATCAAAGCAACATGATTACTTTGTTTTATAAAGTTTTTTATTTTACTCTTGAAAATCTTGAACTCTTTTAAAAATTATTTTAAATGGAAGATCAGAATGGTAGTTCTGTACGTCCTCCTATATTTTATGGTGCAAACTTTTCTTATTAGAAAGTAAGAATGATTGCACATATCCATCAGTTAGGAGATAATGTATGTGATATAGTTGAAAATGATTTTTTTATACCAACTAAAGTAATTGGTGAAGGCGATATTCAAATAACTGAAAGAAACCCTCTTTTCGAATGGATTAGAGGAGAACCTAAGTTCAGAATATAACAATAAAGGCATAAATGCTATTTTCCAAGAACTGGATGAGTCTGAGTTTAAAAGAATACCATCCAATACAACATCTAAGGCAGCCAGGGACATTTTAATGTCTACCCATGAGGGTGACACCAAGGTTAAAAAGGCGAAGTCACAATTATTAGTACAAATGTATGATACCATGTTTATGAAAGATGATGATTTTTATCTTAGGTTGTACTATATAGTTAATCAATCACATGCTGATTCTGAAATCTATGCTAAGGTACTTAGATCTTGACCTCATACTTTTGTTATGAATAAACATGTCATAAAGGAAATGGCCGACCCTAACATGATACTTGAATTATTATGTAGTAAAATTAAAACTTTTGAACTTGAAACTGCCTTAAGTGAAAATCAAAGAGGAAAAGAAAAAGCACACACACTACATAACCATTCTTAGTGTTTAAATCTAGTATTAACGGTCTTGCTTTTGTTACTTCCTAGTCTAATGTAGATGACTCTTCTGTTTCTCTTGAGTCATTAGATAATAAAGTTGCTTTGTGTCTAAACATTTTAAGAAATTTATTCGTTTAGGAACAATTTAGTTAGGCCACATAAAAAACAATATGAAAACAAATCTTTTGAAAAATATGACCATAGAAAATATTTAAGTCATATTCAGTGTAGAAAATGTAATGAATTTAATCATTATGCTAATAAATATTTTCAATGGAAAAAATGGAAATCTTCTAACAAGGACAATATATCTAAAACTTGGGATGATATTTTATTTTGTGAGATGATTCTAAATTATTCGTAGACTATTATGATTTACCTCTTGTAATTACTTCTTTATTTGTTCAGACTCCTATATATAATTATACCACTGCTACTATTTCTAAACCCCTTTATGGTTGTAATTCTAAGTATGATGATGAAGATGATGTGTACAATGAATCTTTTCTTAAAATTGAATCTTTTGATAGTGAATTTGATGATGATAACATACACTTTAAGAAACTTTATAAGTCCACTTAGAAAAATGTAAACATTTAGGCAAAGTCAATACTAAACTATTATCTAAAATTGATGTTCTCAATAATCAGATATGCCTAATTTTTTATGAATCTTCTATGCAAGTAGAAGAGATTGAGACTTAAAACATGATGTTAGAGAAAAACATTTGAAAAATAAATGAAAGTAGTCTTTTAATTACAACAACAACACAAAGCTGTCTTAAATGATTTTGATTAATTACAAACTAAACTAAAAGAAGCTTTGAACTAAGTAGTGCTTTCAATACATTTGGCATCAAGGTAAAACAACTTTTTAATTTTGGAAAGTATTCTTTTATTTATAAAGAAGGAATTAGTTTCAAAGGAAAAAAAATTAAATAAATTTTGTATCAACCAATGTAGACTGTATACTATCTTTAAAGGTTCGTACTATTTTACATTTTAAAAATAAAAACAAACTCAAGATCACAATACTGCTAAGCAAATATATCACTACAAGTTTTGTTATAAAATCGGTCATTTAGAATAATTCTGTTATAAACGGCTACATTAAAAAAAATGAGAAAAGTAATAGACCTAGTATACCTATTAAGGCTAAATCTGTTAAAAAAACCACACTACCTAAGCCAATGCCTTACAAGTCTAAAACACTTTTTTCAAAAACTAAGGCAGTTTGGATTAGGAAATAAGAATTGAGTTACTAACTGAAATATAATGTTATTGTATCAGCACTAAATGCCTCTTATAAAAACTCTCAGTGGTACCTTCATTCTTGTTGTTCTAGACATATGACTCGGGGCAAATCAAAATTTTCCTCTTTAAAAAATTTAGTTGGGGTAAATGTCACCTTTGGAGATGAAAAGATATTCTGAATCATAGGCAAGGGAACAATTAGAGGTGAAGGGCATCCTAGCTTGGATGAAGTCTTATTAGGACATAAAGCCAATTCATTACGTATAAGTCAATTTTCCTACACTAATCACACTTTTAGCTTTTCAAAAACATTGTGCAAAATTTGAAGTCTAGATAGAAAAATAATTCTTTGTGGTGAAAGAACACCTGATAATTATGCTGATGTTATTCAAGAAAACATTTTGAAATTATTGATCTACTAGGCTAAATGACTTAGACTTATGGCATGAGAGACCAAGACACATTAATTATGGTAATTTATTTGGATTGACTAGTTAACAATTAGTACCTTGTCTCCTAAAATACCCCAAATCAAACATTATGTTTGTGGACCATGTCAAATAAGAAGAAAGCATAAAGCCCCTCACAACAAAATCAAATATGCTATAACATTTCACCCTTTAGGATTACTACACACGAATTTAATGGGTTCCTCTAGGACTACTAGTATATGTAGTAACTTCTACATCATTCTCACTGTATATGAATTTTCTAGATTTACTTGTGTTGCATTTATGCAACAGAAAAATCAGATAATTTTTTAAAATTCTTAAGAATACTCTCAAGGATTGAGAATGAAAAGGATATTCAAGTAACTAGGATTCAAAGTGACAGGGGTGGAGATTTAAAGACATTGGTATAGTAGAGTATTGAATAGAAATGGGTATAAACATGAATTTAGTGCGCCTAAAACCCCTAAACAATACGGTATAGCTGAAAGAAAGAACCGAATCATACAAGAAATGGCTTGTGTCTTACTTCATGCTAAAAATTTACCAAAATACTTTTGGTTTGAGGCTACACAAATAACATGTCACATAATAAATCGAGTGTACTTGGAAAAACTCTAAACAAACATCATATGAAATTTGGTACAAAAAATAACGCAATTTGAAATATTTTAAGGTGTTTGGCAGTGAGTATTGTGTTTATAAGGATAGAGAACACTTGTCTAAAATTTACATTAGAGGTGAAAAAGCTATTTTTTTATGTTATTCACAAACAACAGTTCTTATTATGTGTTTGATCTCAAAATAAAAACTATAACAGAATCCATTAATGTTGTTGTGAATCATAGTGTTGCCTATCACTTGGAAGAAAGTGAGAATATTTTACCCATTGACAATTTTAAAAATGAATATTTACCCAAACAGTCAATAAGTAGTGATTTTGACTCTCTACCACCTGATGAACCCGATGTTCCTAACTGGGTTAATGCAAATCACCCTAATAAAAATATTGTAGGACATGTTAAAGACCCAATATGAACTAGATCTCTATTTGTTAATGCTTTATTTTTTTCTTACGTGTCTTTAATTGAACCAAAACAAGTAAGAGAAGTACTAATATATTAGTCGTGGTTGTTGTCAATAAAAGAAGAATTATGATAGTTTAGACTATATGATGTTTGGTATATAGTCTCACGTGTCCCGCTCGCACTAACATAATTGGAACCAAATGGATATTTAAAAATAAGTGTGACAAGTCTGGTAATTTCTTAAGAAATAAGGATAGGATAGTAATTTTTGATATAACTGTAGATGAAACCTTTGTTCTTGTAGCTAGACTAGAATCTGTTATACTTTTGCTTGCTTTTCATGCCATTTAAAATTCAAACTTTATTAAATGGACGAAAAATATGCATTTTTAAATGGAATTTTAAATGAAGAAGTGTATGTTGAACAACCTAAAGGTATTCTTGATTCTTTCTTTTCAAATCACGTATTTAGACTAAAAAATCCCTTTATAGTTTAAAATAGTCCCCTCATGCCTGGTGTGATGGGTTAGAATTTTTTTAGTGTAATATGGCTTTAATTGAGGGGGAGCCGACCTAACCATGTTCGTCAAACGTAACAAAAATTGTTTGCTAATTGCTCAAGTTTATGTTAATGACATAGTTTTTAGGTCCAATTCTCCCTTGTAAGTTGAAAATTTTGCTAACAAAATGAAATCAGAATTTCAAATATCTATGATGGAAGAACTCCAATTTTTCTTAGGTCTTCAAGTAGCTCAAAAATGCGATATCTTTATTTATTAATTTAAATATGCTACCGATTTAATCAAACACTTTAGTTTAACTACTACTAAGACTGCTAGAATACATATGAGTTCCTCTATCAAACTTTCAAAAGAATTATCTGGCAAAAAGATTTATGTCATGTTATATCATAGTATGATAGGCAACTTACTTTACTTAACTGGGAGTAGACTTGATATAATGCATAGTGTGAACTAGATATCAATGTGTACCTAAGGAATCCCACTTAAATGCCATAAAATGTATTATCAAATACATAAGTGAAATAATAAACTATGGTATTATGTACAAATTTGACATTAATTATAAGATAATCGGGTATACAAATGCTTACTGGGCAGGTTGTGCCATTGATAGTAAAAGTACATCCGGTGGCTATTTTTACTTAGGATGCAATCTTGTCTCATGACTATCTAAAGTAAAATTACGTCTCAATTTCATTAGGAGAAGCCGAATACATTGCTGATAGCAATTGTTGTACTCAACTTTTGTAGATGAAACAAATGTTAATTGACTATGGCTTAAATGAAATATCTCCCTTAATCTTATGTGACAATCATGGTGCTATTAGCATTTCAAAGAATCCCGTTTTCCATTCTAGAACAAAAGATATTAAAATAAGAGAACACTTTATTCGAGAATTGATTGAGAAAAAAGAAATTGGCATCGAATATCTTAACATTAAAGGTCAATTGGTATATCTTTTCATAAAACCTTTAGACAGTCATCATTTTGAAAGTCTCAGAATGTTTATTGGTATTTGTGCCCGCCTTATTTAAAATTTGTTATTATTGTATGTTAATACCTATTTCAACATAATATCTTGTTTTACTAACATCTTAGTAGGTTATTCCCTACCCTTTGTCCCTTTATGACAAATAAGGGGATAATTTGAGACTCTTTTTTTTTTATATTGAGGAGATTGCGACTCTCGCTGTTGTAATATGTGAGAATTTGTGAGGCTCTTGATTTTTTGTTGTATATATTGAGCCTCTTAGGACACACGATATTAGTTGAACAGTGTACTCTTCTTTTTAGGACACATATTATTAGTTGAATTATGTACTTCTCTTTTTAGGAATCTTGTTTATAGTTGAGTTATGTATTTGCGTATGTGAGACCTTTTTTTAAGTCTCAATTTGGTTTGTCCCAAAATTGGCCAAAGGGGGAGATTAAAAATACCCTTCCTAAATCCCACAGGGTTTGAATTGGCTCAATTTTATAACAAGTCCTAAATACACTCGGACCATTGCACACAGTAAACATATTCCCCAAAATATTTTTAACAAAATTTTTAAATTAATTTTCTAATTTTGAAACCCTAATTTGTATTTTAGTTAGTATTCCTTATTTTTGTATTAATACATCCTATATGTATTTTATACTCAAATATTTTTTATATTATATATTTCATGGTTTTGTAATTTTTCATATTTTAAAAATCAATGTTCATATTTTCAATGATTCTCTAGAATTTAAAAATGATGAAATAAACATTTAAAAGAAACAAAATTAAACATTTGTTTTATTTCTTTATTATTCCCGAAGAAAATAAAAATGACAGTGTTTAGTAGTCTTAGGGGTTATTTTGTGTCAATCCAAGTGATTGGCTTAGGATCATCAGAAGGGGGTATTTGGAACATGCGATTTGACCATACGTGAGCCTTGGTGTTTGACTGACTCGACTGTTGGCTATCTGGGCTATTTTTACCCTAATACCCTCCACAGTGCTATGGTAAATATTGCATGTGCCCTAATCAACCTCTCTTTTTTGCAATGTTTATCTTACCCTTTGAATTCCCTGGTAGTTTACCCTTCTACCCTTATTTGTTGAGGATTTACCAAGTTACCTGTGTAATTCCTTAGCTTCTAAAATAAAAGGCTTGGGGTATATATTTCTTCTCTTGTTTGGCATTTTTGATTTTCTTTGGGATATATCTTCCAACTTCTACTTAATCATGCAAAAACTATACAAAACCTATATATATATTTATATATAGAGAGAGAGAGGTTTCCTAACCGCTGCTTGAAGCCTTGTATCTTTCTTCCTCCCTTATTGGAGAACCTAGATTATGATCCCCAAATAACTTGGATTCTGGAGTGACATTGGTCTTGATCGAGGCCGCGTCCCAGCCTTTCTTAAAATTTGACTTTCGAATGAAATTTAATTGTTTCTTGTCCTGGGAAATAACCCCCACGTACCCATGATCAAAGGCCTCATCTATGGACACTTCGAAAACATGAGGATGATCCTCATTATCCTTCTTTAGCACATAACGCTCCTTCCTTAACTGATTAGGATTGGTCCTGAACTTGTCAACCTCCAAGTTGGTGAATCTCTTCTCATCCTCATACGCTATTTTAGAAGAGACCAAAGACTCTTTGAACTTGTCCAGTGCCTTCGTCATGTTATTGTTGGCCTTGACCAGATTAGAACCCCTCTAAAGCATGACAACAAAGTCTTCCACAAACTGAAAAGATAAAATCACAAGTCAACACAACGACCAAGATAGGGAAAGAATCAAATCAACGTGTGTTAAAGTTATCAAAGATAATGCCTCCGGAGTGTTATAAGAAAGTTGATCCGAGGTCAACCTGTCGACCTCCTCTCAGTCCCATGCCAGCAAGGCCCCACTCAAAAGATCAAGGGCCAAAGATGGGTTCTTGACCATCGACATAATTTGGTGGCCCTTCCCATGTTGGTGGAATCCACCCTCTTGGTGGGAATAACAACAGAAGAGGGAATGGTTTAAACCTTCTTCACTTTCTCTTTCTCAGGAGAATTAACCAGAATAATGAGCTCAGAAGGATTGACTCCTTCCCTTATTTTCGTGATCTTTACCTTTGGGGAGGAGGGGTGGTCGAAGTCATCCACAAGAGAGAGGTTCCTCTTCCTTAGATCCATGTCATACTCCTTAGCAGTTGGTATGGTATTCTCATTCATAGTCTCAAAACAAGATGTGGTGGAGGCTCTGAAAGAACCCTCACTTATTGAACGAATCGGTATATCAGGGATGGAATCCACAGGCCTAGTTTTAAGGCTGGACATGGAGTTGGTATACTCAAGCAAGAAGGATGTCAGCCTAATATGCTCTCCACCCGAAAAAAAGGCCTCCTTATCTTACAAACTTTAACAGGTTCTTCACGATTGAAATAAGAGAGCTCCTTATTCTTTGATCTAGCTCAACAAAAAAAACTAAAAAGCAAATGTTAGTGTCTATTTTAGCCAATTATTAACTAACAACGGCATAATTTGAAGAATAAGTATGGTGAACCTATTGTCCTCCCCCTGACAAGGCACAAAAACCCTCTACATGGTTCATCACCCTCAGGAATGGGTGGATGTTGCCAATTTTTGGCAGTAAATCCCTAACTCCAGTACCCCTTGTTAGAATCAGAAAGATTGATAACTAAAACCTTATTGATTTTCCTTGCATTCAAATAAAAGATGTTGCCAATCGTCTTTGACCACGAATAGCAGTATCTAAGTTTTTTAATCCCTGTTTGGGTTCTATGCAATTCATTTATTCTATGAATTCCATTAATAATCCTCCATGTGTTTTCAGAACACTAGGCATGAACGCCAAAGAAAAATTCACAAAATTCTGAGAAACGTTGAATAACGGGAAACTTTATACCCCCTCCAACCACTAGTATAGTGTTAATCCATTGTTCGCCTTCAATATTATATCAATTAACCAGAATATCAGTATATTCTACGGTTACCCAGTTAGGAATGAATACTTCTTCCTAAATTCCCTTAACATTGCTCATTCATGATGTATATGGCCATCCCCCCTCGAGATCCTCGCGGCGGGCGGGCGCGCGATGGATGGATCCTAGGTCCCACGTATCCCTCTCAAGAGCGCTTCGGCTGGCGTCATTTGGGTGAGGTGAAAAATTTAGAGAGATTAAAGTCGCCAGTCTATTTTACTCAAAACAGATAAAAGAAAAGGGGAAGCCATCCCGAAGGACAGCATCCAAAGACATACTGATGCATACGAAACCAAAATGATTCGAAAAGGGTCCGGATGCTAAGTTACGAAATAGGAAGGTGTTAGGCATCCATTCCGCCCTTTCGGTCTCTCATGGGTTTTTGTTATTTTCCTTTTATTTTCCCCGTGATGTGTGTGCGTGTGTATATATAGTGGAGATAGGAATCATCGACTTGTACCATAGAAGAGGTAAAGCGAGTCATCCGTAGGAAGGTACAAAAATATTAGAAAATAGGATTTATGCGATTATCCTTACGTTGATCGTTATGATGGAACAATAACGCATGTGGAATAATACAACACTAAGAACAAATATATGTATATATATAATATAAGAGAGTGGAGTTTAGAGAAGGTATAAAATGAGAGAAAAAGTAAAAATAGGACTCGAGTCTCGGGTTTTACCCCGAGACGCCTACGTAGCCTATAGAGGCATCAAAGTCCATGTAGTTCGCATGAAAAACAAGGGGTGGGGTTTATCCCATAAATATAAACGGGGGATTCTCTTATTTGTGTGTGTGTGTGTGTGTATAGAAAAAGTGTTTTAGTTATGAGAAAAGTGTAAGAAAAGTATGAGAATTCCCGTTTGGAATTTATGAGCAAACCCTTTTTTTTTTGTTTTTTTGGGTTCTTATTTATATGAAAATAAGAGATGTGCAATCATACTAAATAAAAAGTATATTAGGATGTGTGAGATGAGATAATAAAAGTGCTAAAGGTAAAACAAGTTATTGCAAATTTACGAGAATTTAAGGAAAGAGTTGAGAAAATTGGACCTTCTTGAAGATCTTGAGCTTGATCTTGAATGTCGAAGAGCATCCCTTAGACTTGGAGGATGATGGAGGGTAGTTAATTCACCAAGTTTGATGAAAAGGATGAGGAAAAGTGAAGGTTGGAAAGGGATTTGGGTGTGGAAATCACGCTGACTTCGAGAGAGGTTTTCTGAATTTCTGAGAGTGATATGTTTCTGATTTGGCTCTCCCTTGCAAGTGAGGTCAGTCCTCTTTTTTATAGGCCCAGGGAATTTCCAATCGGCATAGCCCTGTTCTTGCCAATCGTCAGGTGCGTTTAGGCACACTACCGATAGGTAGGGTCTGGGACCTGCCGTTTGGCAGTGTCTTTCAGGCCTTTTCAAAAAATCGGTCGCAGAACGCAAGCCGTTGATCAGAATTATGCACGGGGTGGATCATTGGTAAGGTAATTCAGAGACCTTCGAAAGTCCTTTGGACTTCTCCCGAGTTCGGGAGTTGACTTTGGGTCAAATATAGCTCGGAAGCATTCATTAATCCATTGGATGGGGAATCGTCAGACGCAAACGGATCGTTCGTCCGCATGGTATGTCAGAATCGCGCACAGGGAAGACTGTTAGAAAGGTTAGGAGATGTAATTTGACATTCCAAAGAGTTTGATCTGGTTCGGGGAGTTGACCCTGGTCAATCGGGCCCTGGAAGCATTCGGTGACCTCTCGAAGTAAAACGGATCGTTCGTTCGTATCGTAAGTCATAATCACACATGGGATGGATCATTGGAAAGGGATTTCAGTTACCTTCAAAGATTCATTCAGTCTCGATTGAGCTGAAGAGTTGACTTTGGTCAAATGGAGCCCAAGAGCGCCCAGTGGTCTCCAGATCAGATTTTTGGGGGAAAACAGGTCGTTCGTCCGCATGGTGAGTCGGAATCATGTACGTGACAGAGTTTTGGAAAGGGGATTCAGGGCCCTTTGAAGATTCATTCAGTCTCGATCGAGTTGAAGACTTTAACTTTTGGTCAAATGGAGCCTGAGAGCGCCCGGTGGCTTCTAGGTCAGTATTCGAGGTATGACCTAGAATTGTAGTGATGAGGGGAGGTGTTAGGGACCCAAGGAGAGTTTAGGGGTAACAGAATGGGATGTCTATAGAGCCCCTCGATGGGTGAGTTTGGAACAAACGATAGCCATCGAATAGACACTGCATGATCCTTTGAAATAGGATGACCAATTCAGAGGGTCGAGGTCGATTCTAAAGACCTAAGGGAGCGAGGATGAGGGTCGAGGCCGATTCTGAGGACCTAAGGAGTGTGCTTGGGATAACCAATTATGTGGGTAGAAACCTATTCTTCGGGCTTAAGTTGAGATGACCAATTCTGCAGGTCGAAGCCAATTCTGCGAACTTGAAGATGAGGTGACCAATTCTGCAGGTCGAAGCCAATTCTGCGGGCTTAAGTAGAGACGACCAATTATGCGGGTCAGAGCCAATTCTGAGGGCTTAAGGTTGGATGACCATTTCTGCAGGTCGAAGCTAATTCTGTGGGCTTAAGGTGGGATGACCAATTTTGTGGGTCGAAGCCAATTCTGCGACCTTGAAGATAGGATGACCAATTCTGCAGGTCGAAGCTAATTCTGTGGGCTTATGTAGAGATGACCAATTCTGCGGGTTAAAGTCGATTCTGTGGGCTTAAGGTGATGATCCAAGATCGAGGTCAATTCTGACCTAAGAGAGGTGACGACCGAGGACCGAGTTCAATTCTAACCTAACTAAGGTGACGATTGAAGACCGAGGTAGATTCTAACATAATAGAGGTGACGATCGAGAACTGAGGTCAATTTTGACCTAAGAGAGGTGACGACCGAGGAACGAGGTCAATTATGACCTAACTAAGGTAACGATCCAAGACTGAGGTCAATTCTGACCTAAAAGAGGTGACGACCGAGGACCGAGGTTAATTCTGGCCTAACTAAGGTGATGATCCAAGACCGAGGTTAATTCTGACCTAAGAGAGGTGATGATTGAGGACTGAGGTCAATTCTGACCTAACTAAGGTGACGATCTAAGACCAAGGTCAATTCTGACCTAAGAGAGGTGATGATCGAGGACCGAGGTCAATTCTAACCTAACTAAGGTGACGATCCAAGATCGAGGTCAATTCTGACCTAAGAGAGGTGACGACAGAGGACCGAGGTCAATTCTAACCTAACTAAGGTGACGATCTAAGACCGAGGTCAATTCTGACCTAAGAGAGGTGACGACCGAGGACCAAGGTCAATTCTGACCTAACTAAGGTGACGATCCAAGACTGAGGTCAATTCTGACCTAAGAGAGGTGATGATCGAGGAGTGAGGTCAATTCTGCCCTAACTAAGGTGACGATCCAAGATCGAGATCAATTCTGACCTAAGAAAGGTGACTATCGAGGATCGAGGTCAATTCTGACCTAACTAAGGTGACGATCCATGACCGTGGTCAATTCTGACCTGAGTGAGGTGACGACTGAGGATCGAGGTTAATTCTGACCTAACTAAGGTGACGATCCAAAACCAAGGTCAATTCTGACCTAACAGAGGTGACAATCGAGGACCGAGGTCAATTCTGACCTAATAGAGGTGACGATCCAAGATCGAGGTCAATTATGACCTAAGAGAGGTGACGATCTAAGACCGAGGTCAATTCTGACCTAAGAGAGGTGACAACTGAGGACCGAGGTCAATTCTGACCTAACTAAGGATAAAGATTGGAATTTAGGTTTCGCTGGGGAATAGTTAATGAGCTAAGGAGAATGTAGAGTGTCCTTTGGAGACATTGAAAATGACTTTTCGGAGTTCCGCTGGGGAAATTACCTCGTGATGTTGTTTTGAGCCGGGGAGCCGATTGCTGGGGAAATCCTTGTGATTTTGGGGATTTCGGGAAGGAAAGGCAAGTTTGATGTTGTAAACTCTACTGGGGAAGTGATTAGATGGTCCAGGTATTGGACGTGTTGCTCGGGGAGGTTTGAGACCTTTGGGGGATAGGAGGTGATCCTTAGAGATTTTCCAGGGACATTGTCGGGAGGAGTTTTACTTGGTTCTTGAGAGTTCCAGTGGGGAGATAGGGGTTCCGCTTGAGGGAGTGTGAAATTTTCTTGGTGAAAATGTTCTAAATTCTTCCTGGGATTTTTAGGAATTTTTAGAGGACCTTTCAGGACTTTCTGGGAATTTTTGTACGAAATTTTAAGGGGGGTGCCGGTCGGCATGGTGCAGAGGGTGCCATTCGTTAGTGGAACGGACTTTTGGACTGCCTCTGGAAGGTAAGGGGTCAGTTCCGATCGGTGGGGGGGGGGGTCAATACCGATCGGCATGACCCTTGGCATCTTATCTAAAGGGGGTGAATTCCCCTCATTTTTCACAGCTTCTTGCTTCCTTTCTTTTTGCTATTTTCCTCTGCAAATCATTCTAGCTTTTCAATCTCTAAGAAATGGTTGCCTTTGTGAGCGCCGCAGCGCATAGGGAATGGTTGACTGTTGATGACTGGGCAAACGTGGAGTGGAGGGACATGACGCCTCTTGCTTTGGGGAGTGAGAACACCTTTGATTCATTCGAGTCGGTTGCGGATGAGCGGACCTTGCTGCGAGAGCCATCGCGTCATCGGTCTTCTAATGTGGTGAGCCCTAGCGGTGATGTAAGTAACCTAACTTTTGGCATTCTTCTCTTTTTTGATGATTTTTCCTTCCTTCTTGTATTTTGATGAGGTTTTTTTTCTTTTGACAGTCTGATATCTCTTTGAAGAACATGCGTGCCCATGGGACGACGGGGCTTAAGGATGTTTGGGAGCATCTTACACCTGTGGTGCGTTGGGTGGTATCATCAGCGGGTTTTGGGAGGTTGGCGTTTGCGCTGGATGAGACGCCTCGTTCGATAGAGGTCTTATGCGCTTTGGGGGAGAGATGGTGGGATACTACCAACACCTTCCATTTTGGTTTTGGGGAGATGACCGTGACTCCCATAGACGTGCAACAGCTGCTGGGGCTGGATTGCGATGGGGAGTAGATAGAGGTGGATCGCTCTCTAAGGGTGAGGCCGGAGGCGGTGAGGGCGGCGCTTGGTGACGTAGGGAGGATAGTCTCTGGGGATTCAATCCGGCTATCCTTGCTGAAGGATGTTCTGCTGAGTAGGGTAGTTGATGTGGAGGACGGGCTGCAGGTGAGGCAGATGGCCCGGTTGTTCATTTTGCTGGTGCTGGGAGGTTTTATGGTGGCGTCGAGCGGCGACATTGTCCACTTGTGGTTCTTGCCGTATTTGAGGATGTTTTCGAACATCCCTCTTTATGATTGGGGGAGCCTGACTTTGGTGATCCTCTATTTTCCTTTGGATGCATTCAGCTGGTGCTGCCGGTAAACTTTTACTAGAGCCACTTATCTTCTCGAGGTATTCTTTAATTTTGCGCATTTTCCTTTCATGGATTCACATTTTCCTTATGAGTATCTTTTTTATTGTGAATTCCTATCTTTGGCAGACGTGGTTCTATGAGGTGATTGGGTGCAATACCCAGCTGATCACTCAGAAGGACGATACCATGGGGACTTCTGCCGATTATATCGATGGTGGAAGGCCAATCGGCAGTCAAAGGGATCCCTTTCTTTGGAGGCGGTGCGTCAGGTCTTGAATGGCCTGGCCAGTGGTAGGGTAAGACTCTTTCCTTTTCAGTCTTGGTTTTTGGCATATTCTGATTTTATATTGACTTATGCCTATTGGGGATTTTCAGGTGACTTTTTACCCTTGGGGGATAGCAATTAAGGATACGGGGGTGACTGGGGTGAATGCGCAAATGAGGCGTTTGCTGGTGCATGAGTTCAGCCACTCTTGGTATCTCGGGTAGAGGGTGGTTGGATAGATTGCTGAGGAAGAGGTGGTGGTGCCACCTGCGCAGCATCCTATGTCTATGAGGTGAGGGCTGCTGCAGGAGGATGCGAGGATCGTGGCGATGATCGAAGAGTCCTACTTATTGTACACTGATACGGCTGTGCCGTATGACTATATTGACTTTGTGACGATCTAGTTGATGGCGCCCAGCATATATGATGCCTTGATTTTCCCTCCTATGGTTTCGAGTCGGGCGGTGGGGTCTTCCCATAGCAACGGTGGTCCGGTGAAATCTACGGTTGCGGAGACTTCGGAGGTTCCCTTCGTGCAGTTGCACACTCCTTCATACAACATTCGGTGGGCTGATGGAGGGATGGTGCCTATGTTACACCGTCCTCATGCGATGGATCCGGAGGAGCTAGGTTTGACAGAGGAGGTCCTTCATCCTGCGGTATACCTTTCTGTTCGTTTCCTCTCTTTTGGTTTCTTTTTCTGTTTTGATCCTTCTTTTGATATTGATTTTGCTTTTTACTTTGCAGCAAGTTCGGGTGTCGACCACTTGGCTGAGGGACATCAGAGACTGGATATCTTCAGCGACTACCCATATTTGGGATGCGGTCCCGGTTCCTTCTTGCTTGGTGTCGTCTGCTTCGTCCGGAGAGGAATCTGGCTCGGGTAGTGGTGGTGCGTCATCTCGCCGCAGGGGAAATAGAGCGTGTGGTAGGGGTGGAAGCTCTTCGAGAGAGGGGTGAATGGTAGGTCAGAGAGATAGAGAGAGAATGTGGGTCGGGCTGAGTCCCATTGTTTTTTCTTTTCTTTTATTTCATGCAATATTGATGTAACATAGAAAAAATATATATGCAATGCAATGGAGTTTTTTATTGTCTTTTGTTAATGGTGAATGTATGCATGCAATGCGCTTTTACTTTGCTGCTGAGACCGTAAAAAGAGATATTTTTGTGATTTGAGGAAAGTCTTAAAAATGAAGAATTATATAGGGGTGGAAGAGGATTTTTTTTGAAATTCTGTTGAAAACATCAATTTATTTTTATTGGATTCTTCTGATTTTGATAAAAAGGGAAATTTCCAAAAATTGGGGGTTGCCGATCAGCAAGCCCCTTGTCCCGCCTATCGGCAATCAAGTCCAGTCCCATCAATTCAAAGCTTTTGATTAGTGATCTCTTCAGCTTCTTGTACTTTGTGGGGTAGGATTCCCTCCGATTTTTGCAAGGATTACGTTTTTTGTTAGGGTTCTCAAGTATAAAAAGGGGTAGGGGTGGAGTTTTTCATCACACCCTCACATTCTTACATACTTGCCTACTATCTCTTAGTCCTGCAAGATGGATCTCCCTGGTAGCATTGAGTTTGCCAACTACCTCGAAGCCTTGGAAGCAATGTGCTCTTATAACGTCGAATACGATGCTTTCAACATGCGTCGAGTCTCTTTGTGGCGCAATCGGTCCATTGAGTGGAACATGCTGATGGCGGCGGTACAATTTTGGTACCCCGAAGACTATGTATTCCGTTTTGGGTTGGATGAAGTTTGTCCTAGCTCTGAGGAATTTTCTGTCATGCTGGGGATAAATCCCAGTGTTGCTATGACTTTACCCGAATTTTCTCGTTCTCCCAGGAATTTGCTGGCTGGGCTTCTTCGTATTTCGACTTCGGCAATTAGATCATTGGTTACTGGAGGAATGATATCCCTCCTGGCGGTATTACAATCCGTGCATTTGCGAGAAGTAGGTGATGCTGGCTATGCTGGAGCCGTTGCTCTGGGCCTAGTTTCAAAATTGATGGTGGTGACTAGGGAACAACTGGTGGATTCGCAACTTGCAGCCATTACTTTATGGAAGCCATACCGTCGCAATCCTGCGGTGGTGATACTGGCGGAGACCCTTAACGGTTTGGATGCCTGGCAAGAAGGTCGTTCTGACTTCCTGCGAGGTAGACCCGTGATGCTGTTCATGTGGTTGTCTGAAAGACTCCGCCTGGTGACTCTTCCAGAATATCCTTTTTCGGTTGTACCCAACTTATTTTTGCGTCACTTCTTCAGCGTTGGCCTGGATATTGAGATCTAGGAGAATTGGCTTGTCGAGCATGGAACTCAGAATCTTTATTGGTCAGTGCCTTAGTGGGGACAGTTACTGCCTGTTCTGGAGCTAGGAGAATATCCGTATGTGCGGCTGGTTGGTCTCAGGCAGACCTCTTTTTATTTCCCTTAGCGACTTCCACGCCAATTTGGCTGGGCATAGGTCATGCCACCTCGAACACTAAATTTCTTTTCGATAGAGGATTTGACCTAGCGTGTGCACCTGCGGCTTGGCTCTTTGTGGGAGAGTCAAAGTTCGTCGACCCGTCCCTCTCATTCTGTTGGGAGTGTTTGGCATATCCCTGGGGATTATATGAAGTGGTTGTGGAGGAGAGTAGTTAGCAATATGTTCACAGTGGAGACTAGAAAAAAGTGTCTTGCCTCTTTTGACACCATGGAAGGAGGTGTTGTGGTCTTTTCGAAGCTGGGTCGAGCTTATCGGTCCATGGAGTGTCTGCGACACTCTATTCAGGCAGGGGAAACTTGGGGACCCCAGGATGTAGATGATGATGATGACAGAGCAGGCTCCTCTGGTAGCTGTGGGTAGGATGGTTTATTTTGTAATGGGGAATAAATGTGAGGATTTTATTTGGCTTTTTTATGAGGGTAGGGGGAAGGGAGTTATCCATTCCTTTTCTTATGTAATCCGTACCGTAATTTCTTATTAGTGAAATAAACAAGTTTGTGATCATCCAACTGTGTCTTTCGATGAATTTTGTGTTGTTTGAATTATCTATACCGATCGCTAAGGCATACATAATCCTTTTGTTCAAGTATGTGTTGTAATTAACTGTTGTTCTCGGAGATAAGAAAAGAATAGTATTTTGTTAAAAAGAAAGGGCCGTGATCATGTAAGGTGTATAAGATGCCTATGTACCTCTGGGATTTTTGAAAAGTTTTAATTTTGTTTGAAAATGGTTTTTGTAGAGGATCAGGCCCACGTAGTTCTGGGTATAAGGAAATGAAGAGATATTTTTTTTTAGAATAGAAGGGAGATGAGAAGAGTCGTAGCGCCCTGAGATTTTGGACTAGGGGTAGAATTTCTTGAGACAGTCCAGGTTGATTGGACGAGCCATCTCTTTCCCATCTAAATCAGTGAGTATGGCAGCACCGCCAGACAAGATCTTCTTAACAATGTAGGGGCCGCTCCAATTGGGCTTGAATTTCCCTCTAGGGTCCCAGATGGGTTCTATGATCTCTTTGAGGGCTAGATCCCCTTCTTGGACACTGTGGTCCTTGACTCTCTTGTTGAATGATCGCGCTATTCGGTGATGGTACCTTTGTATGTGGTATAGCGCTTTTAATCTCCTTTCGTCTAGGAGGGTTAGCTCGCCAAGACGGCTTTGGCACCAGTCTTCTTCGCTGACCTTTCTATCAAGCATGACGCGCAATGAGGGTATTTATAGATCCACTGGTAGGACTGCTTCCATTCCGTAAACTAGAGAGTAAGGGGTAGCCCCAATAGAGGTTCAGATTGAGTTTCGATAGCCCCAGAGGGCGTACCGAATCCGATCGGCCCAATCCCGATAGCTTTCGATCATTTTACTGATGATGGCTTTGAGGTTCTTATTGGCGAATTCAACTGCACCGTTCGTCTGAGGTCGGTAGGGAGAAGATTTGTGTCTCTAAATCCCATACTCGTTGACCACCTCTGTGACTTGTGCCTCGAAATGCAACCCATTATCTGATACTAGCTCGTGCGGGACCCCATATCGGTAGATGATGTTTTTTTTAACGAATTTGGCCACTTTCTTAGCGTTCACCACTGCGTATGACTCAACTTCGACCCATTTGGTGAAGTAATAAATGGCAACTAGGATAACTCATTCCCATTGGAATACTTAGGTGTAACCTTCCCTGTGATGTCGATGCTCTATGTGGAGAACGACCAGGGAGAGGTCATGTTGAATAATTCACGTGGAGGCAGATGTTGAAGGTTGGAGAATTATTGGAATTTGAGGCATCTCTGACAATAGGCGGTGCAATCTTGGGTCATGGTGGTCCAGTAGTAACCTTGTCGGATGATCTTCTTGGCAAGCATGTGACCGTTCATGTGGGGCTCGTATTCCCCACTGTGGATCTTCTGCATTATCTTTTCAATGTCAGCCCCTGCGATGCAGTGCAGATGAGTTCCATCGAAGTTCCTTTTGAGCAGTGTTTGTGACAGATGATGTACTGGGCAGTCAGTCTTCGAAGAGTTGCTCGATATTTCTTGTTGGAACCCTCGGGATACTTACCATGGTTGAGGAGGCGCCAGATATCATAGTACCAACAATTGACCATTTTGGGATCTCCTGTGGTGACGAGCTCAATGTGGTCGCAGTGGGTTGGTTTGTCTTTCTTTTGAATAAGGAAGGAGGTCATTGTGATTCCTTCGGGCATGTCGACCATGGAGTCTAAGGTAACAAGGGCATCGACTAGGTTATTCTTTGTTCGAGGTAGGTAATGGAAGGTGATGTCTTGGAATTGGGAGGCTAATTCTTCTAAGTGGGCATGAAAGGGTTGGAGTTTCTCGTCCTTAACTCTCCACTTTCTGGGCACTTGACCGATGATGAGGGTGGAATCCCCATAGACGTCTAAGCATTAAATAGCTTTCTCGAGAGCAACTTTGAGGCTTACTGTGCATGCCTCATATTCAGTCATGTTACTGGTGCTAGGGAAATCCAAATTGATGGCGATAGGAGTGTGGGAGTCATCTGGGGCGATCAGAAGTATCCCAATGCCATGTCCCTTTTTGTTGGCAGCTCCCTCACAGAACATTTGCCATCGAAGGTTATCTTGAGCAGTGCAAAGGATGTTTTCATCTGGGAATTCGTAGATCTAGACATCAACTTCTTCCATAGGGTAATCAGTGAGGTAGTTAGAGATGGCTCTTCCTTTCATGGCTTTCTGCGTGACGTATATGATATCAAACTCGACTAGGAGCATCAACCATTAGGCCATTCGACTGGACAAGGCGGGTTTCTCAAGTAGGTATTTGATGGGGTCCATTCGGGATACAAGTTTGATGAGGAAGGAGAGCATATAGTGCCATAACTTTTGGGTGACCTAGACAAGTGCGACACATGCCTTTTCTAAAGCAATTTAGTTAACCTCATACCCGGCCAATTTACGACTGGCATAATGATGGCGCTTTCTTTGTGGCAATCTTCAAGGTATTGGGCTAGCAAAGCCCCAGCTGTAGTGTCGGTTATGTTTAGGTATAGGAGCAAGGGGAGACCAGGCTGTGGTGGCATGAGTACTGGGGGTTGGGTCAGATATTGTTTGATTCAGTCAAAAGCTTCTTGGCAGGCCTCATTCCAAACCTTAGTTGAATCCTTTCGGAGGAGTTTGAAGATTAGCTCATAGATGGAGGTTAGCTGGCTGATGAACCAGCTGATGTATTGCAATTTCCCAAGGAAACCTCGAACTTCTTTCTCTATTCGGTGAGGTGGAATCTCAAGTATGGCTTTCAGCTTGGCAGGATCTGCTTCTATCCCTTTCTCACTGGCCATGAATCCCAAGAGTTTTCCCTTTGTAACGTCGAAGATGCATTTCTGCAGATTGAGTCTCATCTGATATTGTCGCAGTCGTTCGAAGAACTTTCGGAGAGCAGGAACATGACCCTTTCTAGTCTTAGACTTGATAATCATATCATCCACATAGACCTCATCCTTTTTATGAATCAGATCGTGCAGGATGGTTGTGGAAGCCCTCTAGTAGGTAGCCCCATCATTCTTGAGACCAAATGGCATGACAGTGTAGAAAAAGTTTCCCCATAGGGTGATGAATGAAGTTTTTTCTTGGTGGTCTGGGTGCATTTTGATTTGGTTGTATCCGACAAACCCGTCGACGAATGACTTGAGAGCATGACTAGCTATTTTGTCCACGATCATGTCGATATTGGGTAGTGGATAATCATCCTTTGGATAGGCTTTGTTCAAATCCCAATAGTCTACACACATCCGAACTTTTCCTCTTGATTTTGGCACAGGCACTATGTTGGCTAGCCATGTGGGATATTCGATCACACGAATGAATCCTACATTCAAATGTTTGACCACCTCTTCTTTGACCTTGAGCGACCATTCAGTGCGGAGCCTTATTAACTTCTGTTTGACCCGCTTATAATCTGGGAGCGTGCGGATCTCGTGCTGAGCTATTTCAGGATCAATGCTGGGCATATCATTGTAGGACCATACGAAGACATCCACGAATTCCTTTAGCAATTCTTCGAGTTGTGCACGCTCATGATCGTCGAGGGTAGCCCCTATCCTAATCTCGCGCAGTTGGCTATTAGAACCGAGGTTAACAATAACAGTCTCTTCTTCATTAACTTGAACGCGGTTATGTTGTTTATTATTAACCTTATTTAGATCAATTAAGAATTATTCATTTGAAAAATCATCATCATCAAAAGTTTGATTAGAATCCAAACAGTTAATGTATGGCACGGCAAGATACTAAAAATCTTCATTTATTTCATTGATAGGAAAAATAACATTGAAACCCTTGTCAAAAGAGGACTCAATGACATTTGAATAAGGATAGACAACAGAAGAAGAAAGGGGGTAAACATTAGGATAAGGGGAGATTTCAGCAGGTAGAACTGGCACAGCATGCCAGTTGAGGAGAGGTGTATCAGAAGCTTTAATCAGTTGGGATGGATTCGGTAATGTAGTGTCTAAGTGAACCATGTAGAGTGTCAGCCCTAGTGTCTGTAAGCTGAAGGAATCTTCGGAGTCACTTTCCTCAGTCTCTTCAATATCTTTGATGAGCCGTTGTCCATGGTGTTGGGAACTCTCGGCCCATAGGTAGCTGTATTGGAAAAACATCTCCATTCCAGGCCTCATCTTCTTATCTGTATGGTCATACCATGGTTCACGAAAGCCACAAAAGGGGAAGTCTTCACCCTCTTTTGATGAATCATCCGTTCAAGGAGTCACCTGGGATAGTCTGGATGCGGTCTATTCTTCTCTTTGGTCGAGACAGGTGGATCATTCTGAGCTCTTGTTCTGATGGTTGATACCCCAACCCACAAGGGGGAAAGCTTTCTTTAGTTTAATCGGCTCAAGTATCCCTTGCTGTCTTTGCCCTAGTCCCAGTCCGAGCATGAAGTGCATGTTTCTAAACATCTGAATCACATTAATGTTTCCATGAGGGTCGTATTCTTGATAAACCCTTTCTTTGAAGTTGTCCCCTGTCGGGAGTAGAAGTGGTTCAACTCAGAATCCTGATAGGAGCATATCGTTTAACCCGTGTTGTATCTCAAGAATTAAACTGCTGGTACTTACACCATCAGCATTGTCGTCAGCGCCCAAGATGGTAATGACCCGTCCATCGACAAAGAACTTTAATTTCTGATGGAGTGAGAAAGACACACCCTTGATACTGTGGAGCTAAGGTCGTCCTAGAAACAGATTGAAACAATCTGGGATGTCAATAACTTGGAATTCGACGACAGGGTTTATAGGGTCAGCCCCTATTATAAGCTTTATGGATCCCATCACCTCCCGATGGGTATTATCGTAGGCACGCACAACAGCGGAGGTTGGAGTGAGGTCACTTTCTTTCAGGCCTAAACATTTGAAGGTTCTCAGTGGGCAGACATTCAAGGCGGATCAATTATCGACAAGAGAGAGTGGCACGACCTTCCCCATAACTTCGACGGAGATGTTGAGTGCATGATTGTGGTTTGGCCCAATCTTGGGTATTTCTTCTTCAGAAAAGTATAGAATTCAGGTAGAGGTTAAGGATCCGACCAAATTTACCGCTTCTTCTGGTAGAAGTAGGAACTGTGGGTCCAGTGATCAACTTGATCAAAGAATTTTTGTGTAGCTGAGAAGACATGAAAAGCCCCCATAGAGTGATGTTATCTTAAGTTTTCTTCATTTGATCGAGGATCTTTCTCTCCTCGAGGGTCATTTCTGGCATAGGAAGGTTTTCAACGCCCTTCCCTTTGTCATTGGTTGGTAGTGAGCTTGGGATCTGGTAATGCCTCCCTGATCTGGTCATGTGATTTACTAAAGAAGTGAAGAACATGAATCCCGTTTACTCGTCGATCTCGGGTTGTTCTGCCACCTTGTTGATTTCTCCAAGGAGTTCTTTAAATGATATCATCCCACACATGTCGGCTATCGGGCCAGTTTTCTCTAAAGCTTGATTTTCATTTGAATCTTCGAATTCTTCCCCCATCCTGTGGCAATAATTCTGTCTTTCCATGTAAAGTTAATACATTCGATAACTTTAATGGCTTCTTCATACAAGTCATCCCATTCTGTGGGGATGTGTAAGGGTGAAGGGATCAGGCGCCCCTGTAGCTTCATAGCGTCAAGTAACTCGATCATACTATAAATGTTATTGGTTTGCCTGAATAATTCTGCCATGATCTGGATGACATCATCCATGCTGACTTCATTGATCGGTACCACCCATTTATCTAACTCTCGGGCCCATTTCCGTGCTTCCAAGAACAGCGTACTGAATCTATGGCAATCAATGATCATTTGTGGGGGTAATTTCAGCCCGAACTCTAGGAGTTGGTTTAACACTTCTGACAATTCCATGACTCTAATTTCAAAATGGGTATGGACAACAATACATGCTCTAGTAAGGAGCGACAGTGCCTAATCAGTGAGGCTAGTAGGGTGTAGGAGGAAATATGGGAAAATTTGGAGAGGTTTAGGAAAGTATATGGGTGTGATTTGAGTTGAGAGATCGAGTTCTGGGTTCTCTTCTAGAAATATGGCATTGGTATGATTTGGAAGTGGGTTGTGAGTAGTTTTGGCTTAGGATTGGCTGACGGGGCAATGGTACCATGTCAATTAGACCTTGGATTATGTTTCGGAGGTGGAGGCATTGGTCGGTCGTATGGCCAGCAGTTTGGTGAAAGGCGTAATGAGCATCTACCTTGAAGTTTCTTGGGAGTAGATTTAGAAATGGACGGGGATATAAGGGTTTGATAAGGTTTTGACTTAGCAGGGCTTGATAAACTTTGGAGAGTGGAGTATGGAGCTCAGTGTATTCCTTTCGGACTGGGACAAGGAGGATTTTTTGTTCCCATGATGTGATTGGTTGAGAGATGTTATTGATGGTTGAGACTGCAGCACTGGAAGGTTTGTCATATTTTCTGGCGGTGAACTGTCCGAACACCTTTTTTAGTTCGACATCTGTCTTGGCAAGACCCTCCTCGATTTTTACTCCTACTTCTTGGAGAGCTCGGAAGTGAGATAGTATTGTCCTCCCATGGTTGCTCGTACATGGGGTAAGAAGTTCTTCATCACTATGCTGACTTGTTCTTCCTCGGAAGGTCGATTGGTCATGGTTACTGCTTTTTCCCTCCACTGGGCGATTGGTCATGCTCACGATGATAACTTCGAAGATGAACAATTGGGGGTCCACTTCCTTCAAATTTCTCGATATTCGGCATCTTAAACTTCTCGGGTAACCTTGCTTTAGGATAAGGACACATGTGGGTATAGTCTATGTAATTTCCTGAGATTCTAACTTGGTCAAACTTCTTAGTGAGCATCTTGAGGTCCTCTTTGACTTTGTTCAGCTCTTCTTCCTTAGGATCAATGATCATAGGCAAGTTAGCCCCAGGTTGGAAAGGTTCGGCATAGGAAGCTGGGCGGTCGGCGGCCCACTAACAGGAGGGACACGTGGAGCGTACTGATACTCTTTGGGAATCCAAATAGGGTCGGGTAGACCCATAGCACGAGGTAATAGGGCCTCGGGCTCTTGAGGAATGGGAACCTGGTTTCATTGCATCTCTCGGACCACAGTTTGGAGGTTGTCAATCTTAGACACAAGCTGAGCTAGAACTGTCGTCAGATTCGACGGAACAACGGGTACTTGATATGTGTTCTCCATGGAAAGCAAATGGATTCTGGACTCGAAAGGAGTAATAGGGGAACGTATGGAACTCCGGGGTGACTTGACTGAAGACCGAAGCCAAAAAGGAGCCAGGCCAAGGGTTTGCGATTGACATGAGAAGGCGTAAAATTCGATTTATTTTTTAGGAAAAAGGGATAAAAAAAATTGACATTTTTTTTCGAGATTGAAAGACAAAATATTTTTGGATTTTTGATAAAAAGAAAGGAGAAATGTTTTTGGATTTTTGATAAGGAAAGGAAAAAATGTTTTTGGATTTTGGATAAAAAAAATAGAATTTTCTCTTTGGAGATGGTCTCAGCATGATTATTATAATTATTATATTTTCACTTGTATCAATTCTCCTAAATGCAAAATGAACTGCTGGACGGGACCCGAGCCTGGAAAATTTGGGTTTGGAACATATGCAAAGCTATGACTGGACTTGTGACCAGGCTCACGGACAGGGTCCCATTTTAAAAATGCGCAAAAATTCGGGCTGCAGTCCGACCCAAAATTTCGACAGAGTTTCGGGTAGAAACCGACAATCTAACATGTGTGTCCTAGGCTCGACACCTATATGCGGGTATGCAGTTGGTTGGGTGAATCGAAAAGGGTTCCCCCCTTTGGCGTGACTTCCACGATATACGTCTTGCTCTTGTGGGTAATCGATACGTGTGGACAAGCCATTTGATATACCTGAGTGTACGTGAATTGCCTCACCATATACCTTGTGGGGACGATACGTGTGAGAGAAGATTTGATATACTCGGCGTACGTGAACGAGTTACCTGTGGTATACCTCCCGTCATGACTTCGGTCAAGCGGTACGATGCGGGGGCAACCGTTCGATATACATCGAAGGTACTTGGCCAATGGAAGGTGAGAGTCGTATCGCTTAGGCTAACTGCGCCCTGCCGGACCAGTGCCCATCACGAAGTGACCCTCAAGTTACTGGGTAAAAATTTTGTCAATAACAATGCTCTTTGGTGATGTCGTGTGAATCATGCATGATTATCTTATTAGTATCTTATGAGAATGTCTTTTCCGATTATGCCAAACAGGGAGCAAAGTACAAGTACCAATGGTTCACCAAGTATGGATGGATGATGCGTACAACATGTGGATATATATGACCCTAGGTGCACGTGGTGCGAAGTGTACATGGAGAATTTTCTACAATTGTGTGAATAGAAGCATAAGTATGGGATATACATGACAAAGGGGAACATGCAAAATTGGGGGAAATTAGAAACAAACATAACATCCATGTAAATAGAGTCTAACCCTCAAAATAAAAAGTCTCGAGTGGAGTCGCCACTATGGCTATCCCCCCGTGGGATCCTCGCGGCGGGCGGGTGCGCGATGGATGGATCCTAGGTCCCGCGTATCATTTGGGTGAGGTGAAAAATACATAGAGATTAGAGTCACCAGTCTATTTACTCAAAAAGACAAAAGAAAAGGATAAGCCATCCGGAAGGACAGCATCCAAAGACATACAGATGCATACGAAACCAAAATAATTCGAAAAGGGTTCGGAGGCTAAGTTACGAAATGGGAAGGTGTTAGGCACCCATTTCGCCCTTTCGGTCTCTCATGGGTTTTTGATTTTTTCCTTTTATTTTCCCCGTGATGTGTGTGCATGTGTATATATAATGCAGATTGGAATCATCGACTTGTACCATGGAAGAGGTAAAACGCGTCATCCGTAGGAAAACAAAAATATTAGACAATAGGATTTATGCGATTATCCTTATATTGACCGTTATGATGGAATGATAACGCATATGGAATCATACGCCACTAAGAACAAATATATGTATATATATATATATATATATATATATATATATATATATATATATATAATATAAGAGAGTGGAGTTTAGAGAAGATAGAAAATGAGAGAAAAAGTAAAAATAGGACTCGAGTCTCGAATTTTACCCCGAGACGCCTACGTAGCCAATAGAGGCATCAAAGTCCACGTAGTTCGCATGAAAAATGAGGGATGGGGTTTATCCCATAAATCCAAACGGGGGATTCTCTTATTTGTGCATGTGTGTGTGTGTGTGTGTAAAAAAAGTGTTTTAGTTGTGAGAAAAGTGTAAGAAAAGTATGAGAATTCCCGTTTGGAATTTATGAGCAAACCCTCTTTTTTTTTTTGGGGGGGGGGGGTTATTTATATGAAAATAAGAGATGTGCAATAATACTAAATAAAAAGTATATTAGGATGTGTGAGATGAGATAATAAAAGTGCTAAAGGTAAAACAAGTTATTGCAAATTTACGAGAATTTAAGGAAAGAGTTGAGAAAATTGGACCTTCTTGAAGATCTTGAGCTTGATCTTGAATGTCGAAGAGCAGCCCTTAGACTTGGAGGATGATGGAGGGTAGTGAATTCACCAATTTTGATGAAAAGGATGAGGAAAAGTGAAGGTTGGAAAGGGATTTGGGTATGGAAATCATGCTGACTTCGAGAGAGGTTTTCTAGATTTCTGAGAGTGATATGTTTCTGATTTGGCTCTCCCTTGCAAGTGAGGTCAGTCCTCCTTTTTATAGGCCCAGGTCATTTCTAATTGGTATAGCCCTATTCCTGCCAATCGCCTGCTGCGTTTAGGCACACTTTCGATAGGTAGGGTCTGGAACCTGTCGTTTGGCATTGTCTTTCAAGCCTTTTAGGAAAATCGGTCGCAGAACGCAAACCATTGATTAGAATTATGCACGGGGAAGGCCGTTGGAAAGTTAAATCAGAGACCTTCGAAAGTCCTTGGACTTCTCCAGGGTTTGGGAGTTAACTTTGGGTCAAATATGACTCAAAAGCATTTGTCAGTCCATTGGATGGGGAATCATCGAACGCAAACGGATCGTTCCTCTGCATGGTATGTCAGAATTACGCATGGGGTAGACCGTTAGAAAGATTAGGAGATGTACTTAGACATTCCAAAGAGTTTGATCCAGTTCGGGGAGTTGACCTTAGTCAACGGGGCCCTAGAAGCATTCGGTGATCTCTCGGAGTAAAACGGATCGTTCGTTCGTACCATAAGTCGGAATCGCGCACGGGATGGATTATTGGAAAGGGGTTTCACTGCCCTTCAAAGATTCTTTTAGTCTCAAAAGAGCTGAAGAGTTGACTTTGGTCAAATGGAGCCCGGGAGCGCCCGTTGGTTTCCAGATCAGATTTCGAGGGGAAAATTGGTCATTCGTCTGCATGGTGAGTCGGAATCATGCACGGTATCGACCATTGGAAAGGGGATTTAGGGACCTTTGAAGATTCATTCAGTCTCGATCGAGCTGAAGACTTTGACTTTTGGTCAAACGAAGCTTGGGAGCGCCCGATGGCTTTTAGGTTAGTACTCGGGGTATGACCTGGGTTTGTAGTGATGAGAGGAGGTGCTAGGGACCTAAGGAGCGTTTAGAGGGTAACAAAATGGGTGTGTACAATGTAAACCATTTTTTCTCGAGAATAAAGGGAAAAGTGACAAAAATGAAGAAATTAAGAGAAGCGTCACAGGAAAAATTAAAAATGTGAAAGAGAAGGAAACTTATAAGTGAAGTTTGTTGTAGGAGCTTTTGGTACTTTTAATAGTTGGGGTAATGAAGTAAAATGGGAATTATAAGTTTTTTATTGCCTGGTTCAGAGTTCGCGACATCTCATCATTTGAAAATAAAACCCAAAGTCATTGATTGATAGAGGTGAATCGGTTTCTAAAGGAAAATTTACCACCGTACACCCAATAAACACGAGAAATTACAAGCACGCCCTTAAATGGTCAACGTTTAAACAATGGCAGAACATTCATCCAAGAAGTCTTTCCAAGAGAAGTAAGGCACCATCTCAAGCTGCGAACAACCACCCTAACTGACCAACTCATTTCTCGAGCTCTTCGCCCCATTCAAGATGCAGAGCTTCATGGGAAGTTTTGGGGAAATAATTCGAATTACCCGAACAACTCATGTCAGATAGAAACCTACCCATAATGACTGGGTAGAGGATCGCAACTAGAAATAATCTCTAATAATATTTCCACCAGGAAAGGTGAGCAAGATCAAGCAATGACTTCATCAGTAAACACGAGAGCCCTTCACTGTACCATCTCTTCCTCCTCTATAGATGTAACCCTAACCCAAGGGAAATGATTCATGTAATTCTTGTTATCGAAAAAATTAGTAATAGTGAAAAAAAACTCCATGGATGTAGGTCATTGCCTAACCACATAAATATTGGTGTCATGTGACTAGTTTTATTTGGTTTTGGTATTAATTATTTTAGGGATTATCTATTGTGAAATTTTTGCACCTACAGTTTCTTATAATATCGAGTCACACAGAAGTAATAATAATTATATTGTAATTAACTCAACTTATACCGATTTATAACCTAAGTTAATGAGATAAATAAATTTAATAAAATTTGGTACTCGTAGTGACTTTTGGGACGTTTTAATTGTCCGATTTGACTTAATATATTGGGGTTTAGATGTAAACATTACGCTACAGCAGAATAATGCGAGTTCTCAAATAAATTCAATTTTAATTATACCCAAATTTTAGTTAAACCCTGACACATGCATCTAGGTGATTTGATAACATAAAATCGATAAGCATGGAAAGGAAACCAATATCAAGAAAAATCCCCGAAGGGCAAAACTTTTTGTTTCACTATAATTTGTAAGCAACTTACACAAATTACACTGAAATCTATTTTGACACACGAATACTTGCAGGTGTCGGTGTCGTCAATAGTGGTACACACGCAGCTATACCACAAGAACTGCAGTCATATCTTCAGCCCAGGAATACTGCAACGCTCCCTAATGACACCCAGTCAATCAGCCCAGTACCTCCCTCAAGTGGTACCTAGATCAGCAGAAGGTTACCCTCCCTAAAAGAGAAAACTTGAACAAGATATATCTTCTTGGATTCCAAAACAATTCACCACGGCATATGGGATTTTTGTGAATTGAAAACAAAGAAGAAGCCAAAAGTGTTCTGCTAATTTTGAAATGTTTGTAGAATGAAAAATGAGAAAGACTTCCCATGAAAAACGGAGTTGAAGAGTCCTTTAAATAAAAGACTTAAGGCAGCAGGTCGCTCAAACGAGATAGCAAGTCGTTTGAATGAGATGCAGTGTTTTTTATACAACAGCAGCACTTCGTGCGACATACCATGTTATTTGAACGACATACGGTGTTGTTCGAACAAGATGGAAAAAATTCAATATTTTTCTTTTTCTTTTTCTTTTTCTCGTTAAATGCAACACCTCTAAAACTCCAAAAAATATATTTTTGACGAAAAACATTTAAAACTCCGCTCCAACACTTAGAAAATATTTTGTGAAAAAAATCCATATATCCTAAGTGAACAATTATGTAATAAAAACATAATCTTTACCAAATTCGTCTTGCAGATGCTTCTTTGATGAATAACTTTGATATTCAGATTCGTCTTGATGATTGAATGATCTTGAATAGTTCTTCGACGGTTGTAGCGGTATACGACATACTCCATTGTAAGTAGGACTTATAAAATATGTCCTTACATTAGGCCTATTGGGTTGGTAGATAGCAAGGGAAGAGTTTTTCACCATTTAGAAGGTTATTTGGACGCATCTGGTTGGAGCTTACGTTGGCCCTAATTCTATTTTTGTGGGAATTAGGTTTATAAGGTCAGACTAAAACACACTTGGAGAATGTGAGAAACCCTAGGAGGCTAAGGAGGAAAGAGGCACTCAAGGGAAAGAAGATTTTAGGATTTGTGGTTTGAATCGTACATTTGGCCTAAGAAAAGTTTGCATCGTTTAAGAATCTAATTATAATTGTGTTATGGTAGTATTACTTCATTGGATTTATAACTAATATGTTGATATTTTATTTTTAATCTTATAAAAATCAATTTTAGAAATTGGTTAATTGACAAGTTAAACTATAATATCATGATTTTTCACTACGATACTTTGATGTCGAATTCTATGATTCAAAATTTGGAATCTAATAAAATTATTATACGTTGAATCATGTAAAATCCCCTTCTTTAACTCGAGTATTGAAACAAATCTGAGATTAAATTGTTAAAAATGTGATGCTAGGGTTCCTAAGCTTAGAATTTGAAGTTGGGGTTTTGATGTTTGTTAAATCATCTAAGACTTGTAGAGATAGCTTTGAGATTGATATATTGATTTTTTAGACCATACTTGGGTGTATTTGAGGTTGTAAAACCTTGGTTTAGTCCATTAATGGTGGATTCAGGGCCTGGGATCATAACAGTGGATTCGATGTTGAAGAAATATGCATTTATGAGGTTTCAAATTTTTGGAACATGCGCATGGTATCATTTTGGGGGCTTGTGCACGAATTTTTGATTTTGGAATTGTAGATAATTTAATTACGAACACGTTGGCATTAGTTTCATATTTTTATATTTTTATTGAATTTCTTATCAATATTTTACTAATGACGCGCAAGGGTGAAATTCTGGATTGGTGATTTTTGTTTTGGGCTTTGTGTTGGGTGCATTTGATTAGGGATATCTTTTGGGGTTACAGTCTGAGATGTTAGGGTAATAATCTAGTAGGAGAATGGACTATATAGACTTTTTTAGGCTTATATAATTGAATGAAAAGGGCGTTCTTGATAGGGATATTGCGAGATTTTTTAAGGGTGTTTATCCTATGGGAAGTCCAGAATTAAGTTATAGACCCTATAGTGGGGTAGTTTGTATATATTTGGAATTTCATAATCTAACTTAAGTGTGTGATAATACCTATATGGGGGAGCCTTAGGATATCAGGCTAATTTTATATGAGATTAGCCATAGCTATTGTGCGTACTTCTAGTGCAGGTTAAATATTGGACTATACATATACTTTGAGAGCCTTGGACGTTTGAGCTTACATTATATATATGCGATTATAATTTAATGTGCGTATCAACATGTTATTAAAAGACTTTATGTGTAACTCTGTTGAGTAGGGTTTTATATTTATTTGCTTGGCCCGATTACATAGGGGTTACGTGTTTATTAGCTTTATGTGTAAAATCGTACCATGGTGCGTAAGTCCTCATAGTATTACATACTAGAGGGTATATCCTTATAGGAACCATTCTACTTCGAGCACGTTGGTACCCCGACGATAGAGACGGGCTTTACCTTGGTCATTTTACACAAGATAACATGATGATGTACCCTTGTTGTCCCGTGGTAATAAAATGGGGGGATACTTTCATATAGCTTGGGAAGGTGTCCATATCATTAGTGTGAGGTGTGATTTTTTTTTTGTTAATGTTTTGGGGTTATAGGGGTGGGAAAACATATAACTTTGCCTAGTATATCAGCCTTTATTATGCGAACTGGAGTTGAACCCATATATTTATGTATGTGATCGGGATCTTACTTTTGTTGATAATAGACTTTGTGATTGTTTTTACTTATCTATCTATACACTTGAGATACTTAATTTATCATTATTACGATCCATTAGTTATATTCAATCCAGATGAATAATACTTAATCATGGGTTCACTTGGCTTAAGTTTAGCTACAGGTGATATTTAGGGTTGTTTGGGGCGGGATAAACTTGAAAATAACTAAATAACAAGGGGAATATATATAATTATTATTGTGGTCCTATTTCAGTTAAATTATTATTCTTTGTAAACTTTTTGTTCACGTTGTAATATCTATCTTTCACATGTCTTAAATCGTCATGTTACCAAAGACTTAGGTTGACTGTTGGAGGGGCATCTCTAACAATGTTTAATTCATTATTCCTTGGATGTACGAGTCGAGAAGTGTAGCTCATCTACTTCTGTAATTATTTTATTCCAGTCATAGATTGTACTTGTGGTACTTATATTTAGAATTGGATTTTGGTGAGATTTTATATTCTAGAGTTGGTTTTATTTCTCATGGCAGAGTTTGGTATTAGAGATGTTGTAGTTCTTTCTGTAGTTGTAATTTTGTCCTAAATTTCGTTATTTCCTTTTCATTCAGTTTCATTATGCTAAGAAATTTAATAAATGTACTTTATTCCCGTGATTTTTATATTAGACCAGATATATCTATTTATATGTTTTATGGGGCGTAATTGTTGGTATCAGAGCATTCCAAGTGTCCTATGGTCGTGAGTGCATCTGTCACTTTTTTGTGTTGAGTTCTTTGACTACCCTAAAGTTGTATCATTTAGGATTTGTAATCTTGATAACGATGACTTATTAAGGTTTTTGTCCATTATACAAGGTGAGCGATTTTGAATAAGACTGAAGTGTATCACGAGGATTATTTGTTGAGATATCCTTTGTGAGACGTTCCATGCATCAAGTTGATGTCAGTCAGGAGTTTGGTACTATTGATCATGATACCTGTAGTAAATGTTTAGAGTGTGGTTCAAGGTAAAGTGTTTTTTCACTCACCGTCCAATGGCACGAGGAGTAAATTTTTGAAACCTCTTAGTGGCGACAGCGTGTTAGCTAGTATGAGGGGTGATATGTCACGAATATTGTATATTTGTATATTTGTGACCTTCAATCTCATGAATTCTAGAACTTTTGTCGCCGTTATATCCTACTTTTACGCTCATATATAAGTTAACCTATATATATATATATATATTTGTTGTGCAAGGTTTATCTGAGTATTTATTGGTATTAAAATGCTAAACGAAGCAATTGGTTGCATTTCGGGAATGTTCATCATTTGATAAAACTACAAGGGAAACATTGTCATTTAATACTTCATGTCCTGGTCAACAGATCTTCAAGGGAGCATAGTTCATTGTGTTAGCTTCGTGTGGCCAAACGACGGGTCGTTGGAGTTCAGATGATCAAGTTATTTTTGTTTTTGTATTATGGAACTTTTCCCTTTTGAAGAACAAATTGTCCGAGAAAATAGAGCCCCGATCAGCCCTTCCAATTTTTCCATGGTTTGAAGGCAGTGGTAATTTATTATAACCACCGATCGATCGGCTAAAAGGTCTGATTTATCGGCCATCTCAGATATTGGGCAAGTTGGCTAGTTTTATTTCTTTTACCTTTTCTTTTATTTCATTTACAATAAATAGTAAGTGGAATATATTTGTATACAAATCTTTCATTTCAGATTAAATTAGGGTTTTGTTTAGTTTGGGATCTCTACCTTCTCTCTTGGAGTTTATCCCATTTTGTATATGTGAGTATTACAATTCATTGTCTTCCCCATAAATATAAGTTGTATTTCTTTGTTCCAAGCTAAGGTAACTTAGTCGTTTCCATTATTTCTTAATTTATTTAGTTATTTTCATTCAATACATCCTTTTCAATGCTTTCTAAACAATTTTTTTGAGGTTGAGATGATTGAACTCACCTTGTATTAAAATGGCTGCTTTGCTTTGGTAATGGATTTGATTAGTTTAAATGGGTTACGTTGTTCTTGGCTTTATGCCTAGGATATTTAACAGTTTATATCATGTATGCATCATATTTACGACTTTGTGTATGTAATCTCGGGAATATTTGTTGATGCAAAAATTAATTAAGATTTTATGAAAATTTAGAGTGTGACAAATCTAGATTTTATTAATTGTGAGAATGAGATTTAATTTTAATAATTTTTTCTTCAATGTAACCATTTATACTAATTAATCAGAGGTGAGGGATATGATTTTCAATCTATAGTTTTTACTCCTTCGTTATTAGTCTTAGTTTAAATACATTCCTAGATCAATCCTTTTGTTAAAACATTATCTTTTACACTTTTATTCCTAAAATAATAAATCAATTAACATCTACCATTCCTTCTAATTAGAGAATAAGAGAATTGGGGGTTTTTTACTTGGATTTTAGCCTACTTGAACTGGAGGTAAGTTTACTTAGTATATTAATATAATTGCGTTTTGAGTTAGAATGAGAGTGCGCTAGCAATCAATGAACCAACTTGTTTAATTGAATTCCAATTTTAGTTCCAAAAACTCTAACTCTTGCAACTAATTGTGATTGACTACTTAAATGAAATCAAGCATGCACACAATAACAAATATGAGGAAAAAAAACCCAAAGGGGCAAAATCTTTTTATTTCACTAAATCTTATAACACTTACAAACACAGAGAAATACGTCTTGACACACGCATACCCGCATACGTCGGTTCGTTGTCTTCGGCAAGAGATCCTGCAAGAGCTCCAATTGTCAGCAATGGAGAATCATCCTACTTCTCCACATGTGTACTCCAGATGAGTAGAATAAGTAATCTAGGGTTTAAATGATTCACATAAGAAATTGGAACATTTTGGTGAATCAAAATAGGTTTAAAACTCACAAAAACGAAGTCTTATTTGCAACAAATTCTGCAGAACGAAAGTACGATCCCATTCGAACGATGCAAACGTCAAATCAGTCTACCTCAATACTTAGAAAAAATTCTATCACGTTGGAAAATATTTCAGGGACTGAAAAACGGTTTATAAACGATTCCAAAATAAATATGTAAACCTTAAAAACTCCAAATTAAATATTTTATCATAATCGGGAGTGGAGTAGCGGAAATATTGAAGATGCACGATGAACGTTGCGTGTTGAGGTTGCATTTCGCACGTATGAAGATGACGATGGGTATGTGAAGCGTTGGATTCAGATTGAGGTCGTCATGATGATCGTGTTGACGTGTCGAATGTAGCGGTATAAGACATATATGTTGTGATCTAGGACACTTAGAAAATTTCCTAGATGCTAAGACGACCATTTATAAAATCATGTCCTTACAAATCTCCCCCTATGTCTATGCCAGTACATACATAAAAACTATCCGAACTATGCAACCCAAAGTCAAAACTAATGACATATAATTTAATATCCCCACTAAACCCAAAAAACTGGAAATACTAAATGACATGTCTTCAAAACGATTCAACAACTTTATATCTTCAACTTCTCCAATTTTTTATTGTCATCATCAGGGTGAACAAAAATGATCCTCAATTTTGTATTTACACACATGAGATAAGAACCAACACCCGTGACGTGCAATAGTTTGAAATATAATGATAAGCAAAATAAATATCAATTAAGCTCAAGTAACTCATTATTAAATCAAACTAAAATTCTCCCCCATAATTCCTTCTACCCCTTTTTATGATGTCCCCAAGTAGACAAATATGAAGAAAACAAATTCATGCAAATGGAGAATGTCACAAGGTAACAAAACTTTCTCTTTTTGAAATTTTTCAAAACAAAAATTTTACAACAAAAACACACACCATGAAAGAACACAAAAGTAATAAAGTTGTTGATAACGAAAATGTAGGGGTGTGAACAAATTCGATAGGAAAGTCAATGCATATAAATAAAACATATGTGCATGATGAATTTTGAATATTCCTAACGAATGAACTCAACATTTTCCTTAGGTGTAAGAATGGTGGAATTACAAGAAATTGACTCAATCGAATCAACAAATTAAAGCTCAAAGTGATTTCCACACCGATAACGTCCAAAACTATGTAACACTTTTTCATGACTTTCAAGGATGTGCAAACCCGTTTTATATTCCATCCAAACTCCCTCATAAACAATAATGCTTGTTAATTTTTCTTTTTAGGTGATGAAACTAAATTCTATTGGCCCACTTTTTGGCAGAGTTTTTTTTTCTTTTTATAGACTTTGAATTTTTTGGGGCTCTTTTCAACCTCTTTAGACCTTGGCTTCTATTTTTGTGCCACGTATTTTTATGGTCCGATTTAAATGGTGACTTAATCGCAAAGGATAAATGAGGACCTTTCGTATCCCTTTCCCATTTTTTTAAATATATTACACAAACTTATAGCAACAGTTCTTACATGCACTACTTTCTTATCATGTTTTATCGCATTTGGTTCATTGTATAGACAGAATTGAGAGGGAAACACTCAAACCAATATGTGATAGACAAGTACAATACTCAAACAAAACCATGCACGTGTGCAATAAAGGTGATAAGGAGCCAAACATGTAGAAAGATATCACTAATCGCATCTCAATGACTCCAAACAATGTAAAGCACACGGATGAAATGATGTAGCATCTCAAATCACTATCAAATAGTCACGTGAAATATGGAATGAAGTTGTGACTGTGGTTGTTTTAAGTGTTCATCCATAAGTGGTATAAACAATTTGCAAAACTATTTTTGAATTTTTCAAAAAATTTATAAAAATAAAATATTTTTGCCTTTTTCAAGCATTTATAAAAAATAAAATCTTTTTGGACTTTCAATTTTTTGAAAAATAGAAAATCTTTCTGTATTTTTCCAAAAATAAGAAAAAAAATAAAACCAAACGAAAATGATACAATCTAGAGTTAGGAACAATATGATATGAACAAGAAGAATGCATCATACTCTAGACATGGTAACCACCCCTTAGTCAACTGTGTAAATTCCTAAAGATTTCCTAAGACTCTCGAATCTAAGGGCATCTAAAAGTTTCATAAAAATATCGGCTAACTAGAGGTCAGTAGACACAAAACTCAAGGAGACAACCTTCTCTTCTACTAGCTCACAGATAAAGTGCTCGTGTATCCTAATGTGCTATGTGCGTAAATGCTGAACTAGATTACGGGATATGTGTATCGTATTCGTGTTATCATAGGAAATAGTCATGGTGTCTTGTGATGTCCCATAATCCTCCAACGTCTGCTTCATCCACATAAGTTGCGTGCAATAACTCCCGGTGGCTATGTACTAAGCCTTCGCAGTGGACAAAGAGATGGAGTTTTGCTTCTTGCTCAACCAAGAGACAAGAGCAGCACCAAAGAAGAAACATCCACCAAAAGTGTTCCTATATCCATCTGCATCCCCGACCCAATCGACATCCGAATAGGCGGATAAACGATCATCGATATTAAAGGAATACTAAATGCAAAATGAGAGAGTCCCACTCAGGTATTTGATAATATATTTAAGAGCGAGTAAGTGCGACTCTTTCGGGGACGCCTGATATTGCGCACAGACTCCAACACTAAAGGTTATGTCAGGACAATTGGCAGTCAAGTAGAGAATACAACCTATCATACTCCGATACAAGGTTTGCTCTACATTCTTGCCTGAAGTGTCCTTACTAAGATTTTTTGAGGTACTCATAGGGGTACGTGCGTGCTTAGCGGAGTTTAAACCAAATTTCTTCACAAGGTCTCTAGCATACATGGTTTGGGAGATTAACATCCCATCCTCTAGCTGGCAAGCTGGAGACCAAGGAAGAATGTAAGCTCACTAGCCATGCTCATCGCAAAATCATTTTTCATCTCCTCCTCAAAGTCGTGAACATGTCGAGAGCATGTGGATCTAAAGACTATGTCATCCACATAGACTTAGGCAACTAAAATAGAACTGCCTCCTCTCCTAACAAAAAATGTCTTATAAACTCCCCCACTCATGAAGCCATGGGCTAAGAGATATGAAGTAAGCCACCGGTACCAAGCACGGGGTGCTTGCTTCAAACCATAGAGGTCTTTTCTTGGAAAATAGACGTGATTTGGTTGCTTAGGGTCTTCAAACGCTTTTTGTTGTTCAACATAAACTTCCTCCTGTAGAATTCCATTCAGAAAGTCACTCTTAACATCCATCTGGTATAACTTGAAGCGCAGATGATATGCAATAGCGAGTAGTAAGCGGATGGACTCAAGCCTTACAATAGGAGCAAATGTCTCGTCGAATTCTACACCATCTATATGTGTGTAGCTTTGAGCGACCAACCTAGCCTTGTTTTGGATAATGGTACCATTCTCATCCATCTTGTTATTGTAGATCCACTTGGTACCAATCACATTCTTCTCACTAGATCGAGGGACTAGATCCCTGACATCATTCCTTCTAAACTGAAGCAACTCATCCTGCATAACAGATGTCTAGTGTTCATATTTGAGTGCTTCCTTGATGTTCTTGAGCTCGACTTTATATGTGTAGCAAACAAAACTAACCACGTTCTCCAACTGAGCACGAGTCTTGACCTCTAGGGTGGGATCTCCTAGAATGGCAGTAAGATCACGACTCATGCTAACCCAAGTAGGCGTGTCCCCTAAGACAGGAGTAGGGTCACCCTGGGTGTGGGAGGTACAATGGGATCATCTGTAGGAAATGCATCCTCCTCACACAAAAGGTTAGAATCAATAAATACCGGTGGTTCGTCATCTTGTACGGTGACGTTTATTGACTCCATAACCTTAGAGCTACTCGAGTTAAAAACCCGATAATCTCTACTAGTCGATGAATACCCTAACAATATTCCCTCATCTCTCCATAAGTCAAACTTTTCTAATTGCTCTCTATCCCGTAGGATGTAGCATTTACTACCGAAGATGCAAAAATATGAAAGGTTGGGCTTTTTTCCAGTCCACAATTCATAGGGCGTCTTAAGTGTGTGTGGACGAAGGTAAACCCTGATGATATGAGAAATCGTCCACTTGTCATTCTTATACTAGAAAATCAAGGATAAAGTGCATAATAGGTAAAATAGAGCGAATAAGAGAGATAAAAGATAAGGTATAGAGTGGTTCGGCTATAATAATGAGTCTACATCCACTTTGGTGTCTCCCTCTCATTATATTCATATCATTTTTTGTACAATTATACAATACCACAATGGGTGTACAAGATAGATGAGAGAGAAGAATACATGACTGTAGCGGTTCCGGGAGTGCCGGAGATATGACTACGATGTAGGTGAGTAGCCCCCAAGATATATGTTGAGGTTGTGTAGAGATAATTTGGCAAGGCTTCGCCAGGTGTTGTAGAATCTGAACCTCTATCTCGAGGTGTGGACCTTCATTTATAGGAGGTATGTGAGTTGTGTCACGTGCCATGAGCGCGTGACATATATCAAGTCTGGAGCAGCTGTGAATTAGGGGGATGCGTCCTGTAAGGCAGGCATATTGAGTGTCGCATCCTGCGTAGCAGAAGGCTACATCCTGTATGAGGCTGAAGCCCTGGGTGTCGCACCCTATGTAATATAAGGCTACGACATATATGAATGACAAAAACTGTGGGTGTCGCACCATGTGCTGAGTAGGCCACGGCCTATAAGCTTCTGTGTATGCCTGAATAACATCCGCGGCAGGGTGTAATATTTGTACTATCAATAAGCCCCCAAGTCATAGTGCCAAGAGATTGCGATTGGGGTTGCAGCTGAGTAATCAAGTCTTCTGCAGGCGCCGCGATATTTCTAGGGCGACGCTTCATCTTCCCGCGCCCTCTTATACAAATTATACTGGTCGTGGACTTCATTACGTTTGCCAAATCTTTGAGAGTATATCGATAGCCAAACTGTGTTCATTCGTTCTCTTAATTTTTTACCTTCAAAAGCTAAGTGTGGTGGTTCTGAGGTGTTTTGAGGCTGAGCTCCGTCGGTGTCTTCATTTTCAGGTAATTTTTTCACTTACCAACCTCTTTAATAGCTTTTTCAGTTCATAATTCCCAATTCATGTTTGTTGAACTTCTGAATTTCTGAATTTCTGCATTTGCTACACTCATTACAAATTGCACTTATTTGAATGTATTTTGTTGAATTACAATCATGTTTGCTGGTTGAATATATTTTTTTCTCCTAATTTCCCAACTAATCGAGCCCATTTGAATTCACGTAGCTGTTTAGATTATAACAGAATATGATTTCGTTCTTGAATTAATCTTCCATTATTGACCAAAGGGTCAAATAATACTGCCTAAGCTTAGATCATATGAAATGCACTTGCATTGGATCGCATGGAAATCATATAGTTGTTCTTGATGCTATTGAACAAACCCTTCACATTCTGGGTCTTCAATCTTTGAATTAATCAACATTAGATACTAACCTATTTAAGTGAGACGTCGTGGCATGATGAAATGCCCCATTAGTAATTTAGGGTTGGTCTGAATCCATGCAACATTCCAATATTGGTTTAAGAAGTATATGCGGCCTGTGGTAAGTGAAGGTTGCGGACTGTAGTAAATTTTAATAGGATAATCCCTTTTTCCTTAGGTTTTTAGATTAGAGTCTGTAGCGTTTATCCCATTCATTGCCCATTGTTTAATGACTACGGCATGTAAGAAGATAACATACATCCTTCCCCATAAAATAATATGTTGCGGCGATAATTAACTTCTAGCGCTGTAGAACCCAACACGTGGCATGTCTAGCCAATTTTTCTAATCATTTATATTTAGTTCATTATCGCCTTCCGTCACCTCTGAGAAGCCTTAATACCATACTGGCTGCGGCACCTAACTGCGGACTCTCTGCATTTCAGGTACTGCTGCAGCCATATGAACTTTGACCCAGACATTTTTGAAAGGCTTTTGGCAAAAACATTTTAGAGTCTCTCCTCCTGAACTTCCTTCAATGCCTCCTTTGAAGTCATTAGGGCCTTACCAACTGAAGGATTTCCCCAAATGTGTGGTACTAACTTCAGATTCAGATTCTGCGACTATGGAGGAAGACGCCAATTCTAGCAATCATCCAATGGATGTAGATGCTAATGCCGCGGCAGGGGGTGCATTTAATGTTAGGGATGAACCCGTTGGCACATCTAGGAGGACTGAGAGACCTTTTGCTACACTTAGCATCCGCAACACTATGACCCAAGAATGGGTTGATCAGGTAGCTGAGGCCTTTGAATTTCAAGAGAACTTGATGTGCTCAGCACCTGCGCAGAGAAAAGGCCATCCACGGCACTTGATGACGATGGGGTCTACTTCCCCCTACACGCTTTCATTTACGGGCTGCGGCTTCCAGTCCCTGTTCCCATTAGAAGAATTTTCCAAACAATGAGGTTAGCCCCAGTCCAATTAGAACCCAATGGATGGAGGGACATTTTTGCAGTTGTTGTACTATGGGAGAATCAATTCAAGAGAGACATTACAACCGCGAAGTGTTTTCACATCTACCGCCCAATGGAAAATTATGTAAAGTTTGTGGGATACTATTACTTCTCAGTCCACGACAGGGATGAGACCCATTACTCTGGGAGGCCTACCAGTGTAAAAAACTGCAAGGGAAAATACTTCTACATTTTTGGAGAACGGTGGAAGATCCACCCTAAAGAGAGTAAGAGGGAGAGATCATTTAGGAAGCCGAGGCAATAGGGGTGTCCCTCCAAACTACGTACTTTTTTAATTATAGTCGCGTCCCCTTTTTATAGTTGCATATTATTCTCCCCTTTGCTTCTATACTAACCTTTGTATTTTTTAGCAGTTCTCGATAATTTGTGTAACACCCCACCTAATTAAATACCGAGTGATCAGTCCTTTATTAAATTAAAAACTAGATGAACGGTTGGTTCATTCTCAGCATCACTGTCGCAAAATAATCTTTCCAATTTGAACACCCTAAATAATTAAGCTAAGTGTCAAAACAATTTAAAACCTTATTTACATTTTATTAAATTCCAATATGAAAACATTTTTAATAATAAAAGTTTAAGAGTCACATAAATAAAAGGATAACAATTACTACACCACCATTTAAACCATCTAGATAACCCACACCAAGTTATGAACAATAAATGAAATCATCCTGATAAGATTTAACTCCAGAGGAGTACTGAATGCTGGAAATACAAATGAACATAAATCTCTGACAAATCCAACTGGAATAGGAAATCGGGCGACACATGCCCTAACTATGAAGATCTAAAGTAGGAACTGATTTATTGACGAAGTCATCTAAAGCAACGGCCTGGAACTCCCACATAAGCTGCAGCACCTCCAATTCAAAGAACCTAATCATGACCCCCCTCTGGCTGGGCACCTGTAATACATACATATATATACAAGAAAGAAAGAAATGACAAAAAACGGGTCAGACCCCAAGTGTAAAACAGTTTTAAAAATAGTTTAGCCAGTATTTAAAATGCTTACCAGCTAATATCACAACCATGTTAGTGTGAGACACTCTCTTGAGAATCCTCACATCTCATCTAGTGTGCACACCTAACGTACCTCTAAGACATCCTAGTTATAGTTACCACGCTAACTAGATTAACCACAAGTATCCATTCTTTATAGCCCAAATTATTCCAACGAATTAACCTTATAATACATATAATGATGTTATAAACATATATATCCATTTAGATTAAACAGGGATAAGTCCTTTATTAATTCAATTCAACTAAGTGTTTTCATACATAACTATCTTACATTTCTACTTTAGCCACATAGTAGATATCATCACATGTATATATATATATATTCACTATATTATATATATACTATACTGCATCCCAAGACACAGCTGCAGTGCTGCATTACTCTGCTACCTTGTCCCAATACATCACGTCACTGTATAGGGGACTATAGGTTCGTTAAAGATTCCTCGAACCACAAATATCAAATCACAAATAATGGAGGCGAACATAGTCCTAAGCCTTCGGGCTACGCACATACCTACGCACCCAAATGACCGTTCTATACCATTGTTCTCACTAATGGTAATCGACCTAAGTCCTATGTTCTCGAGCGACAAGTCAAGAATCCCATGTATTCATCAGGATAAGACTGACCTCACGCGTATACCACCCGTCGATAGCAAGTAAGCTAGGAATGTCATATACAGATACATAATATATGCACAATCACACAGTCATACATATAAATATTCATATTTTCCAAATTAGGTTCGCCCACAACCCATAATTATTATTATCCGTTCTCAACACAAATTTTACTCAGTTACCTCTCATAACGGATTCGTCTCTTTTATTCTCATTTATTATTTACTTCGTACTTACTTCTTATCTCTCGAAGTATTCTCTCTCACCAAGTATAAATTTCAATAGGTATACCCTCACTTACCTTCTAGTCTAAATCTTTCACGAGTCTCAATCTTTTAGTAAACGTATGCACAATTTCAAATGTATGAATTACTCCCCTTTAACCCAAAATTTTATCTCAATTTAATTTCGCTCAACGGAGTTTATCTAGACCCTACTGGTCCTCTTCATAACCCATTATGCTCCAAAAATAATAATCAAGGGTTCCAACGTATCTTAACCGGATTAATCAAAAAGGAGAAAAATATGCACTTTTCTAGGAGGGGTCGATCGATCGAGGAATGGGTTTTATCGATCGATAGATTAAGCAGTTCTTGCCCAGTTTGCTGCAATTTTCAACCTACGGGTTTAAACAATCTAACCCCTCCAAACCTCTATAATTTCATCCCAAACTCCCATATAATCCAAATGTATAAGTAACATATATAAACAAGTTGTAACGTAACAACATCAATAAATCCTCAACGAATCAATCAAAAAGGGGTTTAATCTTAGATTTCTTTATAAAACCAAATTTGGCATGAATAATCACAACCCTCTATTTTAATCCAGATTTTATTCCCAAATATCATAATAAATTCGTGGGTAATCCTCTATATATGATCAAGATTTCAGACTATATGGATTCTCCCTACAACATATATAATTTATCTTCCAAAACATATAATTCTTCAATTAAAACATTTTATTTTCATTCCTAGACTAACATGGAAGGTATATTAACTTGGAAATTAACAAGATAGATACTTGTCTGGGATTCAAGGATCTGATTTGTTGATGAAAAATATGTGGTTGCATTCCTCGTCGTGCGATCTACGTTTTGGTGGTGGTGGCGATGCAATCGGGTTAGTTCTCGACCTTGGATTACTTGGATACTCTTCACCTTCTTCTCTAATGGATGGGCTTAGGTTTTGTGTTTGTGAAACATAAGAGACAACTCCAAATGGGTAATATATACTAAGAAAATTCATGGGTTTAATTACCCAAAAATATAAAATGTCTAAAATACCCTCCCGGGATGACAATTAGGCCTTAAAATGCCCGAAACCCAAAATAAACCTCCGGGTACACTTTTCTGACCATTTAGACCCTTCCGGACACTTTGGCTCACTCAAAACGACCATACGGATGACTTATAATTTATTCACTTTAATAATAATAATTTAGTCCTGACACGATACAGGCGCGTCCCAAATTAAATTTCTATAATTTCCATTTTATTCACTCGTGAAAATTTTAATAAAATCAATCTCATATATTACTTTACTCATCCAGTAATATTCAACAAATTTCCCATAATTACTAACTCACATCATCCTAGTAAATATTAAAAATAATTTCTGGATTAATATTAAATTAATATCTCAAATTAAATTTAATACATCCCCAATTTTAAAAGCCATAAAAATACGGGGTATTACATACTTCCCCCCTTATAACATAATTTCATCCCGAAATTCGGAAAAAAATAAAGCGTAACTAGTAAGGACAACTCCGGGTATTAATCTGACATCTCATGTAATTTCTGTCGTACCACCCTTACAATACATTACCGAATACCCCCACTAATGTTATACTCCAAGCCTTACCATTTTGTTTAAATTATATTTAGTTAAACTTTACCCAATCCTTCCTATACCATCCTCATGGCAACATTATGGGAGTAACGATCCTAAGTAATCAAACCACTAAATCTGGAAGTCACAACTTCTACTTTCATTAACCTCAAGAATATTCATTGTGTCACAAATATGGAAAATACTACAACCAACCATTCAGGGCGCCCATACACCCAATGTGTGTACATTCCATCATAAGGTCTAAATGAATGTGATTCCTCTATAAGGTTACCTTTAATTAACTGACTACCTAGTTTATAATCCCTATTTCTATGATTTCCACATTCTCATTTGGCGATTCCATCTTCCTCAAATCATGCTACAACTCATAACTCTCTGATTAATATATATGTATATACATATAATGGCAAAGGTTATAAACTCATATTCGAAAGACCTAACTTACTTTGACTCCCAACGCTCTTTAGTTTCATGCGTGGGGTGTCTCGCAGAGCGAAATCCAAACAAGGAACCCCCGCTGATACACTACTACCTAAAGTAGTCGGTCATCGAATCTCCTTAGGTACTTAGTCTATAGTAAATAACATCCCAACAGTTTTTTATCTATTCATATGAAATTCTACTTGTTCACTCTCTTGCTAAAGACAATACACTGGCTATAACGATCAATCTTGGTCTCATATACAACAAGTAAATCCATGACGATAATCACATCACTAAAACAAATAATCTCAATAAGGTATATAACACAAAAGATGCATCCATTTATCCTCCGCGGATAACACTGAAGACAACCCCACTATACCACCGAAAACATACACATAATAATAATGCTATATATATACGCACAAAATTCTTCTCATATGCGAATCTAGTAACAAACAAAAATGTAATGACTCGCTCGTGTCACATAAAACACGCTTCGTCCTCCGAGAATAAAACTCGTACTTTCGCTTTTCCATTCTCCCTGGCTACTCAAATGGCTTTCGGACAAAATACGCCAGCCTGAGCCAAAATAAAACTATTCTAATCATTGCCCTTCATTAGGCACCCTAATCTTACCCCTTTACTCACTATGAGAAACATTAACGTATGTGATTTCACCCTCCACAAAATACCTCTACATATAATCCTCTTATTACCAGTCACACTGACCCTATTAGGGTTGTCCTTCTCTAGGACTTAAATAGTATCGATCCTGATGGCTACCCCCCATCGTTCCCTTAGCTTTGTTGGCCCTAAGGAACTCACTACTAGCTTCAACAGCTCTTACTGAACTCACCATCACTTGGTAACGATTCAGCTACCTGAATCATTTAAATGGCTCCCTTGATGGGTCTACCCCCTTGCGAAGTTTCATTAACTGTATTTCATCTAGTCTTACTCTCCTAATAAATATTTCAATTCCTTTAGCTCCTTTCACAAAGAAGCATTAACATCTCTACGGGCAATGCGTGGCATGGTCATCATATGGATCGACTATCCAATAGAATTCTCTGTAAGTGTTGTCAACTTTTCTCACGAGTTGATCTCCCACATGAAATCTTCACTACCATTGGTATCCACTTACACTGATACAAGATTGGCTAAAAGTCTAAATTCGTTTACAAATGGATCCCTGTCCGGCCCTTCCGTGATGGGTTCCAAACAACGTTCACATCTTAATCTGAACAACGGATGAAGGAACGAGCGGTTAAACTGTACTTAAAGTCCTTCCATTGACGTAACATTTCACTATTAAATGTGGCGGTTAACTCCCACTATTATAACTTTGCTCCGATGAGTCAAGAAAAAATTTACCTCAAATTTTCACCTTATAGTTAACCACACTCCGCCATATTCCCAAGTCTTTGAATATATTACCTTCGTTGGGTAACACATAATTCCCGCATTTTTAGAATTTCCGCTGACGGCTCTCCTCAATTTTCCATTTGACCCTCTCCCAAGCGCACCACGTTGGGTGAGTCTAATTTGGCATCACTTTCCACTATAGCAGCACTTGGAATTTATAGGTTTCGTCCTAGCCGTCTTTACAGTCCTAGACCCTTATGCCATAATAGGGGTGACCTCGACTACGGTCATCATCCTGAAACATACTTCATAACCTCACTTTGCCCTGCCTCCTGCTACTCGCATAACGGCCCTCATCTGCAATACTTCATTATTTCAACACGCCCGAATGTAAATAAGATTCGCAGATATATACATGATAGCAAGAGAACGAAATCTCACCAAAGAAATAAACAATCATAAATATAGGGCTCTATATCAAAGAAAGCTACGTTAGAAGCATAATAAGCCGCACAGATCATAAAGGACACTAGAACCTGATGCTCTGATACCACCTGTAACACCCCGCCTGATTAAATACCGGGTGATCTGTCCTTTATTAAATTAAAAACCAGATGAACGGTTGGTTCATTCTCAGCATCACTGTCGTAAAAAAATATTTCTAATTTGAACACCCTAAATAATTAAGCTAAGTGTCAAAACAATTTAAAACCTTATTTACATTTTATTAAATTCCAATATGAACACCTTTTTAATAATAACAGTTTAAGAGTCACATAAATAAAAGGATAACAATTACTACACCACCATTTAAACCATCTAGATAACCCACACCAAGTTATGAACAATAAATGAAATCATCCTGACAAGAGTTAACTCCCGAGGAGTACTGAATGCTGGAAATATAAATCAACATAAATCGTTGACAAATCCAACTGGAATAGGAAATCGGGCGACATATGCCCTAACGATGAAGATCTAAAGTAGGAATTTATTCAATGACGAAGTCACCCAAAGCAACGGCCTGTAACTCCCACATAAGCTGCAGCACCTCCAATCCAAAGAACCTAAGCATGACTAGGGGTGGCAATTTTTTACACGACCCGAAAACCCGACTCGAACTCGACACGATTTTTGCAGGTCAGGTCATGGCTTAATAGGTCCGGGTCGAAATCGGGTCAGACCCGCTTAACCCGTTTATTAAACAGGTCGTGTTTCGGGTCAACCCGCCTAACCCGCAATTGACACGTTTATTTTTCGGGTTGATTTCGGGTCACTTTCGGGTCAAAAAACCGGTGTTGCCTGTAGGTCGTGATGTGCCTTGAGATGGCCGTATCCTGTCCCCCTGCCGGTGGGGAATCCGCTCCCGGGTCGTCGCTCTGCCTATTAACCCGTTTAGACACGAATAATTATAAACCGTTGATTTTTTAATCTAACGGTCAGAAAAATGAAAAGGCAAAGGGGCTAATTGAAAAACCTAATTGAAAGAAAACCTAACTTAAGAATGAAAAAAAAAAAGGACCGCCCACCACATCTCTCTTCTTCTCTCTCGTCTCTCAGCCAAAGTAGTGGCTGCTCACCCCCGCCGGCCACCGCACACAGGTAATTCTTCTCCCACCGGCCACCGCACACGTCGCACACAATACACACGCACACACACAGATCTCACGCACACACACACACAGAACACACACACGCACACACACAAAACACTGAACACACGCACACACACGCACACACTGAACACACACACGCACACACTGAACACACACGCACACACTGAACACACCTCATTGATTTCAGATACTGATTTTTTTCGGGTACTGATTTTTTTTCAAGTACTGATTTTTTTTTTCAGCAGGTAATTAGATTTATGTTATTGATTTCTGGTATTGATTTCTTTTTTCAGCACAGTGATTTCAGATTCCATTTTGTACACATCTAAGTTCAATTTTTCTACACATTCACTTCAGATTCCATTTTAGTTTTTTGACAGAACATACACACTCATTTTATGACAGGACATACAAATTCATTTTATTTTATTCTTTGCAGATGGAATCTGATGGAGTTGATGTTAATTTAGTTGACAATTCTATTGATGTTGATGAAATAATGGATGAGGAGGAGGACGATGATGTTGTGGATCTGAATAAAGAATCTGCTAAAAGCCAAATTAAGGGTGGAAAGCGCAAAAGACGATGCACTTCTAACGTGTGGCCATTCTTTGAAATTCTCAAACAAAATGGTGTTGATGGCAAGCAAAGATGTAAGTGTAAGAAATGTGGGTCCGTCTTCATTTGCGATAGCAGGTACAGAACCAGTAATTTATCGCGACATAAGAATAGATGTCAAAAAATTACTGCACGTGATATTGGGCAGTTAATTGTTCAACAACAAATTGGTTCTGATTCAATATCTTTGGGTGCCCCAAAATTTAGTCCCGAATTATTTAGGGAGATGTTAATTTCCTCAATCATAATGAATGATTTACCTTTTTCATTTGTTGAATACAAGGGTATAAGAGCAATTTTCTCTTATCTACGTGAGGATACACCACTCATATCCCGTAACACCGCAAAAACAGATGTTTTGAAAATGTTTCATAGAGAGAAGGTCAATATTAAGAGAATGTTGGATGTAGCTCCCGGTAGAGTGTGTTTAACTTCTGATTTGTGGTCATCAGTTGTAACAGATGGGTACATATGTGTCACGGTACATTTTATTGACAAGGATTGGGTCTTACAAAAAAGGGTTTTAAATTTTTCATACATGGCTCCGCCCCATAATGGTATCTCTTTGTGTGATAAAATTTTCTCCTTTTTAAGGGATTGGGGGATAGAAAAAAAATTGTTTTCCGTGACCCTTGATAACGCTTCATCAAATGATACATTTGTTAGTATGCGTCGTACACAATTGAATGCTAGGAAATCACTTCTATGCAATGGTGACTTCTTTCATATTAGATGTTGTGCACACATCCTCAATTTGATAGTTCAAGATGGTTTAAAAGAAATTGATGTGGGTGTGCAAAAAATTCGTGAAAGTTGTAAGTACATTAAGGGCTCACAAGCGAGGAAAGTAAGCTTTGTTGAATGCGCGAAATTGTTGTCACTTGATGTTAAAAGAGGTTTAAGACAAGATGTTCCCACGAGATGGAATTCCACATTTATAATGCTTGAGAGTGCACTTTTTTTTCGTGATGTGTTTTCCCATTTGGAATTAAGTGATTCTAATTATAAGAATTGTCCTTCGGAGAGTGAGTGGGCGAAGATTGAGAAAATATGCAAGTTCCTAAGTGTTTTTTATAGTTTAACTTGTATTTTCTCTGGCACGAAATATCCTATTGCAAACTTGTACTTCCCTTTAGTGTTTATGGCGCATTTGACATTAAAGAAACACATGGAAAGTAGTGATCCATACTTACAAAACATGGCCGTGATGATGTATGCAAAGTTTGAGAAGTATTGGGTAGATTTTAGCATGATATTAGCTATAGCGGTGATATTAGATCCTCGGTACAAAATTTATTTTGTGGATTTTTGCTACAAGAAAGTGTATGGGATGGCCTCACTTGAATTTGCGAAAGTACGAGAAAATTTGGTCATCCTCTTTGGTGAATATGATGTTAAGCTTCCTTTTACCTCGGCACAAAACAAAACGGGTGATAACTTTAATCATGATTCATTTACCATGGATGATACACGTGATGTTTTGAAGGTAAATATTAAGTACATTTGTTAAGTTCTATTGACTTCAAATTTAGTTTTTTTTTAATTCATATTTATATTTTTTTTCATCTTATTTTGTAGGAGTTTGATGATTTTGAAAGTGCGGAGTTTAGTTCTTGTTCTCAAAAGTCACAACTTGAACTTTATTTGGACGAACCAAGGATTGAAAGGAGTACCAATTTGGACATTTTGGCATTTTGGAAAGCAAATCAATTTAGGTATCCCCAACTCGTATCAATGGCAAGAGATGTATTGAGCATTCCTATATCAACTGTGGCTTCAGAGTCGGCCTTTAGCATGGGTGGGAGGATAATTGATCAATATAGAAGTTCATTGAAACCGGAGGTGGCCGAGGCGTTGCTTTGCACAAAAGATTGGCTTTTTGGTGCTATTGGTAATTATTAATGGTTAATATAAATTATAATACAATTGTTCTAGTTGTTTTATCATTACAACTTTTGATATACTTAATAATTATGAATGTAGAAGCGGCACAAGCTCAAATTGACGATCTCACCGAGGATATCTTGAATTTGGATATTAACAAAGAAGAAAGTCAATCATCTGATGCTCAATACTCGACCTCTATTTTCGGTGAGCAAATTGTTATGTTAAATTCATGTGATAAGTTATTGTGTACTTATGAGTTATATATTTTGATATTGTATATTTTTGTATAGCACTTGGGGCGAAAAAATGAGATCGGTTTCAAAAAAACATCAATCAATTGCAGATGAGGTAAATATTGCATATTAATATATAGTTTAATTAAGTATCCTATTTGTTTTTTTAATCTTATTGTGCGTTGTACTCATTACTTTTTTTGTTCGTAGGTATGGAATGAAATGGAAGGAGACTAGCCTTTGGATAGAGTGGAGCATGACATCTTTTTGCAATTTGGTTGAAGATTTACAAATTGTAATTTGAACTTGAAATTTTGAATGATTGTAATAGATAATGGATTAGACTTTGTTGGATGATGTTATTTGGATAATGACTAAATGTTGTTGGTATTATTATGTTATGTTTATTAGATATGACAATTATTTTTTTGATTAATGTTGTGATGTTTATTTGTTAAATTGTGTTTGGAAATAAATAGTGAAAATTATTTAATCTCATAAACAGGTCATTGTGGATCATGTAAACAGGTTCCCCTTGCAGATGACCTATTTATTAAGCAGGTTAAACGGGTCGTGTCGTGTTAGCGGGTTGGACACGACCTGTTTATTAAACGGGTTAGACGGGTCGTGTCGTGTTAGCGGGTTGGACACGACCTGTTTATTAAACGGGTTAGACGGGTCGTGTCGTGTAACCTATATATAAACAGGTTCGTGTTCGAGTCAGGTACAATGGCACGATTACTTAAACGGGTCGTGTTCGTGTCAACGGTATATCTAGAAATATCAGGTCTCGACACGACCCGAACACGACACGGCAACCCGAATTGCCAGGCCTAAGCATGACGCCCCTGTGGCTGGGCACCTGTAATACATACATGTTTATACAAGAAAGAAAGAAATGACAGAAAACGGGTCAGAGCCCGAGTGTAAAACAGTTTTAAAAATAGTTTAGCAAGTATTTAAAATTCTTACCTGCTAATATTACAACCATGTTAGTAAACGACACTCTCTTGAGAATCCTCTCCTCTCATCTAGTGTGCACACCTAACGTACCTCTAAGCCATCCTAGTTATAGTTACCACGCTAACTAGATTAACCACATGTATCCATTCTTTATAGCCCAAATTATCCCCACGTATTAACCTTATAATATATATAATGATGTTATAAACATATATATCCATTTAGATTCAACACGGATAAGTCCCTTAGTAATTCAATTCAACTAAGTGTTTTCATACATAACTATCTTATATTTCTACTTTAGCCACATAGTAGATATCATCACATGTACATATATATATATATATATATTCACTATATTATATATATACTATACTGCACCCCAAGACACAACAGCGGTGCTGCATTACTCTGTTATCTTTTCCCAATACATCACGTCACAGTATAGGGGACCATAGGTTGGGTAAAGATTCCTCGAACCACAAATATCAAATCACAAATAATGGAGGCGAACATAGTCATAAGCTTTTGGGCTACGCACATACCTACGCACCCAAATGACCGTTCTATACCATTGTTCTCACTAATGGTAATCGACCTAAGTCCTATGTTCTCGAGCAACAAGTCAAGAATCCCATGTATTCATCAGGATATGACTGCCCTCACGCGTATACCTCCCGTCGATATCAAGTAAGCTAGGTATGTCATACACAGATACATAATATATGCACAATCACACAGTCATACATATAAATATTCATATTTTCCAAATCAGGTTCGCCCACAACCCATAATTGTTATTATCCGTTCTCAACACAAATTTTACTCAATTATCTCTCATAACGGATTCGTCTCTTTTATTCCCATTTATTATTTACTTCATACTTACTTCTTATCTCTCGAAGTATTCTCTCTCACTAAGTATAAATTTCAATAGGTATACCCTCACTTACCTTCTAGTATCTTTCACGAGTCTCAATCTTTTAGTAAACGTACGCACAATTTCCAATGTATGAATAACTCCCCGTTAACCCAAAATTTCATCTCAATTTAATTTCGCTCAACGGAGTTTATCTAGACCCTACTGGTCCTCTTCATAACCCATTATACTCCAAAAATAATAATCAAGGGTTCCTACGTATCTTAATCGGATTAAACAAAAAGGAGAAAAATATGCACTTTTTCAGGAGGGATCGATCGATCGAGGAATGGGTTTAATCGGTCGATCGACAGATCAAGCAGTTCTTGCCCAGTTTGCTGCAATTTTCAACCTACGGGTTTAAACAATCTAACCCCTATAAACCTCTATAATTTCATCCCAAACTCCCATCAAAGTAGTCCAAATGTATAAGTAACATATATAAACAAGTTGTAACATAACAACATCAATAAATCCTCAATGAATCAATCAAAAAGGGGTTTAATCTTAGATTTCTTTATAAAACCAAATTGGCATGAATAATCACAACCCTCTATTTTAATCCAGATTTTATTCCCAAATATCATAATAAATTCGTGGGTAATCCTCTATATATGATCACGATTTCAAACTATATGGATTCTCTCGACAACATATATAATTTCTCTTCCAAAACATATAATTCTTCAATTAAAACATTTGATTTTCATTCCTAGACTAACATGGAAGGTATATTAACTTGGAAATCAACAAGATAGATACTTGCCTGGGATTCAAGGTCTGATTTGTTGATGAAAAATATGTGGTTGCGTTCCTCGTCGTGCGATCTACGTTTTGGTGGTGGTGGCGATGCAATCGGGTGAGTTCTAGACCTTGGATTGCTTGGAAACTCTTCACCTTCTTTTCTAATCTCTTCACCTTCTTCTCTAATGGATGGGCTTAGGTTTTGTGTTTGTGAAACCTAAGAGACAACTCCAAATGGATAATATATACTAGGAAAATTTGTGGGTTTAATTACCCAAAAATAGAAAATGTCTATAATACCCTCTCGGGATGACAGTTAGGCCTTAAAACGCCCGAAACCCAAACTAAACCTCCGGGTACACTTTTCTGACTATTTAAACCCTTCCGGACACTTTGACGCACTCAAAATGACCATACGGATGACTTATAATTTATTCACTTTAATAATAATAATTTAGTCCTGACACGATACAGGCGCGTCCCAAATTAAATTTCTATAATTTCCATTATATTTACTCGTGACAATTTTAATAAAATCAATCTCATATATTACTTTACTCATCCAGTAATATTCAACAAATTTCCCATAATTATTAACTCACATCATGCTAGTAAATATTAAAAATAATTTCTGGATTAATATTAAATTAATATCTCAAATTAAATTTAATACATTCCCAATTTTAAAAGCCATAAAAATACGGGGTATTACATACTTCCCCCCTTATAACAGAATTCCATCCCAAAATTCGGAAAAAAATAAAGCGTAACTAGTAAGGACAACTTCGGGTATCAACCTGACATCTCATGTAATTTCCGTCGTACCACCCTTACAGTACATTACCGAATACCCCCACTAATGTTATACTCCAAGCCTTACCATTTTGCACTGTTCTAAAAAACCCGCCTAGGCTCCGCCTAGGCACGCCTAGGCTTGAGGCTTGGGAGAAACGCCTCGCCTTAAGTTTTTCACGCCTTATTCTTGGTAAAACCCTTAAGGCGCATTTTTTTTTCTAAAAAGAACAATGCTTTAGTGAAATAATATCGTCTTTTAAAGAATTTTTTTACAAACCAGACCATTATCTCATCCAAAATAATCAAATAGTACTTTAATTTGTAAATATTCAGACATATTTTTATGATATGTACAATTTTAGTTTTTTAATAGCCTTGTTATGGTTAAAAAATATTAAAATATATTAAGAAGGCCTAAACGCCTTTTGACGCCTTTTTACGCCAAGGCCCGCCTAGGCTTCAAAGGCTTAAGGCTTGGCCTCCACGCGTCGATCACGCCCCGCGTTTTTTAGAACCTTGCCATTTTGTATAAATTATTTTGAGTTAAACTTTACCCAATCCTTCCTATACCATCCTCATGGCAAAATTATGGGAGTAACGATCCTAAGTAATCAAACAACTAAATATGGAAGTCACAACTTCTACTTTCATTAACCTCAAGAATACTTACTGTGTCACAAATATGGAAAATACTACAATCAACCATTCAGGGCTCCCATACACCCAATGTGTGTACATTCCATCATAAGGTCTAAATGAATGTGATTCCTCTGTAAGGTTACGTTTAATTAACTGACTACCTAGTTTATAATCCGTATTTCTATGATTTCCACATTCTCATTTGGCAATTCCATCTTCCTCAAATCATGCTACAACTCATAACTCTCCGATTAATATATATGTATATACATATAATGGCAAAGGTTATAATCTCATATTCTAAAGACCTAACTTACTTTGACTCCCAACGTTCTTTAGTTTCATGCGTGGGGTGTCTCGCAGAGCGAAATCCAAACAAGGAACCCCCGCCGATTTTAACACCCCGCTTAAAATAATAACGGGTGGCCAGCCTTATACTATATTAATTCCGGAGTCTCAGATGGCTCAGTCTCAGCATCAACTGACCGTATAATATAATATACGACTAACTACCCGATATCATATAAGCGAGATGTTAAAATTTAAATAAAATATGCAACCGATAACAACTAACACTACAAATAAAGGAAAGAAAGATGCATGATAGAACTAAGATAAATGAAATGCTGGAATAAAACGAAATAAATGACTACAATAGAATATACTACAAAAAGTAGACCCGAATAAGCTGTCGAGTCACAGCCAATACAATAACTGCAATGGAATAAATATAGACATGTATATAAATATCCCTTGGGTACAAACCCGATATACAACATGAATCCTACCTAGAAATTTTTTTCAAAGGAGGAAGCGACTACATTCTACATCCCGCAACAGTCCGCACCTATCACGGCTCCCAAGACTCTGGATAGAAGGTCATCCGGCATTCATGCGGTAGGACACCTGTAGTAATATATATATATATATATATATATACAAGCAGGAGAGAAAAGTAAACGGGTCAAAGTCCGAGTGTGAAAAATATTTAGCAAGTGTGTTAACCGTGCATAATAAATATCGGTGCACTAATTTCATAATTAAAAGTGGATTCGCACTCTCGTGGATTCCCAACTCACCCCTCATTTAACGGCGCGCACCTATTCGCGTCCTCAAGTTTTAGTTAAATTACCCTCATTTATAAGGACAACCTAACTTATCATAGGCCCAGCCTATACCCACGAGAATTGCCTCCCTATCTTAACCCAAGAATCCACCCCTTTTCTAATCATATTAGATTATGTTTACAAACAATTACGCCATAATAGGCTTAATGGATTCTGGATTATAATTTAATTAATTATAATTCTTACTACGTTACCCATTTATATCTGGGTTGAAACATATGATTTAAATTCTAATTAATAGGCATGCAAAATTATTATTGACAAAACTTCCTTCCAATTTCAACGCTGCGTTGCGTTTCGTGCGTGGGGTGTCTCGCAAAGCGAAATCTAAACAAGGAACCACCCCGTTACACTACTCCTTGCCAACGTCGATCCTGGAGATCCATTATGCCACACATAAATATCGACAGAACTTCTCTCTAATCTCAACAATGTACTACGTTTCGTGCGTGAGGTGTCTCGCAAAGCGAAATCCAAACAAGGAACCACCCCGTTACACTACTCCTTGACAATGTCGATCCTAGAGATCCATAATGCCAAACATAAATAATTGGCAGAACTTTTCTCCAATCTCAACACTGCACTACATTTCATGCGTGGGGTGTCTCGCAAAGCGAAATCCAAACAAAGAACCACCCCGTTACACTAATCCTTGACAATGTCGATCCTAGAGATCCATAATGCTATACATACCATATAACGCTACCACTACTACTAAATTTTAGACTATAATATGAAAACAACTAAAAATCTCCAATAATATCCTTGGGATGATGTAACCGAAATATTCCTTAAATGCGATACATCAACCCCCATCAATCTAGTACACCATAATCATCCAAGATGTACTCCACGATAATACCATATCCTTTTTATCTATAGGATATAAATATATATATAGGCATTTTATTCTAACCATATATATATATACACCATCATCATCTATACACATGACCAAGAGTACATATCATATCTGATGTACAATGGCCATGCACCAATAATATACCCGGCTATATATATCGCCGATAAAACTGCACTATGCTATCATCTTCCCAGTGCCCGACTCACGTAGCAACTAGGGACCACCTGGTGGGGATCAACGACACCCACCTCATGATAACTCACACACACGACGTCCCGGGAAGCGATCATAGCTCCAACTGGAAATGAGACTAAACATACCCACCACGTCTCATCCCAAAAATATATCTATCATTTAATAACACACGGGACGACTATGACCTGGGGAATATCCACACCCTGCTCTATATGCCACGATGCTCACCCTCTACGCGGAAACTTCCCAATGATAGCATGAGCGGGGTATGCTTAACCACATAAGTATATATATCGCTCACATGCACAATATATACATCCATATGATCCAATCATATAATTAAACATTAAACCATCATATACGGTTTAAATATCCATACCATGTATGTCCACTACATAAATATATCCATATATTCATATTTATATAGATATATATATACAAATATATTCACATATCCATATATCTATATATACAAACTAACTCTCGTTCATATGAGTAAGATATATACTCTCGGCTATAAGTATATATAATCCTCAATATACAAGCCGTCACCACAAACTCATTTAATTTACCTCGATATGTGAATACAATCCCTCACTTGAAATATATTCAATCATTTTTTTTTCCTATGATGAATAGTCTCCCAAATAACATACGGACATATATATATATATATATATATATATATATATATATATATATATATATATATATATATATATACAACATTAGGGTTATCACCCAAAGTTTAGTGTAGGAAACCATCACTACACATACCATCTATATCCGAGAGGACATTAAAGAATCTAGTAATCATTTTGACTATCGGTATACACATAACTAATAGTCTATAAGCCTCAAGATCAATCTTACCTTCATCAAATAATCCCATTGCTCTCGATTTCGACTACGGTTCAATCACTTTTGTGAATCCCCTAGTCTAAGATCTTTCGGATTTATTTCTTAAATTTTATCATTACTAAGGGTATGCAACTACACTCTTCCATTTGGCCCCAAATCGTATCTTAATAATATCCTATCCTTATAAGGATTTGACATAAAGGTTGGCCTAAAATTTCACAACATACCCTCGTAATTATCTCTAAGAGTTCTTAGCCTCACATGACATCTATACTTACTTTTAATCTACAATTAGGATCCCCAATCCCAAAAAGGTTTCCCCACAATCTCTATACACAACTCCAAATACATACATGGATACATTTCTCCCAAATTACCCTAAGGAGTCCCCAAAATCCTAATATGTGAGAAACTCCTTATATGTCTCCAAGAACATATCTCTTACATTATAAGAGAAGGCCCACAAATCAATAAACCCAACCAAAAAGGGTTTGAAATCACTATTGAGAAAATACCTCAAAATGCCCTGTTCCCGAAACGATTCGGCCTTATTCCGAATCGATTCGGCCTAGCGAATCGATTCGGCCTCCAAGGCGAATCGATTTGGGTCCAAAGACCAGGGCTTATGCCACAGGACGAATCGATTCGGCTTGGGTCCGAATCGAATCGATCAATGCAGACCTGCCAATTTCCCTAAACTGAATCGATTCGCTTAGGGGGCGAATCGATTCGGACCTGCAGATTTTGAAGGGTTCTTCTTCTTTAATGAACCCACGAATTTTAAACCCTAAAATTTTCATTCTAACCCTCAAACCTTCATCAAATCATGATTTTAAGCCCATAAATCAACCCAAAGTTAATCCCAACCATTTCTATCCCATTAAATCCATATTTAAACATTGATTTCAAGATTAAACCCAAAAATCTAAGTTTTGATATTAATACCCAAAAATCCATTTCTTTAACCCACAAATTATGAAATGAAATATACAAATAACTTATTTAGCAAGATTAAACACTTGCCTCAGATTTGTAGAGGTTGGATCTTCCTCGATGTCGCGGTTGGGCCGGAATCTCCAAGCTTTTCTTCCTCTCTCTCTCTTCCTTTCTTCTTCTTTTCTCTCTTCTCTCTTTTTCTCAAATGAGAAGGCTTCATCTGTAAGCCTTTAAATCCCTTAAAACATAAGTCCCAATTTCAAGTGTTAATACGCAATTTAAATGACTTGTTTACTCCAATTCGAGTCAAACTAACTTAAAATATTTCGGAGCCGAAATAAAACCCAATGACAGTCATTTTGACTATCTTGACTCTTCCGGGATCAATGGTACCCTCAAAATCATCATCCGGAATACTTCAAAACGTCCTCTATTTTGGACTTGAATTCCCAATTTTAGAATTCTCCAATTTTATTAAATTTTATTTTCCCAAAAATTTAATTTCTCAGTCTCAAAAATCATGGAGTGTTACACCGATACACTACTACCTAAAGTAGTCGGTCATCGAATCTCCTTAAGTCCTTAGTCTATAGTATATAACATCCCAACAGGTTTTTATCTATTTATATAAAAGTCTACTTATTCACTCTCTTGCTAAAGACAATACACTGGCTATAACGATCAATCTTGGTCTCATATACAACAAGTCAATCCATGACGATAATCACATCACTAAAACAAATAATCTCAATAAGGTATATAACACAAAAGATGCGTCCATTTATCCTTCGCGGATAACACTGAAGACAACCCCGCTATACCACCGAAAACATGCACATAATAATGTATATATATATACGCACTAAATTCTTCTCATATGCGAATCTAGTAATAAAAAAAAATTAATGACTCGCTCGTGTCACATAAAACACGCTTCATCCTCCGAGAATAAAACTCGTAATTCTACTTTTCCATTCGCCCTGGCTACTCAAATGGCTTTCGGATAAAATACGCCAGCCTGAGCCAAAATAAAACTATTTTAATCATTGCCCTTCATTAGGCACCCTAATCTTATCCCTTTACTCACTACGGGAAACATTAACGTATGTCATTTCACCCTCCACAAAATACCTCTACATATAATCCTCTTATTACCAGTCACACTGACCCTATTAGGGTTGTCCTTCTCTAGGACTTAAATAGTCTCGATCCTGATGGCTACCCCCCATCGTTCCCTTAGCTTTGTTGGCCCTAAGTAACTCACTAATAGCTTCAACAGCTCTTACTGAACTCACCATCACTTGGTAATGATTCAGCTACCCGAATCATATAAATGGCTCCCTTGATGGGTCTACCCCCTTGCGAAGTTTCACTAACTGTATTTCATCTAGTCTTACTCTCCCGATAAATATTTCGATTCCTTTAGCTCCTTTCACAAAGAAGCATTAACATCTCTACGGACAATGCGTGGCATGGTCATCATATGGATCGACTATCCAATAGAATTATCTGTAAGTGTTGTTAACTTTCCTCACGAGTTGATCTCCCACATGAAATCTTCACTACCATTGGTATCCACTTACATTGATACAAGACTGGCTAAAAGTCTAAATTCGTTTACAAATGGATCCATGTCCGGCCCTTCCATGATGGGTTCCAAATAACGTTCACATCTTAATCTGAACAACTGATGAAGGAACGAGCAGCTAAACTGTACTTAAGGTCCTTCCATTGACGTAACATTTCACTATTAAATGTGGCGGTTAACTCCCACTATTATAACTTTGCTCCGATGAGTCAAGAAAAAATTTACCTCAAATTTTCACTTATAGTTAACCACACTCCGCCATATTCCCAAGTCTTTGAATATATTACCTTCTTTGGGTAACACATAATTCCCGCATTTTTAGAATTTTCGCTGACAGCCCTCCTCACTTTTCCATTTGACCCTCTCCCAAGCGCACCACGTTGGGTGAGTCTAATTTCGCATCACTTTCCACTATAGAAGCACTTGGAATTTGTAGGTTGCGTCCTAGCCGTCTTTACAGTCCTAGACCCTTATGCCATAATAGGGGTGACCTCGACTACGGTCATTATCCTCAAACATACTTCATAAACTCACTATGCCCTACCTCCCGCTACTCGCCCAACGGTCCTCATCTGCCATACTTCATTGTTTGAACACGCCCGAATGTAAATAAGATTCACAGATATTTACATGATAGCAAAAGAACGAAATCTCACCAAAGAAATAAACAATCATAAATATAGGGCTCTATCTCAAAGAAAGCTACGTTAGAAGCACAATAAGCCGCACAGATCATAAAGGACACTAGAACCTGATGCTCTGAAACCACCTGTAACACACCGCCTGATTAAATACCGGGTGATCAGTCCTTTATTAAATTAAAAACCAGATGAACGGTTGGTTCATTCTCAGCATCATTGTTGCAAAAAAATATTTCTAATTTGAACACCCTAAATAATTAAGCTAAGTGTCAAAACAATTTAAAACCTTATTTACATTTAATTAAACTCCAATATGAAAACCTTTTTAATAATAACAGTTTAAGAGTCACATAAATAAAAGGATAACAATTACTACACCACCATTTAAACCATTTAAATAACCCACACCAAGTTATAAACAATAAATTAAATCATCCTGACAAGAGTTAACTCCAGAGGAGTACTGAATGCTGGAAATATAAATGAACATAAATCTCTGAAAAATCCAACTGGAATAGGAAATCGGGCGACACATGCCCTAACTATGAAGATCTAAAGTAGGAACTGATTCAATGACGAAGTCGTCTAAAGCAAGGGCATGTAACTCCCACATAAGCTGCAGCACCTCCAATCCAAAGAACCTAAGCATGACGCCCATGTGGCTGGGCACCTGTAATACATACATATATATACAAGAAAGAAAGAAATGACAGAAAACGGGTCAGAGCCCGAGTGTAAAACTGTTTTAAAAATAGTTTAGCAAGTATTTAAAATGCTTACCGGCTAATATCAGAACCGTGTTAGTATGCGACACTCTCTTGAGAATTCTCACCTCTCATCTAGTGTGCACACCTAACGTACCTCTAAGCCATCCTAGTTATAGTTACCACGCTAACTAGATTAACCACATGTATCCTTTTTTTATTGCCCAAATTATTCCCATGTATTAACCTTATAATATATATAATGATGTTATAAACATATATATCCATTTAGATTCAACATGGATAAGTTCCTTATTAATTAAATTTAACTAAGTGTTTTCATACATAACTATCTTCCATTTCTACTTTATCCACATAGTAGATATCATCACATGTATATATATATATATATATATATATATATATATATATATATATATATATATATAAATTCATTATATCATATATATACTATACTGCACCCCAAGACACAGCTGCGGTGCTGCATCACTCTGCTATCTTGTCCCTATACATCACGTCACAGTATACGGGACTATAGGTTTGGTAAATATTCCTCAAACCAGAAATATCAAATCACAAATAACGGAGGCAAACATAGTCCTAAGCCTTTGGGCTACGCACATACCTACGCACCCAAATGACCGTTCTATACCATTGTTCTCACTAACGGTAATCGACCTAAGTCCTATGTTCTCGAGCGAAAAGTCAAGAATCCCATGTATTCATCAGGATAAGACTGTCCTCACGCATATACCTCCCGTCGATAGAAAGTAAGCTAAGTATGTCATACACAGATAAATAATATATGCACAATCACACAGTCATACATATAAATATTCATATTTTCCAAATTAGGTTCGCCCACAACCCATAATTGTTATTATCCGTTCTCAACACAAATTTTACTTAATTACCTCTCATAACGGATTCGTCTCTTTTATTCTCATTTATTATTTACTTCATACTTACTTCTTATCTCTCGAAGTATTCTCTCTCACTAAGTATAATTTCAATAGGTATACCCTCACTTACTTTCTAGTCTAAATCTTTCACGAGTCTCAATCTTTTAGTAAACGTACGCACAATTTTCAATGTATGAATAACTCCTCGTTAACCCAAAATTTCATCTCAATTTAATTTCGCTCAACGGAGTTTATCTAGACCCTACTGGTCCTCTTCATAACCCATTATACTCCAAAAATAATAATCAAGGGTTCTTATGTATCTTAACCGGATTCAACAAAAAGGAGAAAAATATGCACTTTTTCAGGGGGGGTCAATCGATCGAGGATTAGGTCGATCGATCGATGCTCTTGGTTGATCGATCGATCAAGCAGTTCTTGCCCAGTTTGCTTCAATTTTCAACCTACGGGTTCAAACATTCTAACCCCTCCAACCCTCTATAATTTCATCCCGAACTCCCATCAAAGTAATCCAAATGTATAATTAACATATATAAACAAGTTGTAACGTAACAACATCAATAAATCCTCAACGAATCAATCAAAAAGGGGTTTAATCTCAGATTTCTTTATAAAACTAAATTTTACATGAATAATCACAACCCTCTATTTTAATCTATATTTTCTTCCCAAATATCATAATAAATGCGTGGGTAATCCTTTACATATGATCACAATTTCAGACTATATGGATTCTCCCTACAACGTATATAATTTCTCTTTCAAAACATATAATTCTTCAATTAAAACATATGATTTTCATTCCTAGACTAAAATGGAAGGTATATTAACTTGGAAATCAGCAAGATAGATACTTGCCTGAGATTCAAGGATCTGATTTATTGATGAAAAATATGTGGTTGCGTTCCTCGTCATGTGATCTATATTTTTGTTTTGGTGGTGGCGATGCAATCGGGTGAGTTCTAGGCCTTGGATTGCTTGGAAACTCTTCACCTTCTTTTCTAATCTCTTCACCTTCTTCTGGATTAGGTTTTATGTTTGTTAAACCTAAGAGACAACTCCAAATGGATAATATATACTAAGAAAATTCGTGGGTTTAATTACCCAAAAATACAAAATGTCTAAAATACCCTCCCAGGATGACAATTAGGCATAAAAACGCCCCGAGATCCAAACTAAACTTTCGAGTACACTTTTCTGACTATCTCAACCCTTTCGAACACTTTGCCGCACTCAAAATGACCATACGGATGACTTATAATTTATTCACTTTAATAATAATAATTTAGTCCTGACACGACCAAGCGCGTCCCAAATTAAATTTCCATAATTGCCATTTTATTCACTCGTGACAATTTAAATAAAATCAATCTCATATATTACTTTACTCATCTATTAATATTCAACACATTTACCGTAATTACTAACTCACATCATGCTAGTAAATATTAAAAATAATTTTCGGATAAATAATTAATTAATATCTCAAATTAAATTTAATAAATACCCAATTTTAAAAGCCATAAAAATACGAGGTATTACAATTTGCAGCTGAGTAAGCGGCACGTGAAGAGAGTTAGCAAGTCCGCGGCAGTACTGCTGAGAAGAAGTTCAGCACACTTGTAACTTCTGCCTCTATTTTTGAAGCGGGCTATTTTACCAACAAATCTATTCCAAAAGAGATGGTCGCATCGGGTAATAACCCTTTCACTTGTAAATGCCGCGGTAATTATTTTAAGCTTTAGATTTCTATTTTTGCATTTCTTCTTTCAGGTGAGGAAGTTGATAGAGAGCTCTTGGCTGCCCAACTGGCAGAAATGGATGAGGATGCAACCATCCTCAACAACACTACTAGGCAACGAAAGAAGAAAAAGATCGAGACCAAGGCCCTGTCGTGGTCCCTTCAAGTGACCAAAATCAGGCTGCGAAACAAACGACCGCTGCCGTGCCCCAACTCCAAGTTGAGGGCTCTCACGAGGAGCCTGAGGGAACTTTTGATGACGACATTGGGGCCAATCTGGCCGCAGTAGGGCTGATGTCAACCTCTGATGCCCCTATCCATTCAAATTCTCCCTCATGACCACTAATTATCGATATTAATGCCAATCTGACGCCTCCTCAGTGCCGCGCCAGTGTTGGTCTTAACAGCCATCTGTGGCCCCAGCTTAAGCAGCCCAACACTGAATCTTCTTGAGATACAACTGTGAGGGCTATCCGCAGGATGAAGAGTGTACCAAACGCCGCGAACCTTGATCGACTCGTGGATGAAGACCACGACGACTTGGAGGATTATGGTCTCCACAGTCTGCTGAGGGTAAGTGCAAATACCTCAGCTCCATTTTCATATTTCATTTTTCACTTCTAACTTCAAGTTTCTTTATGGGTTGTGGTCGTTATGATTTTTCAAAAGAGGACGTATGAGGCTCCGTACAAGCTGAAAGAGTCCGCGGATAGAGTTCATTCCTCTGACTTGCAGAATGCCCAGGCAGTTTCTTTTGAAGCTGGAAAGAAGTCTTCTTCTACGGCCCTTGATCTGTGCAAGATTAATGCAGATGCCACTATTAAGGCTGCGAAAGAGGCCAATCGAGACGCTGAAGAGAACTTCAGACAAGCCACGGAGTCCCTGAAGGTTGCCCAAGCTCAGGCTTTGGAAGCTTCCAAGGTCGCGGAGTTTTCCAACAGCAAGCTTGATCTTCTGCAGAAGAAATATGAGGAACTGAAGGCCAAGGCTGCCAACGATGTTAAAGCCCATGTCGCGATGGTCAAAAAGATAGGAGAAGATCATGTTGCGTCCCTTTAATTGGAAATTGACAACATTGTGGAGTCATTCAAGGACTCCAAGGACTTCTACCTCATCAATAATAGAGCCTACCTCCACGGCTACCAAGAGCTCAGGCATAGAGTCATAAAAAACTTCCCAGACTCTAAAGAGATAATACTTGCGTGGGGACTTGGTGATGCTGAGCATTAGCAGTACGTGGTCTAGATCAAGGTTGCGGCAGAAGAAAGAGCCAGATTAAGGGCAGAGGTAAAGGCCACGGAAGTAGAGCAGGAGACTGAAACCGCTAAAGAGGGAGAAGAGGGAGATGAAGTTGACGATGTTGAATCTTAGGGTTGCGTCCCTCTTTATCTTTTTGTTGCCTCTTTGAATGGTTGTGGACTTTTGTCTGTATAATCTTAACACTAATCTTTGCCAATATTTTTGGCTTCTAACTTTATTATCAAGGTTGCGGCCACCTTTGGAAATCAATGGTTTATGTATATTATTTGCATGCTTTTTACTTCCAATAATTCAAACTTAAATTCTTGATTATTTGCTTGCTTGATTACTTGATAGAATGTACTGACTGATAGATTAAGCCGCGACATCGAAGTATAAATGATTTCTTCACACAGGCTGCGGCCTATTTTCTTCACCTTATCCTTTCCACTTATATTCTTGTATATTTACACCACATAAATTAGTTTGCAAACTTGAGGATAGGCTGTAGCCCATGAGGCTGCCTTCATTCCTAACTGTCTGCACTACTGATATATAGCTACAACAATTAAATATTATTGCAATCTTGAATGTTTGATGGTGGCTGCAGTCTCTTCTTTTAATCAAATTTATTGGGAATGGATCTATGGTACTTCTTGAATAGGGCCGCGGCGCGTTTGAATGTTTGAATGCCTTATGTTGTAGCTTTATAATTGGATCCTAATCAAATCGTCACCTATTTTCTTGAATAGGGTTGCGGCAGGTTAACAATCCTGCCTGCCTTTATTTGTCGCGTCTTCTGAATGAATTAACTTAACGGTTGTAGCCATACTAATAAGGTTGCGGTATCAAAAAATTGATGACGACATGTTGGGATGAGGCCATCCTTCTGTAGCTTTGGCATGCTTCATAATCACAGCAACATGGCATCCTTTAGTCACTTTGATTGCCTTTCAAGACTTTCTTTTAGTTGCTTCAATTGCCTTTCATGACTTTCTTTTAGTCGCTTCGATTGGGTTATTATCAGGCCCTCCCGGGCTAGGTATTATAAAGTTTCCTCAAGATATGTTTGGATATATATATAAAACCTTCCCAGGATACAATAGGATTATCCACATATAATTAAGTCTTCGGCCCCTTTAAATAAAGGGTTATTCGTGAACGATTAAGTACTCAGACCCTGTGGGTTATAATCAGGCCTTCCCGGGATAGGTATTATGAAGCTTCCCCAAGCTAATATGAGATCACCAAGTTAATAATATTTGTCGAGGGAGTAACCTCCTCGGGCTAATGACGCATCCCGAAAGCTAAGAACTGGCATTGTAAGCCTTTGATGCTAATGACGCATCCCGAAATCTAAGAATGGGAATTGTAAGCCCTTATGAGTGATGTTGCAGACCAATTTAGATAGCTGCTCTCAATAGTTGCTTTCGCCATTTTCAATTATCATTTGCTTTCAGACAGTCAGGCATCTTGATGGGTGTTACGGGCCCATTTAGATATTATCATTCCCGGTATAACATACTCAAGATCTGTTTAAGAAAAAATAGTCTTTTATAAGATAACATCTCATGGAAATGAGAATTAAAATATGGCACTATAAAGTGAACTTGAATTCATATATATATTCATATATATACATTACTTTGTAATGACAATACAAAGTTTAATTTAAAATAGTGTAAGAAGAGTTCCACTGTAAAATAGAAACAGATTAAATATATACATAAGCATGAAAAATGGGCATATGACCTATTCAGCTAAGTTTCACCCCTCAGGCATCCTCCAAGAACTGCTGTAGCATCCCTTACCTTATGAGCCTCTCAATTTCATCTTTCAGAGCATAGCACTGCTCGGTGTCATAGTCGTGATCCTGGTGGAATTTACACCACTTGGCTTTGTCCCTTTTGTGGGGTAGAGCCCTTAGCTTCTCTGGCCACCTCAACAGCTTGTCCTCCTTTATGCATTCAAGGATGTCCTCAATTCGAAAAGTCAATGGGGTGTAGGCCTTAGATATCCCCTTTACCTTCTCTGATTTCCATTTCTGGCTCCAACATGCATGTTTCGTGGCGAGAACTTCTAGGGCTCTGTGGCAGCAATGATCCTGGGTGCTGCACCCACATTGGGTGAGGTTGCGACCTCAAGCATGAGCACCCTTTGAGTTATATAGTTGACTTGGGTTTGGAGTGAAGCATGACTGTCGTAGAGATGGTTGAGGTAATTTTACAACTGCACAATCTCATCTTTGACTTATGTACTCTGGCTGGACTCTCCTTCTATAATCTAAGCTAAAACTAGCAGAAATGAGTAATCACAGAAATATTGGATTAACCAAGTCGAAAGTTAGGATGCAGCATTTGCACTGCTGCATGGCATTATTGCTGAGGCCGTGACCAGTAAAGCACATAGGTGTACTGTCGTGGCTTTTGTATGACATTCACCAAGGTTAAGCTGGAGACCACCTGAGTCCGTTCCTTGATGTTTTGAAGCTTCTGTAATGCAGCTGCACCGGTTGAGGCCGTGGCCAGAAAAACAGTTGAACTGCCAGGCTACATCCCCGTCTAGGCAATGAAGGGAACAATCCTAAAATTGAAACCCAAAAATTTGGTTTTTCTCCCGAAACTCGTGGAGAGCATACATACAAGGGTCTATCCATGAGAGAATAACCTCTCAGTGCACAAAACGACACAATTCAAATGATAAACCCTAGATCATAGGCAAAGAACAGCAAAAAGGGAGTAAATATAATCCTTCCCTAATCACTCATCTTTAAGGAGCTAAAGCCCATCATGCTTTTCAGCATTATCTGGATGAGATGATATCACAAGGGTATGCAAAATAGATCTATGGTCATACAAACAGAGACCCGTAAACAGATCTAAACATAGGAAATATCCAGTTAAGGGTGTAAATATAAAACAGAGCTCAATAACCCAAAGGATCCCCGTGAATATAATTAGGTGTTTAAGAACTCAAAATATAGAGAAACAAGATTAAAATATATCAATTCCCACAGACAGCGCCAAATTGATGATATGAGAAATGGTCCACTTGTTGTTCTCATACCAGCAAATCAAGTATAAAGTGCATAATAGGTAACATAGAGAGAATAAGAGAGATAAAAGACAAGGTATAGAGTGGTTCGGCTATAATAATGAGCCTACGTCCACTTTGGTGCCTCCCACTTATTATATTCATATCATTGATGTACAAGTTTATAATGCCACAATGGGCGTACAAGTAGATGAGAGAGAAGAATAGATGATTGTAGCGGTTCCGGGAGTGTCGGAGATATGACTACGATGTAGGTGAGTAGCCCCCAAGTTGTATGTTAAGGTTGTGTAGAGAGAATTTGGCAAGGCTTTGCCAGGTGTTGTAGAATTTGAACCTCTATCGAGGTGTGGACCTCTATTTATAGAAGGTATGTGAGTTGTATCACGTGCCCTAAGCACGTGACATGTATCAAGTCTGGAGCAGCTGTGAATGAGGGGGATGCGGCCTTTAAGGCAGGCATATTGACTGTTGCATCTTGCGTAGCAGAAGGCTGCATCCTGTATGAGGCTGAAGTCGTGGCTGTCGCACCCTATGTAATATAAGGCTGCGGCATATATGAATGACCAAAACTGTGGGTGCCGCACCCTATGCTGAGTAGGGTTGCACCCTGTGTTGAGTAGGGCCGCGACCTATAAGCTTATGTGCATGCCTGAGTAACATCTGCGGCAGGGTGCTATATTTATACTATCAAACCCTATTCACCGTATGGCATGCGGTAGTCACAGCCTCTGCCCAAAATCTCCTAGAAACTCCACAACCTAGAAGCATAGATCTAGCCATCTCCTGAATCGTCCAGTTCTTCCTCTTAACAATCCCAATTTGCTGAGGAGTCTTCATGACCAAAAATTCATGTTTGATCCCAAGGCGATCACAGTAAAGATCTACTTTAGCTTTCCTTAAACTCAGTGCCGTTGTCACTTCTCATTCTATTAAATGGTGACACTGTGTTGATTTTGCAGGACACGACATGTGGTCGTAAGAAATTCCACAGCATCGAATTTCTCTTTCTGAAAACATACAATCGAGCAACGAGAGAAATCATCTACCATCACGAGGATATACCTCTTACCACCCAAACTCTAAGTAGGAGTACGACCCATAAGATCCATGTGTATCAACTCAAGCACTCGTGAAATGGTAATGGAATTCAACTTCCTGTGGGGGCTACAAACTTGCTTTACCAACTGACAAGGTCCACAAATCGTGGAAGTCGGCTTTCCAAGTGATGGAAAGCCACGTACTAGGTCCTTTTTGGCTAATCTATCCAAATCTCTAAAATTCACGTGACCTAGACGTTGATGCCACAGATCTATAGGAGTGATCGTGGCATTGTTGCAGACAAATGAGGACTTAGGCACAATACTATAGTAATTATCTTCAGTCCTCACCCCTTGCAATAGAAGTTTACCGGCTTGATCACAAACATTGCATTAATTTCGACCAAACTTTACTACAAAGTCAGCATGGAACAACTGGCTAATGCTGAGAAGGTTTGCTTTTAAACCTTTGGCGTACAAAACATCCTCTAGCTTAGGAAATCCTGGTATCTCTATTATACCTCGTCCTACTATGCTAGACTTGCTCCTGTCTCCAAACGTGACTTTAACTTTCTTACGATCCTCTAGGTAGATAAAAAATAAAACGTCACCAGTCACGTGTCTGGAGAACCAACTATCAAAGTACTATTAAGAGGTATTATATGCTTTAAGAGAAATATGAACAACAAGGGCTTTTGCATCGTGTTTAGGCTCCCAAGTAGAGGTAACCTTCTGTTTACCCTTGTCATTGTATATTCTAGTCGGGATTCTGGAAGTATCCGTAGACGGTAAAGAAATCCGTTGGAACTCTTCCATTAAACTCTGAGACGTGATGACTAGAAACTCAACCTGCTCTCGAAGACTCGACAAATCGCTAGTGGCACGTGGTGGAGCAAAAGTACGTTGTGTCCGACCCAAACTATAGCAAAACATCCTGAGGTGGCCTTTTCTTTTGTAATAGGTACAAAAGTACACAGTCTTAGGCCGACCTTAGTTTGTTTTTCTTGGCCGAACTCTTCTTTGGGGTTTTGGGTGATGGCCATATGGATTCGTAGTAAACTCAAGAATTGGTTACGATGTCACATGAGACGTGAAAGCACCATCAAAACCAATTCCCTACCTTTCACCAAACCCTAAAGTAGGGGAGAGGAGTTTCTTTCCAGATTTTTCCTCTCTCTTTACCTTGCCCTCCCAAGCTCTCTTAATATCATGAGTGAGTTGGGCTACAAAGGATTTAAGTTTTTTCCGAGTGTCCATGGAGGAATGGAGGTCACTCGTAAGACTGGCCACTTATTTGGTCAAGTCCCCTTTATCTTTCTCTAAACTACTCTCTCTCTCCAAACAGTCTCTCTCTCTCTAAACCAATTATCTCTCTACGCAAACTCTCTCTCTCTACACGCAAACAGTCTCTCTATCTCTCTCTCAAGGCAGTGCTAATAGATGACTCTTTCTCTCTCTTGTCTCTCCCAAATATTTTTCTAAGGTAACGATCTTAAGTACTAATGCTTTGTTACACTTTTTGGTTTCAAAATAATCAGCATATAAATCAGTGTACGCGCATCGTAGGTCACTCTCGCTCTCACTTGCAACATCCTACCCTCACTCACATCGTTTTCACTATCGAGGTGTCCCTGTAAAGTAGCATCCTCATCGTCATGCGGCTCACTGTTAGTACTCACATGACTAGTCATGAATGCGATGAAGTTACATTCATGCGGTGACTTATCTCCATAATCCATCGACTCAACCTCACTTCATCACTAAGGGGGGCATTTAAAGCTACTTTGCCTTTGCCTTGATGTCTTAACCTAGTAGGACACTCAAATGCCTTATGACCTCTACCTTCATACTCATAACAGCTCTCCTCGTCTTTCATAGGCGCATCCTTTTTATCTTTTTCATTTTTCTTTTCAAACTTATTTTTCTCAAAATTCTTTTTATCTTTGAAATTGCCATTTTTCTTTAATTTGTGAAATTTCTTGAAATTTTTCGCAAACAAAGCCAAATTGTCTAAGTCAAAATCAAACTCCGAATTAGACATCTCTTCCTCATTTCTCCAAGATGACTCACCTCTCTTTCTTGCTGACCCCTCACTCTTCCTAGCCTGGGCTTAAAATTCTACCCCTTTATCTTTTGATTTTATCGTGTTAGGAAGCATGTCAATTTCATAAGTCTCGGGGTCTCCTACCAAATCTTCTAATTTCAGATTACTCAAATTTCCTATTGAATTTAGCACAGTGACTTTAGGGATAAAACTCTTAGGGAGTGATATCAGAATCTTTTTAACTACTCTAGCATCAGGAATGTGTTCACCTAGATTGAAACTAGTGTTTACAATATTAGATAAGCGTGCATAAAATTCATCAAAATACCCAGATTCAAGCATGGTGATTATTTCAAATTGTGTAGTTAAATTTTTCAATTTTGATTCTTTGACTACAGTAGTGACTTCATGGGTCAGTTGTAAAACATCCCATGCTTCTTTAGACGTGGTGCACATCATAATACGTCTAAACTCCTCAGGGGTGACGGCTCCCGAAATTGTATTAAGCTTACATGAAGTATATGTGCTCCATTTAAATTCATCACCAGGCCATTCAGTCACAACTTTTAAATTTGTGACGTTTTCTACAGTGACAGTGGGAGGAGTTCACCCTTTTTCACACATAACCCAAACACGTTCATCAATGGCCTTTAAGTGGGATTTCATACGGGCTTTCCAATTTGCATAATCTGTCCCGTCAAAAATTGGCACTCGATTATACAAGTTTTCCATTGAAATTGTGCTTTTCAAAAATCATTTTTTGACCAAAATTGATGTCCTAAAAAATTTTACGAAAACAAATTATACGGTATAATTGTGTAATTGTCTCTGATACCAATTTCAGAGTGCGCCAGTAATCAATTAACCAACTTGTTTAATTAAATTCTAATTTTAGTCCCAAAACCCCTAACTCTTACAAATAATTGTGATTGATTAATTAAATGAAATCAAGCATGCACATAATCACAAATATGAGAAAAAATCCCCAAAAGGGGCGAAACCCTTTTATTTCACTATATCTAGTAACACTTACAAATATAGAGAAATATAGCTTGACACACGCTTACTCGCAGACGTCAGTTCGTTATTATCAGCAAGAGATCTCGTAAGAGCTCTGATATTCAATAATAGAGAATCAACCTTCTTCTCCACAAGTATACTCCAGATGAGTAGAATAAGTAATCTAGGGTTTAAATGATTCACATATGAATTTGGGATATTTTAGTGAATTAAAAGAGGTTTAAAACTCACAAAAATGAAGTCTTATTTGTAGCATATTCTGCAGAAACAGAGTTGTGAAGACTTGAAAAATGTGAGTGCGGAAAACTGGATTTTATAAGAATTTTAAGGCGGTACTGTCGCTCGAACGAAGTAGGGACGTCGCTCGAACGACGATCAATGTCCTTTGAACGACTTCGCGCGAGATGCGTATGTCGTTTGAACGACAGTACGATCTCGTCCAAACGACGTAAATGTCAAATCAGTCTGTCTAAATACTTAGAAAAAGTTCTATCACGTTGGAAAAAATTTCATGAACTGAAAAATAGTTTATAAACAATTCTCAAATAAATATGTAAACCTTAAAAACTCCAAATTAAATATTATACCATAATCGTGAGTGGAGTAGTGGGAATGTTGAAGATTCACAATGCATGATGCACGTTGCATGTTGAGGCACGTATGATGATGATAATTGGTGCATGAAGATTTTGATTCAGACCGAGGTCGTCATGGATGATCGTGTTGACGTGCCGAATGTAGCGGTATAAGACATATATGATGTGATCTAGGACACTTAGAAAATTTCCTAGATACTAAGACGGACATTTATAAAATAATGTCCTTATATAGAATATAATTATTCATTGGAATCAAAACATAATTTGACTGAAATGGGATTTGAAGATTAAGCAGCTACTTTAGTAATTGTATTAATAGGTTAATTTAAGTTATTAGTCATGTACTCGACATAAATTGATTTTAGTAAAATTCCTTATAAATTATAGATGGAATCGATATGTAATTGTTGGGAAGAAGTTATACACTGATAGTCGCTCAAAGGCATCTTGATAATTGAAAGAATTAATCACTAATATCAATCAAATTGCTAAAATATTGAATTCCACGGTTCTTGGATGAAATTGGAATTAATACCATAAAATCTTTTTGGAGTCATATAAAAACCTTCATATGTTAAACTTGATTAAGGAACACTTACATATTAACATGGTTGGGTTTTGTGATGATTTGGGAGCTTGGAAATTCGTTAATAGAGGATTTTGAGGTCACAACTCGTAGGTAGAAGATGGACCTTTTGTACAGGTATTATCTATTGATCAACCCTAAGGATCGATCACTCGATGATATAGGATTGTGAAAAATTAAATTACGAATGCGTGGGCATGGGCGTGGACCCTGATTTCATTTTTTTTTTGTATTTTTATTGAATTTCTTATGAATAGTTTACTAAGATGGATTAAGGTTAAAATTTAGGATGGAGTGAAATGCCAAACTAAATGAGACTTATCATATTAAGTAATGGTGACTTTGTAATCTTAGTGTGATTAGAATTACTATTCTTCGGTATTATGTGTTTGTAGATCCAAGAGTTAAATGGATTGTAATTTTGCTTTGAGAAGTTTAGAAATTTGTATGGATGGTCTTCAATCTATTAAGAGTTTTAACTCGATTAATCTTGAGAATAATCTTAATTAATAAAAGTTAATTAAGTTAATACATTTGATTTAAGACTTGTAATCTAAATATGTTTTAACTCGATCAATGTGGAGAATAATTTTAATTTATAAAGGTTAATTAAGTTAATACATTTGGTTTAAGACTTGAAATCTTTTTTGAGTTGGTTTACTTGTCTTCAGTATTATGTATAACATAGCGGGTATGAGTACTTATGGAGCGTGCGATGGGAATCCATCTTTGGTATTCCAATAGATAAAGATAGGTTTACCCTAGACTATACACCATAACGGGTATGAGTACTTATGGACGGTGCGATATGAATCCATCTTCGGTATCTCGATAGATTAAGACAAGTTTACGCTGGACTGTGCGATAGATAGAGATGGTCTCAACCCTAGACTATGCCATGGGAATCCATCTTGGGTACCCCGGTGACTAGTTATAAAGTATTTGGTATGAATTGTACTTATGTGGATATAGATTGTATCATGATTAGATGTATATACTTGAGATGTATAGAACAATTATTTATGGATATTGAATTGAGATGAATAATGGGATTCACTTGGTTTTGGGATTAGAGGCGTGTGATATCTAGGATTGTTGGATTTGGGATAAGTTAAAAGATACTAAAAGATGAGATGAAGATACGTAATTATATTATAATCCTAACTCAGTTATATTCTTATACTTAGTTGACTTGCTATTAACGTTGTTGATTTCCATTTTCAGGCTCTAGGCCATGCTTGTCACCTTCTCCCAGATCTCTTATTTACATCGTTATCCGTTATTGTCAGCCATGGTATCATATGTGAATGGGCTTTCCTATTACTCATGTGTAGTAATTTATTTTATGTATTTAGTTATAGTCATGCTTAGAATGATATTCAATTATTTTGATTCCTGTGAATTTAATATAGACCTGATCAATCTAATTATAAATTCTAGGGGTTGTCATAATATTGTTCCATCATAATTTTGTATAAAAATTACTCCTCTTTACAATTGCATTTCTACCCCAATCTTGTTGTGTGTTCGCTTTATGCTTTTCCTTTTTGCATAATTTGTTTAATGTGATTGGATTTTTGTTATGGATAATGGATATAATTCTTATTTTAGTTTCCCTTAATGTTGCCTTTAGTTTTATCAATGATGTTAGTTGCCCCACTTTTAGTTTTGTAGCTCAACCGAATGAAGAACTAAATTCTATGCTCGGGGCTAACGTATCTTATTAGAAAAAATTGTCCTACTTAGCTATTTTCCAAAACCTTTATCGGGTTCTTGTAATAAATTCTGAGATTAATAAAAATATGATTGATGTATGTCCGATCTTGATGGTTGTACAAGAGTTGGTTCCCTTTTGGAAGTCATGAATGCTAATTTGAGGGGTGACTAAAAAATGTCCAGCAATATCGTTCTAACTCTGATTTGATCAAGAGAGTTTTTTCCGACTCAGATATCAATTTAGAAAGCAACCTTTCCATGTATAAATGGATAGTTACGATGAAGGGTTGCTCAATGCTCCTATCTATTTAAAAGACAATGATGCCCAATCCTACAAGTATGGATGGTTTAATGATGTAATTATTCTTAAGTTCCTAAGAAGTCTGAGTCGTAGTACTAGCATGTTTTGAATTTCCCTCATTAAAGTTGCCTTTATTCAGCCACGAAGACTCTTGGGTTCTTATGGATGCAGTCCCAATCTATTTGATCAAGGAATACCTGACCGACTATGATAGTGTTTATGACATGGCACATCGCGGACCATAAACTTTACATCTTCCTTCAAATGCTGGTCCTTCAGGTATAAATAATTTTGTGGATGACTTTCCAAATCCAAGGCTCCGAGTGATGTTAATTAAGATCCTTTGGATTAAGCTTTGTGTAATATATATTTTTTGTATAGAGCAGAAAATTTCAAGTAATGAGAGAGTTTTTATGTTTCTGCATTTCACTTCCCCTTTTTATAATTTGTTTGGGATCCCTGAGTTTACCTTTTATGTGGTTTCGTCACACATATCCTTAGGTATAACACGAGTTTAATTAAACTATACCTATTTTTAGAGTAATCCCCCCATCAAAGGCTTTTCTGATCAACCTTAGTAAATTATTTATCGCCTAGGGACCCCTTATAGGTCTTTACAATTGTCTGGGCAATCTTCAATGTTATATGTTCTTGTGACAAAATATCATGCTTGAAAAGTCATCGTCTAATTGAGATATGTGATGACATTAATGGCGGCTAACATTTTTCGAATAGTTAGAATAAACATTTAGTTATCATAACCAAGAGAATATATGTTTTTCAAAGTAAAATGACTTAGTTTCATTAAGTAATTTACTTGCCCTGTGGAGGATAAATGTTTGCCATTTTCAACAATCATAACAACCATAATAAGTTCAATTTAAAATGTAAAAGGACTTAGTTTCATTAAGTAAGTTGAAAGTTTAAAAATAATTTTTTCAGATTGGCTGCATTCCATGCTCAAGGAATATCCGCTTCCTCCATTATTTCTAGGTGGTAAGCCCCTCATAGGTCTACCCTGGTAACCCTGAACAGTCCTTACCAATTGGGACCTAGTTTCCTATCTAAAGGTTTTTGGGCATTACTGACAATCTCACAAAGCATGAAATCTCCAGCCTAGAACTTCCTTAAATGCACATTTTGGTCATATTACTTCACTTAATTATGATGGTATGATGCCAAACTAAAGAGCATATGTTTTATTCTTTCATCTGCGAGGTAGAGCGCATGGCAGATCATCTTGTCGTTCATTCTTTGATCAACGATGACTGTCTTTATGGTCGGCAGCCCAACTTTAAAAGAATTACTTCCATCCCATAGGCCAAGGTGAACAGCATCTCTGACATCAATCTTCGATAGGCCCATAAGACGTAGGGAGGTTCATATACCCATTCCCCTTTGATCTTCGAAACTAGACCTGAGAGAGACTAGACTTCTAGTATAATAACAATAGGTGCACCTTCCGTTGAGGAGAGTTGTTCACAAGCAGTGGTTATGAGCTTTTTCTTATTCCGGTTCAGAAGAGTCCTTCAGTTGCACTAGTGGATTGAATAACCTTTTTTTAGTGCCATATTCGTTGTTTTGTGGGTATGCCATCGAGTTGTAGCAATGCCTTATTTCATGATCGGTGAAGAATTCTTGATAATATTTACTTTCAAATTGTGTTTCGTTTTCCGTGATGCGGGTCCGAGGTATACTAAATCGGGTTAAGATGATCTTCCTAGTGGATCTGATCATGTCTTTTACTATATTATTTTCTAGAGGTTTAAGCTTAATCCACTCAGTGAAGTAATCGGTGCCGACCAGGAGACATTTTCGATAATATTTCCAAGTGCAATAGATAGTGGTCCCACAATATATCGCCCCCACTAGGCAAATAGCCATAGGTTGGTCAAAGAGTTCAAGTCATTGGATGTTGGATGAAGCAATGGCAAGAATACTTGGAGTTTATGGCATTTTCTAACATAAGAGGTTGCAAGTTTTTGCTTATAGGGCCACAATACCCCTATTTTATTGATCTGAATGCTAATGATCTCCAACCCCCAGCCCTCGTGTGACCACAGCACATCCCCTTATCCAACTCATATAGACCATAATCAATGCCGTTAGGATGAAGACATAGTATATATTAGGGGTAGCCATAGTCCCGAGGCCCGACAAGCCCGCCCAATAAAAAAATAGGTCTTGGGTAAGATGAATTGGTTCACAAAGCGGGCTTGGCAAAATTTGATAAGCCTGATTTTTTTGAGGGGGGTGGGCTTGGTCATGAATTCTTAAACCCGATGAGGCCCGCCCAACGCGAGTCCCGAGAATTTTATATATATATATATATATATATATATATATATATATATATATATATATATATATATATATATATGTGTGTGTGTGTGTGTGTGTGTGTGTGTGTGTGTGTGTGTGTGTGTGTACTAATTTATAATTAAAATTTAAGACTACAAAGTTATAAATAAATATATAAAATGGGTAACTTTTATAAATATGTAGTGTGGTGGAACTTTATATATAGACTCTGTAATATATAAAGTTTAAAACATGTTTTTAATTAAAAAAAAAATAGATACTTGATTAAGAAAAAAATATTTTTTTTATTTAAAAAAAATAGTAACTAGGCTTGGCCAACGGATCTGAATAAGGAGATTTTAAATCTGGGTGGGCTTAAAATTACATAATAAGGCCCGATTTAGGTCCGAGCGAATTTGGGACAGCTCATAATTTTATAAGCCCAGCCCAAAACCCAATCGGGCCTGCCCACGCCCAGCCCATGGTCACCCCTAGTATATAGGGTCATGTGAACCAGTGCCTATAGAGCTTCTCTTGGGAAGACAAGTAGAAACGAACAAGTCTCACCCTAATTTAGTGGGCCTCTTTTTTCCGAAGGTAGGAAATCTTCTTTGAGATATTTTAATATTCTGTCCATCCAACTCAGGTTTTTATACATGTAATCGCCCAGCTCCTGACTTTTGTATGCTCGTATGATCTTGATATTCTAATTAAAGGGTCTTTTATGTTGGAATTTATAACTGAAGTTAAGGTGAACATGTCATCTATGTGGCTATTTTTACATCTTGGAAATTACTACAACTCCATGCATAGGAACCTGGAGATCAACTCCTGTGCGTTGTCTATGTAACCTGACGTGAGCTTGTCCCTTTCATTGTAGTCTCTTAATATCTGGTTGGCTGCCAACCTTGAGTCACAAGAGACATCAAGGTGCATGGCAACAAGCGATGAGGCCTTTGTCAATTTTTTATTAGTGCTTCGTATTTTGACTCATTATTTGACGCTTTAAACCCAAGGCTTATGACCTGTTCGAGAACGGTATTGTATGAACAAGACGGGCACTTTCTCGAGGCCTACACACACACACACACATATATATATATATATAGAGAGAGAGAGAGAGAGAGCGGTTCTCATGCATACCTCAGTTTGCATACCGCTGGCGCGGACCAATTTTGATAAAATAGTAAAAAAAATATTTTTGATGTAATTTTTTTTTATAGTTTCTAAACATTTCAATAGGACCATAAAAAAAAATTCAACTCAAAATGAATTTTTTTGCTTTTTTAAAAAAATCGGTCAAACTTTGTCAGTTTTTAACAACTTAAAAACTCACAAAGTTTGACCGATTTTTTTAAAATAGCAAAAAAATTCATTTTGAGTTGAATTTTTTTTTATGGTCCTATTGAAATGTTTAGAAACTATAAAAAAAAAATCAACCCGAAATTATTTTTTTTACTATTTTAAAAAAATGGTCCGCACCGAGGGTATGCAAACTGGGTATGCATGAGATCCTTTCTGTATATATATATATATATATATATACAAAAATGCTCTTGTGCATACCAGTATGTATTTTAAGAATGCATTTCAGACATGTGTCACTTAACGGTGAGTCCAAAAAGCACTTTCTTTTCTGGGTTCACCACAAGGTGACACACGGTGAGTCCAAAAAGCACTTTTTTTTCTGGGTTCACCACAAGGTGACACATGTCCGGTATGCACTCTTAAAATACATACCGGTATGCACAAGAGCATTATATATATATATATATATATATATATCATAATATTTTAAAAGTTCTTTATGGAGTTTTTTATTTTTATTATATTTTATAACCTTTTTAGTATAAAATTCTAGATTTGAGTATTCAGCACGCAATCTAGATTGAAACCAGATTTTATCGCTAATAAATATTCCTTCAATAAGCACATAAAGTTTATTATAGAAATTGTAATCTTATGATTTATAATTCCACTCTTTTCGTTAAATAATATATGATTTATAATTCCACTCTTTTCGTTAAATAATATATCTTATTATATAAAGATATAGCATTAAAGAAGCTCTGATACCTGATACCATTAAATAATATATCTTATTATATAAAGATATACCATTATACCATATATCATTAAAGAAGCTCTGATACCAAATGATATATCAAAACATAATAAGAATATTATCTAATTACTCAGAGTGATTTTTCCCGAAAGTTCTTAATAAAAACTTGAAGTTTTATTACTGGAATTTGAACATGCAATTACAAGCTTAATTTACAGATGATAATTAACAATACAAGCCATATTTTACAAGATACAATAAGTATTAAGAAACTAAAATAAAGTAAAAGAAAACTTACTATTACAATAGAGATTACAGGCTATTATTGCTGGAAATCTTAATCGGAAAGTAGAACGGAAATTTAAGAGGGCTTGGTTGTTTGAGAGAGTTGAAGATAGATGTTCTCTGGATTCTTGATGATGTCTAAACTGAAGGAGAAGGCTCCTTTTATAGGAGAAGAGAGAGCTTCGGATGCCAAAGTTAATGAATTAGATTGTATGTACAGGAAATAAACATGGGTTGCTTCGACCGAATCTTGCACAGTAAGTTCATTTTGTCAAAAAGTGCACAGTGCTGCACAGTAAAAGTCGGTCGCGTGATTGAACAGTAAAAGGTGAGACGTTGATGTTTGCTGACGTCATGGCTTGCGTCTAGTTTTTTGTAGGTTTTGCATAGTGGATGCTGATGAATTGCTGACTTTGATGTTGCATAATCATTTGCTTCTGATAACGTTAGTTAAACTATTGCATCTTTAATTGATTAATTAGATTATTATTGCATCTTTAATTAATTAGGATTCCATCATATTATCAATATTGTGCCTTAAACTTTATATGCTTATTGAAGGAATATTTATTAGCGATAAAATCTGGTTTCAATCTAGACTGCGTGCTGAATACTCAAATCTAGAATTTTATACTAAAAAGGTTATAAAATATAATAAAAATAAAAAACTCCATAAAGAACTTTTAAAATATTACGAAGATATTATATCAGATATAAAAGAAAGAATCCATCAATATAAGCTAGAGATAGAAATCTTAGGAGAAAAAGGTCGTTTTTAATAGTTAATGATAAGCGAAAAAGAATTTCTAAAAAGAAGATTATTAGCCGAATATAACATTTTAGATAAAGCTATAATTGAAAAAGAAGCTAATATAAAAAATAAAAAGCATATACAAGCTACTATTAATAATTGGGTAATTAAAATAGCAAACGAAAAAATTCAACAGTATAAGTTAGAATTAGAAATACTAAGTGAGAGGGGAAAATTTTAATGCAAACTGAAAAACAGAGAATTAAAAGCTCAATAGAATATTGTAGAAACATAATAAAAACTCAAACTAACTTTTTAAGACTTATTATAAAATTCGGAGATTATCATTTAATAGATAGTATTATTTACGTATTAGAACAACACGAAAAAATATTATTATCGTTAGAAATCAAACTAGGAATATTAAGTGAAAAAGGAAGGCTTTGATAGTTAATGAAAACTGAGAAAGAATGAATAAAAAATTCTATAACGCTTACAAGAAAAGTAATAAAACTGTTTCATCAATTTCAGGAAATCATAAAAAATCGTAAAGACACACAAATAAAAGAAGATACACAATATTTACTAAATAAACAAGAAAAAAGATTAATAGCTTTAGAAACTAAGTTAGGAATACTAGCAGAAAAAGGTAGATTTTAATAAATTTATGAGCAATAATATTTTAGAAAGAATTAAAAAGATAGAAGAAAATCAAGACTATATAAAGGAATTTTTAGACGTCATAAATACCAACGTACACTTAATAAAAATTGAATTAGATAAATTGTCAAAAATTTTATATACACGAGAAGAAAGACCTGAAACACCTGAAATAAACGAATTAATCGAAAAATTTAGAAACCTAAAAACAAACCCTAAACCTGTTAAAACAAAATTAAACTTATTTTATTCTAAAGATGACATCTTCATCAACAAACAAAAACAAAGAGATATTTAGGATAGAAAACCTATATAATAATGAAGAAGACACTAAAAAATATATAGAAAAAGGTATCCAAAAGGCTAAAGGACAATAGTTATATAAAAAGAATTTGCTAGAATTCACTAATAAAATATATAATCACACTAGCCAAAGAAAAATAACAGCAGTTAATAGCGAAGTAATTTTAGACTTAATAACTAATGAATCAGCAAAAGAATTAGCTAAAATAGATGCAGAATTTATGCATTTAGGAGTAATAGTTATAGGATTAGTAGGATTAACTAGGTTAGAAGCAGGAACTAAAGTATTAGTATATATATATGATGATAGATGGAATAATCATAGACAGGCACAAATAGCCAGTGCTGAAGTAGATTTAGCAAGAAATGCAGCAGTTATAGGATGTATACCTAATTACTCTATAAATATAAATGAATTTAGTAAACATATAAAAATAGCGATAAGAACAAGAGGATATAATATGACTGGACAATATAATAATCTTTTAATATATACATTATTTATGGGAAAAATATTTAATCACTATAAAATAAATTTTAAAGCCGAATTTGATTGCATAGTAAAATCTTTTAATAGTAAGTATGTAGAAATGATAGAAGCACAAAAAATAGATAGTAGTATCTATGAAGAAATAGAATGGAAATTACCAAATTTAACAATAACAAACCCAAAAAATCCTGAAAAAAATAAAATATACGAAAATCAAGTAGGGCAAAGTAGTATTAAATTTAGTCGTTATAAACATATAGAAGACGAAAGCGAAGAATTATTAAATGAAATTAATGTATTAATTGTAGAAGAACAAGTAGAAGAGCTATTTACACTATTAGAAGATAAAATTTATGATATAATTATAGAAGATTGCAATACTCTAACAACTGAACAATTAATTACAAAATATGGTAATGAAGATAATAAAGAAACTATAATCTCAATATATTGCGCCGAAGGAACTAATGAAGATGATAAAAGAAAAATAATAAACATAGGACTAGATAAATTTCTAACTGAAGAAGAAATTATAAAAACTTTAGAAGAAATAAATCCGGCTGAAGAAATGGAAGCAGAATCTTCAAATACACAAGCCTCAAAATCACCTCATAATGACTACTCAACACATCAACACCTAGGAGCCACAAGAGAAAAATATAATGAAAATACTAAACCAACACCAGGAAACAAAAGTAGAAGTAGATATGTATTTGACACTAGTTCTAATATAAATCAATATGGTAGCATATTAAACTTAGATAATATAAATCCTTTAGATTGGGAAACTGCAATAGAAATATGGGAAAAAGGATGCTATAGGACAACTACCCTAATAGAATTTATCAATAAAAGTGAATGTGAATCTTACTTCGAAAATACACTCCAAGGAAGCGTATCTAATTGGTATTTAACATTCAAACTACAAGATGAATATTTAACTTTTAAAGAAAACTTTAATATAGAAAGATGTTAACGAAAATGTATTTTATCTCTAATTAAATTGGTTTAATTAATATACATTTTAGTTTAACCTAATATATTGATTTTGATGATTCCAAACATATTTTTATTTTCATGATTCAACATGCCTCGACTCTATTCAACGACATATCCGAGTAAAGGTATTTTTCATTTTTATGGCTCATAGGGATGTTCTATCACGTAGGACACGACACCACGTTGCATTTTGCATTTTTATCATACCTTATGGTAATGTTGTGTTTCGTCATAATAAAATTATTTTTGAGTTCAAAATTTTAATTTGAAATTTTTATAAGAAAAATGTTTTTGTGAAAATAAGTTTGACACTAAATATATGTATATGCATGCGGTTTTTATATATGTGCGTGACTTTATATATATGTGATATATGTGTGTGCGTGTGTATCATATTATATATATGATATGTATAGTATTTAGCAGTTGGCATGTTATATATATATTATATATGTTATATGATATGTATGTTATGTTATGTTATCATGAGCTCTTAAAAGCTTTTGATTAGCCAGGCCGATTTGACCCCTAGGTGATAACTTTGTCCATAGAAGTAATGTTTTGCTGGTAGACTTTTCAATTTGCTAGCATGCATGTACTTTTTATATATTTTTATATATATATGTTGGCATATAGATTTTCCCATGCCCATGCCCTGCCGATTTGAAAGGAGTTTCAGTATTTTATTCTGTACTATAAAAATTCAGATTTATTGTGAAGCTTTGTTGAAGCTTCGGTTTGTACCGGTAATTGGTTCCTACCCGCAAGTGGGCCACGGGGTTTGAAGCTCGGAGTTAGCTTGCAAACAGTTGTACGCGGTGGTTTGATCCTACCCGCAAGTGGATCAGGTTTAGTGAAGCGCAAAGGAGACAGGGGCTCTAGGCGCGTGGACGTAGGCCGGGATTTGGCCGAACCACGTTAAATTTCGGTGTCATTTATTTTCCGCACCTCTATTTATTTATTTGCACATGCTTGCTTGAGTTAATATTTTCAGCACACTATCTTGCAAATAAATTAATTCCGAAATTTGACTTAATTAATTTTAAGGGTAAAATAATTATTTTTGAATTAAATAATTAATTTCAGAATATCACTTAATATTAAATACGAAAATTAATTTAATATTTCTAGAGTGTTAAAATCTGCATATCTAGTTGTTTAAATTAGTTAGTTGCATTTATTTGATATTGTTGGATTTATTCTTTATAGTTTTATAAATCTGAAATTTGTTTAAGTGATTTAAATTTAATATTTTTCTAAAATATTAATTTGACTTTAAAGTTTGTAAAAACTCAATTCCCCCCCCCCCCCTCCCCCCCCCCCCCCCCCCCCTCTTGAGTATAATCTGGGCAACAAAAGATTTGCTAATTTAATCAAAATAGCTTTTTTAGGTAATAATAGACTTTTACAAATAACAGAAAAACAAACAGAACCACTTAGAAATTTAGAACAATTACAAATATGTAGATTAGAATATATAGGCGATTATACTAGAAAATATGTAGAATATTGGACACAAACAGGAAGAACAGCCGACCCTAGTTTATTAGATAGATATATACAAAAAATACCAGGTAAAATAGGTGAAAAAATATGGAAAAACTGGCAAAAACTAGAAGACGCTAGAACAAATGCATCTATAGGATCTAGAATTAATATAGTGTACAATACATTAAAATCCGAATGTAGAAAATTAAAAGAAAGTAAAGAAATTAGAAAACAATACTATCATACATGTCAACAGCTAGATTTACCCCCTCAATACGGTTGTGATAACAAGAGAATAGTAACTAATAAACATAAACATAATAACAAATATAAAACTAAAAAGAAATATAAAAAATACAAAAGTTATAAAATTAGACCTAGTAAGACATTTAAAAAACATTATAAATATAATAATTATAAAAGAAAAAGACCATGGTATAAAAAACGGAAAATAAATAAAGATAATAATAATAAAGAAACAAAAGACAATAAAAATATTAAGAAAGTAACAAACTGTAAATGCTTTATATGCGGAGACCCTAATCACATTAGACCTAATTGTCCATATAGGAATAAAAATAATAATATACCCAAAATACAAGAAAAAATAAATATATTAGATGACATTGAAGATGACTTAGGAGATACAATAGAATTAGAAAGTATATATGATGAGTACGAAGAAATAGATAATGTTAGTATATATAGTATAGAATCCATAGAATCTACTGACTCTAATGATGATGATATAGAAATCTTAGAACAGAGTCTAGAACATTTAAAAATTAGTTATAATATAAAAGAATGTAAATATAAGTTAAAACAATATATATTTATACAATTAAATTGTGCAAAATGTCTAAAAGAATATAACGAAATATATGTATGCGAAATGTGTAAACAAAATCTGTGCATAAAATGTTATAAAGAAGAAATAATTAATAAGCCCAAAGAACAAATAAATAATACTAATAAAACAACATTAATCACTTTCCCTATAAAAATAAAATTCGCAAATAAAACCATATAAACAACAGCCATGCTAGATACGGGAGCAACTAAAAGCTTAATTCATATAGATTTAGTGGAAAGGAAAGACGCTAAAGACTTAAGTTACCCTGTCTATATACATCAATTTAACGCCTATATTTTTTTTTCCCACAGACAGCGCCGTTGTTTTACAGGATAAACTTTCAAGTTATTTTACAGTCAAAGTGAAAATAATGAACAGTAGGATGAACAGTAACTTATAAATAGTCCTCAAGTCCACAGTACTACAGACAACTGTAGCAGCCCAGTCAAGCCTATAAACGCCTATATTACGGCAATAATGGCGACAATGGCAACTCACAGGACACCGAAAAATTTATAAACAGAAGATCATTCCAGAGTTCATTTACAGGATAAACTTTCAAGTTATTTTACAGTCAAAGTGAAAATAATGAACAGTATGATGAACAGTAACTTATAAATAGTCCTCAAGTCCACAGTACTACAGACAACTGTAGCAGCACAGTCAAGCCTACAAACGCCTATATTACGGCAATAATGACGATAATGGCAACTCACAGGACACCGAAAAATTTATAAACAGAAGATCATTACAGAGTTCATTTATACATACATATATATATATATATATATATATATATATATATATATATATATATATAGTTCTAAAAAACGCGGGACGTGATCGAGGCGTGGAGGCCAAGCCTTAAGCCTTAGAAGCCTAGGCGGGCCTAGACGTAAAAAGGCGTGAAAAGGCGTTTAGGACTTTTTAATATATTTTAATATTTTTGAACCATAACAAGGCTATTAAAATACAAAAATTGTACATATCATAAAAATATGTCTGAATATTTGCAATTAAAAATACTATTTGATTATTTTGGATGAGATAATGGTCCGGTTTGTAAAAAAATCTTTAAAAGGCGATATCGTTTCACTAAAGCATTATTGTTTTTAGAAAAAAAGTACGCCTTAAGGGTTTTACCAAGCATAAGGCGTCAAAATCTTAAGGCGGGGCGTTTCTTCCAAGCCTCAAGCCTAGGCGGGTTTTTTAGAACAGTGATATATATATATATATATATAATGCTCTTGTGCATACCGGTATGTATTTTAATATATATAGGAATTCTCTTAAGAGGACCTCCAAAAAACGGACTAAAAACGGACTGATTTTTAAAAAATAGTAAAATGCATTTTTTGAGTTGATTTTTTTTATAAGATATATAGACATACATGGGTACCCCAAAAAAAATCAACTCAAAATGAATTTTTTTTCTATTTTAAAAAAAATCTTTCAAAAGCTGTCAATATATGTTTGGGTTTGTGCCAGCAAAATTTGACAGATTTTGAAAGATTTTTTTAAAATAGCAAACAAATTCGTTTTAAGTTGATTTTTTTTTTTTGGTACCCATGTATGTCTATATATCTCATAAAAATATCAACTCAAAGAAATGCATTTTACTATTTTTAAAAAATCAGACCGTTTCAGTACGTTTTTAGTCCAAAAACGAGCGTCTGTTTAAGAGAAGGCCTCTCTCTCTCTCTCTCCGCACAAGCACATATATATATATAATTATTAATTATATATAATGTTGATTTCACAAACTTTAATTATGAAAATCAAGTCAAGTAGGCTTAGGGACGAAGCTACACCATGACCTAAGGGAGACATGTTCCCCCCACCTCCTAAAATGTTTTCAGGATGTCAATTAATGTTCTGATTGTTTGTAATAAGTATATTTCTCACTATAAGTCACCCCGCCATATTTGAAATATCTGAACTACAATTATAGTGAAACAAACCTCTCTCTGTTGTCATATTCTAAATAACAACCATGGATCCACTTATAACATTCAATCAAAAATCTTTCTATAGCATCTTACAACATTCCAACTTAATTGTTGACCATTTTTTTTGCAACTTCCATGTTATTCGTTTTTCTAACATTAATGAAAAACTAATTGTTGACCTAATTCTTTAAAGAAGTTGTTTATTCTGATTGGATACCTATTTTTAACCAATATTATTTATTTTAATTGCAAATCCAATTTTGGGGCTTTAATATAACCTATGTCCAAGCCTAATTATTAACCTAGTGTTTTACTTTAACTTTTTATTCTAATTTCAAACCTATATTTTGATCCTTTGAATAAACTCTAATTACAGGTTTTTGGATTTTCAAAGCCAAAGGTAGTGTTTTGATATGTTTTTAAAAGAGTTTTCTGGCTAACCTTTTGTTGTCTTTGGCCAAACTAGTTATATCATTGTCTTTTCTTTATTTTGGTTAAATACTTTTTTATATTTCCCAGCTTCTACCTTTAAGTAATAATATATTAACTTTGGCAAAAAATTTCAATTTATAAGTTCTCGGTCCCCTGATTGTGGACTTAACTAACTATTAGATCTAAAGTATTTGATCATAGGTTATTTATTACTAATATGATGTTTCAGAAGTACAATGAAGATTGCTTCTTATCTTGGGGATACTTTATATTGTTTTCTATATACCTACTATAGAGTTCTAAATCCTGTTTTTTAAGTACTTATGTAAATTAAATTATATAGTTTCCGAGATTGAAATAAATATGAAAAATTCAATCTTAAACTTAAAATTAAATTAAACACAGATTTTCGAGATACATATATTAAAAATATATATTAATATCCTAATAAGATGTGTGTGTGTGTGTGTGTGTGTGTGTGTGAATGAGTGAGAGAGAGAGAGAACATATCTAAGACGACGAAAATGATGGAACGGCCGATACAAGTCTTGAGATTGAGTTTGAGTTGTGTTTTTGAAAGCTTCTCTCCCAAACTAGTGATTCCCGTTTGAGATTCTCATAAAGACCAAACATAATAAAGTGATTTTAAGAATCTAAGTGAATTGGGATTTCATAGCCATTAGGGACCGTGGATTAGGTATTGGACAATGGGCCTCATCAATTTTTTAAAACTATAGGACTTTGTTAAATTGAAGTATTGGACTTTTATTATTACATATGAGTCCCATAAAATTGGGGGACCTAGTCTACCTCATGAGTCACCTAGCCTAAGGTAGACTTTGTGTCTAAAGTAAGTAGGACTATCCTCACACCATCCCCCTTGGATTTGGATGCCCCATTGAAAAAGATTATCCATTTGTCACTATGTTCGGCATTGCCTTGATGACCACATCATCGTTAGTGGTGGTTCATTCAAATTTTGGTCTTGGGTGAGATGAAATCTTCCAATATCTCTCTTTTCACCTCGATCCTAGGCTAAGAATGGATATCAAACCTCCCCATTTACACTGAGCACTTGGAAATTTGTCCACAACTTTGGCCTTTTGGAGAACGAATGTTAAAAAAGGGACGTCGGGATTATGATTGAAGGCGCCTTAAAGTAGCGCTTCAGTTTTCACAAGGCTACCACAAGTGAATATACCAAATTTTCTAAGGGAATATATCTTTGTTAGGGATCAATAAATGAATTTCTGGTGTAGTAGATTAGATCATGATGCCCAGCCTTCTCGTGAAAAAAGGCCAAGCTTACTTCATGACTGGATATTGAAAGGTATAAGTATAAAGGCTCTCCCTGTTCTGGGATCGTGAGGAGGGGTGGTTTTCTCAAATATTCTTTGATTTCTTCCAACACTGCCAAAGACACATCATCCATATCTCATTATTTTCTTTCCTTGGTATATGGAAGAAAGGTCTGCTTCACTCATATGATTTTAAAATGAAACAATTGAGGCCGTCGAGCATTACAGTCAACTTTTGGACTAGGATGTATTTTCTTCGAATCCATATTATATGCTCGGTATAAGTCCAAAAATAATGAGTCACAAGCATCACATCAGCCTATCATGTCCGTCAATAATACAAAAGACTCATCGAATAACACTCGAAAAGTCCAAATTAGTAAAAGAGGAAGTGACAAAACATCTGGAGGCACGTTCTATCATGAGAGTTTAAGTCCCTTAATGGATTTCAAACCCGTCGTGGTGGAGAAGATCAACTGAAAATAAATAATTTTCATTGACTTCACCGACCTGAATAAATCACTTTTCAAAAATAATAACCATAAACGAATGAGATTGTTTTGCCCATACTGAGGGTATCACTAAATCATAATATTTGGACCACGCCAAGGGAAAACATCATTCATCATCACTCTTGATATGAATTACTAGACCGTAATGCCCATTCAAACAAAAAAGTACATGGGCAACCTACCAACGGCTAGTGACCTTTTAGAACAACTAGGAGACACAATGGAAATGTACATAGACGACATGCTGGTAAAAAGCAAGGAGAATACCATCCACCATTTTTATATAAGAAATACCTTTTACATCTTACATCACTACCAAATGAAGACGATCTAGGTTATTGATATAATAAAAAAAAATTAATGTCCCAAGAGCTTCGATTGCTCATGCAATAAAAAGAAGAAGAAAGTAACTAGGTCCAAGGCATAGACTTCAGGTTCGAATCACAATACCTTTGTGGATCTTGTATGTGATCCGAATGAGGAGAAATATTAGATGAAGAAGATGGTGTGTCTGATTTTCTAACACCTCCAAATGCTTTACATAATGTGTTATTGACCTTAAATCTTCTAGTGTATATCCAACCACCCCCAGCTAAGAATTAAATTCACTTCAAAATGACAATATGAAATCCCATATTACTTCCATAATATATTTTCTTTTCAATTTAATTTTAGATAATCCCACTAAATAATTACAATTGCATTCCAATTATATTATCTTGGAATTAATCGAATAATGAGGTCTTATTTGCAAAGTTAAATGTTAAATAATATGATTACTTGCATAAAGTATATAATAGTCGCTTAGTGAAATTAAATTCACCACTATTTAATTTTTACCAATATATTATTTATAACTTGATCTTAAATTTTACTTATTTGGTACTCTAATGGTTTATTAAGTAATCCACTGATAAGGTTCACTGGTAGAATAAAAACATATATGCTTATCAAGGGGGTATCACAATCCATAATATCTCCCAAACACGGATTCCTCTGAAATATGATCTCAGATATGCTCATAAATTAATTGCCCAACGTGCGAGGATCTAAACCCAAAAATTTGAATCACACCTATAACAATCAAAGTAATAATTGTGTGATTATTCCAATACTCATAATCCCTGGGATTGAGAATCTATTCGCCCTTTGAAAACTATGTATGATTAAGGAAGTCTAAAGTAGTCATAACTTTGACTGAATATCACTCTTGGTCTTGTTCAATACATTCATGATGTACCGATAAAATCCTCTTTGAACTATCACAAAAGTTTATAAACCATCAGATATGTTCCCATAATCAAGATAAACTACTAAGATCATACATAGCTTTATCGATAGGATGTCAACTTCCTATTTAGGTTGTGAACTGTTCAATTGAATTATAACTCGAATTTTGACCTTCTGTGATCAGGCCGAACCCAACTCACCAGAATTTATACTAAGTCAAATTGACTGACATATATATACAATACATTCAAAATAAATATAAGGCATTCTTACAAACACGATTCTCATGTTAAATTGAATGTGACACACCTTTATAAGTAAATAATCGTCATACATTGTTTAAAGAATAAAACCCCAATAGTTGAACGTTGTAAAGTGTTTCTTCGGAGTTTATTCAGTCAAGTTTGGCCAGATTGAAGTTATGAATGAAGTTCAGCCTTGCACAACATTAAGGGGTATTTTGCAAATGAATCTGACTAACGGGATGATGGATTCCTTAAAAACCTCCAAGAGCATGTTAAGTTGGTTGAACAACTTATGATACATGACTTCTGGTGAACTTCTATAGTGAATATGGAGTTTTTCCACATCATAGTTGGCGATCATGAGCTTGATTATTAAAGCCTCATGGTGGGGATTTCTAACCCCGACTAAGTTTTCTTCACGAAAACTTTATGGATGATGTAGTGAACTTCCTCTGGTCGGCGATGATTTCCAATGGTCGAATTTGTTAGGTCAATCTTTAAGGACTATACTACAATGTTGATTTTCTTCCTTTCCATCGCAAATGCACTTCCTTTTTATCTGGTTAGTGCAAGATTCCCCATTTATCATAACGAATCTATGTCCCATCTTGTCATCATTAAGAATATTATCTAGTTTCTGGTCATCTTCTGATTAACTCGCGATGTTTATTTTCTCAACATAGTCATTTAGATGACTAGTGTGATTCAATTCTTCTAGGTGTAAATCCACATCCTTTCATTTCTTTATTTTGATACCCATGGTTCTTATATGGATCATCTCACGATAGTGTTTCTCTTTAAAGGATAGCTAGACATTTTTCTCAATCACTTGAAATAATAATTCTCCTTAGTTTTTAGCAGGATGTTGTATATTAGATCCTTGAAAACCATGATAATATCCCAGTGAGCCTTTACTGAGTCAAACTTTTCAGCCCCTTTCTATCAATCATTTCATTTCTTTACCACGTTCTTGGGTAAATATCTTTGTCTACATTCTTTCTCAGCTTTGATTGGCTATTGTCCTAGTTTGTCCATGTCACCACATCCTCTACTTTAGAATACTTCTCTATTATTGACAGGAGGTTGTCAATGGTAGTTGTCGCTTTCTTGGTAAGAGGATTATGCAATATAGAGTTGTACGACAAACTAATTTTGAATGAAGAAACCATGGCGTGCTGGGTGTAGTCCACTATCTCGTTATAAACTTCTTAATATTTTTTGGCTTTCTTTTGTGGGGGGGGAGAAGAGGGAACGGGTCCCCCACTATTTATTAAAATTAGGAGAAATATCTTCTTCTAGATGGAACTCACAAGCATGAAAGAGAGCTTAAAGCAAATAAACTTGGGAGTTTATCATATTCCCATTACATCAAACAAAAGAAAATGAACTTAACAAATTCTATTACTAGGAATACATAGTTTATCTAAATTGAAGAAGCCTTTAATAAGGTGAGGGAGGTTATTAAAAAAGTGAAGACAATTGCATTGTCCAGTAAAAGATGCCAAGTTCGCAAGAGCATCTAACATTTTTTTTTTTAAATCAAGCATAGATTTTTTTATTTATAGATGGAGAAAAAGCCTCTCCAAGGGCACTTACAAGCGAGAAAGCAGAACTCAAGAGCATCTAACATAGAATCTTTTTGCCTCCATAAATGAGATATAACCACTCGTTTTTCTCATTCATTATCTTAATCTCCTGAAAGTATTTCCTAACACTCCAAGGTGGTTTCTAAATACCAAGAGCTATGTTGATAATTGTCAATGCATCTGATTCAATATAGAGATGAGCAAAGCCAAGCCTAATGCATAAATCAGTGCCTTTCTTAAGAGCCATCACCTCTACCATTAAGCTAGAATGGTGGCCTGTGTACTCATAAAAAAACCAATTTGAAGTATCACATATCTCCTCTTACAATTCCACCCATTTTGCTTTCTCCTAGATTACATTTTATTGATTCGTCCCCAATTTTATATAAGTCCTGAAGTTCTCAGTTTAGGCTTGGATGAATTGGTTAAAATTAAAAGAGTGAAGTCCTATTCTCACCCCACTCGTAGTCAATTGATTTTCTATTTAAATTTTTCTTATGATATTATTCGATTTATCAATGGGAGTAAGAAAAGACTAGGTAACCTTATGTCTTTCCTATCTAAATATGAATCAAGTTCTGGTCAATTGATTAACAAGGTTAAAAGCAGCTTCACAGTATATCATTCGCTGTCTATAGGAAGAAGAAATATTATAGGCTCTCACTTAGGGCTTCCTTTCAAATCTCTTTCCATTAAGTATCTTGGTTGCCCTTTCTTTAAAGGTAGAAACAAAATATGCTACTTCTCTGATCTGTTAGATAGAATAAGAAGGAAGTTCATAGGGTGGAAAACTGGATACCTTTCAGTAGCAGGAAGACTTAACCTTATCAAAGATGTTATACCCTTTATTCCAGTATACACCTTAGCCTCACTAAATCCTCCTAAAGATGTCATAAACTGGGTCTATAACATCTTTAATAATTTATTTATTTATTTTTTTTGGGGGGGGGGGGGAGGGGGGGGGGGGTTGATTTGAAAAGAGGTGATAAATATGATTGGGTCAAATGACAGGGGGATTAGGAATAAGATATTTGAGAGATATTCTTTATAGTTTTAGCTAGAAGCTACCTTGGAGAGTTAACAACTCAAAAGGTATATAGGCTACATTTATGAGGAACCACTACACCAAAAACAACAATTTGGCACGGTTTTGAATTGTGACAGAATCAGGTGTTCCAAAATGGCCATTTTTTTCTGGCACTGTTTAAAAGTGTGTCAGATTTGGCCAAACAGGAACACTTCTGGTAAACTTTTAAATCGTGCCAGAATTTAATATTTCTGGCACACTTTTGGCACAATTTTGAACTGTGCCAGATTGAGTACATTTTGATAAAATTTGGCACAGTTCAAAATCGTGCTAAAATTTGATACACTTTTGGCACGATTTTGAACTGTGCCAAATTTTTGTATCAAAGAAAAAAATTATTTAAAGAAAATTAACAAATTATGAATTTCGCACGTTGTTGATAAACTAATGAACATACAAACTTCAAAATATTACAAGTCTCACAAACCAAAAAAAATGGCCAGAGTTTCCTTTATTTTCTAGACATTCTTAAACCTGCTAATATAAAACCTGCATAATATAAAGTCTGCAAGGTCATAAAATATAACAATAAAATTATAAAAGCCCGCACGGCCATAAAAATTAACAATAAAACTACGAAAGCCCGCACGGCCATAACACAAAAAAATAGAATCTGAAATATTGGCGACATTAAATAAATAATTCCCTTGTTGTAAACCATTGACTTCTCCGTGTGTTCAACGTGAATAAAAGCTACTGATAAAATATTTTCCTGCCAAAAAAAAAATAGGATACAAAAAAGAGATGATATTTATACCAAGTAATTTATAAAAAAACTTACTTAATTTAAAAAATTGCATATACGAGTTATAATTATTATTATATTCTCAACTCGAAAATCCTACACGAGTTGTGACTACATGGCCAGCTCCTACGAGTTACATTAGTCCAATGCGAGGTGTTAGTGCTTCTTACGGGTCTGGTTTGAATTTTCACCCCTTAACGGATTGTTCCGAAGCCTAAGCTATATATTTTCAAATTATCATCATATTCTCAAACTGAGAGGCCCGCCGTATCTACGCGGTTAGTTCCTATGAGTTACATTGGTTCCGTGCGAGGTGTTAAAGCCCCTTACGAGGCCGTTTGGGGGCTAATTTGAGTTTACGCCCTTTAACGCGAAAATATCAATATATTTGGATTGCACGAATTTGCTTGCGCAACGCAATTTCGGAACCAAAACGTGAAACCTTAGCCGACCGCGATTTAAAACATTGATTCTCAAAAGACATGCCTTTGACGATTTCAGTAGTAAAGCTCAAACCAAGTTTTCATTACAATTATTAAAATTTTCATTTGTCTAAAAGGAAATAAATTTTTTTTATCAAACATGTATGTTTTCTAATCTTTCTATTTCCTTTAATCAGACAACTATAACCATAAGATGAATCAATCGAACATGAACATAAAGAAATTTACAAACCTGTAGAACCGGTGTGTCGATTTCAATAAATCCTATAGATTTCATCCTCTTGTGTATCTCCGATACAATCTAAATAAGGAAAACATAGATCAACAAACTAAGCTTTACGCACAAGAGTTCGAATATTGTGTAATTGTTTTACTTTCACCCTTACTATTATTTGAACTTTCGTATTAGACCCTCACTTGTATAATAATTTGAGATACACTCACAAAAGCATCGTTGAAGCTCACATAAAATACAAGGCTTTAAAAATGACACTTAGATAAATTTTCCAATGCTTTGGGGAATATATCTCAAACTTACAAAAGAATGGTTATAATAAATAAAAATTCAGGGCTAAAGTTAATATGGCCCTACGATCATTATATGAATACACAAGTAGCTATGAGGGTAATCACTTCAAGACGAAGTCAGAAGATTTTAACACGATATGATAATAGCGAAAAAAATGGAATTCGAGTTGAAAGGTTTAGAATTCAAAATTTTGGATTATTTGATCCTTAATTACTCAAACAACATATATACCTGCACCATTTTACTGATGAATTTCAAACCACTAGATCCAATAAGCGAACCCGTAAGCAAATATCCAACAATAACCTACCAAAAATAGCGATAAGAAAAACATACAGCCTGCAGAATATGATCAGAATAACCATATTAGCACAAGAGAGATCATAGAAAAAAACTATTATAGGAGTAGAACAAACGTTAGATTCGACATTAATCACAAATGCAAGCTCTCGAAGTGAAAAGTGGCCCCAACTAGGTTAGTCACACTCCCAACTTTAAGAAGAAAAAGAATTGATGCATGAGATTATGCAACGACACTAATCATGGATGACTAATTGGACTACACTGCCTAAACTATGCAATGCCATAAATGTCGATTTAATCTTGGGTTAACCACCTAACCATGCATACGCATTCAATTTTTTTTTAAAGATGCATGAGATTATACTTGACCCTATGTATACATTGGTCCCATATTAAAAGACTATTAAATATGATAATACGATAGTACATAAGGTTATACTTGAACAAAGATTAGCTGTTGGATGTACAATGCGAAAAGGAAAGTGAGTGCATTGAGGAAGAAGTAATTGAAGGTTGTGTTGAAAGAGGACATTTGGTTTTTTCACAGGGATGCTAGAGCAGGGGATATGTATTTGTTTGGACTGGTATATTTATGGTCACTTTTTATCTTAATACACTGAAAATTTCAGAAACCTACTAATGGAAACATTTCTTTTCAAGAAAATAAATGATTAAATTTTATTTGATCGTATTTACTATATCATTTGAATTAAAAAATATGTTCCTATCTGTGGAACTAATAATTCTGAATTAGTATACTAACCTCATGATCACTGCTTGTTGTGTCACGCCTAACACCTCTTCGAACTTTCCTTCCGAATTTTTGGATAGAATTAGCTCTTAGAGCATCTTTCTCTGTAGTTCTTCTGATTGCAAAAGTCCCTTCTGGACATGATTCACTAACATTTGTCCATAGTTGAAAGGTCTTTGTAATTGCATCTGTAGACTCATATCCTTTTGGTTTAAATCAGTAAAAAAGCAATAGTACTTGGAAAAATTAAATAATTTTTTTCTGTGAATACTTTTAAAATTTATGTTGATGAATTCATCAACATAAGAGTTGGTTTAAGCAGGACATCAATGACTCGTTTATCTTGTCAATTTTAGGTGCATGGTTTAATTTTAAGTGGGAATACTTTCAGTGCACACAAAATGACTGAGGTTTTAATGTTGTCCATGTTGTATTAGTGGTGTAGAGTGAGTTATCCTAGTTTTCAATTCCATGAGTTTCACTATCAGATTAACAATATTCTAGGACATTCATGAATTACAACCCAGTCTATATAAAAAGAATAAGCATATCGACAATGACTTGGTAGAAATATAATCAAGTTTGCATACGCAATTCAACAAAGTTCAATAGATTATGATGCAAACGATAACGAACAAACCTATTCTCAAATAGTGGGGTCTAATTTAATGACGATATCCAGGGGTTCGAGAGCGGAGCCCCCGAACCGATTTTTTTGAGATTATTTTTAGTATTTAGTAAAATATTAATTATATTTATTAAATATAATGACAAAATAAACAAAAGTTATCTAGTTAACTTTAAGAACACTTCTAGGGAGCTCGAATTTTTGATCGAATTTTGTATGACAAACTAACGTGTCGGCTTGTTATTGGTTGGATTTGGAGTCCCGCTGGCGCGAACCCCATAAATCAACAAATAACAAGCCGACACGTCAGTTTTTCACCCAAAATTCGGTCAAAATTGGGCACAATAGTATTTCTCTAACTTAAAAAAAACGAGTTCTATACAGATTCAAAGAAATAACCAGCATTGAGAATAAATCAACGAGTACTATGGAGGAACTATAAATCAAACAGGTTAATGTTTTTTTTCCAAACAGATCCATTAAAACTAACTAGCAAAGAAAATGACTCAAAACAGATATATATATATATACCCAGAAACGGATCTAAACAAAGAGTTCTACCTCCACCTTGTATGTTTTGATTTTCTTTTCTCCCTAGAACGAGTTTAACTCGAAATGTATGCAAATATACAGAAGTAAAACATTGAAATTTTTGAATGAAGAAGAAAGATGAACAACAAGAAAAAAACCTTATACGTGGAATTTTTTTTTAAAAAAAGTTGTGGTCGGGTCAGGTCGCCGCTATCGAGACAGAGCCTGGTATGTATGGGGTGGGGTGGGGCATTGGGGGGGAGTGGGTTGATGAAGCATTTGGGATTCCGGAACAAAAATTGAAGGGTTTGTGTAGAGGGAATGATTTTGCAGAGAGTGAGAGGAGAAGTGAGCGGGAATGAAGTCGTGATGGCTCCAAATGAAACTCCATTTATTTTTTGGTATTTTTGTTTTCTTCATAAACTTTTATAATTTTGGCACGATTTAAATCAGTGCTTAATTTTGGCACGGTTTAAAACTATGCCAAATTATAACAAAATCGCGTCAGATTCTGGCACGGTTTAAAACTGTGCTAGATTCTTCTTGTACAAGCGTGTCGGATTGATGTTTTTGGTATAGTGAACAAGTAAAAAAACTCTCTTTTATCAGGTTCAATTGGCGTCAGTGTGACTAAAAGGATTAGAGTTGCACAGAGTTAAGTTCAAGGTAGTACTACATACATTGACAATGAAGCTATCTGGTCCCCATCAACCTCTAGATATTTCACCTTTAACTCAGCCTATCAGTTATGCAGGATTGAGTGAATATATCATTTTCATCTTGGAAATTCATCTGATCACCTTATATTCCTCTTAAAATTTCTATTTTTGTTTGGAAAATACTACATAATTATATCCCTCCTGATGATCAAGTACAAAAATAGGGATTAAAGTTGATTCTAGATGCCAATGCTGCCATAGTCAAGTAAAAACCACCAACAGTTGTTTTTAAACAGTGAAATGCCTCAAGTTATTTGGAAACACTTTTCAACTCAGGTAGAAGTTTCTCCTTATTTTAATTCCATTCATGCACTGCTTATCTCATGGTAGTTGTTCATATCCAATAAGGATCATATCAAATTTATTCATAAAGTAATCCCAATGGTGATATCTTTAGGCATATTTGGTAGATTCTCATGTAGTTTCTTCTTAATCATGAGAATTAAGTATTTTATCTTTGGATGGAGTTGCTTGCAATGAGCATGGCAATGAGGGCTCGACAAGCTATTTGAAACATGAGATCAACTTGGATGGGAGTTTTTCAAACCACTTTTAGGCCTCCTCTCCCAAACTAGAGGGGAAAATTTGGCACATCAGTGGTTCATTACTATTCCACGACGTTATGTATTCACAGTACTACTGAATACGATCGGTGGGATTTGGTTTTCCATCTTAGATCTTGAACTTGCGTGTTGTAAATATCTTCGGTGGATCAGATTCCTCAACGGACAGAAGTAAAGGCAACAATCATCTGGATTACGAGAACCTTCCTGGCTTGTTCTTTTCATCGTGCGAGCCCCACGGTGGACCGGATGTTCATCAAACTCTTTGTGTATGAATTTATGAAGCTCTTATTTCTCGAGGTAATAGCTTTATCAAGCATATTTCTCCCGGGATTTGCTACAAGGGTGAGATCCACGTGATGATGTGTACTCCTTCCTTGCATGTAAGTCCTACTTTATTGAGGGTTAGGAGTGCGTGTGACCTCTTGATGCTTGTGCTTTTCCTTGTGTAGTTCACACTCCAACTTATTAAGACGACGCTAAAGTTGATTTTTCTTTTCAAACTATTAGCGAGTAGCTTAATATTGTTTACAAAGTTATATTCCTAAGAATTAATAAGGCATTTGATCTATCTTAAGTGTGATCTCTCATTACACTAACCAGCTTGTTCCCCATGGGGCTGAGAATGAGAATTGAATTTTATTTAGTCCCATTGAAGTTGGGACACATATTTGATCCTAGGGGAAATGTGAATTGTGTTCCCATTCTCATGATTTGGGCTTCCATATATTGCTCTTGTGTGTTGGATATGGCGCAACTATGTGTTTCCTAGTGAGATTGATGATAAAGCATTCCCACAGATCAATAATTATAGGTAGAAACATCCTAGTGTTCTTGAGTTAAACACCCACGAATAATAAATAGAATAATATGATAACAGAGTAAATATGAACCACACATACGGAGAATGAATATACTTGGTTCGGCAATATGCTTATGTCCACATGGTGTTCTTTGTTTCTTTATTGACTCACAAAGTATTTTTGACAGAGTTTTAGTATTGTCGATCAATACATGCCCCTCATTAAAGGGTTCCATTCATAAATATAGAGAGGGAGAGAGAGTGCGGGAGAGTCCTTAGTCTTCTTGGACTTTTTTGTGCCGATCGTGACTAACTGATCTCCCTTATATCCTCCTTGAGTTTAACGAATATAATTGGTGATGTCTATCATGTCCCTGAGTGGGATCCACGTCATATCCCACGTGATTAGATTTGTTTATTCCCACGGGTATTAATTCCCATATGCCATTTTTTTAATCAAAACTCATGACTGTCCAACTTAATTGCTCTTTACCTTATTTTTTGTAATTCATAGAATTTTACTATTAGCACCCCCATTCCCATTTATCATTTTTGGATGTTGGGGTTTTGGGTTATTTTTTATACGGTTAGAACCTTATTGTTGCGATGTGGCCGATATGTTTAGTTAAACGACAATGCAATATGTCCGTCTTCGATCACGAGCAAATCTAAGTACACGTATTTTAAGAAATCACGCTTAACATAATGTAGCATGAGTAAAATTATAGAGAAATCAAATTTATTAGTAAAATGATACGCATGTTTTATTAGTAAAATTATAACATCGAGAATAATTTTGGAGATATAAGATAAATTATAGAGAAATCAAATTTACCACGCGTATCATTAGTAAAATTGCGTGAGCGTCTGCCTATAGTGAACTCGTATGTACTTTGAGAGGCATTACTTAAACAAAGGGAATGACATTTTTTTCTAATAAAGCATGCCTGTACTTTGAATGAAATAACGCTTATCATGATGTAATACAAGGAAATTATTTTTATGCGTGTAATTTGATTTATAAGTTTTAAACAACAAGAAAATCACGTTCAATTTGATAAAAATATGCGTGTAATATGATGTTTATCATATTGTCATATAGAGGAATTGTGCGTGTTTTGTGAAAATTGTGAGTAATTTGATTCATAAGATCTAAACAACTTGAAAATCCCATCTACTTTAATAAAATATGCATGTACATTGGGGAAATAATATTGAGGAAATCACATGTACATTATGAACAATGAAAGTTAAAGAAGTGAAATTGCATTTACTTATCATAAAACACATATATGTTCACTACAATGCAATGTCGATTCAAAAAGAGTTTTATTGATCACTGATCCTATGTTTTTTGCTTCCAGATGATGGGGCGTAGTCAAACGACGCTTACTTTATCCATGTATATTGTTAATCAAAATTTGCATATGCCTATATTTTTCCAAAATGAAACACATAGTTACCAATTCTTACTATATATCATTATCATGCATGGTTATAGTATATGTTAGAAACTGAACCAAGCGTGGTAGCTAGGGTTTTAACATTAGGGATCATGTGAACGAAACGTGTTTAAACTTCATCATTTTGAGATAAAATGCCTTAAAGAGCAAAATAGGTTTGTGGTGTTTGTTTCTAAAATCTAAAAAGAAGAAGCTAGGTTTTTGGGAGAAACTAAAAGATCAAACATCGGAGAAGTTTCCAAAATGAAAAGTGAAGATCGATGCGTATGGCGGCGTAGAAGTAAGGTCTCCTTTAGGATTATGCATTTTAAAAAGTTGGTAAGCTTGCATATGAAATGTAAGAGAGTATTTTTAAACATTGTGGAGTTTTACATCCAAATAATATGGCGAATAGACTAAGACATGCAAGCCTCCTTAATTTTAATTTAAGCTAATTATCTTCATTTATTTTTCAACTTAGTAAAACTCGTCTTTTGTACTAGCATCAAAAGTTATTATCGCTTAATTTTTGGGGGGTGTGAAATTTGATTTAATTAACACTAAGGGTCCGTTTGATAGAACAGACTGGAATTTATTTTCAAGTCATTGAAAAGCTGGGATTCAATTCTTAACCCCCCCCCCCCCCCCCTAAAGAATTGAATTCCATGGCAAATTTGATTTTTGTGCATAAAGTGTTAGTAATGTAGTGTAACTTAGAATTATTTGTCATGGCAAATAAATGCTATCAAATGTGCATAAAAAATGAAAAATGAGAAAGATTTCATATTTATCACGGCAAATATTGCTATCAAACGGACCCTAAGAGCAAAGCCCATAAAAGATATGGAATGAGTCCAAACGCAACAATCCGCTGACAATCACTTAGATATTTTCATGAATAATTTAAAATTTGAACTTTTATTTATAGTTGCATTACTCATTTTGGGCTCCTATCTTTTACATCCTGATATTGGGTATAATCATGTGGGAATCTCCGACTAGTTCGCGAACAAACATAACATTTAATTTACTTATTTAGTACCTTGAAGTAATTTTAACAAAAGCATTTTCGCGGAAGGTCACCTACAATCATATATATGCACAACACACTCATCCCCCTCTATTCGTGTGCCAAAAGTAATTGTAACGGTAAGATTTTTACCCAGTCATGATTGTAGGCTGACCCATCGGCACATACATACTTTTACTGGAAACAGTCCCACCAATAATGCGGATGTTACGGTTACAATTTATATGCTGAAAACACAATCCCAAACGAACCACTATAATGAAAATTTCGGAAGTTCTCACTGTAGTAGATATAGATAATAATATGTTACAGAAGAATAGCTGAAGGAAATAGTGGGAGTGAAATCTTTTAAGGCTTAAGGTGCTGAGTGTAGATGTAGTCCAAGTGAGCCTCTTCAACAATCCTTCTCTTCATGCACTCTTCATCTCCAATTGCACATTCCTCCAACCCCATCAGCTTCTTTCAAATATTTAAAAATAAAAAACAGTTAGAAATAAAAAATAAAGGATAATAAATGATAAAACTTATCCATAATTATTATCTAAACTATATAGGATCTTGATGATATAGATGTCGCTGCCATTATAATTTCATCCAATTTCTCGCAATACTGACTTGAACGTATTACATGTTAAATGGAGAAAAATCTTACCCCTTGTAATATTTAGCACTGTACGTATCATACATCCGTATGTATATTATGTGAAATTGAGTGGAAAAGTAATAATGAAGATCCAAGTCCGATAATACGTGCCAATGGAACACTTTTTTTTTTTTTGATGATTAATGGATATTTTAAGCCACGAATTTATAAAAACTAAAGTTTTGTATATCATAATCTTCCCTTAGCATTACTTAACATGAACTTTAGATATTAAATAGGTGGGGATATATTCTAATTATAGTTTAAACAGTAAAGCCAAAATTTGAGATATATATGGATTTAGTCATTTGTTATTATCTAAATGGGCAACAAAGTCTAATAACCGAAAACTTTGAGTGTTCAAGTGAATTTTGGTTAAACTTATGAACAACCTAGTAAAAGAAAATAAACCTTAGGAGCAAAAAAAGGCAAATTTTTTAAATGAAATATAGTTAAGAAGAGAAGAAATAAGAAGATTACATCATTAGAATCACTCCCTTCCTTCTCTACTAGGGAACTATCAGTGTTGATATTTTCGAGCTTATCTGCAAAATATACATAAACTGAGTTGCTAAGACTCGTTAAGAAAAAGAAGAAAATTAGTGAGAACAACTAAGGATTTTTGGTACCTTGTCTGACTGCAAAGAAACGGGCAGATGTTTGTGAGAAGGCCATAAGAAAAAGAAAGAAAAATATAAGAGCACAAGAATTGAGGTTTTGCTTCATTTGATCCAATTTGAGAGAGAGAGAGAGAGAGAGAGATTTGTTGGGAGTTGTGGGTGGTAGAGGAATCGGATGCTTGGAATAAATACATGCAAAGATGGCAAGTAAACAAGGCAGTACCAATGCCTCGTAAAATGGACTAACCCAATATCATCTTATTATAATATGGACCGTCCAAACAAAATCTTATTATAATATGATTTATTATAAAAATACATTTTATTCGTATAATTAATGTGAGAACTTGATGCATTGTGAAAAAATATCATATTTTAAATTTTGTACACTGTAAAATTTGATTGTCGTGTCTCCTCTCGACTGAAATGAAAGGAGAGGAGTAAGCTTTAGTCACTGTCAAAAGGTAATGGTCTAGTAAGTCCAAAATGCCCTAAAATAAATGTGCAAATAGTGGCTGACAATATCAGCAGGTCAACTTTTAGGACATTGCTTACAGCTGTTTCTCATTTCCCATTATCTACTATTTTATTTATTTGATGGCATTTATTTATTATGAAAAAGAAAGATACTCATTTCTACATTTAAATTTATCATTTTTTTAATTTTTATTGGTCACATTTATCTACTTATATAATAAAAAATGTTTTTTCAAAAATTTGATATTTTTTTAAAAAAACTTTTTTTATTTATTTAAACTCTTCTTTTTTAAATAAACTGCTTTTCTTAAAAAACTTTTTTTCCACCAAAAAATATTTATATTTTGTTAAAACAGTTTTTTTTTAAACGAAACTATTTTTCAGTAAAACTATTTTTTTGTTAAAAATTATTTTTTGTTAAAATCTATTTTATTATTAAAAAAAAAATTCTTTAAAGAAGATGTTTGTTCGTTGTAAACTGTTCTGTTTTTGTTAAAATTGTTTCTTTTCATTAAAAGTGTGCCTTTTTGGTTAAAATAGTTTTCATTTTGTTAAAAAAATTATTTTTTTTTTACTTTTTTTGTTGTTATAAATATTTTTTTTGTTAAAACTATTTTAATTTTATATCAAACTATTTTTTTCATTATTTTTTTTTGGGCAAACTATTTTAATTTTATATCAAACATTAGGGTCCGTTAGTGCTATCAAATAACTCACTTTTGCCACTAAAATATTATTCATATTAAACGGTTCTATGCAACAAATTATAGGATTTGCACTCACAAATTTTTTCATGAAAAAATTTGTCACCCAACTATTTGCCCACTTTTGTATTAAACGGACCCTAATGTTTTATGGCTCGGGATAACATGTGTCCTAACACTTAGAATTTAAAAATAGTAAGGACCGAGTTCTGACATACAATTAATAGGACATAGATACTCATGTAGAGTTTTCATAACTACTGTTTTGGTACTCAAAATTTTTGCCTTTAAGGCACATGTTTACATTTTCTATATTTTATAAAGAACTCGAACGACTTCAAATTTGGAGATACAATTTTCAAAGTGGGTCATGACGATCCTCCCACTTAATTGGCTGAAACATTAAAATAATAAATATATTTTTTGTTGCATTGCATATATGCAGAGAATAATCCTTGCAACATTAAGTAAAATGCTAAGAAAATTGTTTACGACATTATATGATTTACCTCAATGGCATGGGGAAAAATTATGGCATTATTTGAACATCGTGACATTTTCTTTTCTTTTTTGATAGAGTTTAATCTTTTATCATATTTATTTACTATTAAAAATCTATTGTAACATTTACATAAACACGACCTATAAATTTGACCACATAACATCTATATGAAAAATGTTTTTACCGACTTTGATTAAATTAAATAATTGTAATAAAGTTAAAATATCACTATTATTAAACTAATAATATCCATCGTACATAAAAAAATATTTGAACTTGGAATAAAATATCCTATCAAAATACAGTGCCTCTAATATAAAACTAATAACCGTGGGGGCCAAATATATAGGCCCAATTTGAAACCGGTCGACCAGGACCAGCAGCATGAGGTATTAGCGGCGATCGATTATAAGCATCATTTATCACGCGGATAGTTACGCATATATCTACGATCACTATCAGCTACGTTGGTTACCCAAAATCTCGAACAAGATATTGAGGGAGTTCCTTTACTGATTCAACCACTGCGATTTTACATAACTATAAATGCAGCCCATACCCCAGGGCCAAGGGGGTGTAAATTCGAAACTCTGAGAGAACTTAATAAAATACAGTAACCTCTCCGTAGACGTAAGCAATTTGTCGAACCACATACATTCTTGTGTTGTTTGATTAGCATCTTACATTCATTGTTTAATTGCTTTCTGGAATTATTTTAATTGTGATTAATTTGTACTCACAATTGGCACCGTTGGTGAAAAATGATTATCCTTCCACGAAAGCGATTCCTTCAAATAATAGTTACGATGTTTCACCAACCAAACAGTGCACCCCATTATGGAGACGTGCGAGTTGATTTGGCTCCACTGAGGGTCAAGTATGAGGTTCGTCAAGATGGGAACCTAAGGTTCCGGCCAGAACAATAACCTTCAGAGGAAAGCCATGGGAAGCCTAGGTTTACTCAGAGTTCATGATTAGTCAACTCATACGAAGCAATGCTTCAACAGGGAGGAGGAATCTTGCCTCCAGGTTAAAGAGAATTCTTGCCTCCAAAGGCGACTAGAAGAGATGGAGAGAGAGCTCCGCCAGAGCCAAAAGTGTCATCCTCGAACTCCTATCCCTCAGGCGAGCTAGAGTTACAGTCGAGGAAGGAGCACCGGTGCAATCAAGAACGTTCAGGGCATGGAAGTCATCAAAGTAAGCACCATAGAGACAACGAGCGAATTTGGTTTAGAGGGAAATGGACCAACACCCCACTCACAAAGGACCAGGTCAACTAAAGAGCTCTCATCACCAGATGAAGTCTCCCTTCTCGAAAACCATTGAGGATGAGGAACCCTCGAAGAAGTTTATAACCCCGAGGTTCAAGGTCAACGATGGCAAGACTGATCCCATCGACCATGTTTGGCAGTACAGGCAGATTATGACTTTATGGAGCCATAATGATGCACTGATGTGTCGCATTTTTTCTTCCAACTGGGCGATGTTGGCCAGAAATGGTTCAAGAAGTTTTCGCACAGGTCCAGCAAGAGTTTTAAGGTGCTTGCTAAATCCTTCACTGCTCGTTTCATCATCAGCATCTTTCATCCCAAACGAATGGACTCATTGATCATGATGAAAAAGAAGCCACAAGAGCTCCCGCGCGAATACCCCAAATGTTACTGGGAAGTCTTCAATGAGGTAGAGGATTGCTCAGATCAAGTTATTGTGGCATCATTCAAAAAAAGTCTACCCCCCACGTCAATGTTATATTAATCTCTTACTAGAAGCAAGTTGATACTATAGACGATCTCATATCACGTATTGAGAAATATTCCATGGTGGAGGACGTAGTCCACACCAGTCAGGCAGAGAGTGGTCGTACCAAAGAAAATAAAGGGTGTGACAATGAGAACAACCCCAATAAGGGGAATAAGAAGCATAATGGAGCCAAGAATGAGGGCAAAACAGATTCCTCTAAAGCTTTTTAATTCGTTAACACGCTTTTCAAGGAACTAATTAATAAGATTTTGACCAAGATCAATAATTCTTCAAGTGGCCAGAGAAGATAGGAGGGGATCCTGCCAAGAGGAACAACACGCTTTGATGCACATTCCATAAGAGAACGACCACGTGATTAAGAATTGTAAGGAACTTAAAGCTCATCTAGAGGAGTTAGACCATGAAGGGCATTTAAATGACTACATTGAAAAGAAGTTCGACCAGGTCGTCACTAATGGCGATCAAAAACCAGATAACGTCTTAGATGATGAGATGAGACACAAGTTCGCGATCATACATGGAGCATCCGATCTTAAGCAAATTCAAGGTAATGTTATTCGTATGGAGCTCAAGAAGGTCATAACCGTGATGAAGGCCTTCCAAATAGATCCCGCCAAAAGACAGACTGGCAACCAGAGGATGTCGACTATAACAAGCATATCACTTTCAAGGAGGAAAATTTGGTTGGGGTAAGAATCCCGCACCATGATGCACTGGTAATCACTCTCAAAATTATGAACTGAGATATGGATAAGTTACCGGTGGACCAAGGGATCTCTTCAGAGGTGATGTACCTTGAGCTCTTCCATAATCTCAAGCTTAAGATGACAGATCTTAAAGAGGCAACCGTCCCTCTGGTCGGTTTTGTGAGAAAGATGACCATGCCCTTAGGAAAAGTGATCTTGCCATTGAGGGCACGAAATATTTTAAAACTACTAGAGTTTTTGGTGGTGGATATTAATTCTCCCTACCACGCCATCCTAGGCAAAGGTGGCTTAATGGCATGAAAGTTGTCCCTTCCACATACCACCAAAAGATTAAGTGTATCACAGATTGGGGCATAATGGAGATCACAGACGATCAAGTGGTTGTTCGAAAATGCTACATCGTCGCCATCTGACCAAAACAGGAAAAGAATAAAGAGAATAAGGTTATTTTAGGGGTAGCCCAGGATGGGGATACTCTATCAAAATAGCAACTAAGACACGACTGACTAGGGGTGGATGAAACAAGGATCCACCCCTCTAACATAGTCGTTGAAAACCTGAACGAGGTCATCTTTGATGAGTCTCGGATGAAAAGAAATTTTTTTTATCAGGACAAGCATGATCGGCCTTGAAAAGGAGGATTTAATCGCCTTCCTAAGACGAAGCTTTGATGTATTTGCGTGGGAACAATACAATATGTCAGGGATCGATCCTATAGTTTCTTATCATCGACTCCACGTGGATTCTACATTCAAGCCAATCATACAGAAAGCTCACCGAATAGCTCCAGAGAAGGCAAAGGCAGTGGAGAAAGAAGTAAGGAAACTTCTGGAGGCAAGGTCCATCAGAGAAGTTTAATTTTCGAAGTGGATCTCAAAAATAATCGTGGTCCATAAAAGTAATAGGGGCTGGAGAGTTTGTATAGACTTCACCGATCTCAATATGGTGTATCCCAAAGACAATTTTCCCTTGCCAAAAATAAACCAGTTAGTCGATGCCACAGCAACGAATAAGCGAATGAGTTTTTTAGATGCTTATTTGGGATACTATCAAATCCCTCTATTCGGCCCTGACCAAGACAAGATTTCCTTCATCACATCAGTTGGACTTTATTTCTACAAGGTCATTTTATTTGACGTCAAAAATACTGGAGCTACATATCAGAGGCTAGTTATGAAAATGTTCCAGCATCAGATGGGAGACACCATGGAGATGTACATTGGCGATATGCTCGTCAAGAGCAGTAACAAGGATGGCCATCTCCAAGACTTAGCAGACACTTTCGAAATCCCCATACGTTACAAAATGAAATTCAACGTCAGCAAGTGCTCATTCGGGGTCCAGTCAGGAAACTTTATAGGTTATCTGGTCAGTAAGAGGGGAATTGAGGTTCATCCAGATCAGATAGAAGCTATAAGTAGGGTCCATCCACTAAGAGTATTACACGAGGTCCAAATTCTCACGGGGGATGCTCTCAACTCTCAATCACTTTACCTCAAAGTCATCTGAGCGTTGTCGACTATTTTTCAAGTTACTAGTTAAGGACAAAGGCCCCACCTGGACTGACGAGTGATCTAAGTCCCTCAAGGAGATCAAGTCCTATTTAAGTAAGCCCCCTTTACTAGCGATCCCTAATCAAGGGGATCCCCTTTACCTTTATCTCGCAGTATAAAGTCATGCAGTCAGTTCGGCTCTGGTCTATGAAACAGAAGCCAAATAGTTCCCTGTAACACCCTTTATTTTTTGAGGATATAGAATTTAACTAAATTGTTGATATAGGATTTATGTAATCTGGAGGATGTAATTAATTCGATGAATTAAGATTTAATTAAATTGGGTTATTTATAAAATTCACATGTGTCGTAATTTGAGGACAAGGGTGGAGATTTTGGTGAAGTGACTCGGATGGCAATTCTGAGTGCACGGTTGATTCCGAATAGGTTGAGATAGTCGAAAAAGAGTACTCAGGGGTAGTAATTGGGTCTTGGAGCATTTTTAGGCATAATTACGCTCACATGAGGGTGTTCAGGACATTTATGCCTGGCCTATAAGCTTAATTTTGAGATTAGTGATATAACACCTACATTAGGGAGTTTTTGGCAGACACAACTCAATAAGAAAACCCTAGATTTGCAGAGGAGAAAATAGGGAGAAATTAAGACAACTTTTGGGAGCCCAACCAAGAGAAGATGGGTGTGTTCTTCGTCAAATATCTATCTACATCAAAGGAAATCGGACCCTACGAATTTATTTAGGCAAGTAGTTAAACTTGCTTTCATTTAAATTGCGGTATTGCGATTCATATCGTGGTGGGTGTGAACCATAATCATTTTGGGATGGGTTATTATATCAAAATTCATTTTGTGTGGGTTCTCATACGAAAAAGGGTCTTTGGATGATTTAGTAATGTTGTGTAGATTAAATGGAAATTGATGATACTATATGATTCTAGGTTGTAAAAATCTGAATTCTATGATAAACCCAGTAGAGATTTATGTTTAATTTCGGATTATAAGATGAAATTTATAACCGATTGAATGGAACCCAGATAAAAACTCAATTTAGAAATTGATGGATTGTGATTGAAATCAATAGTGTTTTAAGGTTTGGATGATGTTTAGAACCTGATTTGGAGGTGTATTTATGTTGAGAATGATCGTATTAAGGTTGGGGTAGAACTAGAAATCTTATAGGTTTATTAATTGAGGAAAAATGTGTTGGAGAAAAAGAGGGTTCGCTATTCAAATGGAGCGAACCGGTTCGGATTTGTGGGTGAATCAGTTCGGATGGTAGGCCGAATCAGTTCGGGGGTCAGACCGAACCAATTCGGGGTACCTGACAATCCTATTTGTTCAAATTAAAATTGGGACTTATTTATTTGGTGAAAAATAAATGTGGGGCATATTTCTTAACGATTATAGGTGAATATAATTGAGATTAGGAGGGTGAAAAGTGTATAACACATGATTAATGAATTTTGGGGAAAATATTCTAAGGTATTTAATTACGGGTCGAGTGAATGTGTTCGGGTATTGTAGGGAGTGACACTACTTTAATAAATTAATGTGAAACTAATTAAATTAAGAGTCGGGGTTGTGACTCGGATAGTTTTAGGCTAAGTACTGCGGGAGTTAGGCACAGGGTAGTCAGTTTAATTTATTATAGAGTTATATAATTTGATATTATATTTAATAAGGGATGCTAAATTTAATAGCAGAATTTTGTGTAACAAATTCTAAGAGATGAAGATACAGATCGACTGAGTGGTCTGGGTATTATAATTGAGTGACACAACTTGAATAAAAAATAATTAGTGTCTGATTAATTAAATAACAAGTCAAAAAAATTGACTTGGGAATTTTTGGGCTAGTGTTAGGCACAGGTTAGCCAGATTGTTGTTAAATATATGTATACGGTAGCGTGATAGTATATATATATATATGTGTGTGTGTGTGTGTGTGTGTGTGTGTGTGTGTGTGCGCGCGCGCGCTCTTTATAGATATTGGTGTGAATGATATTTATAGGAATACATACCCCTCTAATGCTATCATAAGATGTTGCGTGATGTGAGTGAATCCCCTGGATTGAGGAGCAGGGAGAGTATAATCCCCACGTCATCGCATCCAGTATTTATATATTATGATTCTTTTCAGGGTGAGACGTCTTGGGTATGATTCAGTCTTACACCCTTGGAACTATGATCGCCTCTGTTACGCTTATTTTATTTTTTCCTAATTCGGTGAGCTAACCGTCTCGGGGTATCCGTGGGGATTGAGTATACCTGTGATGATAGTATTTTAGAGAAAACATCTAATGAGTTCTTACTTAGGTATGGACGGTTATTATACTTGACATATGTGTGAATGTTGTAATATACTAGTACGTATATAATATGAGTAGGTAATTATATACTGATTAATACATAAGTGTGAATGTATTTCCTATACAACTAGTGTGAAAGTTATATGATTTAAAAAGTGGTTTTCTATATAAGTGGGGTTGAAGTTATATAATTTAAAAAGTGGTTTGTTATATAACTAGTGTGAAAGTTATATGATTTAAAAAGGTGATTTCTTATGCAACAATGGTGAAAGTTATATGATTTATAAAGGCAATTTCTTACATAACTAGTGTGAACGTGATATGAATTTAATATAGTTGAACCGATTAGTAAGTTGATGAGTAGGTAACTTAATAATCAAAGTAAGAATATTCGGGTTAGAGTAGTGTGGTGGAAAGAGGTGTGATACGGCTAGTTAGGTGGGGTAGCTTAATTAGGAAGGTTGGAAGGCAAATGTTAGGAGAGTGCGACACTAGCTTAATATAAAGAGTGTGCATGCATATTTAATTATTGCAATTTAACTACTTGCTAAATATTTTTAAAATGTTCTACTTGGGCTCTGCCCGGGTCAAAATCTTTTCCAAAACCTTTTAGGTGTCCAGCCACTGGGACGCCCAGTTTGAGGATTCTAACCAGGGATACGTAGGTGAAGATCATGTGCAAGTTGCAGGACTTTGCTATAGATACTTTGTTCATTCATTCCTAGTGTATGGACTTTATTTCAGTACTCATTCGGGCATGTCGCTCTAAGATTTAATATTCAGTTATTTATTTGACTTTGTGTATCCCGGTTATTGTTTCAGTTTACTATTATATTTTATTATTGAACTGATAGTTGATTCGGTCATCTTATCCATTTCATCCATTTATGTTAAATTCAATTATCAGCTTGTGTTGATGGTTTAATTATTATTTATTTCCACATGTTTTTAATTAATGAAATATAAAAACTTGGCACCAGTCTAATTAAATTACTAAGTGGTTAGTAACTTTAAAAAGGCTTTTGGCAGTGATGCTAAGAATGAGCCATATGAGATGAACGTTTTATTTTGATCACGGGTTGACCACCCGGTATTTTAACAGGCGAGGTGTCTCATTCCCTCTTTACTATGCTAACAAGACGCTCTTAGATGCCTAGTAATGTTACTCTCCTCTCGAGAAACTAGTTTATGCATTGATAATCGCCTCACGAAACTTGAAGCACTATTTTGAAGCCCATTCCATTATCGTGATAACTTCCTTCCCCCTTAGGGTTGTCCTCCGCAAAGCCGACCTTTTTGGGTGAATGTCAAAAGTGGTCAGTAGAGCTTGGGAGGTTTGACATTCACTTTCAACCAAGGACATCAGTTAAAGGGTAGGTGCTGGCCAATTTCATTGCAAAATTCACGGGAGATGGACCCACCAACAAACATTTAGTCGTTCAATTACAGATACACGACATGCCTCACAATAAAAGTTAGACAGGTTGTGCCAATAATTCTAAGGGGGTTGGTGTGGGAATTATCCTTGTGACTCTAAAAGAAGCTATGATCGAGCAAGGGATCAGAGTGGGATTTGAAGCCTCTAATAATAAGGCCGAATATGAATCACTTATAGGTGGTCTTTGCAAGGCCCACTTACTTGGGGAGAGATGACTCAATGTTTATTGCGACTTCAAATTGGTGTCCAATCAAGTTAGCGAAGATTTCTACACCAAGGATGATAGGATGACAACCTACCTAGTAATTATACGTGAGCTGATTATGAAATTTGAGGAAGTTCACAGTCAATAGTTCCCCAGGGGGCACAGTAGTCACGTCAATGCTCTAGCAGTCTTAAGCTCAGCACTAGACTCAATTCTCGAGAGAACAATCGAAGTGCAATTTCTCGCCAGGCCTAATATTAATAAAACAGTAAGTCCCGAGCACATCCTCTCCATCGACAAAGGTCCTAGTTGGATGGACAATATTATAGCATACTTGCAGAATGAAACACTGCCAGCCGACAAGAAATTATCCCATTAGGACAAAGTGAAATATGTACGCTTTTACGTGGACAATAAGGGGAAATCTTTACAGGAGATCCTTCACAGGCCCCTATTTTCAGTGTGTGCACCCAAAGGACGTTAATCAAGTTCTTTACGAACTTCACGATGGAATATGGGGAAGCCACGCACGAGAAAGATCCCTAGCATTCCGAGCAATCAAAGAAGGCTACTTGTGGCTGTACATGCAGAGAGATGCAAGTGTTTAGTTCGAAAGTGAGAGAAGTGCTATAAATTCTCTCCCATGTTCTATCAACGTACTAACGACTTGTGGCCCTGGATCAACCCATAGCTATTTTCATAATGGGGGTTGGATGTCGTGGAACCACTACCTACGCACCTAGGAGTCGTAAGTACTTGCTTATTGGCACAAACTATTTCATCAAGTAGGTAGAGGTATAACAAGTGGCTAATATTAAAGATGTGTATATGATAAGGTCCGTCTGGAGGAACATCACAACACGCTTTAGGGTGTCAGGGGCATCATAACTGGCAATGGCACACGATTTAAGAGTGGACCTTTTTAATCTTTCTGCGATGAATATAAAGTTAAGAACCACTTTATTTCGATATCATATTCCCAAAGCAACGGTCAAGCAAAGGCCTCCAACAAAATAATGCTCGATGGACTTAAGAAGAGGCTAGATAGAGCGAAAGGCGCCTGGGTGGACGAGCTTCCTCATGTTATCTGGGCATATCTTACCACACCTAGGAGACCAATCATGGAAACACCCTTTGCACTCACATATGTAATGAAAGTTGTCATACTACTTGAAGCAAGCCTCTCGACCATGCAGATAACGGTGGTCGACCAAGGACTGAACGACTATGCCATTTGCGCTAAAATTAACTTGGTCATTGAACAAAGAGAGCAAACCATAATCAAGGTGTCTTCATACCAGTAGCCGTTGAAAAAATATTACAGCAAGGGGGTCAATTCTAAAAAGCTCCAAATAGGAGAATACGTCCTCAAGAAAGTTATTGGCAGTGCCGTACAATTATCGAACGACAAGTTGGGACCCAACTGGGAGGGGTCATTCAAAGTAATCAAAGATGATCTACATGGAGCCTATCAATTAGAAACAATAGAGGGTATAGATATACACAGAGTATGGAATGCGGCTAACCTCAAGAAGTTCTACTTTTAGTCTCCTTTTTACTTTTCAGTGCTTAGTTTATCAAAATTTTCATTTCGAAACTTATGTTGCTCGCAATTTATTCTTGTTATAAATAAAGACCCTTCTTTCAATACCTCGCTCAAATCTCTTAAGTTATTTAATTACATTACATTGTTTCCTAAATAGTAGGCTCATAATTAGCATTGAGTCTTTGAAAAGTGTCGATCGGGATTTAACTTTATTATAATGGTAGTCTCTCTAACTACAATTAAAATTAAAGTCCCCGGGTCCTTGTCATAACCAATACAAGTGACCGTGAGAAACTGTTGTCACGATCGTGTCGCGGTCATTGACCATGATAACAAAGTTGTCACGATCATGTCACGAAATTTGACCGTGATAAGTTTATAAGTTTTTATGATCAAAGCTCGGGATATAACCATGACAACTCTTTTAAATAAACCTTTTTACCAACACCATTTCACCTTTACGAATTACATTTCTCTCTCTCTTTCTTTCTCTCTCATGTGCGAGTCCTCCTCCCTCTACCAACACCATTTCATATGTCTCTCTTTCAAGTACATCTCTCTCTCCCTCCTTCACACCACACTACACACATACACATACACACACCACACCATAGAAACACCCGCACACCACATCACACACACATTAATTTCAAACGAAAAAAAAAATTCTGTAAATCGATTGATTTCAAATGAAATTAATTTCAAACCTTAAAAATGATTTCAAACACACACACAAACACAAACACATGCGCTCATTTAATTTTTGTAATTTCTGATATTATTATTTATTTTGCTAATTTATTATTTATTTATTGCGCTAATTTTTATTTATTAAGCTAATTTAAAAAATGATGTCACCTTATTGCACTAAGATGTTTCTCATTTATTGAATATTTCACATTATTATTTGAATTGTTATTTGGGATTCTTGAATTGTTGTTGACTGGTGAATTTGAACATTTGTATGGCCATTGAGTTGGTTGACCCTAGACATTTCTAACATTTAGGGTTATGGTATTTTCGAATAGAAATATTTTATGTGGGTTGGACCTAGGCATTTCTAATATTTTTCATTATTATTTGAATTATTGATTGGGACTCTTGAATCGTTGTTGGCTGGTGAATTTGAATATATAGATGATCATTGAGTTGGTTGGGCTTAAGCATTTCTAATATTTAGGATTATGATTCTACCAAATATAAATAAGATAGAATTAAAACATATTTACCATGAAAATATAAATAAGACAGAAACAAAACATACTATAAATTTTAAAATCTTGTTGTTAAACAATTAATAATGCAAAATGAAACATAACTATGTATAAATCATCACTATAAACATTATTTGATGATTCAAATTTATAATAAATTAGATTTTACCTGCATTATATAATAATACGGTGGAAAGTAATCTTACATTCAATGCCAATTACCGAATAGATACTAGCCTTCTAGTTCTTATGCGTGCGCATTCAATAGCCCTTAGAGCCATTCGAGAGTCATTACTCCTGTAATGAGATCTCTCGAATTGTCCCATTTGGACAGTTTAGGACAATATAGTTTTCGTATAATAATGTTCTTAGTGGCTTAAACCTGTTACTATTGCGAGAAGTTCTGATATCGTCTCTTAATATTCTTTGGGTACGTATTAGATGATGCGGTGTTAAGTGTTATTTCAATTTATAAATTGAAATAACACTTACACTTGCGAATCTATAGTGTGTACTTGGAGAACTATGGGGATATGTTGTCTAATTTTTCTCAAATTAGAACGATGTGGATGAGCTGCTAAGTATATGACAAAATATGCGGTCTTGAATGTGATAGGACCACTCACCCTTTAGAGGATATGGAGGAAATATGATTCATATTGTTTTTATAATATAACACCGAAAGATGAAACGTCAATATTATATTAAATCATTTATTAGAAACTTAAATTTCACATTTTTGTTTATAATAATCCATGAATATATGCTTCTTACCCATAATAGGTGATTGTTTTTAGTAGTTGTGATGGGATATCCTCTATAAAAAGAATGGATGGGTGAGACAAATAGACTAGGGGATGTGTTTCTCAGATGTGTTAATGAAATTATGAAATACGCAAAGAGATGTCGGAATGATGAAGAGTTCTCATGTCCGTATGCTAAGTGTAGGAATAATAAGGTGCTTGAGTGAAAAATAGTTGAACTACATTTGTTAAAATGGGGTATGCAAGATAGTTATCGATTTTGAGTTTTTAATGGGGAATCGTATGTTCCTTTTATCCCCTAATAACCTTTACAACAATAAACAAGTAGGATAGACGTACAAGGGAAGGAGGACAATGTAGATCATAATATGCTAGAGGATTTAGTTGATGACGCGTATAGAGTTCATGAAGTGGAAGAAAATGAAGTCACTGACAATGTACAAGGTTCAGGTGCTCATGAAGATTATGGGATAAACGTTGACGATGACTATCAAAGTTTAAAATTTAAGGCGACCCAGCCATTGTAATCGGGTTGTAACAAAGGTCACATAATTTTACATGCCATGGTTGGTTTGCATAGTTTGAAGACCCAATATGGTTTGTTTGGCAATTGGGTGACATGAATTTTGAATTGAGTAAAGGGCTTTCTACCCAAGAGGAATACGCTTCCAAATAGCTATCCTACTATGAAGAATAATTCGAAAGGTTTGGTAATGAAGTATAAATCAATTCATGCTTGTGTGTATGCGTGCATACTATACCAAAAGGAGTATAAAAATCTCGATTGGTGTCCCATATAAGAGGAACCTAGATATGTGAAATATATTGGCAAGTAAGGTACAAGCTTAAAAGTGCCTCAAAAGTGTTGAAATATTTTCCCATTGGGCCTAGATTGAAATGGTTTTTCATAGTACCATGGATAGCGAAGGCAGTGACTTGGCATGCTAGAGCAGAAGTCGGGGATAATATCATGTGTCATCCTATTGATTCTCCATCTTAGAAGATGATGAATTATGAGCATCCCAATTTTGCTCGAGAATAGCATAACATTCGTTTAACAGATGGTTTCGATCCATTTGAAAATCTAAGTAACAATTATAGTGTATGGCCAGTGATCCTAGCACCACTCAACCTCCCTCCGTAATAGTGTAAGAGACCTGAATTTTCGATAATTCCCTTCTTGATACCTGGGCCAAAGGCACCAAATGAGGACATAGATGTCTACTTAGCTCCATTGGTAGAAGAATTGAATGAGTTGTGGGAAGAGGGTGTGCAAGCATTTGACTCTTTTAAAAAATAAGAGTTTATGCTGAAAGGTATGTTGATGTGGGAAATTCATGATTTTCCGACTTATGGGACATTATCCGTTGTATAGTACATGGTTATTTGGGTGTCCAATTTTTGGAGAGGAGACTGAATCTTTATGTCTCACCGCTAGCGAAAAAAAATATACCATTGCCATAGGAGGTTTTTACCACCCGCTTATAGTTTTAGTTATGAGAAAGGTTCCAATTTTTTACCGGGCGGGATTAAACATAGGCTACCTTCGAGAAAAAATTTAGGTTTAGAAATTGAATGTAAATCTTGTGGCCCTAATATTCCAGGTAAGAATCATAATTTAAAGAATGTCAAGCATAAGAAGACCCCAACTGGGAATGAAACTAAGACAAGAAAGGCATTGTCTAGGAGGTCAATTTTGTTTGACTTGCCTTATTGGAAGAGTAACTCGATGCGCCATGTATTGGATATGATGCATACGGAGAAGAACATCACTGAACATATTGTGGGCAAACGCCTTGGGGGGAGTCATTCGAAGGATGGAGAAAATGCACGAAAATACCTTAAATTGTTAAAACTTAAGCCATAACTATGGTTGAAAGAAGATAATAGGGGAAGGACAATAATTCCCCTTAGTGAGTTTACTTTGATATGTGAGGAAAGAAAGGTGATTTTAGACATAATATATAACTTGAAAGTTCGATCTAATTTTTATCCAACTTGCAAAGGAATGTGAATTATGTTACCCATTATTTATATAAGTGTAAGTCCCACGATTGACATGTGATCATGAAATTGGTTTCTTTATTGTTTAAGCATTGTTTCTCCAAGCACAAGGAATTACGAAGAGCCATTATGCAAATTAGCATATGCTTCACACATTTATGTGATAAGGTAGTAAATCGAGAGCACATAGTGGCCTCAAAATTAGCTATAATCGAAGCAATTTATGTGTTGGAGAAGAACTTTACCATAAGTGTTCACTTGTTGGTACACCTATGCAACAAGGCACTTCTTTGCGTCCCAGTTCAATATCAGTGGATGTATCCGTTTGAAACATTGATGAAAGTTTTCAAAGATTACATCAAGAATACACGATACATTAAAGGATCAATTAAAGAGGAATACATCACCATGGAGTCACCAATCTACACTAAAGAATATATGCCTGGCCCAAGCAACGTGAATAACAATGATGAGTTCGTTGATGAGGGTGATCAAGTGATGGGCAAGCAAGTGAAATTAACGAGTTTACAACATGAACAAGTATCTCGTTATCTATTTAACACACTTAAAGATGTCGAAGAATGGAAAAAGTAAGCTTATATTATTTTTATTTTTATACATGATCAATTTTGTAATACGTTCATCACGATCAATGCAAGAAATATGATGCGTGTAGGAACAATAAAAGACGAAAAATGATGGCACAATCAGACAAAGAATATGAGTTGTGGGTGTCACGCGAGGTAATTACAATGAGAAAGTCTCTTATTCAATGTCACATTACAAGAAAGCTTTAAAACTAACCTAATTAATTTATATATAATCTCAGCTCTTAATGTCGGGCAATGCGACATTAAGGCTTGTTTGTCTAGTAACTGGACCCTTGTTCATGGCACACGAGAACAAAAAGTATCGATTGAACGTCTACGTATTCGATGCAAGTGTGTACGAGGAAAATACAAATGTACCAAACTCAGGCATTTCACATAAGTCGCTTACTTATTTTTTACCGAGCACGAAAAATAAAAATCTCGTTGAAGCTGAAATGACATACTTTGGTGTCATTCGGAATATATTTTAATTGGGTTGCATAAGCTTCAAAGAGGTTGTGTTTTAATATGATTAGGTAAGAGTTGGGGATAAAAATGTTTGTAAAGTTGATCCTGGTACCAATTTGATCATTGTTAACTTGTCCAAGTTGAAGAGCAATTAGCACGTGAGCGATGATCCATTTGTTTGTGCTTTTCAAAAGGTCAAGCAATTGTTTTACTCGGAGTATATCAACAACGAGTCGTGATCAATCATCCTACACACGTCAAAGCATCTTACCAGTAGTGTGGATGACTTGGCTATTCCTACCAAATATCAATCCATTTTAGATGATAATCCGAATTTGAAATAATTTTTAGATTTTTAATAAGTATTCTAATTTTTTGTAATAACCAATAGCATGTATTCTTATAGTGATTTATTATTATTCGACGACAATTTAATGCTTTTAACTCATTTGGACTTGATCAGTTTCTGTGGATTTAATTCAAAATTGATTTTTTGGTTAGTGAATAAGTTCATTTGGATTTTAATCAATTTAAGCATTAATTCAAAGTCCGTGACATGATCTGAATTTGAAACAATATTTAAATTTGTAATAAGTATTCTAATTATTTGAAACAGTGCTTAGTTTGGTTTATGATATGAATTTGTATTCTTATAATCGGATAACAGTTTAATATTTTTATTTATTTGGATTTGATCATTTTCTCTTATATATGTTTCTACTAATAACAATATTTTTTGCAGGAAATGTCTTCATCAGGGCGACAGGATAGCGGTCGTCTGCCATTAGGGCCCCAAAATGGGATAAATTGGGATCCCTTGTCGAGAATAAGATGACCTTACAAGCTAGGGCCCTAGAGTTGCTCAAGACGATTGTCGGTCCGGGGTACACGAATTGGAGGAAGGTTCCCTACGAGCTCAAGATGACCATCTGGGGGACATTACAGGCAGTCATTCACTTTATTTGTATTTTGAATTTATATTTTTTATATTTTATAATTTAAATAAAACTAACTCACTTTCTTTTTGTTTTGTATTTGTTTAATAAGAACAATTCGACTTGCCCCCACATGTTCGTAACACTACATTCGAAAAATTAAGAGATCAATACAAAATGTGGAAGAAAAACATGTGGTCACGGTACTTTGGCTAGGACCGAGAGTCCATCTTGAGTCTTAGGGGCATGGTACCGCCGAAGGAGCCAATCTCAATGACAAGCTGGCAGCAGTTTGTCGATAATGAGATCTCGAATAGGCAGTTGTCCTCTTGTCAATTAGGAGGGAAAATAGGTCCAAAAAGGTCGTCAAGCACTACTTCGGGCGTACGTTTTACGCCGAGGTGGAGCACAAGATGGTAAGTTTTTTATTTTTCTTTCATTTTAGTTTTATGTTATTCTAATTTAGCATTATTTTGCATTACTTACTAATTTCGCATTATTTTATTTCAGGATATGGGGAGTGGCCTTGGGATAAGCCACATAGGCTCGATCCCTATGTAGAAATTCGAACGAAGAAAAGGAAGGATAAGGAGGTGTCCCCGAGCGTGGCAGCCACAATTGTAAGTATAAAAACATCTTACAATTGTGTACTTTTTTTTAATTACGTTATAATTTTTTTATTAACTTATTTAATCACGTACTTTTTTTTCATTTCAGACAAAGCATAAAAAAGTACACAACTCCCAGTTTGATGACGATAAGGTATCTTTGGCTACGGACGCACTAAGCCAAGTGCTCAAGGAGGACAAGGGGGTGAGCTCTCGGGTTGGGAAGTCGAGGCTCACTGGGATTGAGACAAGCAACATCGGGCTGGCTCATAAGGTGGACACCCACGGTGATAAGTTAGAAAGATTGGAGCAAACAATACAAAATATGTTCGACTACATGAGGCGTCACTTGGGGTCCACCTCATGTAAGGCTCTCACCCTCACTGTCGATACGCACCCCGTCACAGATACCCACTTACTCGTCGCCTCCATATGATCCATTCTCCACCTTTACCCCCGTCAAATGACCGATCTCAACAATTGGTTGACCGAATGTGTATATAATAGACACACATGGTGGCACACCTATAGCTAGGGGTTGAGGGACCCGAACACACACCCACGTATTTTGGTGCATCAACGTCTGTTGCAACCAATTGAGTAAGGGTCCGCATTACGTATATTGTGTCCCGAAAAAGAGAATGAACTCTTGTGGATGGATAAACAATGCGGCGTTTGAAATATTGAGGGTTGTCTCAATTCGTTTGTTGTGTGGCCTACTTTCCTCCTTCAACTTGCTAAAAATCCAACCCCGTGACAATTCGTTTGTATTTATTGGTTATGAATATTGAATATTAAATATTATTTTTTTTGTACTATTGTTTGATAATATGATTGAATTAAAGTGTATGGCTTTATATGTTATAAATGTATGAATGTTTCTTGAGATATATACTGCTGTAACAGGTTAAAATGTGTTGTAACAGGTTTAAACATGTTGGCCATACTGCCCAACGATTTTTTTTTAAATCTTCCCAGAATTGTCACAGACTTTGACCGTGATAAGTCCGTGACAAAGACAAACTTGTCACGGTCAAAGTACGTGACAAGTAGAAATCATGTCACGAACTTTGACCGTGGAAGGTCCATGACAAACAAATTTTCACCCCAAAACTTGTCACGATTTTTATCATGACAAGTCTGGATTTTCAAGTTTTTTTACCATAACAATTCGCCAATTTGGGGTAGTGTCATGGGGTTATACTATCCGTCATTTATTGTTGTATAATTTTACTTTATCATGAGCCTGAAGCTCCATGGTTCAACTATTATACATTGATCAATATTTGATAACTATTGTTATCATAAGGGTATGGATGTATAGTATTTATGATTCACCCTCTATTGAACCATTAATAAATGTAGTATTTCTCGTATATTTTGCAAACTTTTATTTTTAATGAGACATTATTCACGTCATTAGAGGGAGGATAAAACATACCTGAAGTATAAGTTGTGCCTGAAGAAGGGTTTGTTCCTAAAGAATGACGAGAATTATCGTGGAATACTTTCACTTTGTCTCAGATAATCTTTTGTACCGCTCAATGCGAAAATGATATGAAAAACGATATTGCAAGATCAAATGGTTACGAAACTTAAAATGTTAGATGTAGTAACATGGATTAGTTGCAAATGCATTTGCCAAAATCATTATCCAAGTAAGACAAAATAAATTTGGCAGCAAATAAATTTTTGAATGCTAGAAGCGTGGCAAGCCTAAATGTCTCAACTGCTTGACCCCCTAGTAGTGGAGGTTATATAAAATGGTCATTTTTAAGGTTTGGCCCCCATTTAATTCTCTATAATGAGTCAAAACCCCAAAAATTTACTTTCTTAAGGTTTGACCCCCATTTTCAACTTTTCATCCATTCAGTCGTTAACTCATATATTTATTACCAATTATACCCTTACTTTAATATGGGGGTCAAACCTTAATTTAAAAAAACACCTAAAAATTTATTAAAAAGTCAAAAATTTACTAATTAAGAAAATAAAGAATAGAAACTTAAAAAAACTCAGAAAATAAATAAAAAACAGAAATAAATAAAAATAAAAAATAATGAATAAAAAAACAAAAAATAAATATTAACCACATAATTAATTTTTAATACATCTAAAAAATTTATTAAAAAGTCATTAATTTTTTAATTAAGAAAATAAATAACAAAAAATTAGAAAGATGCTTAGAAAATTAAAAAATACTCAAAATGTCACATTTTACAAAATCTATTAAGGGTCAATTTTATAAATTAAACATATAGGGGATTGTTTTGACATTAACTCAATTTTGTCCATTGACCCTATTGCGTATTAAGGTGGATTTTTTTCTAAAAATCAAAGCTCAAACATGTCCTGTTTTTTACCAATTTAAACTTTAACCAATCTGAAGAAGTGGAATCCCCGGTGATTTTTAAATAATCTTCTCGCTTAAAAATTATTTAATTTCCTTTTATGTAAATCGATGCGGAAGCGTTGTAAAACAGGTGATGGTTCAACTTTCAAAACAACAACAACAAGTTTTAATTTCTCAAAACAAATTAATACCCAATTCATTAATTCAATTCAAGTCCTAGAATTTGCCTAAGTCATAATTTTCAATTAATCAAAGTTAGGCGAAACCAATTTTAGCAAATGACTTGAATAAACCAAATTTACCTTGTATTTAATTTAAGTCCCAAATTAAATGAGTGTGATAATTAAACCAAATTTTATCTTGAAATTATCCTAAGCATGGATTCTAAATTAATGAGCAAGATAAAATAAACAATGTCACACCACGCCGAGATGTACGAGGAAAAACCCAAGACGGGAAACAACCTCGGACGGCCCTAGCCACAAGTCCACTAGATACGGAATTACAATTACAAGACAGATAGACTTACAACAACTGACTCGATCCCTCTCAAGCCTCGACGCTCCTTCTCCTAGAAACCTCTTCCTAGCGAACAACCTCGGAACACCACCGCGGTCTCGGAATCCACCGATGGGACTTTATATGGTCACCGTCACCCAAGCATCGAGCCTTTCTCCAAGTGGGTAGAATCTCAACAAAAAGTCTTCTTTGTGATGGGGTGTAGAAGCAAACCCGAAACGTCTCTTTTTCAATTCGGTAGAGAAAACCGGTGCCAAAACTCCAAGTAAAGAATATGAATATAGAAACTTGGAATAAACAACTATTGGGTGTAAACTAGAGTGTGTATGAATTTTTCTTTAAAAATTAACACTCAAAACATGAACATTTTCCCTAAATAAATTAGCTCTCAAGCTCTCTCTAAGAGATGGCTATAGAATGGAAAAGTTGATTGGAAAAATGTGATTCCCGCACATATTAAGTCTTGAAAAAGTTGGTTAAAAACCAAGTGGGGAAAGTGGGAGAAAACTGCAAAAAACTGCTCAAAACTGTTCCCGCCCTGGCGTCTCGTTCGAACGAACTTGACTCTCGTCCGAACGAGGCTTCTAACGAGCGACCAGCCTGGGCTCGTTAGAATCTCGTTAGATACCTCGTTAGAACGAAAAACTCGTTCGAACGACATATCGAACGACTGGCCAGTTTAGGGTCGTTGGCAAACTCGTTCGAACGAAACCTGGTTCGAACGAAAAACTCGTTCGAACGAAACCTGGTTCGAACGAAAAAACTCGTTCGAACGACATTTCTAACGAACGACCAGAAAGTTTGTAAAATTCGATTTTGGCCCTGAAACTTTTATATACTTATTTTAAAGTTCTAATTGATTCTTTCTGAAAATAAAATGCAGTTTTTATTACACCTAACACCCAATACAAATTGTTCCAAGCTCCTATATAAATATAATTACATTCATACCTTGGGAGCATGGAACCTTAGTTGATGACGTAGAAACGAGGCACGCAAGCCGGCATTTTGATGAAGCTTTATATTCTTTGCCGCTACGTCTTCAACACACACTTCATAGGCTTGAGAATATTACAATAAATCACTAACCTATGAATAAATGTTTTTGTCCGGAATTGAGCCAAAACTATATATGGACTCAATTGGAAATTTGTGTCCTTACAAATCTCCCCCTTTGGCTATTCCGGGACAAAAACCAAAACAAAAATCCTAAAGGGCCGTCAAGCTCTACTAGACTCAAAACATAACCCTCCCAAACTTGACTTAACCCAAGGATTAAACACTTTGCCTTTAAACAATGCCGCTTTAGTAGAATACCTGCACACTTAAGCAAACTCATCAAATGCATAGGGAATATCAAAAGATAAAATGCAATTAATCAAAGTATTCCCCCTAAATTAATTCTCCCCTTTATCAAACACATGACATTTACTTAGAAAGATGTCTCCTCCTAAGATAAATCTCCCCCAAACTAAGATACGATAATAATAGGATTAGATACCATTTCTCCCCCTATCATCATTCTCCCCCTTTTTGTTCAGGAATAGACAAAGGATAAAGAACTAATAAACATGTTAAAGTGATAAGACATGAAAGCATATGGGCAATAAAAGCAAGGCAAAGACAAACAGATATCATATATATATATATATATATATATACTTTAAATATACCAAGAAGTACATGCATATATAAATAGATATAAACACACACATGACACAAAATACAATAAGTTTGCACACTCGTATGGCAAAAATGTGTCATATGGAAACGGAAGTGTAGGGGTGTGAACTAGCAACAATTAAATTTAGACCCAAACACTTAAGAAACGTTCACGGAGTTCTCATTTGATTGCAAACTTTATCACATTTAAATATAACCTCATGTGACAATATAAAGATTGAACTCAATGAACAAACATACACAATGCATACAAGCCTAGCATGATGATGATTCTACAAACCAAATAGAGTCATGACATTAAAGACAACTAGGATAAACGGATATTGTGCAAACCGTTGATATACCATCCAATTCTCCCTCAATGAGCATATATATTCTTTTGTTTGAGAATGAATATATCAAACAAACATAGGCCTTGGCAATTGATTTCTGTTTAATGCCAAATATTCTGTTTTTAGGCCTGTGGATCACGTATTTCTTTTAGATCCAATCAACGGTGGCTTACTATCGCAAAGGATTTAATTCATCCTTTCGGAGCCCTTCCCCGTGCATATATTAATTTATCATGTTTTCATTTTTCGCACAAATCTCACATGCAACGGATTTTGACATGCACTAGTCCTCCTAGGTCATAGATATGTAGATGACTAGATTGATAGGAGAACACCTCAAAAAGCTCAAATATAACATGTGACATTAAGATTTCAAAAGAGATCGTGCATGTGTGAATAGAGGCATATAAAAATAGAATCCATTTAAACAACACAAAATTCAACTACTCCATATAAAGCATGGTAAAGAACATTTTAAGGATTGACAAGCTAAACCAAAAGTTCTAGCCACATGGGAGCGTAAAAGGAGGGATTCAAACACAAATATATGCCACATAAAGTGTGTCAAACTAAAATACACACAAAATAAAATCTTTTTGAGTTTTTTAAACATTTTTAGACAAAAATAAATATTTACTCAAAAGGACAAACAAAAATCATTTGTATTTTTCATTACGCTTAAATGAATCAAGAGATAAAATCCAAATGATAAACAAAAATCTTTTTGTATTTTCATTTAAAGCAAACAAAATGAAGGAAATATAATACAAAAGATAAACAAGTCATGATTTCTAGCATGTGATATGAAATAAGGCAATGACTAGAAAATGACTAAACAAGCATACATTTAGCATGTGAATATAGCATAAAGTACAAACGCTAAAGTATGCAAACACTAACACATTCATCCTTTAGATTTAGCAAGGGAGGAAGCATGTGAAAGTAAATGAGAATCAAAATCCCTATTTTGTAAGGCAACCAAATCGGATTTCCTAACCCAAATTAATGAAGAATGACAATCTTGGGGTGTAGGAACATTAGCTACCGTGGTTACTTTACAATGGGATTTTCTAGGAATTCGTTTAAGATCAAAACAAAATTTCCTAAGATGACCTTTTCGACCACAATGTGTACAAGTGAGAATATGTCGAAAAGATTTACTTAAGGAGTGATCATTAAATGTATTCCTAGTAGATTCTCCTAAAATGTTGGTTTTGACTTTAGGATTAAATTCATTACAAGTATTGAAGCCTAAACCAAAAGTGTCATTTTTAACTTGGACCGTTCCTAACATTTTATCAAGTTTTTCGGAACGACATTCCAAATCAAATTTGACATTACTAGAATCTTTTAATTTATTTTCCAATTCTACAATGTTAGATTCTAGTAAAACATTTCGCTCTTCAAAAGCAAGAAGCTCCTTTTTCAAGGATTCCATTAAACCCCTAAGGCTATCTCTTTCGCCTTCTACATAATCAAGCTTCTCTTGAAGAGTCCTCACACGTGTCCTAAGGTCTTCTATTAAGGCACTATCATCAACGACCTTGACACTCTTTCTTAAACAAGCTTCTAACTTCAAATTAGTTCTTTTCAAATTAATAGATTCTTTATATAATTCATGAAAAGCATTTTGAAGTTCACTCACATCAACCTCTTCTTTATTTTCACTCTCTCTTTCTTCTCCACTCTCACTATCATTAAAAACAAGGGAATCATGAACAATGACCTTGGAAGTGGCATGTGCTATCGTGTCATCAATTGATGAGTTCTCATTATCACTCACATGACTAGCCATAAAAGCCACAAAATTTTTCTTAGTGGGGGAATCGGGATTTTTGTCCTTATCACTATCACTAAGGGTTGCATTATATGCAGTGGGTCGTTTACCCTCTTTGCTTAGTTTAGTGGGGCACTCATAAGCTCTATGGCCATAACCTTCACAACCAAAACATTTATTAGACTCGTCCCTGTCGATATTTTCATTACTTGGTTTAGGGATCTTATCGGCTTTAGAAATCTTCTCGTTTTTATCATGTTTAGAAGATTCAAATTTCTTAAAATCATTTTTAAATTTATCTTTGTTGAATTTAAGAAATTTTCTAAATTTACGAGCAAATAAAGTCATATCTTCCGAGTCACTATCACTCTCGCTCTCTACTACTTGTTTAACCTCTTTTCGGGCTTTTAAAGCAACGCCCTTTTCGATTTTCTTTTCATTTTTAGAGGGAAACATATCCAGTTCATAGGTTTGTAAATCACCTACAAGCTCTTCTAATTTCGTAGAGGCTAAAGTGGGTAAAGAATTTAAAACGGTCACCTTTGGAATAAATCTATCGGGTAGGGACCTTAAAATTTTCTTTACAACCCGGTCGTCAGGTATTTTCTCTCCCAAGTTAAAGGATGAATTAACAATATCAGAAAGTCTAGCATAAAATTTATCAAAAGTTTCCTTTTCATCCATTTTGATAGTTTCAAATTGAGTGGTGAGATTTTGGAGTTTAGAAGCTTTAACGACACTCGTTCCTTCATGAGTTAATTGTAAAATATCCCAAGCTTCTTTAGCGGTCTCACACGTCATAATGCATCGAAATTCATCCGGTGTGACAGTGCTAAATAAAGCATTTAAACCACGGGAATTAAAATTTGCAAGCTTAAACTCATTTTCGGTCCATCTATCGATGGGTTTGGGAACACGTTCATTTTCAATTAGATGAGTTGGTGGGGAGTACCCGGTAACAACAGACATCCAAACACGTTCATCGATAGATTATAGTGCCGATCTCATTCGCGCTTTCCAATACGCGTAGTTTGAACCATCAAAAATAGGAAATTTGGAAAATGGGGAAAAATCCATTTTAGCCAAAAATTAAAGGATCTTAACGAAGTAATTTATCGTTTTTGGCTCTGATACCAATTTGAAGAAGTGGAATCCCCGGTGATTTTTAAATAATCTTCTCGCTTAAAAATTATTTAATTTCCTTTTATGTAAATCGATGCGGAAGCGTTGTAAAACAGGTGATGGTTCAACTTTCAAAACAACAACAACAAGTTTTAATTTCTCAAAACAAATTAAAACCCAATTCATTAATTCAATTCAAGTCCTAGAATTTGCCTAAGTCATAATTTTCAATTAATCAAAGTTAGGCGAAACCAATTTTAGCAAATGACTTGAATAAACCAAATTTACCTTGTATTTAATTTAAGTCCCAAATTAAATGAGTGTGATAATTAAACCAAATTTTATCTTGAAATTATCCTAAGCATAGATTCTAAATTAATGAGCAAGATAAAATAAACAATGTCACACTACGCCGAGATGTACGAGGAAAAACCCAAGACGGGAAACAACCTCGGACGGCCCTAGCCACAAGTCCACTTGATACGGAATTACAATTACAAGACAGATAGACTTACAACAACTGACTCGATCCCTCTCAAGCCTCGACGCTCCTTCTCGTAGAAACCTCTTCCTAGCGAACAACCTCGAAACACCACCGCGGTCTCGGAATCCACCGATGGGACTTTATATGGTCACCGTCACCCAAGCATCGAGCCTTTCTCCAAGTGGGTAGAATCTCAACAAAAAGTCTTCTTTGTGATGGGGTGTAGAAGCAAACCCGAAACGTCTCTTTTTCAATTCGGTAGAGAAAACCGGTGCCAAAACTCCAAGTAAAGAATATGAATATAGAAACTTGGAATAAACAACTATTGGGTGTAAACTAGAGTGTGTATGAATTTTTCTTTAAAAATTAACACTCAAAACATGAACATTTTCCCTAAATAAATTAGCTCTCAAGCTCTCTCTAAGAGATGGCTATAGAATGGAAAAGTTGATTGGAAAAATGTGATTCCCGCACATATTAAGTCTTGAAAAAGTTGGTTAAAAACCAAGTGGGGAAAGTGGGAGAAAACTGCAAAAAACTGCTCAAAACTGTTCCCGCCCTGGCGTCTCGTTCGAACGAACTTGACTCTCGTTCGAACGAGGCTTCTAACGAGCGACCAGCCTGGGCTCGTTAGAATCTTGTTAGATACCTCGTTAGAACGAAAAACTCGTTCGAACGACATATCGAACGACTGGCCAGTTTAGGGTCGTTGGCAAACTCGTTCGAACGAAACCTGGTTTGAACGAAAAAACTCGTTCGAACGACATTTCTAACGAACGACCAGAAAGTTTGTAAAATTCGATTTTGGCCCTGAAACTTTTATATACTTATTTTAAAGTTCTAATTGATTCTTTCTGAAAATAAAATGCAGTTTTTATTACACCTAACACCCAATACAAATTATTCCAAGCTCCTATATAAATATAATTACATTCATACCTTGGGAGCATGGAACCTTAGTTGATGACGTAGAAACGAGGCACGCAAGCCGGCATTTTGATGAAGCTTTATATTCTTTGCCGCTACGTCTTCAACACACACTTCATAGGCTTGAGAATATTACAATAAATCACTAACCTATAAATAAATGTTTTTGTCCGGAATTGAGCCAAAACTATATATGGACTCAATTGAAAATTTGTGTCCTTACACAATCCACTTTATACTCAAATCAAATCGAAACATACCCTTTTGTTAAAACTATAAAAATAAATTAAGTTTATTTTAAATTCAATTAAGTTTTAATGATGAAATCGACTATTTATTTTAAAAAATAAATCTCTTCACAAAATTGGTTAACGTTGCATCACATTAGAAAGCGATTCCTCTCAAATCTGAGGTATAAAGTGCAATTAAACTTGAATATTAAATAAATTATTTTAACATTCTTCATGTGTGTCATTTGAACACGTTACACATTATGAGAACCCTACTAATAATAATAAAAGTAGAGCTAGAGTGACTTCCATTTTTTATCATCAATTTTTACCCTCGAATAAGACAAGTAATAATGGGTCCACCACTTTTTTCTAAACCAAATGAAAATAAATCCTACAAAATTGTTAAACCCCAAAATATTTTTCTCCGCATCTCTAAATGCCCCTAGTTGTTAACCCTACCATACATTCCCTGAAAAAAACACAAACGATGAAGAAATAAAAAAAATAGCATACAATGAATGAAAAAAGAACAATTTATTATGAGAAAAATAAAGTTTTCAATTAACAAAATAGCTTAACGCTAATTAAAAAAACAATTTGCAATTATAAAAAAACATCTAATAATAAATTGTTTTAAATGTAAAAAATTATTTTTAATTATTAAAGAACTTGCTAGTATATAAAATTGTTTTTAATATAATAAAGCGTTTTATTCTTTGTAAAACAGTTTTTTACTTTTATAAAACATTTTGTTTTTAGTTTTTAGTTTTTTTGAATTTTTAATTTTTTGAGCGCTTTTTAAATTTTCTGTTATTTATTTTTGTAAGGACATAAATTTCCAATTGACTCCCTGTATTGTTTTGACTTAATTTCATGAACAAAACTGTGTTTGTAATATGTCATAGGGAGATTTGATTTTATCACAATCTCACTTGGTCTATGACGTATTGAAGAAATTGAAGACGTTGCGGCAAATCTTCAAAGAATTAATCATGCCGAAGTTTAATTGGTTCAAGTTTATTCATCTTCAAGTTTATTGCATTCCGAGATCACACAGGTATGAATGCGTATAATTAATGGTGCTCGGAATTATTTTTATAAAAGGATAAGGATGAATTTTTATAAGAAAAATATTTTAAAATGTTTTTAAAAGTGTTTTAAATGTTTTACACTACGTTTTATTCTGATAAGCTCGAAAAAGAGTTTGACTTAATTGGATCTCTTTTGAAGAACCGTTTTAAAGAAAAAATCAAACTGGCACACGCGTCGTTCAAACGACATCTCTGCTCGTTCGAGCGAGATAGCCATGTCATGCGAACGACTGGTCAATCTCATTCGAGCGACAGATTTTTGAGGCAGTGAATTTTTCCTATTTAAAAGCGTGGTTTCACCAAAATTTACGAGTAGTGCAATCTGGAAAATATTTTTCAATCCAGTACGAGTTTTACACGTGTTTTTCTAAGGTTTCAAAGCTTAAACATATCCTTAGAGTAAAAGATCTGAGTTATCATTACTATATGTTTATGTGATCTTGCTGCACCAAGAAGGTTTGTTCTATACTTGAACATCTGGATTTTGCGGTGAAGAAAAGAGAAGGACTTCGTGTTCGACATCGTAGACATATCAAAGCCATTTGGTGGACACCGAGACATACGTGGACGCGTCGAGTCGTTGAGTGAGTCTTTTGTCTGTTCGTTGTAATTCTACATTGATAGTGATTGTCTAGCTTGGGCCATCCGAGATTTTTTTCCATCTTGGGTTTTTCCTTGTACATACTGCGTTGTGAGTATTCTTTACTTTACTTTACTTGCTTCAATCACTAGATGCATGTTTAGGATTAATCAAGATAAAATTGGTTTAAAGTAAAAATTGATTTTTCACAACTTCGTTTGGTGCTAATTAAAAGTTGAATAATTTTTGGTGAAAATTGGTTTGATTTGAAACACACTCGTGTAGGGCCACTCTTTCAAATTTCTTAATTAATAAATTTTTGACATTTTAATAAATTTCTGGGTGTTTTTTAAGTTAAGGTTTGCCCCCATATTAAAGTAAGGTTATAACCGGTAATAAACATAGGGGTTAACAGCTAAATGGACGAAAGTTAAAAATGGGGGTCAAACCTTAAGAAAGTCAATTTTCGGGGTTTAACTCATTATAAGGAATTATATGGGGTCAAACCTTAAATGACACTGAATAAAATCATGCTCAAACAATGATCCAGATTAGATTATGAACAAAAGAGCCACTTTCTCTAAAGCATCAGAAGAGGTTATGAACAAAAGATCCACTTTCTCTAAAACACTAGAAGAGATTATTATCTATGAAAAGACGCAAGTCCCTGGAATGACTATAAACCCCTGGAGTAGGCAAAGGTACCTAATAACAATGAAATCTTTATGTTTTATATATATACAAGAGAAAAGTGGGATCGTAAGGATGATCATCGATAACATAATTATATATATTGTAGCTATATAAAAATCAAAGGGCAAAATACTACAAATCCACTTGCTATAAATGAAAGTCGACAAAGAATATTTTGGCCAAAATAAAAAAATGTCATAATGGCATAACTTGAGTTCTTAAATAAACGTGATGTATTCGGACCTATATTACGAACCCCATTAGATGTTAACCCATAAGGTTACAAATGGGCGTTTATAAGATAGTTGAGCATGAAACTAGATAAAAAGTGCACAACTTATGATAGAAGGTTTCCTGTAGAAACCAAAGATTGATTATATACGAACATACCATCCTGTTACGACCATAAATACTTTTCAGATATTTGACTAGCTTAGAAGTTTTTTATATATATTATATATGAAAGTCGTGAATATTATAAATGCGTATTTATACGAGAATTAGATCAAGAATACATATAAAAATCCCATAAGGTTTTTTCTTTGAGCAGTGTTATGAGTTCCAAAAAAATCCCCTAATCATCCCCAAACAATAATAAAGTGCCATACCACGAGGTACGACACTTAATGTTGTTTGGAGGATGATTTGGAGGATTTTTTGGGACTCAAAGCATTTCTCTTTTTCTTTTCTTGAAAAAAAATCCAAGGAGTATGTACTCAATTCGAATAAGATGTTTTAATACAATCTGAGTGGATATGTGAACAATCACCTTAGTAAATACTTGTCTAAGGAAACGTATTGAAAAAAATCATATATGTCAGCGTGTCATTATACAAATATCCTAAGGATGTGTTCTTGAAGAGCTCCTAAAGTATGAATTCAAAAAAGAATTACGTAGGGGTAATTAATTATTATCTCATCCTGAAGATCGAGAATAATTTTGGTTAAACACTTATCCATCAGTTAAATGAATTGAAAAGTCCTCGAATACTTCAGCATATATTAAGCACACCATTTTAGTATACCCAAGATGTCTGATTTTTGGATATTAAAATATTCATATAGCCATAAAGAGGATGACAACTATAAATTTTGTCCAGAAGTATCATATTTGCATGTTATTATTACATTGTTAAGTTTGGTCAAGAAGTACCATACTTGTACGTTGTTAATATATTGCTATACATAACATAATGCATGATGAAGGACATAATAGTTGCAGTTAATCTCTTGGCAAGAAATATTTACCATTAACTTGCAAAGCATGGGACTAATAGCAATCATATTATATGATACATTTGTGGAATTATTGGTGTGATATTTTTAAATCTAACGAATCGCGTCTAGTTAGTTATGTAGATGCAGGTTATCTCTCGAATCCTCACAAGTAACAATCAATGTACTTATAACTTTCCTCAAGCAACATATGTTCTTACTATTACTTACGAAGGCAATGGTGCCTATATAACGCAAATTCGAAAGGGCAACATCAAGAGAGATATGACCAATACATTTCATTTTTTCTATATACATGAACTCCATAAGAGTTATGCAACACATGAACTCCAGAAGAGTCATACTATTGAAGTTCAATTGATCCGATAAAGTTACAAGTGCACCCCTTTTCATAAAAGTCGAGCTTCATAAGAAAAATGAGATTAATGTAACAACCTACTTGATCTCTTCATTAAGTCATTGTCGAAAGCAACATTTCAAAAGCTTGTGTATAAGGTTGGTATGTGTCGACTCAATCATCATAAAAATGCCACAATGAGGGGAGTATTCAAACAAGAAAAGCATATTATCAAGGGAGAACAGAAGAACGTGATATATTAAACATATGCGCAGTGTGTTATTTTTCCTTTAACTGGATTTTCTCTCCTTGAATTTTCGTGTTAAATGCTTTAACAAGGCAGCACTACGCTCGTTCAACATCAATTCAATGATCACAAAAATTGTACTCTTGGTCCTTCACTTTAATTTTTTCCCACTGTGTTTTTCGTAGTAAAATTTTAATGAGATGACAATCATTTAATGGTAAAAATAATATACAACCCATAAAGAGTGTTATAAAATGTGTATTTTAGTGAATATCCACTGGTATCTTACATTTATAAAAGAGCAATTTAAAATGTCTTATTTTGTACTATATATAGATATAATACCATTGATACCAATGAAGTAAAAATCTCCCTCCAAATTCTAATTGTCCTTTTATTTTACGCCACCTTTTGCATACCCTTTACAACACCTTTTGCATACCCAACTAAAAGATGCGAAGTTTTCTAGCAACTCACCGAAAGACACGAAGTAAGCCCGTTTCCCTTGAGAATTTACCATAACATGCTCACTTAAAACAAACATACAATACGCACAGCTACACAAACTACAAGTGTATCGTATTAGACTATAAATTTTTAAGGATCCAAAATAGTGGAAACTCTTGCAAAAGCAGAGTACAACCATTAACTCATATTGGTAAATCTGATTACAACACCGATAGTTTCAGGATATTGATTTCATCAAGCAGGTGTTGGAATATTTTATATATTCCAAATAATTTAATGTGGGATCACATATTAAAATGGTAATTATATCTGAGCTTCAATTTAAATTGAGCAAATGAAGTAATCTAATTATGTGAGCTCAAAATACGTCAACTGTTAAGTATGGAATTCGAAATGTGTGGTTACCCAAAAGTCACCTACTGGTTACTCAAGAGTCGGGTTACTCAAGAGTCACTTATTGGTTACTCATGAGTCACCTAATTAGAATTTATGGGGTTCTAATTATATGTCTATATAATGAAGGGTTCTAATCCCCAAAGCTAATGCACTCAAAACACTCTCCTCCTCATCCCCATCAATGAGAGAGAACTCATAGAGAGAGAGGGATTAGTCTGTGAAAGACCTCCAACCCCCTAGTCTCAATCATCACTATGGATTCAGGTACACAGTTCTTATATTTCTTTTATAAGGTAATTTCGATAATATAATATGTTGATGAATTTTATTTAATATTCCAACAAGTGGTATCAGAGCCGCTTCATATTAGATTATTGGGATTGGTACTGTGATTGTAATTTAGAAGTGATTTTATTTGATTTATCATACATATGATCTAGTTAGAACCCATATGGCTTTTAGAATTCTATGTAGAATTTATGTATGATTCGTGATAATATTCATAATTGATTAAGGATTATTAATCCATGGTGACTTTTTCGATTTCCCTTAAAAGGGTTTAATTCATAATGGATTTGGATGGATTAATTCAGTTTTTGTTCAAGATTAATATGATTTTTTTTTCAATCAGTTTATTTTATGAAAATTATTTTCACTTCAGTTTTTTTTTTTGGAATTAATTATAATTCAGTGTTTGTCGAAATTCTTTCCAAATCAGTATTTTTTATGAGAATTATTTCCAAATGCAGTTTTTTTTTTTTTGTTTTTTTTTTTTTGGGGGGGGGGGGGGGGGAGGAGGGGGGGGAACTAAGGCAAGTATAAAATTAGGTGGAACAAATACTTGCATATTCAATTAAAAATCATTTGGTTTAAGATTTTTAATAAAGTTTGATTCCCATTCAGTATATTTAAAAAAAAAAGTACCAAAAATGTATTATATCTTAAATAAATTAATTAAAGTAATATGTTGCCAAAGTAACCTCTATTGCATACATTAATTTATTTTGAGATATAAAAATGATGTTAATATATTTATTATTCCTGCGGGTAATAATCGGCCCAAAGGAAGATTATTATTTGGCTTCGGCTTAGAAGGACTGAACACGTCCAGAGCTTGCGACTTCTCATGAATTAAATATAAGTACCCATAATGAGAATAGTTGTCTATAAAAAGTGATAAAATACTAGTGGCCATTCCATGAAGCCATAGGGAATGGATCGCAAATGCCAGAATGTATCAATTCTAAGACATCTTAACTCCTTTTGGAACTTAATTTCCTTATGTTTGCATGTTTCCCCTTTATACGCTCAATACAAACATCAAAGTCTGTGTACCTGAATCCATAGTAACGATTGAGAGTAGAGGGTTGGAAGTCTTCCACAGACTAATCCCTCTCTCTATGGTTCTCTCTCAATAATGGGAATGAGGAGGAGAGCCTTTGAGTGCATTAGCCTTGGGGACCAGAACTCTTCATTATATAGACATCTAATTAGACTCCCATAAATTCTAATTAGGTGACTCTTGAGTAACCAATAGGTGACTTTTGGGTAACCACACATTTCGAATTCCATACTTATTGTTGATGTCTTCTGAGCTTACCTAATTAGATCACTTCATTTGCCCAATTTAAATTGAAGCTCAAATATAATTACCATTTTAATAAGTGAGCCCACCTTAAATTATTTGGAAGATATAAAATATTCCAACAATCTCCCACTTGGGCTACATAATAATTCTGAATGTAATTATATTCAATAACCTTACGTGCGCACCAAATTGCTTTCTATTCTTAAGACATCTCTCGAATCAATCTCGTCCATCTCCTATACCAGTATGAGACCAAAACGGCCTTCGTTACATTTATATGGTAACTCGATCCATCAATGATCACCACACCAAATATATTCAATGACATAGATCAAGTATGGATGTGTGGTTGGAAATTACATGCAATGTGATCTCAGACATGCCTATTTCCAATTGGTCCTAACTTTATTCCGTAGTGAGATCAAACCTTAGTCTTTTAAATCTTAAGTTATATCACAATTAAAAGACAATGCGTTCAAAGTAAACAACAAAATGAAAATACCATCAACTTTATACTACAAAAAATTGAAACATACATAAAGTATCTGAGTAGTGTTAAATGAAGGAACATTAAATCGAATACAAACTCCCACTAAAACTGAATATCCTTAAACTGAACAACACCCATATGAGCAGTGTGCTCATGAAAGACCTTGGGTGGTAAGCCTTTAGTAAGAGGATCCGTGAGCATGGAGTTTGTTCTTATATGCTCAATAGACACTATCTTACTCTGAACTCTTTCCTTAACAACAAGAAACTTAAGGTATATGTGCTTAGACTTCAATAAGCTTCTGTTGTTATTCGAATATAGAATTTATGAATTATTGTCACAATATATCTGTAGTGGACTTTCAACGCTGTCCAAAATATGCAGTTCGGTGATAAAATTTTGCAGCTATATTGCATGATTTGTTGCCTCATAACAGGCTATGAACTCTGCTGCCATAGTGGAAGGTGCAATGAGTGACTGCTTAGCACTTCTCCAGAAAATAACACCTTTAGACAACATGTATACTTAGCCATAAGTGGATCTCTAAGTGTCTTAGCAACCCACAAGATCAACATCATAATACCCAATGATCTCCAAATTATCTGACTTTTGATGAGTATGTAATCTTTTGTTCTCCATAAATACCTCATAACCCATTTGGCTGCTTTCTAGTGATCCATTTTAGGGTTACTCAAATATCTGCCTAATATACCTATTTATGTACACATATTCTAAATGTGTACATACTTGAGCATGCAAAAGACTCTCTATAGCTGAAGCATAAGGAACCTTTTTCATTTATTCACTTTCAGTCTCATTCTTGGGGAATTGACAGAGACTAAACCTATCTCCCATGGCAATAGGAGTATATCCTTGTGCACAATCTTTCATGTCAAATCTAGAGAGTACCTTCTCGATATAGATCTTTTGGGATAATCCAAGGATACCCTGAGAATGATCTCGATGTATCTTAATTCCCAATACAAAAGAGGCGTCCCCAAGATCTTTCATTTGAAAAAAAATGCTTAGTTAGAAATCTCTTAAGTTCATTCAATAAGCTTATATCCCTGTTAGACATAGAGCACGGGGAAGATAATTTTACTCCCACTGAACTTATGATATACACAGTCATATACTTCATTAACCTCAAAATCATATGAGATAATGACTTGATAAAACTTGTTATATCATTTACGGGAAGCTTGTTTGAGACCATATCTGGATTTCTTGAGTTTGCAAACCATAGACTTTGGATCAACTGGGTCAAAGTTTTCTGGTTGCACCATTTATATGGTTTCCTCAATATTACCATTGAGAAAAGACATCTTAACATCCATCTGAGGCTGCTCAAAATCAAAATACAACTGCTCAGGAGGTTGTTGAGTTTGCTCTTCTGGAACAACTCTTAGATTTTGAGTGGGGAAGTCCTCATTGTTGTCTTCTTGAACACTGTCAGCAGGCTAAACAATGTTCGGAAGAGGAATTGATTCCTTTTCAAAGACAGCATTCTTTCATGTGCTTAACGACACAAACTTTAAGAACTGAAAAAAGGACATTCTGATAGTTCTCAATTGCGTAAATTTAGACTATGCGATGAGGAATGAACAACTCGCTCCTCTTAAGGATAAAAGTTCCTACAAGGTAAAACGAACTTTGAGAAGTGGGATCATTCTAATCGCTTAATTCTAATAATTCTAAAGCACAGTGTCCTAAAATATTTCAGGGGCGGTATGTTCAATGAGGTAGCCGTCAAAAGTTTCCTTCAAGATATTGAATTACGTTTTGCAAAGAACGAAAAAAAGAATAAGACAAGTACGCTTTTATCTAACCTTATCCAAATAAAGTATAAAGGCAAAGGAAACATCCGGGAGTACATTATGGAGATGTCTAACATCGCTTCAAAACTTAAAGTACTAAGTTAAAATTGTATGGCAACTTGCTCATGCATCTGTTATTGATATCTCTTCCTGCACACTATGGACAGTTTATAGTGAGTTATAATACTCAAAAGGATAAATTTACTCTTAATGAGCTCATTTCACATTGTGTGCAAGAAGAGGAAAGGTTGAAGCGAGAAAAGACAACTGAAATTGCTCATATTGCATCTACCTTAAGGAACATAAAGAGGACAAGGACTAATGATAAAGGTACTGCAGTGTAACATCACAACCCAAACCTAAAGTTCAACAAAAGAAACAAGTTCAGGATTCAAAATTTGCTTGTTTCTTTTCCAGAAACCTGGGCATGTGAATAAGGATTGTTCTAATTACACCACATGGCATGTAAAGAAAGGTACACTTCTCATTTTGGTTTGTTCGGAAGTTAATTTGGCTTTTGTACCTAGCCATGGTGGGTAGATTCGGGTGCTACTACTAATTTAAGTATATCTATGCATGGTTGCCTATGGAGCCGACCGCCAAATGATGTTGAAAGATTCATCTATCTGGGCGATGGCAAAATAGTTGGAATTGAAGCAATTGGGACCTTTTTATTATCTTTTGAAACTGGTCATTGAATTAATAATGACTTATGTAGTATCATTTTTTAGACGGAACTTGGTTTCTATTTTTTGTTTTGGACAAATGCAGTTATTCTTGTTCACTTGGAAATAATAAAGTTACTCTCTTTCTAAATTCTAATTTGGTTGCGACTGGTTCTTCGATTGATAAATTATATTTATTAAACACCAATGCTTCATTAATGAAACCTTGCAAAATTAAAATTAACTGATGAGAATTCCGTTGCTTTGTGGAACAAGTGTTTAGGTCATATCTCCAAAAGTAGAATAGAGAGACTTCTGTCAGATGGAATACTTGAACCCTTTAATTTCACAGACTTTGATGTTTGTATCGAGTGTATAAAGGGGAAACAAATAAACATAAGGAAATTAAGTGCCAAAAGGAGTTATGATGTCTTAAAATTGATACATTCTGGCATTTGCGGTTCATTCCATATGGCTTGATGGAATGGCCAACAGTATTTTATCACTTTTATAGACAACTATTCTCCTTATGGGTACTTATATTTAATTCATGAGAAGTCTCAAGCTCTGGACGTGTTAAGGCCTTCAAAGCCAAAGTTGAAAATCAACTAGGGAAGAAGATTAAAGTTGTCAAACCTGACTATGGTGGTGCATACTATGGCAGCTATGATAGATCGGGTGAACCACGTCTAAAATCTTTTACCAAATTCCTAGAGACGAAATAGAAAGTTTAAGGAGATGGTAAGAAGTATGATTGATCATTATTTTTTTCCATATTTACTCTAGGGAGAGGCACTTAAGACTGCAGTATATATTCTAAATAGAGTACTTTGTACAACGGTAGCTAAAACCCCTTATGAACTATGGATAGGCTGAAAATCTGTCATTAAAGATTTACATATTTGGGGGTGTCCAGCTGAGGCAAGGCCTTATACGCCAATTAAAAAGAAATTGGACTCAAGAACCATTAGCTGCTATTTTGTTGGGTATACTGAATGGTTGAGGGGTTTTAAGTTCTTTTATCCCTTAACTAAGTCCTTTTTTTAGACGAAAAATGCGAGATTTCTTGAGAATGTTGAGGGGGAAGATACGGTTAAGAATAAGAATGTTATCTTTGAAAAGGAATCAATTCCTCTTCCAAATATTGTTTAGCTTGTTGACAGTGTTCAAGAAGACAACAATGAGGACTTCCCTACTCGAAATCTAAGAGTTGTTCCAAAAGAGCAAACTCAACAACCTCATGAGCAGTTGTAGATCATTTTGATTTAGAGCTGCCTCAGATGGATGTTAAGATGGCTTTTCTCAATAGTTATATTGAGAAAACCATATATATGGTGCAACCAGAAAACTTTGACCCAGTTGATCCAAAGTCTATGGTTTGCAAACTCAAGAAATCCATATATGGTCTCAAACAAGCTTCCCGTAAATGATATCACAAGTTTTATCAAGTCATTATCTCATATGATTTTGAGGTTAATGAAGTATATGACTGTGTATATCATAGGTTCAATGGGAGTAAAATTATGTTCCTTGTGCTCTATGTCTAGCAGCAATTTAGGCTTATTGCACAAACTTAAGAGATTTCTAACTAAGAATTTTAAAATGAAAGATCTTGGGGATGCCTCTTTTGTATTGGGAATTAAGATACATAGAGATCATTCTCAGGGTATCCTTGAATTATCCCAAAAGAGCTATATTGAGAAGGTACTCGCTAAATTTGACATGAAAGATTGTGCACAAGGATATACTCCTATTGCCATGGGAGATAAGTTTAGTCTCTGTCAATTCCCCAAGAATGAGACTGAAAGTAAAGAAATGAAAAAGGTTCCTTATGTTTCAGCTATAGGGAGTCTTTTGCACGCTCAAGTATGTACGCATTTGGAATTTGTGTACATAAATAGGTATGTTATGCACATATTTGAGTTACCCTAAAATGGATCACTAGAAAGCAACCAAATGGGTTATGAGGTATTTATAGAGAACAAAAGATTACATACTCATCAGAAGTCAGATAATTTGTAGATTATTGGGTATTCTGATGTTGATCTTGTGGGTTGCCAAGACACTAAGAGATCCACTTCTGGCTATGTATACATGTTGTCTGAAGGTGTTATTTTCTGGAGGAGTGCTAAGCAGTCACTCATTGCACCTTCCACTATGGCAGCAGAGTTCATAACCTGTTATGAGGCAACAAATCATGCAATATAGCTGCGAATTTTTGTCACTGCGCTGCATATTTTGGATAGCATTGAAAGACCACTACAAATATATTGTGACAATAATTCAGCAGTTCTATATTCGAATAACAACAGAAGCTTATTGAAGTCAAAGCACATATACATTAAGTTTCTTATTGTTATGAAAAGAGTTCAGAGTAAGACAGTGTCTATTGAACATATAAGAACAAACTCCGTGCTCGCGGATCCGCTTACTAAAGGCTTACCACCCAAGGTCTTTCATGAGCACACTGCTCATATGGGTGTTGTTCAGTTTAAGGATATTCAGTTTTAGTGGGAGTTTGTATTCGATTTAATATTGCTTCATTTGACACTACTCAGATACTTTATGTATGTTTCAGTTTTTTGCAGAATAAAGTTGATGATATTTTCATTTTGTTGTTTACTCTGAATGTATTGTCTTTTAATTGTAGTATAACATAAGATTTAAAAGACTAAGTTTTGATCTCACTACAGAATAAAGTTAGAACCAAATGGAAATAGGCATGTTTGAGATCACATTACATGTAATTTCCAGCCACACATCCATATTTGATCTATATCGTTGAATATATTTGGTGTGATGATCATTGATGGATCGAGTTACCACATATATATAACAAAGGTCGCTTTGGTCTCATACTGGTATAGGATATGAACGAAATTTATTCAGGAGATGTCTTAAGAATAGAAAGAAATTTGATACGCACATAAAGTTATTGAATATAATTACATTCGAAATTATTATGTAGCCCAAGTAATATATTGTTGGAATATTTTATATATTCCAAATAATTTAATGTGGGCTCACATATTAAAATGGTAATTATATTTGAGCTTCAATTTAAATTGAGCAAATGAAGTGATCTAATTAGATACGCTCAAAAGGCATCAACGGTAAGTATGGAATTCGAAATGTGTAGGTACCCAAAAGTCACCTACTGGTTACTGAAAAGTCGGGTTACTTAGGAGTCACCTAATTAGAATTTATGAGATTCTAATTAGATGTCTATATAATGAATGGTTCTGGTCCCCAAAGTTAATGCATTCAAATACTCTCCTCCTCATCCCCATCAATGAGAGAGAACTCATAAAGAGAGGGATTAGTATGTGAGAGACCTCCAACCCCCTAGTCTCAATCATCACTATAGATTCAGATACACAATTCCTATAATTCTTTTATAAGGTAATTTCGATAATCTAATATGTTGATGAATTTTATTTAATATTCCAACAGCAGCCCCTGAGTTTGACCGAGGAAAAAAATGTAACAGCCGTGGATCCCTCTTTGCTTGCCAGCACGAGTAAAAAATAAAAAATAAATCCATCTGGACATTTTCAATGACACTACATACAGAGTTTACAATAATTTAAAATTAAAATTACAACACAAAAGTAGATTTCCCCAGATCCTCCAATGTACAAAATAACTCATTTCTATACGATCTATCGACCCCAAAAGTCCCATCATGTAAGGTTAAAAAATATAAATAAAACAATTTTACAGACTGCCATTTCACCATCATACCAATTTCTAAATGACCCAATTTAGACTTGAAGGCCAAAAAAATATTCCCTGTCAATTCATCGTCGATGAGCTTGAGAGTTTGATTAGGGCCAGCGTAATCTCTAAAAACGCATTTCTCAAAGCCCAACCCATTTGACCCATCTGAAAACTCTCCCAACTCTGAAGGGCAACTCGTAGTCTTTTGCAACCGCGGGTTCCCTTCGTGCAGCCTCGGACTCGGACCACACGTAGACCCCGCGTTCCTGTCGACTACCTGGAACAGTGTTGTCTAATATTACAGCTACTAGGAATGCTATCACCATGTGAAGTGAAAGCAATGTGTTCATTAAGTAGTTTAGCTGCAAAAATGGAAACAATAAGACTTAGCTTTAGTAAAGATAACTGGCATCTAGGAAACATGCACCTATTGCATATGATACTAGACGGACACTAGGATATGGAAAAACTAAAAAAAGTAGGAAACAATATGATTGGGATAATAATAATAATAATAATAATAATAATAATAATAATAATAATAATAATAATAATAATAATAATAATAATGTAAAATATTTTTATATGTATACAAATTTATTACTTCAATAACTTTACGAGGATTACCCTGAGAGAGTTGCTTTAGTCCGTCATTTTGTTTTATTCTGTAGTGGCAAATGATTAATTTAGGTTTAGCTTTTTCGGTGGGCAAATTTTTTAACTTACGAAATGATCTTGTTCAAAATTTGAAATGGCCACTCGCCTAATATCCCAAGTATCTCACCATAACCCCCCTTGCATACCCGAAAAACAGAAAATAAATCTCGATACATGTATGTATAGGATACATGGCCATGTATCCTGATTTACTTATAATTTTCTGGACACACGTCGGATACGTGTCGAGCATGTATTTGTGTATCCACATTTCTGATACCTATACGGGGACTAATAAGTATCCATCATATATAGAGTAAGCAATAACCTATGCTCATGACCACTAAGAATTTAAGGGTCTTTTACAATTAGGTCCCTGGAGAAACAATGTTTTCAAAAAAGTTGATATACTTATAGCTATTACAATGAGGTCTAGATACTTTCTATTAGGTGCAAGGTAGATGGCAAATGCCCTCGTCCAAGCAACGGTTCATCTCGGGTTCGAGACATAGGGGGTAAGGCCAGCCTACATCTGCCTCTCCCAGACCCTGCAGTTAAGCGAGAGCCTTGCGTACTGGGTTCGACCTTTTTTTACCTGGGCTGCATCCAACGGTTTCATTTCACCGAAGGGCTTTTTGTGAAGCAAAAAACTAAGGGACTTCACTCAATTAATAATAACAAGGACCTTTCTCTAGTTTTCTAAAAGTTCAATAAGATGCTTACCCCTCCATATTGGGTGCGGAAAGGACCATGAGATGCCACAATGTATGGCTGAAAGTAACTCGGAACAGGCAAGTTTGTATTTGGAGAGATACCATACTGCTGAAAGTAGGAGGGTATTGAAAGGGAGAAAAACAAAGACAAGCCAACTATTATAATGTTTCTCGAGCTTCCTGCCTCGCTGTAACGTAGATTTGACAAACCCAATGCTGCAAGCATGGCCCACATAAAGCACAATAGAGCAGCAACCATGACTTTAGGAATTGACGCAATAAACCCTCCAACTTTACCTGTCAGCATGGCAGAAATTGGATCAAGTAAAAATGGAAAATCATTTGAGCATTACACATGAGGAGACTCTTTGTCCTTCTTCAAGGACATAATTATACAAGTTGTGGTTATTGTCTTTTAATTAACATCGGCCACTAAAGATAAGAGAAAAAAGTCATTTGGATCAATGTTAGTACGTGGAGGGGGGTACAAATATTTGGATCATATTAATATTATTAGTTGGGCTCTTAAGTACCACAGTTATTAAAGAGTGATAATAATTAACATCTTGTAATATTGTTAAAATACAGAAGTATTGTTCATGTATGGAATTTCGTATCTCGGAATTATTTATGCTACACAGCTAACAAGCACATCCTAAGTTCTTATTCGATACATTTAGGACTTCTTCTACATTTTCTCATGAGAACCCTGATAATAACATGATTGTATGACATTATAATTTGTTTTCATATATATATATATATATATATAGAGAGAGAGAGAGAGGCAAGCTCCTGTACACATTAAGTTTGCACATTATTTTTTTTAAATAGCAAAAAAATATATTTTTGAGTTGATTTTTTTCTGTGATATATAAACATTTCAAGACACCCATATAAATAAAATGAGCTCAAAAAACTTTTTTTGCTATTTTAAAAAAATCGGTCAAACTTTCGCTGTTTTAAAGCACTTTAAAAGCTGCGAAAGTTTGACCGATTTTTTTAAAATAGCAAAAAAAGTTTTTTTTTAGCTGATTTTTTTTATATGGGTCCCTTGAAATGTTTAAATATCATATAAAAAAATCAACTCAAAAATATTTTTTTTAATGTTTTAAAAAAATACGTGTGTATCAGCACGTGTGCAAACATAAGCACAGGAGATTACCTCCATATATATATATGCATTAAAACATAGCTGTGGTAAGCAATAGGAAGATATTTTCTGGATCACTGACTTTAGTGTATTCGCATGGAAGCATAAATTATTTCAGAAATTGTGTAATGATATGAAAATCAATAGGGTATAAGAGTTTGCTGGCAAGTATGGTTCAAATTATACCACACAAGAAAAGCAAAAAAAAGAAAAGGAATGAAGAGATCCCAAATAAATTGCAGTGTTCAGATGATACAAGCTTCAGAATTCTCATCAAAGTTCTAATAACCAAACCGAAGCATTCCATTATTCTTTTTATTTAGAACATCTATAGCAAATTCTTCAATTCTACCAACAAAAGAGGGCCTTTAAGGATTACCAAAATGAAAGATAAAATGTTTTACAGGAACTTATTTTACATATACTTGGGTGCAAAATCATGACCAGGAATCAAATCATAGGATATTGAGGTACAGACAAAAGGTACACTAATTAGATGCAGGTACGATGACACGTACTGCACATTGGACACACAATAGAACATATGATACTTTGTATCTGTGCTCGAATTTAAAGAATCTGAACTATATGTGACTAAATAAGATATTATCAAAAGTTTAAGGGCACATTACAAATATTCAAGAAAAAACAATTATGTTCAATTACACCTAACTTTCATATATGAGATTTAGTACAAAAAACATTACAAGAAAATCAGTGTGTGGTCAATGAAATCTTAGATTATTTCTAATTAATATAGTTGATAAGAAAGAATCATTCAACAATGGCCACAGCATGGTTGTAGAGAAACAGAAGAGCATTCGGCACATATAACTACACACCAACTGAGATGCCAAATCCATGTAACACATTTGGAAACTAACTTCAGAATAAAATGAATCATCGTTCGAAGATGTTGTCCAAAATCATTCAAATATTTTATTTCTCTAGTTCAAGGCTTTAAGCTCAGCCACAGACCCCAATGATCACCAATCGAGTATCTGAAGCATTTTATCTTTCTTTTTTTTAATATAGTTAAAAGCATCACCAGTATCTGAAGCTTTTGTTTCAGTAAAATGGTCTTACTGCCATAAAAACAATTGGAAATTATTCAAGTAAGATCAACACAACATCTTCAGCCAAAATCAAACCTAGATGCCTATTTCAGAATGGCAGCACAACTATTTTGTGATGCAAGTTACTTCTTCCATATGAAATTCCCCAACTAACTGATATTGTGTCATGCATTTATCTATTTTACTAACTCCCACGTGATATATGTACAAAAATACTATACCCAGAGACCTACCATTCGACTACAATGGTCCAACTATCACAGCATTAATTTGTAATCAGTTGCTTATAGGTGAACTTAAAATATGGATCTGCCATAATGTATCACAAAGAAACTATCAACCAACGATCAAAAGCTTCCATCTCTTCAAAGTAGAATGAAAGAGAAAAAAAGGCTATCAAACACATACCTACAAGGGATAAGACAATAAGAAGACCTGCACCCAATTCAACTGCTCTGCGGCTTCCCATTTTAGTGACGGCAATAGTGTGCACGTTTTCGGTTAGAGTTGTGGACCCCGTTCCCGTGCCCCACAAACCAGCCAATACGCTACAAAGGCCTTCGAGACCAATCCCTCGACTTACAACACCTGGAGTCGGAGGTCTCGATGCCACCAACAGTGATGAGGCATGGTATGAACCAACCTACCAAATTTGGAATTAATCAGTAATTCTCATTTATCCAACATTACATAATATGTAAATTAAGAAGCTTTAGACCTAACATTTTATATAATACTCCCTCCGTCTTAAATTAATAGTCCTACTTTTATGTTTGGGACGCTCCAAATTAAGTGCCCACTCTCCTTTATCAAACAACGAAGCAAATTCCACGATAGAGGTTTTGATCTTGGCATATCCTTAACGAATGTTGTTTTTAAATAAAGATATTAATTTGGGAGGGAGGGAGTACATAATTCAATAATCTAACTGTCGGATTTAACGTACTTATTTTCCATTTAAATGAATGCAAAATATCAAGTTAATCAAATATTGATAAAGATTCGATTTCTCCGAGTTTATTAACTTCATAATGTTAGTTTATAGCATAAACCCGATTAGACACCTCTAAATCATGAATCACTTTAAGTTTTAACATTTACAATCAATGAATTACGTAAACAGAAATATATATTGACATTCTTACATCGTGTAAATTGAACTTGACCCAAATGTTATATGACCTGTTATCTGGGAGTTAGAAATACTACATCAAATAACATGTTTTTCAAGCAATAGCCACATTTGTTTCTCAGATAAGGAAATCTATTATTATCTCACATATAAAAAGATAGAAAAACTGGCAGCCACGTATTAAGAGAATTATCAAACGTTAAACGTTTTATTTTTTCTCTAGACAGCTTTTCAAGGTGAAAAATCACCTGATGGATTAGAGCTGTGACAAAAAATTAAATCATCTCAAAAATTAACAAAAACAACATGACAAAATTCCTCTAAAAATAACTTTTAAAACATTTAGTCGAGACTTGGGTTGGAACATGTGCCCAGGAAAAAGGATAAAGTGGTAGTTATTGAAATAAATAGGGTGAAATAGGACTTGCAAGTAAAATCACAAAGGAGAAAATTAAATTCCGAGAGAAGAATCCATAATAATTATTATTATGACCCCAAATCGCATGCGTAAACCATGAAGGATGAGATGGAACTCACTGAATCAACGGATGAGATTATGGACACCACACACATTACAATAGCCATTTTCCAGTTGAAGACAGGTGTGCCCCACTGTAATGGATAAGGAAATCTAAACCATGGAGAAGACTTTATTGCATGAGAGGTATCGACTCGACAGTACTTCATCGTGGAAATATGCTTTCTACAGTGCTCAGATATTATATTTGAGGCTGGTACATCTGCATCACAGCCTTTGTAGCTATAGACTCCTGCTTCGGTCAGAAGAAAAGCAGCAGCCCATGTGATTGCAAGACCCAACGGTACCTGCACACGGATAGAAAAAAAACTACGCTCACGGAAGGTTTTTGAAATACAATAATATATATATATATACATACACACTCAAAAATAAATAAGGGGAAAGTGCAAAAAGAACAACCCTCCTTTATGTTCATTCAAATAACCCTCTGAACTCTGTATTTCGTTGCAAAGACTCTGGAGGACTTTTAGTGACACATAGGGTGTTTGCAACAAAATGCATATTCAAGGGGTTTTCTTGCATTACAAATAGTTCACGAGGGTACTTGTGAGATTTGTATAGTTCACAGGAGTTCTTGCAATTGACCCAATAAATACTAAAAAACAGAATGGGAACCAAGACAAATAGGAAAACTTACCGCGTATATTAGAAATATGCGATGTCCAAAAACAGATATTTTACGAAGGTACTGCAGAAAATATGGGAATGCAGGTATTAGATATAGTGTGATGTAAAGTACTAAAAAAATATGTAGCATGTTGTCACATTTCCAAGCAGCATTAACAATGATCAAGAAAAAGAAATTGAGGGTAGCTTCACAAAACTTACAAGAGAGAAGATAATAACCAATAATATTTGGACTGCACCAATCTCAAGACATGTGCCCACTTGTGGGAAGCCATAACTGTAGAAAGAAAGTCCAACAGCAGCGATAGTTGGGGACACAACCACTGGATTAATCATCCTGAAACACATGGGAAAACAAAAAGATGAGTTATTTGGCATCTTATTCATTAAAACTAGTAGTATGGAAAAACTCCAAAATGAGGTAGGGCGTCATTCTTAAGTGAACAAAAAGAGAATCAAAATATTAATAGGGCAAGTATGCCATCTTATATTAATATGCATTTTGGAATAGGAATTCCTTAAATCAATGTAAAATTAATATTAGTGATTTCTTGATCACCATTATCTTAAATTTATATCTAACATGAAAATCGTCCCTTTTGGATAATGTAGTGGATAAGAAAGGCAACACGTTTGCTAAAGGACAGGTGTAATTTAGTAGGCGGTGTAATTTAGTAGGCATGTTTCAGCTTATGGAAAATGTAAAATCAATATTAAAAATTTCTTGATCACCCTTATCCCAAACTCATAGCTACCATGTGAACCGTCCCTTTTGAATAATATACTGGACAAGAAAGGCAAAACAGTTGCTAAGGGGCAGGTGTAGTGTAGTGGGCATGTTTCAGCTTATGGTAAGAGTAGACTCCTCATTCTCAGGCCAGGGTTCTCAAAGTATCATACGTCAAAGAGAGATTTGAATAACAGAGAATTTAATAGAATTTCATACAGTAGATTTTTTTATCAAAATTAAAGACTATTGTACTATATATATAAAATAAATCAAACAATCTGGGGAAAAAAATTAAAAAAAAAAAGTGCAATAGGAGGTGGTTCTCTAAATTTTACAGCAGAATTTCCAGCATCATTTGCAAAAAAGAGATATTAACATTAACAAACCTTTCTTAAAAAACAAAGTGACAACGAGCTCTAACTCACATGCTATGACTGCCCACCCTCCATCTGGGTAGGGAGCATTCAAGTCACGATAGGGACAGTTAGTGAGGCTAATTTAATAATGGGGAGAGCTATTGTAGTCCCAATTGAGAGGCACATCTTTCTTTAGAGAAATATTATAGTTCTAGTTGGGAATTACTCCCATCAACAATTTAAAAGTAGTAAAAACAGCAGCCAAGTTACACACCAACCCACTCAAACGAATGTTGGATCAGGTGGCACAGTGGAAGTTTGGGTGTTTGAAGGGTGGTAGTCTTTTTTTCTTGAATGAGTGTTATCTTTCATTATTTTTAGAAAATGTAAATGGTATTTAGAATATATGGTGCTCTCACCACAATCAGTTAGAAAATTTTGTTTTATGATGTTAACCCATTTTCTTGATATTCAAATAATATATTTTCCTTTCCAGGTTTTTGAATAGAACCAAAGGAAAATATTGGGCTAATGATGTTTTCACCTCATTGGCCTTTGGATAAAAGTGCTAGAGAATTCAGAGGACATATGATATGCAAGTTGGTGTTCATATTAATTTTTTTTTTAATCTTTTGTTATTTTTGCAAAATCAATTTGCTGTATGTTTCCATTATGGTAAATTGGTGGAAGAAGTAAATGTGCTCTGGTTATACTGAATGTGGATTGTTGGAGGAATACATAGCACAAACATTGGCTTATTTGATTTAGGGGAAGCTTACTGGAAAAGCTTGCATTTGATTGAGAATGTGAGGTTCAGGAAGATGTAAAATTCATTTTTATTTGAATATTAGATTGATTATCTTTGTCCCTGTGAGTATGAAACATTGAAACCTGTTGAAATGAATTGGTACTATGTATTTGATAACATGCCCCAATAAAAATAATGGGGATAATTGTTTGAAATTTAATGAGAATTCTGAGATTCAAAAATTAACTGTTAGTTTCAAATCGGGGAGTACAAATAACACATAATCTTAGATACCTTGAACAATCAAAATTAAATAGGATGTAGAAGCTTTCAGTTTTGTTCTTATTTTGGATTTTTTAATATATTCATTTTGTATATAATGTGTGCTGACTATATAAGAAGACAACAAGAGATACGTAACATTTTAGTGAAGGAAGCCTTTGAGCAATTGCAGCTTATTAATACAATGGCATAGCGCCAACAATAAATATTTACATTTTGTATAAAATTACGCGATCTTTCTTCAAACTCACTTAATTATCGTTCACATGCAGTTCAAATCTTTACGATTGATTTGCGTTGGTTAGTAAATGCAGGGTGTCGGAGGTGAAATTATAAGGTGATGTTAAACAAACTGCTACCTACGGCTTACAAAATCATATCATTTCAAAATGAACCGACTGCATAAAATAAAAGTTTATAAATGGACTCTAAAGTGTTGCCCAGTATGACTCCACAAATCTTAATCTTTCCCAAAAACATTATTTTACTTCTACTTTCCCATCAAATATCCTATTGTTTCTCTCCATCAAAACAAACAAACAACAATTAAAATGATGCGTCTCCATAGAGCCTTGGCCTTCAGTAAACCCCCTCCCCATTGACATCAATTCAGCCCTACTTTTTGGCAAATTAAATCTCACGTTAAACTCCATAAAAACTTTATTCGACAAAATGAGACAAGAAACAAATTAAAATAAAAATTGCACTTGGACAAATGCGAGTTTTAAGGCAATACCCATATACAAGAGGTATACCAACAAGAAAAAGGACCTACAACAAGGTGCCACAAAAATCTATCCCCTAATCGCAAGCCTTTTTGAAAACTCAACAAAAGAAAGGGTAGAAACAGGAAAACTCTCCCTATTCAATAGATACAACATGGTCGTATGGATTTCAAAAACAATGCTTCCAATTTCTCAAGACATCTCTAGTTGCACTCCTTCCAAATTGACCACTTAAGACAAAGGGGAGCAACATCCCACATATCCCATTTAGACTTGCTTAGCCGAGATTTCTTCAAACACCACAAGAACTCTACAGCATTACCCAAAGAACGCCGAAGAGAAGGAGCAGAGGCCTCTCGTAAGCCCACAATGTAACAAAATACAATCCACCAACTCGCCATCATTTTTACACAAGAAAAACCAATTAATTAGCCATCTCCATCTACAAGTTAAGTTGTCAATGGTTAACATCGCCCATCTAGCAGCAATCCATGCAAACAATGTCATTTTCAACGGAGCTCTCGTGTGCCACACCGCCCACCAAGGGAACCCAACCGAATGATCACCAACTAACAAAAGGTAAAACAACTTCACCAAAACATTCCCCATACAACTGTCGATCGACCAAAAAAGAGTCCGTCCCTCCACCCCGCAAGCCCAACTCAACAAGAATCCAAAATATGGCTCACCCTCCTCAAGCTCCCCATATTAATAAGGACGCCAAAACAAGAGATTCCCGACATGTCTCCCCTCACACTAGCCCTTATTTTCACTCCTTGGCCAAACAAGTAAAAAAAAAACCTGCCCATCAGCAAAAAAAAAATACCACCACGAATCCTGCTAAAATCTTACCCTTTGATTTGACCATTGCCCACTCTCTACTCTGAAAGAAGCACACCTGCTGAAACAGGCCCAGCCCCGGAAATATGTTTCTACAACCCAGCACCGTGAACCAATCTAGACTAACCTTTTTTTCCATCCAAATAAACTTTTCCCAAATCTTGCAAGAACGATTTTCCAACCAACCCACCCCCTCCACTGGAAAACTCCATAACCATTTACCAAGGAGGGCTTTTGTTAAAGCGTGTCAAGTCCTTCGCCCCTTCTCCCCCAGCTGACAATGGCTTACACACCTCCAACCTCTTTCTAACAGAAGCTGGAAGAAGCAAGATGGAGAGAGCACAGGGGGAGATAGGACAACCTACTCTTGATAAGACAAACTCCCACCAGTCGAGATGCACCCCTTCGTGGTTTCCTTTTACTTGCCCATGGCTTGCGATTCATGTGAACAATCTTATTGGGGCCTCGATTGAGGGATTTATAAAAAAGCAAGGGTTGCGATAGAGGATTAGGGAAAATTGAGGTTAAGGGTGTTTTTCAGCTGAGAATGTAAGCATACTAATCACTTGTTCAATTGTTCAATTGTTTTCTCTAGAAAATCTTAATTTGTATCTGATTATGCAACTAATGTAATTATTTTATTTATTATATTATACAAGAAAACATAGAAATAGGAACTGATTCCGATTAATAATAGATAAGAACCTTAAGGATGATATCGTAACCGTTATTGAAAAGGTAATAGACTTATACTTGTGTAAATGGCATTAGGTGAAAATATAATTAATATTGTTAGTGCTTATGCACCCCAAGTAGGATTAGATGAGCACAGTAAAGTACAATTTTGGGAACAAATAGATGAACTAATTCAAGAAATACCCGTAGGTGAGAAAATCAATATAGGGGGAGATTTTAATGGCCATGAAGGAGAAGATCGCGTAGGATATGAGATAGTGCATGGAGGATATGGTTTTGGGGATAGAAACGATGGTGGAAAGTCTATCTTAGATTTTGCGATAGGCTTATAATTTTGTACTAGAAAATACATGTTTTAAAAAGAGGCTTGAACACTTGATAACTTATAAAAGTGGAACGAATAAGAGCCAAATAGACTTTTTCATTACTAGAAAGGAGACCGATTAACATGTAAAGACTATAAGGTTATCCCGGGAGAGAGCTTATCCTCGCAACATAGAATAATAGTGTTGGATATAAATATTAAAAATCCATCACGAGGCGAAAAGAGAAGATTAACCCACGAACTAGGTGGTGGAACTTAAAAGGAGAGAAATTAAAACTATTTAAAAATAAAATATCAATTGAAACGTCATTGGACACCGAAGATGAGGCTAACATAATGGGCATAAGATGGTCACATGCATTAAGAGAATATCGAAAGAAATTCTTTCAGAATCAAAAGGTAAGGGGGCACACTCTAAAGAAACTTGGTGGTGGAATGAAGAAGTACAAAATATATTAAAAATCAAAAGGGAGTGCTTTAAAACATGGCAAACAATCAGCAACGAAGAAAATTTTGACAAATATAAATGCGCTAAAAAGGAAGTTAAGAAAATGGTAAGAAATGCTAAGTTAAAGGCATATGATGATCTTTATACAAAACTAGTAACACAAGAACGGGAAAAAAGTATTTATAAGTTTGCTAAACTTAGGGACGGAAAAACAAAAAATTTTAATAACGTTAAGTATATTAAAAGTGATGATTCAAGAGTCCTAGTCACAGATGATGAGATTTTGAAAAGACGGAAAGACTACTTCGAGAGGTTATTGAATAAAGATAATGGAAGTAGATTACATTTAGAGGAACTTAAGGAGACTCGAGAAAATATATTTTTTCGTAGATTTGGGACAACAGAGGTTATGATAACTCTAAAAAAGATGACATTGGGGAGGGTTTTAGAACCAGATGGTATCCCTACCGAGGTTTGGAAGTGCTTAGGGGAGGAAGGAGTGCCTGGAACCTATTTATAATAATAAAGGGGAACTACCAAGTTATTCAAATTATTGTGGTATTAAGTTAATGAGTCATACAATGAAACTTTCGGAGAGAAATTGAATAAAGATTGAGATTGAAAATAACAGTATCTGAGAATCAATTTGGGTTTATGCCTGGGAGGTCAACAATGGAAGCAATTTACTTATTGAGGAGATTAATGGAGACGCATAGGGAGAATAATGACCTTTCATATGGTTTTTATAGATTGCGAGAAGGTGTGTGATAGGATACCAAGAGTTATAATATGGCGGATTTTGCATAAAAAATGAGTGACTCGTAAATATATTGATGTGATCAAGGATATGTATGATGATGAGGCCATGACCATGACTATAGTAAGAACATCAACCGAAGAAAGTAGTGAATTCTCAATTAAAGTAGGTTTACACCAAGTTTTAGCACTAAGTCCTTATCTCTTTACTCTTGTTAATGGATGAGACTAAGATGGGAATTAATGTAGATTGAAATTGTGGAAAGAAACTCTAAAAACAAGAGGATTTAAAATAAGCAGGACTAAAACATAATATATTGAGTGCAATTTTAATAGTAATAGGAGGATAAGCGGGGATGTGGTGAAATTGGAGGGTCAATAGATACCTAGAAATGATCATTTTCGTCATTTAAGGTCGATTATCCAAAAAGATGAAGATATTAGTAATGATGTTACTCATAGGATTAAAGTAGGCTTAAGTGGAGAAGTGCTACTGGCATATTGTGTGATAGGCATACCTTTGAAGTTGAAAGGGACGACTATTAGGCCCAGTTTGGTTCGTTGTAACGTTGGGTAGAATCCGATTCCTTCCGAACATTTCTGGGAAAATGTAAGATTACTGCATTTGGTGTGAGGTTAAGTTGCATGGGAATGTGGTCCCCAATGGAATCAGAGTACCTCCGTTGTGAGAAAGTGAGTGGAATCAAAATCCATGCAATATAGGTGGGATCCTTACTTTCCCATCGGAATCCTTACAAATAATTTTTGTGAAGACAAAAATGCCCTTAAAAATATTAAATTATAAAAACTACCAATAAGGTCTAAATATTTATTCTATGAAGACAAATTTGTTATGTCAGTTTGTATTATATTTAAAGTCAAACAAATTTTATTTAGGCATTTTTTTCTACTCGTGTAATAATTAATTTGATTAACTTGCAATATAATACACACATCTAAAATAAATTATTATACTTGTTAAATATTGAAAAAAATATATATATTTAAAAAAACATATTTGTGTTCATCCATTTATAAATAGTGAACAATAATATTGTGTATATATACGTTTGTGTGTGTGTGTGTGTGTGTGTGTGTGTGTGTGTATATATATATATATATATAATTACTAAAGGGTATTATTGGTATATATGGTACATTACTATGTCACTTTCCATGCATGAACCAAACACAAAATTTTGATTCCCAATAAGAATCCACTGGTTAACCAAACAAAACGAAAGGATTTAGAATCTTGGTAAAAGGTTTCCTGGTGGTAATTACTTCCATGATAATCACAATCCATCCAAAATATTACAGCGAACCAAACGGGGCCTTAGACCCGCCATGTTATATGAGACGAAGTGTTGCGCAACCAAAAAACAAAATGTGCAGAAAATTAGTGTGGCGGAGATGTGTATGAATTTGTGGTAAAACTCGAAAGGATAAAATTGTAAATGAACAAATTTGTGAAACGATAAAAGTAAAGGGCTTATGGTTTCACAATTACGTCGGACGGGTGGACCACAGTAAAAGACTAATAAATCCTCTTGTAAATAGCCTTGCAAATACTTTATTTTTAAAAAATTGTGCTTCCGACACATTTAAAATCTTGATAAGATTATTAATGAGGTGGGCGAGGTTAATGTGGTTCAAATCATCATAGATAATGCCTCTAACTGAAAGAACGCAGGAAAGAGGCCTGAAGAGAAATGGACCAAATTATGATGGACCCCTTTTGCGGCACATTGTACAGATTCGATGTTGAAGGATATTGACAAATGGGATGTTTTTTAGGACACTATTGAAAGAGCAATGCAAGTAATTGAATTTATTTATCGTCATACGATGACTTTTTATTTGATTAGAGAACTTGCCAACAGGAAAGAGCTTCTTCGGCTAGATATAACTCGATTTGATACTGCAAATCTCACTCCAAAGTCTTTACAAACAAAAAAGACCACAAGCTATGTTTGATAACGCAAATCTCACTCCAAAGTCTTTACAAACAAAAAAGACCACAAGCTGTGTTTGTTTCCGAAAAGTGGGATAATTATTCTCAACCTAAAAAGGGAGCAAGGGAAAGTGGTGAAGAGAATTAAAAATGATGTCGCAAAATTTGATAGTAAATCTCATGAGAAGTTCATTTAAACAGAATTTTATTCAAATGAACTGAAAGTGGTTTGAAAAAGTATCGTTAAATAATCTAGAAGTTGTTTATAATTATCTATATTTCGGTCATCGTTTTTAAACCTAGATGACGCATTCTTGACCTAATCCAACACTCTAACACCAATCTTTTAAACACTTAAATCGACTCAACCCATCTTTAACACCTTGTTGAACTCTAAAAGGCTAGAGAGAGATCTAAATCAAGAGGGAAGAAGCTACTCATCTTAAAGTGTTGGGAATTCATCAAGGGAAAGGAGATTTCATCACCACAATCAAATCTACGATAAGAACTCTAAACTACTCTTCCCATTTGACCCAATAGGTGATATTCATTGCTAAACCCTAAATTGATTAAGGCTTTGAAGAAACTAAGGAGTAGATCTTTATTTAAAAGCTTAATCTTGAAGAATTTGCTATTAATCAAGTTTATGTTAAAAATCTAAATTAGTTGTTACACTATATAATGGAGATCTTAACCTTTGATTTCATGTTAATTCAATGTTTTAAAAAGCGCGCTATTGCGTTTTGCGGGCCAAAAACGCACATTGCGGTCAATGTATTACGGGATGTTCAAAAAGCGTGCGCTATTTGGCGCTATTTTGCGCTATTGTACGCTATTTTGCGCTATTTGGCGCAACAGGAACGCTATTCATCTTTTTTTTAGAAATCTCAGTTTAGTTAAGGAGGGGGAAAAAGTGTCACCTTATTTCAAGTACGGATTTTGTTTGGGTGAGGTATTCTTTGTTCCAAACCCTCAATTTACTTATTTACGAAGGTCCCAATGATGTTATTTGCTTATTTTAAAAAGTTAAGCTTAAAAGATTACTTTTATTTAATATTTTCTATTCCAAACTCTCGGTTTACTTAAACGTTTACTTATTTTACATTTTTCAGTAAATAATGTTTTTTATTTTATAATTTTCAGTTTTAAATGTTACTAATTTTTCAAATCTCAGTTTAAAATGTTTTTCTTTTAATAATTGTCAGTTTAAAATGCTACATGTGTCATAAATATCTATTTAAATTGTTATTTATTTTATAATTTTCAGCTTTAAATGTTACTTATTTTTCAGATTTCTGTTTAAAATGTTATTATTATTATTATTATTTATTTTATTTTTTATATTTTTCAATTTAAAATACTACTTGTTTTATAAATTTATCTTTAAAATGTTATTATATTATAATTTTAAGTTTAAACTTTACTTATTTTACAAATTTCATATTAAAATTTTATTTATTTTATTATTTTTAGCTTTGAATGTTACTTATTTTCAGAATTCTGTTTAAAATGTTATTATTATTATTTTTTTAATTGTCAATTTAAAAAGTAACTTTAGAAAAAAATAAAAAAAATCAATTTCAATTATAACTTTTTTTACCAATTTCAATTTAAAATGTTACTTTCTTACAAATTTCATTTTAAAATGTTATTTTTTTTATTTATATTTTATTTATAAGTTTTTTAATTAAAAAGCGGGAATGCATGAATTGCTTGCGCAATGCGCGAAGCGATTAGCGCGACGCTACTTTAGAGCTAGAACGCGACACCCTGCGCGACCGCGATTTAAAACATTGTGTTAATTAGATTTGGTACTATGATTAAATGGTAGGATTTTCAAATGTTAATATATAGCTCCCTGGACATCGATGCTACGTAGCCAGTAAAAGATTAAAGGTTTACCCTGCTTAACACCAATTGGTTTTAGGTGAGATAACGATTTGAGATCCGACAAGTGGTATCAGAGCCAATAATCATGGGTTCGACTCTAATTCGTGTCATTTGTTGGGGCGATTGTGTTCAAATGAGATTACAATGAATGATTTAACACCAAATGGTTTTAGATGAGATGGTGGCTTGAGATCCGACAAGAATAGCGTTGGCTTTATATTGAAATTTATGTTTATTTGGTATGAAATTGAGAAATATCATAATTTTAGGTTTTAATTCGTGGCAGTTTTGGCAAACTTTGTTTTATCATATTGAAACAACATGGGATTTAGGTTATTATTGTTCCCATTTCCAAACTCCGTTGATTAACCATATAATCAAATGGAAATACTTATGACTTAATCTTATAATCTTGAATATGATTACATAATGAAGTCCATAATTGGAATTAAGTAGTGATTGGAATAAAGTGATTCCTATAGTAGTTGGACAAAGTAAACCTAGTATTCACCGGAGTGCGTGGGATACCTTGCGCAGTCTAGGGGTGGTTTTTGGTATTTATTGGTCATGTGACCATGGCTATGTGGTTAGGATGGCTCATGTGGATTATATATCTGAAAGTGGTGTGAGCACAAATTATGGACGTTTTATGTATGGATTGTGTGGGTCATTTGTTTTCATACATTGGATGAATTGTTTATGTACTTTTATTCTTGACAGTGTGTACAGGTCTTGTGCAATTGAGAAATGGTAATTGTAGGATATTAGTTGATGTTTGGAAAAATTAATAATAATTAACTGTATTATATTAGGCGGGTATTTCTTGTAGTGTCAATGTTTCGGATCTCGTTCTTGTTGTGGATTTAACCCACAACCATATCAGGTCATATCATAGATATCTTTCAGCACCCAAGCACAGAAGGACCGCACTCCATAACCAGCTCATCATTTGGAGTTCCAGTTACAATTTTCATTACTTAGTTGATGTTGTTTCATTTTCTTGTTTAGACTTGTTTACTATATGATTATGGTGGTTCCCATAGGATTCCAAGTTGTTTAGTTTGGATTTATGGTTCACTATCCTTGTATTACTCATTTTATCTATTATTATTTAGGCTCTATTTGTGCTATTCTTTACATGCTTGGAATGGTATCAACTTTGTTTGGCACCCCTACTTTTGGTACTCGGGACTGGCAATGTCAGGTGCAGAAATTGGGGGTGTCACAATTACCCTTTAAATCCTGTTTTGCAAATGGGTGAAAGGACATCTATATTCCATAATCAAATAATTAGACGATACTGATTGTAATGTACGAATTTCATTCATGGTAATATTGTTCATGCGCTCATGTATCATTTTCTTAATGTCAAGAAAGCACCAGCAGAGGGTTAACTCCGCTATTTTAAAGCAATCAGCTTCTCAGCAATAAAATATTAAATCAACCTTGTCTTCTAAACAATCAATCAAGCTACCAAAATTATTTTTATTTTTTATTCACTCGCTAGCATAAGGATATAATGATAAATTAATATATTCTAAGACAAAGCAGTGAAGATGAAGAAATCAATACCTCAAGAACAATGTCATCACTCCGCTGTATCCCAGTATTGCTTGAAAAGCTGAAGAAATTATTATAGCACCCTGCAGCTCCTTCATAATATGCTTGAAATTCTGTAATGTGAAAAGGATATTAAAGAGTCAAGAAAGAACACAAACTGATGGAATTTTCAAAAATAAAAAAATAAAAATATATACAAGTTTGAGGGCTGATTTGTAATTTATTTTTTATTAGAATTTTCAGTTATTTTCTCTCTCTTGGCGAGTTGGCCAGCGCATAAGCTCCCCGACGGGACCCATTTTAGTGTAGCTCAATAATATGGGTTAGTAGGATTAGGATAATAGTTACATTATTTATCTTCTTTCTTTCCGCAGTTGTCTCCTAGTTGGGGACTCTTGCCTAACAAGAGCCCTTCTATCTATTTATTTGTTCCTGTACGCCTGAAGGGAGGCTGGTGATTAATTAAAGAAAATTAATTTCTTCCTTTTGGGGGTGTGTTTTGTGTTTATTGATTTAATTCCTGTGTGTCACATCTAAACCTCGCTCTTGGTACGTGTTTGTGTCCGTTCGCTGCGTTTGGTACGTGTGAAGTTTGGTACGAAGTGCATGTTTCCATAGCAAAATATGTCCAAAAAACAACTAGAGGTGGATGAAACTCTTAGATTATTGAACAGATGCAAAGATCATTTGCATCAATGGAGTCGTCGTGATTCGATGATTTTCAGGAGCAAGACAGAGAAATCAAAGCAAATGGACACAACTAGGGGGGTATTTTTTCTGAAATTCCCATTTTTCCGAATTCCAATCCGACTTTTACCAATTTTGGAACAATATTTTCAATTTCCAATTTTTCCACGAAATAAAATTGGATAGGAATCCGAATTAATTCTGAATTTCCAATTTGCTGAAACTATGCCGGTCCGATTTTTCTGAAAATTCCTATCCGGTTGTGTAGCTAAAGTCTCACATTGATTGGAAGTTCAAGAATCCTCGAATCAAGCGGATACAAAAAAGTGAATACCTTGCTACACCTATTATATGCTTGAACCTACTTGACGTTCTTAACGATCCATCATTGGATGAAGGAACTAAGCATTTGAAGTCAAAATTATTCATGTTGTGCTTTACTTAGCTTAAAAATGTTTATTTAGGCTTTCTTCGAGAATTTTTTTTCTTTTTTTGAAGTTCTGATTTTTCAAACGATTTTCCAAAAATTTCCTATTTTTCCAAACCATCCGAATTCCCTGTTATTTTTCACTTCCGAAAAAATCAGAATCGGCATCAGCAGTTAGAAAAAAAATCCGAAAAAATCAGTTCTTTCCCGAATATGCAATTTCAGATCCAATCCGGCTGAAACACACCCCTAGACATGACAAAGACGGAAAAATTGTTGGACGTCCCACCAGTAGCACACAAACATGCTACCATGCTTCGCAGGGATCCGCCACACACCTCGAAGGGCAGGACAGCCTACTACCACAGCTTCAGGGCCTCCATAAGTCAAGGCATTGTTATTAGGCAAGCGCCTAGGTGCAAAGCACAACCAGGTGCAAGGCGGGAGCCTAAGAAGGCCGGAGCGGGACGACTTGAACCGGGGAGGGATTTTTTGCAACTGTTGTCAAAGGCTCAGCGAACACATAAAAGGTGTGCCTAAGTGAAGTCCACATTTTATTCAACATATGCATGGCTATATTTTTTGTTTTATTGTTTTTTACACATCCCCAAAGTGCAGTTTTAACTTGTACGTAGAAAATAAAAACATACATCAAAATCCACCTTCGTAATCTCAAAAGACAGACAAAAATGGGACTCTCTCACTGCCTCAAACCTTAAACCTACTCAAAAAGCTATTTGTGGCAAAACCATCGACAGCTGATTTGGGGCTTCTTTTCCTCTATTCATCAGGCAAGTTCTTTTATTTTCTGTTATTTTTCTTCTTCTCTGTTCCTTTTGGTAATATACCAGCCCAAATGGACCCACCGAGACTCGCGACTGGGCCTGCCGCCTGTTCGTGGGCCTGGGGCGAGGGGGGCATTCGGGGCTATGATTCGACCACAGCTTCAACATAAGCTACATGAAATGTCATTGGAGACCTGACCAACCAGTTGAGGTTCATATACGGCAGTCCATTCCCTTTGACAACAAAATCACCAAGCGGTAAGCAGCCAATAAATCCTCACACAGAAGTTGTGCTTACTGAAGGTCTCCCTCCACAAAAAGTTTACAAGTTGCCTTGTGATCAATGTTTTAAAAAGCGTTTGGGTACACCTCAAGGCGTGCCTCAAAGTGAGGCCCAGGTAAGCCATAGCGAGGCTATAGCCTCGGGGAGAAATCCAAGCATGCGCCTCAAAACCGAATTGCGCATGCCGCATGGCGTTGCGCCTCAATTGTATCCAACAATTGCAGCCCCAAATGTTAAAATTGGGTGATGACTGCGATGAAGATGGATACGAAGTAAAAAAATTCGGTGAAGATAATCGGGGAGTTCCTTTCACACGTCATTCGAATTATGATGATGATCGTCCGATTCCACCACCGCGTGATTACCATGACAAGTTACACCACAGTAAAAGGGAAAGTGACAGTTTTCTTGCTACTAGTGATGAACGAATTTGTTTTTGTGGCAATCAAAAATGGCAGGCAGTTAATCAATGTCCCTGTAAGAGCGTAGTAAAGACAAATCCAGACCAAAGTGAAAAGTCAGGGAATTAGCGTGTTAATAATATGGCCCAAAAACCTTGTGCCTTGGAGTCCATTGAGTTAGATGATGATCTTATTGATCAAAAGGATTATGTAGGTGGCTCAAATGATTAAGGGTTGGGGGAAAACAATATGTCTATCATGTTATGAGCGAGTTTTAAAAAGAGCTATGCAAGGTGATATTAGGATCAGACGGCCTATGTTTAATGGGTATATATAGATCCCAATAAATTCATTGATTGGATGGTCCTAGTTGAGAAAAATATTGATCACAAAAATGTTTTCGGTTATAAGTACGTCAAGTTGGCAGCAACCAAATTGGAGGGATTTGCAGAAATGTGGTGGAATGATCTCATACAAGATAGGGAGCTTAATAATTTGACTCGGATCCTCACATCACTCGAATTGAAGGCGCAGATGAAAACCACCTTTACCCTGAATCTTATGAGAGAGATTTGTTTGCGCATGTTCAAAGTTTAAACCGGGGTTCTATCTTGTTAAAAAATACGGTGAAAATCCAAATTTATTCATTAGGGCAGGACTGAAAATGAGTTTGGTCGTTATCTTCAAAATTTGCAACAACAATGTCAAAGGAGACTGCATTAAACCTCATCTTTGGGCCAAGAAATCGAATATGCCATTAAAGTGGAGAATTAATTTATGTTAGTTGCCTTTTCAGTTAAGGGTCCTTGTCACCCAACCGCTTAAGATTTTATGAATATGGTGGTTTCGGTCACATTTCAACCGAATGTCTGACAAAGAAGAACCGTCAAGTCTTAATAGAAGGTGAAGGCCCACTGGGGGAGGCTACAAATATAATCGTCAACCTACATTCCTATTCCACCAGATGCCATAGGCATTCCACTCTAAGCTCGAGGGCAAGCTTTTTCTAAGAGGGGAAAGCGATGGAAATCCTAAAAAACACAAAAATAAGAAATTTGAGGGCTGATTTGTAATTTATTTTTTCATTACACTTTTCAGTTATTTATCTTCGTTTAGTAGTTGTCTCCTAGCTGGACTCTTGGCTAACAAGACCCTTGTATCTATTTAAATTTCTTGTATGCCTAGAGGGAGGTTGGTGGTTAATAATAGGTTATTCTGTTCTCCTTCTTTGGAGTGGGCTTCTTGTATTTTGTTGATTTAGTTCCACTGCGTTACAATACAAAGAGCACATGTTACATAACAATAGATTTCCAAAGAATAACCAAACTAACAGACCTAATTGTTACTTAAGAAAAGCTTTTGTTGCTACTGGCCTTTATCAATCCCTGCATGCTCCTCTAATTGTTAAATAGGTTTAGATTTTTTAGATATGGATTCGACACAAATAAGCTTATCATAGATTCCTCCAAAATATTGCACATTAAGGAGGATAATCTTGCAATCAAACTGTAGTTTCAAGGCAAGTCCAAATGAAAATTATGAAACAATTGCTCAAACAGCATTCAAAATGACATGGTCAAACATCTCCTCAACAAATGATAGGGTTGTTTGTTTTTTTAGCCTTAGAACTCTTATATTTGTTTTTTTACTTGAATGAGCATTGAATGTATGTTGTTTGTTTCAACTGTGCAGTATACTTTAGACTATTTTACTATTATTAATTGTTTGCCAACGTATTTTATATTAGGATCTGTTTGGCAGCCTCAGTTCCAAGGCCACAAACGCGCACACAACAGCTTAGGACTCAAACTTATAACTTAAAGTCCTCCCCTCTATACACACACACACGTATATGCACTTTCTTAAATTTGGAATTGGAATTAGAATTCCATAATTGAATTCTAATGCTAGAGAGTTGGAATTCATTTAATTTCCGACGTAAATTGCGTCAAATGGGAGCAAGAAAAGATAATTATCTCCCTAAACTCTCTCTAATCAAATCTCATAAAATGGAAGAATGACCCAAATGATTCTACATAAGGGGTATTTATAGGAGGAAGGTAGCTTAGGCTCCAAGCTAAAGAAGTAATTACAATTATGTTCCTATTAGCCTTTTGTTACTTCCTTCCTATAATACCAAACCAACAATTAATAAAAGAAAATACATCAAATAAAGGAAATAAAAGAAAGTAACAAAAATACAATAAAACCCTAAAATTTCTAAAAATAACCCCTATTCTTCATTCACATCATTCTCTCCGACTTCAAAAAAGTTTGTCTCGAACTTTAAGATTGAGGTCGAATGCAAAAATTCCCCAAATTGTGCGAAAGAGACAAAACTTTAGGGGCCAAACGTAATTTACTAAAAATAGGAAGAAATTTCTTGAATTCTTGCTACTTCATCTTCTACCCCATGCCGCTCTTGTCGATCAACAAAAATATCGACCACCTGGGTCAAAGTGAAACCCTAGTTCTTGATTTTGTTCTTGATAGGATTGGGTCAAAATGCCCTGAAACTTGATGGGTTTTGTGGGAGAAGGGTTCTGGAACACTTTTGGGTGGATCTTGGTAAAGAAACACCGGTTCTTGAACAATCTTATCCGGCAGCAATTTCTTATTTTCCGTCTCCCCGTTAACCAGAGCACGGTCAGATGAGAGATCAACTTGAGTGTTAATAACCTCTTTGGGTATGGGTATGGGTTGGGGAGTTATTTGACCGAATCACTAGCATTGGTTTCATCATAGAATTAGGGGCGGAAGCCGGTGCGTTTGGCCCATGAAGATGGTAACAATGGGAGCTTTGATTGGTCTGAGCTCGACATTGTTTTTTTTTTTTTGACAATGCATTGTTTCTTCTAAATTAAGTCGTAAGGCCTGAATTAATGAGAGTAGATCTGAGGTATTGTTAATTGTAAGGCCTGAATGGACCCACCGAAACAAGCAACTGGGCCTGCCGCCTGTTTGTGGGTCTGGGGTGGATCGGGGGGTTCATTCGAGGCTACAGTCCGACAACGTCTTAAATAGAATCTAACAGAAATATCATTGGAGATCTAACCAACCATGCAAGGATCATATACAGCAGTCCATTCCGTCTGTGGTCAAAGCCGTTACGGTAAGCAGCCAATGACGCCTGTTCACATGCGTCGTTCCCTACGATTGAATTCCCAAATGTAAATGACAAGGGCCGGCATATTACCAAGTGGATCCAACAAATGCAGCCCCAAAGGTTAAAATTGGGCAATGACTACAATGGAGATGGATACGAGGTAAAATATTTCAGTGAAGATAATAAAGAGAGTTCCTTTCACACGCCATTCATATTATGATGATGATCGTCGGAGTCCACCTCGTGATTACCATGACAAGTTACACCAAGGTAAAAGGGAAAGTGATGGTTTTCTTGCTCCTAGTGTTGAAAGAATATGTTTTGTACCAATCACAAAGTGCAGGTTGTTAATCAATGTCCCAGTAAGAGCGTGGTGAAGACAAATCCGGGGAAAATTAAAAAATAATCAAGGGAACCAGTGTGTTCCTCATAATGTGGTCAGAAAACCTTGTGCTTTGGAGTACGTTAAGTTAGATGATGATCTTATGGATAAAAAGGATAATGTAGGTGGCCCGAATGATGAGCGGTTGGGGGAAAACAGTATGTCTATCATGTTGTGAACGAGTGTCAGAAAGAGCTATGCAAGGTGAAATTAGGATTGGTGTGCCTGTGTTTAATGGGAATATGGATCCTAATAAATTCATTAGTTGGATGGACTCAATTGAGAAAAAAAATTATTACAAAAGTGTCTTTGGTTAAAGTGAGTCAAGTTGGCGGCAATCAAATTGAAGGGACTTGCAAAAGTGTGGTGGAATGATCGCACACAAGATGGGGAGATTAACAATTTGCCTCTAATCCTCACATCGCGCGAAATGAAAGCCTAGAAGAAAAACACCTTCAACCCTGAATCTTATAATAGAGATTTGTTTGCATGTCTTCAAAGTTTGAAAAAGGATCCTATGTTAAAGAAAATAGTGAACAATTCCAACTTATATGCATTAGGGCAAGACTGAAGGAGGGTCTACAACTCAAGCTGCCCCACAAAAGACTCTAAAATTTTATGAATGTGGTGGTTTCAATCACAAATCAATTGAATGTAGGACAAAGAAGAACCGTCAGCCCAGTGGGGGAGGCTAAAAATATAATCATCAACCGATATTCTTGTTCCGCAGGATACAGAAGGCGTTCCACTCAAAGCTCAATGGCAAGCTTTTTCTAAGAGGGGGGAGTGATGGAAATCCTAAAAAACAAAAATATGAAGTTTAAGGACTGAATTGTAATTTATTGTTTAATCACACTTTTCAGTTATTTTCTCTCTTGGAGAGTCAGCCAAACCATACGTCTCCCCAACGGAGCTGACTTTAGCATAGCTAAATAACAGAGGATGTGTTAGTAGGGTTAGGATTACAGCTACCTTATTTATCTTCTTTTGTTAGTTGTCTCCTAATTGGACACTTGCCTAACAAGACCCTTTTATCTACGTAATTTTTCTTGTACGCCTATAAGGAGGCTGGTGATTAATAACAGTATATTCTGTTCTCCCTCTTTTGGGTGCTTATTGTGTTTTGGTGATTCTGTTCCGCTGCGTTACAATACAAAGAGCACATGTTACATAACAATAATCGTCTTGTAAATTGGGGTATTGTCTCTAAACTTCCAACAAAAGGGGGCTTGGAGGTGGTTAACCTTGAAAAAGAATTTGGCTCTCTTGGGCAAGTAATTTTGGAGATTCCTTATAAACAAGATGCTCTTTGGGATTCGATAATAAAGAGAAAATATGGGACCCATTCCAACAGATGGAACCCAAAAGTGGTTCAATGTGGGAATTTTTTATGCCCGTAGAAATTTATATCCCAAGGCTTGGATCTATATCACTAAAAACAAAAACATTAGATTGATTGTAGAAAGTTGTGGATTGGGAAATAATTCTTGTGCTCTTCTTTTTTCTAGGTTATATCGCCTCTCTTTAAATCCTCGTGGGCTCGTTGATTTTTTCATATCTCGGAATTCCCCTTTCAATTTTCCTTGGAATATAACCTTCAAAAGAAATCTTATGATATAGAACTCAATGAATTTGCTTTGTATGGTGGAGGGCTTCCCATTCTTGCATGAGATTGTGGATCAACAGGTTTGGATGAGGAATTTTTCCGGCTCCTTCTCTTGCCATCTTTCTTCAGTCCTATGATGACCTCACCACATCAATCCAAATCTTTTTTGTTCCACCACATTATCAAGAAAATCCCAATCAATGTGATTATAAACTTTTTTGAAAAGAATGTTAAAAGCCAATCCCATCTTTTTCTTGTTTTGCCATTTCTCCACAATTCATTCATAATGAACACTAGATCAATAACTTCTCTACCTCCTACAAATGCTCCTTGAGAAGGGGCAATTGTTTTATCCATGGCTTCCTCACAATCAAAAAGTGTTATCCTAGCCCCCTCCCGATCGATTGGTCTTTCCAACAACTCATTTTCTCCGATCAACGGGACACCACTCTAATCCTTCTATGTGAAAACTTTGTTATGGATAAATAGTAAGCTATATTAATAAACACACGCGATGAAAATAAAATGTCCCAAATCAGGCCCAAACAAAGAATACAAGGGACAACCACCCAAACCCCAACTAAGCAGCCCAAGGCCCAAACAAACAGGCACAAAACAACTGCCACAAACCAAACCTTACCATTCTCCCTACCTCGTATAAAAAGGAAAAAACAGCAACCTAAATCCAAAAAAAAATGTCACAAAACTATCATCTCTCTCTATATATATATATATATATATATGCTTCCATCCTCTTCATGGTTCAAAGTCTCGGTATCGGTTCGGATATCGGACACCCGATTTTCAACTCGGTTGCGGTATCGGGCGCGGTATCGGGCGATACGCAAAGATACGCTATTTAGAAGGCGCAAAAAATTCCGAAAAAAATATAGAAAATTTTAAAAAAATAAGATTAACGATGTGGACCAATCAGATATGTTCAAACCATCCTTTAATATGCATTGCATTGTATAGTTGGTTATACTGAAGCGCGACGGGATTGTTAGATTCAATGTTCCATAATAATCTTTAATAAACCAATATTAATATAGAAAAACAATCTAATGACACAAAGAATTTGATTAAAAAGTTGCATTTTCGTAAGAATTCTAAACGTTTTTTTTTGCAGAAAACATTACTTTTAGGAATTTTTAGAAATTCTAACATTTTTTAAAGAATTCTAAAACATTTTTTGTACAAAACATTAATTTTAGGATTTTTTAGAAATTCTAAAAAAAAAAAAATATGAGTTCAACAATTTTTGTACAAAACAATTTTTTTAAGAATTCTAAACAATTTTTGTACAAAACATTTATTTTTTGGAATTCTAAGTATTTTTAAGAATTCTAAAAAAATTTATGTACAAAACATTTCATAACATGTCTTTGCAAAACATTTAAAAAAAATGTTTTTTAAAGCATTTTTTTACAAAAAACTTTTTTTTATCCAAAATCAAAGAAATGATTTGTAAAAAAAAATATATAAAACATCTATTTGTACAAATAACTTTTTTTTGTAAAAAAATATTTTTCTGTTAAAAAAAACATTTGTAGTATGCGTGAGAGTTAGTACAAAAAAAAGAAAAAGAAAGGGGTATGTGTGTGATGTTTTAGCTGTAAAAAAAGGGGTTTTAGCTGGAAAAAAAACAAGTCAAAAGAGGTCAGTTTATAAATATACCATTTGTACATAAACAAAGGCACGCTCCATTTAAAACAAAAAAATAACAAAGGATACACTCCCCTTTCAAAAACAAAACAAAAAAAGAGCTGTATCACAAGCATTTGTTTCATAAATTTCAAAATAACAAGTGTATAAGCATTTTTTTAAATAATAAATTTCAAAATAACTAGTGTACAAAAAATTATGTAGCAGGGTTTTATTTACAAAACATTTTTTTATATATTTTTTATTTATAAAACATTTCTTTGTACTACAAGTGTACAAGTGTACATTTTTTTTACAAGTGCACATTTTTTATTTACAAAACATATTTTTAATTTTTTTACAAAAGTGTACAAAGAAATGTTTTGTAAATAAATGTATACAAAACAATTTTTTATACATTTTTTTGTACAAAAATGTTTTTTAGACAACATTCGTAGTCTTTGCGAGAGTTGGAAAAAAAATGAAAAAGAAAGTGTCTGGCTTAATTAGAAATGGGTTTTAGCTAAAAAAAAATACAAAAAGAGAAGTCGAAAATATAAATGCAAATGTTCATTATTTATTTCACAAAAATATAAGTACTAAATTGATTTTTTTTAAGTACTAATTTATTAAACATGAAAGAACAAGTGTTTAAGACTTTTTACAATTTGTTTAACAATTTTTACAAAAAAAATTAGTTTTTTTCCCCTCAAAACAGTTTATTTTTAAAAAAAAATTATTTGAACAAGTTTTTTAGGAGTATTTATAAAATTTTATAAAAGAGTCCTGGATAAAATTTTATAGAAGAGGCATTCTGTAAAATTTTAATTATTTGTATAAAATATTTTTGGCTAAAATTAAAAAAATAAGTTTACCTGAGCATAAATTGATTTTTCTTTTTTAAATTAGGGTTAAGAACAATTTTTGAAAATGAAAGATAACTCATAAAGGGAGAAAGGAGAAAATAAGGGTATTATAGGTATTTTATGTATAGACTACATTCATGTCTTGCTCTCCACTAATATATACAAAAAAATGTATTTTAACATTTTTTGTACAAAAAAATATTTTCAGTACAAATAAATGGTTTTTGTACAAATAAATGTTTTTTTGTACAAGTAAATGTTTTATTTACAAAAAAATATATTTCAACATTTTTTGGCAAAAAATATTTTTTTTGTGCACAAATAAGTTTTTTTGTACACAAATAACATTTTTTTGTACACAATTGTTTTTGTACACAATTGTTTTTGTACACAAATAACAGTTTTTGGCCAAAAGGTGTTTTTTTGTACACAAATAACAATGTTTTTTTTTTTTTTGTTCTAAAAGGTGTTAAACTCTTCTTATACAAAACTTTTAACTTTTAACTTGAAAAAAAGAGAAAGCAAAACTTTTAAGTTTTAACGAAACTTATAGCTTGAAAAAAAAAGGAGAAAGCAAAAGGGTAAATAAGGGTTTGGGGTCGGCTGACATTAGACCCCAAACTGTGCCTCTCACTCACCCAAACAAAAGGCAGAACAAATGTTGTGGCTTAAAATGGAAGAGGGTTTGCTTCGGCTGAGGAAGAAGGATGGAGAAAGCTGTGGGTTTGCAATCTCAACAAGGTAAGGCTTCTTTCTTTCACTGTTTTTGGCAGTGACTTCATCTGAGTCAAAAAAATCTGAGTGAAAAAAAATCATCTCGCCGAGATATCTCCCAATACGCCGATATAGCGCCGAGTTATACCTGATGCGCCGAAATATCGGCGAGATGCCCCGATCCGGTGAGATGTATACTTTTTTTTGACTCGTGTCTCGTAATCGGTGCGCCGGCCAACGATTCCGAGTCAACTCGGCCGATTCCGAGTTGACTCGGACGCTACTTTGAACCATGATCCTCTTCAACCTTGAATGATTTTCCAACATACCAGCTACCTCACCACACCTAACACATCAACCACTTACTAAACCACATCCTAACTAATATCACACAGCCCCATTTCAGGAAGATGGAGGCCTTGCCGTATTAGCCACAAACTCACATGCAGAGCAATTAAACTCTAACCCCACAGAACCAGGAGGCTGAAACATGTAAGATCTAGCCCCAAACAAACATTAACAGTAGATCACACCTCGGCTAAGATTTCTTCAATCCCGTAAACTACTTCTTCGAATAACCATTCATTTCTATCAAACTAACTTGAGGTTCTCAATGGACAGGAAGGACAAAGACAAGCAAGCCCTCAGACCTGAAACGGCAACAGTCCACCTCCGGATAGGTAAGACTTGCCTCATTTCTGCATTTCATATCCATTCCTCAAACAAACTATCATCAAACTGATATACAAGGAACGCGCTATAGTGCAGGCAACAAGATCTAGCGAAACATTCTCAAAAAATCACTTTCCGACATCAAGTCTACCGAACTTTAACCTTGCGTTTTCCTTTAATGTTGTTTTGATAAGGAACTCGGTTTTCTAATATTCGGTCTGTAATAATTTCTTTGAATTTTCACTATTTACTCTGTACATCTTGCCATATAGATTATTAAAAGAGTTAATGACCTCCCTAACAATATCCTCCTCATCCTCCAAAATGATCCCGCTTTCCATTTTTAGTTTTGGTATGTTTTTTTTGTTTTTCTACCACTAGCTATCTTATGAAACAAACTAAAGTTGTTGTCCCATTTCTTTGATCTAATTGACTTATGGTTTTGATTCCATAAAATTTGATCTTTAAAACTTATATCTTCAAGGCGATTTTTATATGCATTCCTCTATCTTCTAGTTCCTCCTTGATACCCTCATTCCTTCTAGATCATCAATTTTCTTAATTTTTTCCATTATTATGTTATCACAACCTTTTTCCAATTTAGCATCCCCGAAGACCTCCCTTTTTACACTTTCAGACTGTTTTTATGTCTTTTAATTTAATCATGAAGATCTCCACCAAGACTTAGATTACTTTTGAAGTATTTATGTTTCAACCACATTACAACCAATTGAACCTATTTTCTATTTCTTCTAATTTACTCATGAACTTTTCCAGTTCTGCCTGCACCTTGCTAGACTCCCACCAAAACGTAAAATTACTATTGAAATTTTTATGTCTCTTAATTTACTCATGTTACAGTCATTTAGACATCAATTGATCCCCCTCAAACAAAACCACATTATCTTCACTACTACAATAGAATTTGTGGAACTCGAATTCATTACATCTAAAATAAGTTAGATGATGATGATGATGATAATAATAATAATAATAATAATAATAATAATAATAATAATAATAATAATCTTAACAAAGTTATATGAAGTTGGGATAAATCAGGTATTGACTCATTGATATTATTTGAAACTGCAAATAGCCAGCGTTAATTCAAATTCTCAATTGGGAGATTGTCTGTTTCCTTTTTTTAGAGTGAGAGAGAGTTATATAGAGAGCTTCAATACTATTTCTACTACTTTTATATGGTAACTAATAGATAATTATATTATTATAAGTTCACTGATATCAACTTTAATCAACTCCACCACACACTGAATCCCAACTAATCAATACCACATTGCGAATCCTCCTTGCCATTCAAATATACCTATAGTTATTTGTAATGTTAATTCAATATAATAGTCTTCTCACTGCTACAGCCATAACACTTCTCTTCATTTTTTTCTCAGGGGATAGAGATAAGCACACCAATTATACCACCTGTAACTTAACTGAACCACTTCAACTCACTTGAGCATCCCAAATGCACGAGTATTCCACCATAGACATTGCACTCAAATCCTTTGGGTAAATTGAGAAATGTCAGAACTTTATGTCATTGTATGGTATATTTTCTTGCATAATAAAAACGAATACATTAAATCTCAAAATAAAACTACCGAATGAACACAAAATAAGAGTATACAAACATACATTTCCACTCAATCCCAGGAACTCGGGGGAGTTTATTATTGCAAGTGCCGGAGCAAGAAAAACAAAAGATGGACCCTGTATTAGGGGCAACCTCGATCCGAAGAATGTATGCAACAGAGTTGTCATACCCGACACAAAGAGCACAGTGGACACCACTCCTGCAGTATCCTCCTTCACCCAACAATTTTCGATCAGATCAAGTTCTAGAAATTTTGATACAACACTGAAAGAAAAAATATCAATATAAACCGTATAATTTTAAAAAGATTACAAGTGCTCACATAGGTGCCACCCATAGCTGGAACTATGACAAGCGGAATAAGAATCAACGAACCCAACATCGAAAGATAATGTTGAAATCCATATAGACCAATCGGAACTGAAACAATTCACAAAGCAACAAAAAGTAACCCATGTCAATATCAACAGGACTGTATATATATATGCCAATAAGAACTGAATACATTTACAAACCAATAAAATGTAATTGATGTCAATATCAACAAGACTATATAAATGATAGGGTCATTTGTTTTTTCAGCCTCGGAATTCTTATGTTTGTTTTTTACTTGAATAAACATTGAAAATATATTGTTTGTTTCAACTGAATGCTGAACACTTGAGACTATTTTACCACTATTAATTGTTTACTAACGTATTTTATATTAGGATCTGTTCAACAGCCTCGTTTGCAAGGCTTGGAAGAGGAATTGGAGGTTAGAATTTCAAATCCATTGTTTGGCACAAAAAAACAAGAAATTATTTTGAACTCTGATTTTAAATCTCCTAATTCCACAAATTATCTTGGTACTCGAATTTATAACTTCATGTGCTCTCTCTCTATATATATATATGTGTGTGTGTGCGCGCGCGTGCACATACACCCACACTCATCTGTGCACTTTCTTAAATTTGGAATGGGACTTAGAATTCCATAATTGAACCACACAATTGAATTCTAATTCTATAAACTTGGAATTCATTGAATTTCAATTCCATATAATTCGAAGAGTGCGTTTGGGAACCATAATTATAAGCTCTGGAATTGGAATTGAAAATATGTTAGTTCAAAAATGTCAAAAGTTGAACTGAAAATTTTCCAATTACAATTTCATGGCATGGAATTGGCTCTAATTCTAATTAAATTCCAATCAGACCCTTGGGGTGTGTTTGGTAACCCCAATTCCATGCCCTGAATTGAAAACTTTTCACTTCAAATTTTAAAAAATTATAACTAAAAATATTTGAATTCCCACTCCAAGACATGGAATTACGGTTCCCAAACGCGCATAAAATAAAGTACTTGAATTCCCATTCCAAGGCATTGAATTGGGTTTACCAAACACACTCTTAATGTTATTTAGTAAAAATAATAAAGGTTCCCATTCAGTAGGAGACAAAAAACAAGCACAAACTTTACCCCTACATTTTAATGCATAACCAACCTTAATTAGGTAAAAACAAAAGTCCTCTCAATAATAATAAATACGTGTGAGTATTAACAATAAATCTCACCAAAACCAGGTGAATCTCTCAGCTCATACTTCATATGTGAGTGCCGAACCCCAAACCCATCCCCCTCCTCTTCCGCCAACACCTCCAAAACATCCCCATTTCTCCTCCGATTCACCGCCGGCCTCTCCGCCGCCGCTGCCACCGCCGGCGAACTTTTCGGCACCTCTCCCGGATCCGAATCCCGCCGCTTCTTCACCGGCTGCGTCGATTTCTTATTCTCCGTTTCGCCATTCACCTGAGCACGGCCAGATTCGAGATCCACTTGATTGTTAATAGCCTCTTTGGGTATGGGCTTAGGTTTGGGCTGGGGCTGGGGTTGGGGTTGGGGAGTGATTTGACCGGAATCGCTAGCATTGGTTTCGCCGGAGAATTTGGGGCGAAAACCGGTGCGTTTGGCCCACGAGGCCGGTGGCAATGGGAGCTTTGATTGGTCTGAGGCTGAGGTAGACATTGTTATTGTTAACAGTTCATTATGGATAAATTGAGTAGATCTGAGGTGTGTTTAGGGTTTTGAGAAATTGGGAAGGATCTGTAGAAGAAACTGAGATGGCGTGCTAGCTGCCTAATTAAGACAGAGGTGTGAGTTTTGTGTACGAGTGTCTGAGCTATAGAGTGTCCAAGATTAGCTTCTAGAATTTAGAAACCGCGTTCTCTCTCACTCTCTCGTATTAACTGGATTTGATGTCATCATGAGCTTGAGTTTCATTTCATGTTACGTAAGTTAATTAACGATATGTAATAAAAACATGACTTAATCTTAAACTTCAACGCAATAATAAATGAGTATTTCTACCAAGTATTTAATACATTTTGAGTATCACATGAATGGTATTAATAAACGGTGTTATTAAAGAATCATTTTTAATAAATTGGTTAGGATAACATGTCTCTAGTAAATTCACATATTAAGAATCCAAAAGTAGTAAAAACAAAATTGCATGGATTTAAGGGGAAATTAATATGTATGCATACTATCTTAAGGCTCGAAGTATATGTATTTAAAGGATATGTTATTGTTTTCCTAATAAATTTAAAGAAGGAAAATTTATGTTAGACTAATTAATGAGTCTTTTAGATTTAATATAATGTTTCCCTGTTGTAAAAAAATATAGAGAATGTAATTGTAGGTTTAATAGTTTCTAAAAATAATAACGAAAATGTTGTTTTTACTAAAATTTTATACAAATTAATGAACATTTATGGATTGGATTTTTAATTTATTTTTTCTTGTTTTTATCATTGATTGATGTCTCACGAGTTTGTGTAATAAGTTTATATTATTTAGTTATAGATTTAGCATATTTCCTTAAAAATGAAGCAGAGTTTTCCGACTCTCCTCTTCTTTGGTTTTTTTATTTATTTATTTTGAATAGTGTTTGAATAAATATTTTATTAGCATTCGATGTCAAGATTATTTTAAAATTTGAGTTAACACTTATTTTATATCCACCATAATTAAATTTATCCTATAATACCCCGTAATTTTCTAGAAATAAATAATAAAATGATATTTTGGGGATAACTAAAAAAATTGTGGAATTGGACTTAATTTAAAATTTTAATTATTGTTATTAAATCATATATGTGTATGATTGACTTTTATGTGTATGGTTATAGCATCGCATGTATTATAGAAAAATACAAAATTAATGTGTGACACAATTAATAACTATCCAATGTTGACATAAATAGCTCTAAACATATTTCGGGGAGTATACGGATTCATGTAGGTATTTTAAATCTTTAGAAATGGTCTTGGGTCATGGGTATATAAGTTTGAGAACTTTTGGACTAGTTGGAATATTGATCAGGCCCATTTGGGGGTCCAAAACTTGGGGGTTTAATCTAACTGGGGAATTGAATTTAATTAGTGTTTAAGGGAAGATTAACCACTCCCCACTACTCATAAGAAAAACCTAAACGTAACTGCTACCAAGAGAGAATAGGAGAATAACCAAAAGGGAGAAAAGGGGCAAGAAATCAAGAAGAAATCAAGGGGCTTCTTTCACAAATTTCTAAGGCAAGAATTCTCTTATTCAATTTACTTTTTAATGTATTTTCTTAATGAATTATAATGACCCTTGAGATTTCTAGGATCTAGGTTGAATATCGATGATTTGATGATGAAGGAATTATTCTATGCACGTTGAGGACTGAAATTTACATAGAATTGTGATCCAGAAATCTAGGTATCGTATTCTTAAAATTGAGGATAGAAACTTTAGGGTTCTTGATAGGTTAAAAATACAAATGTACTCACATTTAATTAGAAAAATTACATTTAACTAGTTGGTTAAGTAATATTTATTGGAATGAAATTAATAATTCACTCGATGGTAAATTATTAATAAATGGAAAATTGTGAACCTTATGTGGGACTTTTCTATGGTGATTATCGAGTAATTACATATGCATGTTATATGGGATAATAATATGTACTTATATGTATATGTGTGGACATACCAATATTCGTGGACTGTCATATCGGCCTGGGAGTTCGTGCGTTTGGACCGGGTACCATAAGTTGGCACAAGTGGGCTTGACGATTGTGTAGGTCATATAGGTACTGCGTAGAGGCGCCATCTGTGAGAGGTAGGTGTTAATGCTGATAGCATTTGTCGCCGTTGGTTATGGGTTGTGAACTGGAATGTAGACATAAACTACAAACCCTTATTTCGTGATGCATAACAGATGTTTATACCATTTATGTGAGACTTATAAGACTGTGATATTATGGAGTTTGGTAATTAAATTACAGTCGGTTCACTTGAGTATTTAATTACTGCCAAATTCATTATTATTCAATTGACACATTGTTGCACTTATTAATTGAGACTTATTGGGATGTGGGTAATATCTCACTTAGTTGAGGGGTGAAATGTTAATCGCATGTGAGTGACGAAGGGGAATAATTATTTTGCATCAACTGTATTATTGCATCTTAAATTTATTAAGTTAATTCTTACACACCTAGGGCTCTAACCCAAATTTAAATACTTTCTCTCCCCAGGTGCTCCTAAACAGGGATAGCTAGATTGCCATTGTAGCAGTATTGCAATCTCTCTTACTCATCAGTGATCAGACTTATTGATTATAGTGTAGGTGTCCTTTTGTCATAGTGATTTATTCTATTTGGAACATTTATAAGGGCATAAGCCGAAATTTCTTTGCATTATGCTTGGTTGAGATTACTGATACACTTGTTGGATTTATTATTTAGTTGGTGATGGTTTGGATTTATTTTAGTAACATGGATATATTCATGAAACTCAATAATAGGCCTTTAAAATAATTATTTATATTTACGTTTGTGCTAAGAATGGTATTAATTAACAAACAAGCCCCATCTTCGTCTTATCGTGCCTGACCAGCCTTTACGTGAGAAAATTGAGGATTGCTACAGTTGGTATCAGAGCACGGTTAAAGTGTCCTTAGGATTCATGTTGCGTTCATTACGTTATGTGTTGCATTATTTGATATATAGAGCCTACATCTAAGGTTCGTAGTATTCTTACGTTGGTATTAATTCGAATTTTATTTGCCTTCAGATGGCAAACGGACAGAGGGGCGGGCCGAGGTGAGTAGTCCTACCTGTTGTCGAGGAGGAGGCTCACCCGGAGCCACGGCAGCATCCACAAGCCCCACAACTGATTACACATGCTGAGATAGCCACTATCATGTCTGAGATGATTTCTACGGCTATGGTAGCCATGCTTTAGCACTTACCACCGTCACAAGCACATCAGCAGTCACCACCACCACTACAAGCGGCTATGCCAGATCAGGCATCGGGTTACATTTGGGACAGAATGAGGGAGGCCTTTGTTAAGGGACAGCCTCCAAAGTTTGCAGGTGGTTAAGATACATTGGTGGCGAGTAGGGCTGGCAATTTTTTACACGATAACTCATTTATGGCAATATCCCTAAATGACACGATTAGTTTGTATAAATTTAAGAGTAACCAAAACTTATACTCAAATAAAAATCAAGGCGATCCGAAAATGACACGACTAACTCGAATTGTCACCCCTAGTGGCGAGTAAGTGGAAGAAGGATATTGAGAGGCACTTACGGATGGTCAAGTGCACACCAGCACAAAAGCAGATGCTCACTTCATTCAGATTAGTGGGAGTCGCGCTTCAGTGATGGGAGGCGGTTACGACAGTTGCTGAGAGGGACAGCCTCACTATAGACGAGTTTTAGGAGAGGTTTGAAGGGAAATATTTTCCCTTAGCCATGCAGCCTGAGATGAAGAACAGGATTATGGAGCTCAAGCAGGAAGGGCGTATGTAGCTGAGTATGAAAAGGATTTCACCATCCTCTCGTACTTCGCAAAGAAAGATGCTAACACTGAGCAGAGACGAATGGACAGGTTTATTTCGAGATCGTCCTGGCACATCAGGAAGGCTCTTTTGGGGAATCCAGCCTTCATGACATACAATTAGTTAGTTAACTCCGCACTCTTACATTACTAGGATCACATGGAATTTCTGAAGAACAAGGGTGAGAAACGCCACGGAGCGGAGTCATCGAGCCAGTAGGTCAAGGCGAGTGGGGGAAGCATATTTGGGGACCAACAACACAGGGCACCCCATTCGCTAATCAAAATACAATGTTTAGAGGCGCAGATGATCGACATAGGTAGGGCCAGGGACTGTCGGTGCAGGTCCATTAGGGCCAACAGTACATAGGCCATCAGGGCCAGGGGCAGCAGGGTAGAGGCCAGCAGGGCAAACAGTTTGAGTGGCGTCAATTCCAGGGAAATTATTGTACGTGTGGAAATAAGGGGCATACTTAAAAGCGTTGTACTCGGGGTAACCAAGCGGCCCAGGAGGGAGGTTATAAGGGACAGCATGCGCCACAGGGACAACACTCGCCATTTCCAGCTCAGGGAGTCGCTGCACCAGTCGCTCCAGCACCCGTCACCCCACTTCAGGGGCAATAATCATTGTAGCATGGGTGGGTCTATCATGTTGTAGCCGCGGATAGGTCAGTACCGGCATAGGCAATTGAAGGTATATTTTCCATCTTTGGCCACATTAGCCAAATTTTATTCGATACGGGTGCATCTCATTCTTTTGTTATAATGGGGTTTGCATGGGAGATGGGTATGGTAGATTTTACATCTGACATTATTTTACACATAGGCTTACTAGTGGGTAGAGGCGCACCCATACGATCAGTATATCCGTATATCGGGATTAAGATAGGATGACTCACCTTCATAGCTAATTTATTAGTAATTGATATGTACGGGTACAATGTTATTCTGGGAATGGACTGGCTAGTTATGTACAGGGCATGTGTGGAATATTATGGGAGGTCTATCATCTTCGCCATTCTGGGGCAGGAGATGTACCTACTTGCGATGTCGTACCCCGAGGGTGGGTCGAGCATATATTTATACTACATCGAGGAGGATACTTCTTCGAAGGTTGTGGCGAAGCTAGACTCCATCCTAGTTGGAGTGAGTTTTCTGATGTTTTTTGGGAGATTTCAGGGTTGCTACCTAGTCAGGAGATCGACTTTGTGATCGACTTGATTTCAGGCACGAGACCTATTGCCCGTACTCCGTATCTAATGGCTCATTTAGAGATGAGGGAATTACGAGAGCAAATTGAGCAATTGTTAGGGCAGGGATTTATCAGGAGGAGCACTTCACCCTGGGGTGCTCCAGTGTTATTCGTCAAGAAGTGGGACGGATCTTTACGGCTTTATATTGACTACTGGGAGTTGAACAAAGTCACTATTCAAAATAAATGCCCGTTGTCATGTATTGACGATTTGTTTGACTAGCTGAGGGGTGTTGCGTATATTTCAAGGATTGATTTGAGGTCGGGTTACCACTAGTTGAGAGTCCGGGAGCAAGACGTCTCGAAGATAGCTTTCTTTACTAGCTATGGGTCGTACGAGTTTTTGGTGATGCCATTTGGGCTAACCAATGCACTTACAGTATTTATGGACTTGATGAACCGATTGTTCAAGGATTACTTGGATCGGTTTGTTATCATGTTTATAGACGATATCTTGATTTATTCTCGGACTGAGGAGGAGAACGCAGAGCATATACGGATGGTCTTACAGACACTTCGAGATCATCAGTTGTATGCAAAGTTCGAGAAATATGGGTTTGGGCTGAGAGAATTATAGTTCTTAGGCCACATTATGTCCGAGCGGATGATACCCGTGGATCCAGGGAAAGTTTTTATTGCGATGGAGTGAGTACAACCCACTACACCCACCGAGGTGCGCAGCTGATTCGTATCGAATATTATATTTAATTACCCTCGAACTTATGCATTTTAGCCCCCTCGGGTACTTTAATACCTATAATTATGCTCGTTAATCAGACAACCTCAATTTTATATGATAATATGTTACTTAAGGTATAATTAAGCTTTTATAGGTATTAAAGTGCTTAGTATGAAGTTTGGGCGCGTTTCGGTAAAGTTTCGTCGTGATTCACTCATTCAGGGGATTTTTGTAATTTCATAATTTAGGATTTTTACCCAAAGCATTCATGAAAGTTGTATCCCTCGGGCAAAGCTTCGCGTGGCCGTGAACGGTGCACGAATCGAAGTCTGAACGAAAGAAACACGGATTTTTAATCGAAAAAGAATTATATGTTAATTATATTATTATTTTATTTATTCATTAACTTTCTATTTAATGATATCCATGTCCTTTTCTCTTTCAATTTGCAGGAGACTCTCCATGGGCGATTTTTTCCAAGCTCGGGTTTATGCTTGGGTTTTGGGTTCATCCCAAATTAATGCTTTTCGTCTGAAATTAAAACTTGAAACTAGTTGTTGGTCAGTTGGCTCAAGTTTTTGGAGTACCCACTTTGACATTTCCATGACTTTAACCATTTTTAATGGAGATTTGGGATTTGGTTTTTGGCCATTTTTTGGATGCTGCTGTCGACTTACACGAATTGGTATAGCAGCGTGGGTGTTGGTTTTGATGCATTTTGATGGTGGTGGCCTCGATTTTGGCCCAATACGCACATGTAGCAGCTATAGGGCTTTACACGCATTTGGGTACTGCGACTGCGCAATTTGGCCACAACAGATTATGCAGCCTGGGAGTCCTTTTTTTGCCGCACCGGTCTACTGGCCCAGCTCCCGCGGTCGATCGGATTTTTTGGTTTTGCCTTGGACGAGTGACAGTGGGCTTTTGCCTTGTCACGCGGTCGACCGGTTTGAAACCCGGTCGACCGGTACTCTGTATTTTGCCGACCCTTTATTTTTTCCCTTTTTTATTTCTTTTTTTCGTTTTCTTTTTTTAGTTAAATGAGAACTTATCCCTTAACTTCTTTTCTTATTTCTTTTTCTTTTCTTTTCTTTTTCCCACTAAGTATAAATACAAGACTTAGTTATTTTTATCGTCTCTCTTCATTTTTACTTAGTTTTTATGTTAGGGTTTGAGAAGTATTTTTGGGAATTTGGGGGAGACACCCCTCTCCTCCATTTTCTTTGTGTAATTCCTCCATTAATGTAAGTTTACTATTCATTCTCACTTTTGCCTACTTTTCTTATCTTTGTTTATTTTTATTCCATGCTTTATTTATTATTTATTGCCTAGATTAATTGTGTACTTAATTTAATTAGTGTTAATTTAGTTCGTTACTTTAATTAATTAGTTAATTTAATTAATGTCATTTAATATTCTTAGGGGATAATTTAAATTAGGTTGTGTCGGATTGAACTCACCTAGGGTTGACGGTTGCTTTGTTTTGGTGACGGAGTCTCGCGGATTTATTTAGAGTGGGTTGTCCTAGTTATTACGCCTAAGAGATTTAACGGGGTATATTATTTATGGTTCGTATTTACGTCCTTGCGTGCGTAATTTTTGGGGTATTTGTTGACATCAAAATCTTATTAGTCTTTTATGCGAATTTAGGGGTGTGACAACTCTTGATTTAATTAATTGATGAAACGAGACGCAATCTTAATAATCCGTGAACCCATATAACCATTTTATACTAATTAACTCGGGATGAGGGATATTCGACGCAACCTATAGTTTTTATTCATTTGTTAATTTTGTTTAAATACACTCATGCCTAGTTTATCTTTTATTTCTTTTTAGTCACCAAATTACCTTTTACACTTTTATTTAGAAGTATTAAACCAATTAAATTCTAACAACTCGTCTCTGTGAATTTTTGAAACCCGGACCTGGCTGCTATACTCCATTTTTTAGTGTAGTCATAAGCTTAGGTTTTTGTATTAAGACAGGGAACAGAAGATAACGATCGGCATGTTGACATGCGCCACTTTTCACCCTTAATAAAAAATGGCGTCGTTGCCGGGGATGAGTTTGTTTTAGAATTTATTTGATTTAGTATTTCGTTGTATTTTTTTCTATTTGTATTTTTTGCCTAACATTTTTGTAGGACTTCTACATTTGTGCGCCAAGAACCGCTTGAATTTTTCGCGCGCGCATCAATTTGTGGAATTCGTCACTTCGAGCCATCTTTGGGGGTAAGCATGTCTTATTCCAATCCTTTCGGTTATCATTATGATAATTCTCAAAATCCCCATACTCCTATGACTTTTGGTCAATACTTAGAGTCCCAAAAAATTACAAATTCAAAAATGACTTTGGGCGAGTATTACAAAACTCGAGCTTTGGAGTGCTTGTATTTTGAGGATGATGATAACGATTTTGGGCCTTTAATTCCTTGTAATAGGAATTTTGAAACTAAAAGCTATAGCTTTCAAAATTCTTATTATAATGAGTTTGAGTATAGTTCCGATAATAATTTTCAAACTTCTCATTTCCAAGAATTCGCACCTCGGCTTATGACTTTCGGCGAGGGTTTGCTCATGCTTAAGAATGAGAGGTATGAAGACCGTTATCGGGAAGAAAATTATTTATGGGAACATGAATTGGATTTATTATTTGAATCCGACGACGATTTTTCTTCTGAAACTTTTGAAGTCGAGGAATGTTTTGAACCAAATGAGGATTTTTTGCCTAGTTTGGAGCAAACCATTATTGACTTGGCCCATGGTTTAATAGAGAATGAAATGGATGTAGTATCCATTTGCAAATAAATGATTTCGTCTTTGGATCCCAAAGAAGAAAGTTTCATTGAAAACGATCCTATCTCCTTCGAAATTCCAACTTTGAGTGATGATAACTCATCTTTTGAGTTTGAATTTCTTCCTCCCCCTTTTCATTCTACGTTATCACACCATCACAAGTACACGATGAATCGGTGCCAAACTTTAAAATGTTTAATCCTTTTACCGACGAGGTGTACTTGCTTGAGTTACTTTTCATGAAGGCATCTTTGCCTCCTTGTGCGCCCCCTCCCATTCCAATTTCAAAATACTTGGGAGATGATTCAATTTTTCTTGGCCCCCATGTGTATTTGTCTCTCGTCTTATCCAAATCCCCCATCCTCCCGCCAAAATTTTTAGCTGGGGATGGTTTATTTCTTACGCCTTACACATGCCTTCCTTTGTTCAAACGGAATTATTATTTTTTGAGAGGCATGCATGAGAGGGAGGGTCTACCATGGATCTTTCAAAGCCAAATCGTATTTTGGGTGGACCCTCAAAAATTTTAACTTCTAGTGTATAATTAGTTATGAGTCTAAATTGTAGGTTGTACATGGTTAGTTTATATTTCTTATTACTTATAGTTTAGTGTAATTAGTTAAAACATTTATTCTTTCATTTTGTTATGCTTTGATACTAACATGTTTTGTAGAATCATTGGACTTATACTTTCCGTAGATCGCTCCATTGTGGGTAATATTGCTATTTTCCTCTCTTTAACTTGGTTCTTAATTTACATTGCGGACAATGTCTGGTTTTAAGTTAGGGGGTGTGGGATATTATATCCATTCATTGGTAGTTTCTTTGATTTGATTATATGTTATTTTCAAGCATACTTTTCTTGTAAAAATTAAAAAATTCAAAAAGATTTTCTTTCCTTTTTCTCCTTTGTTGGGCATTTTGCCTTTATTTCCGATGATAAATTTCAATAATTGCCCGATCCGATAGACACCTCAATGATGCATGTTCTCGATTTTAAAAGTTATTAGACTTCAGTCCTAATTATTGTTATTATGAATAACTTCATGAATTAAACTTTAAACCATTAGCACATGCACTTTTCTTGCTTTATTGATTTGGTTTAAGATTTTTATAACTCGGTAATCTTTTGTTGCATTGTATATACTTACACCGAGTAAGCTTTGTACCTTTCGTCGTTTATGAGTGTTATACACTATTCTTTCCTCTTTGAAAACATTGAATTCGTCGGTAATCTCACAATTCTTTCATTGATCGTTCATTAATTGAGTTTATATCTTGAAATGTATTACTTGAGCATGATTTTCTAAGTTTTTTTGTACTCGAGAATTGCGTAAACTTTAGAAAATGATCATAGGCAATCTTTGTTATATCACCCATATTAGCCTGGACCTCACCTTATATGTTTATCCTCGTCAACCCCTTTGAGCCTTAATATAGCCTTTCTTTTCATTAACCAAAAATCCCATAACCAACTCCAAATTGGAGTGAAATTCATACATACACCTTCCATACCTTTGTTTGGAATGTTACTTGGGATTGAATGATGTTGTTGTGTTGCGGTTGCAATTTAGGCATGTAAGAGTGTGAAAAGTAAAGAAAAGAAAGTATAGTGAAAAAGAAAAAGAAAAAGTAGAAAATAAAAGAAAAAGTGAGAAAAAGAGGAAAAAAAAGAAAAGAAAGAGAAATTTGTATATGTTGTGTATAGTGTTCAATAAGCTTTGATTACTCTCCCCATTTGTATATCTAATGCCTTTTATAGAAGTTATTTGTTCAATTTTTTATATTGCCCGCATTCTTCCCATTATTCTAAGTTTTCATTCTGAACACTTTGAATCTGTACATACATATCCTTCGTTTCATACCCTAGCCAAACCTGCATTATAACCCTATCAAGTCCTATGTGATCTTAGGGTGAATTCAATTTAGAAGTTAAAATAGTTTTGATAATCTGTGAAAATGCATTTCGTCTCCTTTAATGTGCGGTATCTTTCATTGATATTACAATTTTTAATTTCATATATAGCGTTCTTCATTTGTGACATGTGTGCGGCCTAGTTTTCAATTACATTTACTCTTTATGCCCGCATGTTTCGTGTGTTAACTCCCTGTTTTGAGTTAATTCACTTGATGAGTGTAATGCCCGTGAGGATTGAATATATGCTTGCTTTAATTTTTTTCCGATTTATATAAGTTTTTGCCAAATCATACATTTGCATGTGCTCGCTCCCCTCCCACGTTTTAAGGTTTCAATTCAACGAAGTTCATTCTATAATGTTAATAATACGGATGGCTGTGTGAATTAGTTCACTTTGATAATAGTGTATATGAAATCTTTTTCACTATTATTGGGCTTGTCGCATGTGATCGGGAATATTTTGAGGAAACCATATGATGTTTATGGGTTTCATCCCTAAAAACCCTCATGAGACGACACTCGTCCACTATGGTAATCTAGGGGTTTAACGGCTTGTTGCATATGCTAACTGCAATCATGTTCTCTACGAAAGTGGCATTTATGTTTTGATGCATATATACATGTTGTGATTTTCTTATAGTTCTTCTTTCTTTGAATTCATTACAAGGGACTAGCAATGTATAAGTTAAGAGGTGTGATTCGTATCGAATATTATATTTAATTACCCTCGAACTTATGTATTTTAGCCCCCTCGAGTACTTTAATACCTATAATTATGCTCGTTAATCAGATAACCTCCGTTTTATATGCTAACATGTTATTTAAGGTATAATTGAACTTTTATAGGTCTTAAAGTGCTTAGTATGAAGTTTGAGCACGTTCCGGTAAAGTTTCGTCGCGATTCACACGTTCAGGGGCATTTTTGTAATTTCATACTTCGAGATTTTTACCCGAAGCATTCACAAAATTTTTATCCCTCGGGCCAAGCTTCGTATGGCCGCGAACGGTGCACGAATCGGAGTCTGAACGAAGGAAACACGGACCTTTGATCGAAAAAGAATTATAAGTTAATTATATTATTATTTTTTTTATTCATTAACTTTCTATTTAATGACATCCATGTCCTTTTTTCTTTCAATTTGCAGGAGACTCCATGGGCGATTTTTGCCAAGCTTGGGTTTGTGCTCGGGTTTTGGGTTCGTCCCAAATTGATGCTTTTCTTCCGAAATTGAAGTTTGGGTTGCATATGGAACTGGTTGTCGGTCAATTGGCTCAAGTTTTTGGAGTACCCACTTTGACATTTCCATGGCTTCGACCATTTTTTATGGAGATTTGGGATTTGGTTTTTGGTAATTTTTTGATGATGTTGTCGGCTTACACGAATTGGTGCAGCAACGTGGGTGTTGGTTTTGACGCATTTTGATGGTGGTGGCCTCGATTTGGGCTTAATACGTACATGTAGCAGCTATAGGGCTTTACACACATTTGGATACTGCGACTGTGAAATTTGGCCATAACAGATTATGTAGTCTGGGAGTCTTTTTTTTTGGAGCACTGGTCGACCGGCCCATCTCCGACGATCGACCGGATTTTTTGATTTTGCCTTGGACGAGTGACAGTGGGCTTTTGCCTTGTCACGCGGTCGACCAGTTTGGGACCCGGTCGACCGGTACTCTGTATTTTGCCGACCCTTTTGATAAGCACCCAAAACTGTACATTTTATACTTCAAATAGACGTATTTTTGTTGCTAATTCTCGGCAATATGGGTCTTATTGTGACACCCCGCCTAATAAAATACCGGGCGATCACTCCTATATAACATTAAAACAGGAGTCTCATATGGTTCATTCTTAGCATCACTGTCGAAAACCAATTTAATTACTAATATCCTATTAGGCCGGCGTCAAAATTTTAAATTAACAAATATTTTTAACCAAACCATTCAAATAAAACAATTACAACAGTTTACATGCACCAACTGAAATGAAATAAAATAAAATAACCGAACACTCGGTACAATAATGCAACCAAATCGAATGCCGCACTAAAAGGCGATAAAAGAATAAATGAGTACAGTTAGGCCATAAGCCCGAATGTTTCTACAATACCTCCTATCTAGATCTCAATGATGGAAGCGTCTAATATAAATCTGCTTGCATCCACAACTGCTGCAGCAAACGTCTGACTCGAAAGAATCATCATCCAGACGTCTCTTTGTCTGGATACCTATATATATATAGATATAGCAAGAGGGAAAATAGATAAACGGGTCAGAGCCCGATTTTTGAAAACATTTTAGCAAGTGCTTAAAATCCATATTTTAAAATATGTTATTTCTCATATTTAAACTGGTATTGCTCTCACATGAGATACACCTCACCCCTCTTCTAACAGTGCACAACTAGCGCATACCATTTTAAACAACCTAGTTAAGCTACCCTGCCTAACTAATGTAATTACCCATCTTCTAATAAACCTCATCAATTCGGGTACTAAGGACTAAACTTCTCCCCATTCCCAAAATTACGTTATGTTCGTGCGTGGGGTGTCTCGCGAAGTGAAATCCAAACAAGGACCCCCCCGATACACTACTACGTGACAATGTTGATCATCAGGATCCATTAGGCCTTCAGTACATAACATATTTATACCATCCTGTATTTATTGACAGTTCTCATTAGAACCTATGATCCATATTCATATAAATCCGGATATAAATCTACCGGAAGGAGTATATCACTTTATTCATTCTTCTCCTTTTTATACATGGTTAGGTTATATGATATCTCATCTCATATATATACAATATACTTTTCACAACAAGTATATTTGTTATCCATATAGGACACCAAATAAGATTTCGGTATACGCACATTATTCTCTTTATGCATACACATCAATTTATATAACAATATATCGCACTATTGCACCCTGGTTAAGAAACCCCTTGTATCGTTATAAAGTTGAAGCATTTATTCCTTACTTATCTACTTATACGTACAGTAGAAAGTTCCCATATAAATATACATATATATATTAGTCACACATATAATATATATACTAACGCCACCCCACATAAGATCTATGGTGTTGGCATACTCTGCTATCAAGTCCCCGTATCACACAAACTAAGGAAAATACTAGTTCGGAATCACTCTCGAACTGTATTAACACAAAACACATACAAATGGAAGCGAAGCATAGTTCCAAGTCACTAAGAGGTCAGCACATACCCTCACGTCTCTTAGGACCGTCTGACTAGCAATCAGATAGCCTGTACCAAGGAGTCCTATGTTCTAGGGTACAAGTCAATATCCCCAATAAAGGTCCCATCGAGATAAGACTGCCCCGACGCGGTAACCTCCGTGATAACAAGTAGTGCGGGCATGATTTTTACACATATATAATATAAGGGCATACTCATAGCCCATACAATACATCCCATACGTAGTATATTTATATCTTGGATATCCTACGCATTTATCAATTTTACCAATTTTCAATATATTATTTTCTGAGCTTTACTCACCGCACAATGATTATATCAACAACATCGATATATATTATTTATCTCTTCTCAATATTTTATGGCTATAATTTCCAAACTCTTATAGCGATAGTCAATAGCCTCGAATTTTCTCATTCGTAATAATATAAGCCGTCACACAATTAAAATACCCCAATACGTATTCCCTTATTTAATATTCAAATCACACCTAAATATCTCTTTAAGTATTATTCCTCATGAACACCCCTATTTGGGTAAATCTTGGATTTTACTTTCAACTAATCGAAAATACACGCCTTACTAAAAAAAAATATTTAGAAGTCCCCACACTATTTTTAGGAACCCCAAATATTTATCTCCAAATAATTTTAGCCTTTTATTTTTCCAATTTCCGAGTGCATTTCCGAGTTGGTGATTTCACCCCGGAACTGCCATCTTATAAAAATCATAACAATTATAAAAAAATTTAGAAAAATACGCGATTGGCGCCCACGCAATCGTATCGAAAAGATCTACAACTTTCGCGTTTTAACCGAAGCTAAATCGACGGTCTTCCTATCCAAAATAGTCCAAAAGTGACGTTGGTCACTATTCACCTTCTTCTCCAAAAATCAAAACCTCCATTAAAACACCTCCAAACTTTTTATCTCCTCTCTCATCATCATTCAACCTCAAATAACCATAAATATACACATTCAAAGGGTTCTAATCATCCTAGAACCCAAATCCAACAATTAATTTCAATTAATTTCAAGTTTCTCAAATTGGGTATAAATCGAGTTATATCCGTTTTAATCTTTCGAAAACCCGTTTGATCCACGAAATTTCAACCCAAAAATCTTTAGTTTTATACCAAATACCATATGAGAAATTAAATACACTAAATCATAAATAAAGTTAAACACTTGCCTCGTGGATTAAATCCGACGATCAAGAGTCGAATCCCGCGAATTTTGGCCGGAAATCTCTTCTTTTCTTCTCTTTTTCTTTCTTTTTCTTTCTTCTTCTTTCTTCTCTTCTTTCTCCCTTCTCTCTCTCTCTCTCTCTCTCTCTCTCCCTCTCTCTCTCTCTCTTAGGGCTGATATTTGGGGGAAATGAGGGCTGCCACCTCTTTAAATCCGAAATTGGGTATATACTCAATTGTTAAATGACTCGTGTACTCATTTACGAGTTCCTACTAGTCTAAAAGTGCCCGGAATCCAAATACTACCCCTGGGTACTCTAATTTGACTATTTTGGCCATTCCGAACCCAATGGCGGAGTCAAAATCTCCATTCGAGTCACATAACTAAAATTCACTATTTTGACCCAACACGTTCAATACGCGTGTTTCTCAATTTAAAATATTTTCCTTTGTCGCTTTATCCAACTGCGACATGTAATAAAAATAATCTACTCATATACTCAGTCTCGAAATATAATCCACGTAAATATTAACCTGTCACTCGAAAACCAATATTTACTATTCACTTTATAATATTAAATTTATTTAATTTCACTCATTAATCCCAGAATTACTATTCATAATAATTCCTCAAATTACCAAATTAAATTCACAGTGTAATTCAAATACCTTTAAAAGTACGGGGTATTACACTTATGTGCTTAAATATTTCTCTTGTAGGTCAAATGTTCATTTGCGATGTCAAAAGCTATATATTGAGGCAAATGCGCATTTTATGGAGCTAAATACCCTTGTCCCGTATCCTAGACTACACTAAACCGTCCCTAAACCTACCCCAAAGCCCGTGTGTATTTTATTTGTCCATTTTTATTATTTTTTAGATTTTTAGTTTGAGTCATTTTTATTTTTAGGATTTATTTTAGATTTATTTAGTATTTTCTAGGTTTCTTTTATATTTTTATTATTTTTTTAGTTTTATTTTATTAGGATTAGTTTATTTTTAGGATTTAATTTATTTTTTGTTTATTAGATTTTATATTTTTTTAGGACTTTTGTTTTCATTTAGATTTTAAGTTTTTATTTCTTTTGTTTTATTTTAGTGTTATATAAGCTTAGGATTTTATTTTTTAGTTTTAATATTTTTATTTTTATTTTCTTTACTTTATTTTATTTTTAGTTAGATTTTATTTTTTATTTTTATTTTTATTAATTTTAGTTGAGTCTTTATTTTTTAGTTTTAGTTTTATTAATTTTTGTTGAGTCTTTATTAATTTTTTATAGGTGTCCAAATTAAAAACACACACACAAACCCCTCTTACACCCATTTACACCAAATCTAAACCCTCACCCACACATTTTACCCTATACTCACCCTCTCCTTATCCCTCCTCTTCATCTTCAACCTTCCCACTTTCTCTCTCCTCTCCCTCCATTAACAAACTCAACCTCCCACCATTAGAAACCTAAGAACCCATTTACAATAACAAACCCAAAATCGGACCTAAACCCACCAACTAAAACTCGCCCTTTCCAACTCATATCCACCCGAGCCACCATGGCTGACCCTCCACCTAACCGGAAACCCACCAATCGTAATCAACCCCCGACTCTGTCGCCGACGGATAGCTCAACTCCTACCGCCGCTGCCACGGCGGCGTCCCAATTCCGAACCTCCACCAGCGAACCCCAGCAGCCACCTGACCCAAGACCCACACCCCATACCCGACGACCTCTAAGACTAACCCGCCTCCGACTTGATCCGACTGACCCAACATGTCCACCCCAAACCTCCAACCCTTAAACCCATTTGACCTCAAGCCAAACACGATTTTTCCACCTGCAAAAAACAAACACCAAAAGCAAAACCAAACCATTACCCACATGTATTAAAACCCCACATGCCAACTTATTCCCTTTTTAACCTTTACCCATTTTACCCCCCAACCACCACTTTTAACCATTTCCAAAAATAATCCTTAAACAAATCTGATTTGTTCATTCCTATCCACTCTTCTAATTATCCTACACCTCACCATTTTCATGCACACTCATGCCCCTTTTACCCAAAAATACCCCCATGCTCCATGTGCCTACTATAAATGAAGATGAAGACCCTATTTGAAAAAAGATCTTTTTAGATAGGAATTTTTAGAGAGAGAATTGTAGAGAGATAAACACCATTTTGTAAATAGTTTTTGTTTTTACTTTTTTAGAGATTTGGTGAGATTTAATTGTGAGTAATTGAATTGTATGGAAGATGATAGAGTTCAAATTGTCAATTTCAAGGAGACTTGTTGAAGATTTGTTCTCTTTCTCTACTCTTTTATTATATATGGCTTTGATTATTTGCTCATCTTGTTTAATATCATGTTAGGCTAAATCCCCTTTCAATGGGTAGGGGGAAACCTTTATTTGATATTATTTTAGTTTAATTAGTTTGATTATTTGAAAATTCCCTTTGAATGTTGTTTTTAATCCCTCGCCCTTAAATTTACGCCTCGAGAGAGGGTAAATGATTTTCGAGAGAAAATCGAAATTTTAGTTATAATACCCATTTTAAATTCGAACTAGAGATAGGGGTTTCTTAAGTGGGGTATTATAACTTGAATTTCAACTCTAAATTTATTTTCTAAGATTGACATAAATTTTAATTGATCGATCCTAGAGGGTGATTAATTAAAAGGAGCGTGGGTCTATTTTCTAGAATTATAGGGTGTTAAACTTAATTTTCTAAAAGGTTACTATTAAAATTACATTTACAACGAGAGTTGATTTGTAATTTTGATATTAATTTGGGAGAATTCAATTAATTCAATTAATTAGTTAGAATAGCTAAAATTTATGATGTAATCTCACTCCTTGATTGTTCTCACAATTATTTACCTCACTTTATCTCTTATTTTACTATTAGACTTTGTTTTTCACTTTCTAGTTAGTTATTTTCATCTCATGTCACCCAATTGTTTTAATATTTAAAAAGCTAAAAAAAAATAGAAAAAGACAAAGCACAAAAAGAAAATAAAAAGTGAATTATAATTGTGTTCCCTTTGCTTTACACCTTTGGTAGTGGTTTGATACCCTTACTTACCTCTACACTTGAATTTATATTATTTTGTAGGTATTTGAGGTTTTGACTAACTTGGCTTGCAACAACGACATACAAAAATAAAATTTATCACCTTTTGCTGCCACTTTTATTTTTCCCTTTTTTATTTCTATTTTTCCTTTTCTTTTTTTAGTTAAATGAGAACTTTTCCCTTAATTTCTTTTCATATTTCCTTTTCTTTTCTTTTCTTTTTCCCACTTAGTATAAATACAAAGCTTAGTTATTTTTATCTTTTCTCTTCATTTTTACTTAGTTTTTAGGGTAGGGTTTGAGAAATATTTTTGGGGATTTTGTGGAGACACCCCTCTCCTCAATTTTCTTTGTTTAATTCCACCATTAATGTAAGTTTACTATTCATTTTTTGCCTACTTTTCTTATCTTTGTTTATTTTTATTCCATGCTTTATTTATTATTTATTGCCTAGATTAATTGTGTAGTTAGTTTAATTAGTGTTAGTTTAATTAGTTGCTTTAATTAAATAGTTAGTTTAATTAATGTCATTTAATATGCTTAGGCACTAATTTAAATTAGGTTGTGTCAGATTGAACTCACCTAGGGTTGACGGGGTGCTTTGCTTTGGTGATGAAGTCTCACGGATTTATTTTGAGTGGGTTGTCTTAGTTATTACACCTAGGAGATTTAACGGGGTATATCTTGTATGGTCTGTATTTACACCTTGCGTGCGTAATTTTTGGGGTATTTGTTGATGTCAAAATCTTATTAGTCTTTTATGCGAATTTAGGGGTGTGACAACTCTTGATTTCATTAATTGACGAAACGAGGCGCGATCTTAATAATCCGTGAACCCATGTAGCCATTTCATACTAATTAACTCGGGGTGAGGGATATTCGACGCAACCTATAATTTTTATTCCTTTGTTAATTTACTTTAAATACACCTATGCTTAGTTTATCTTTTATTTCTTTTTAGTCACCAAATTACCTTTTACACTTTTATTTAGAAGTATTAAACCAAGTAAATTCTAACAACTCATCTCTGTGGATTTTCGATACCCGGACTTGGCCGCTATACTCCATTTTTTAGTGTAGTCATAAGTTTAAGTTTTTGTATTATGGCGGTGAACAGAAAATAACGATCGGCGTGTTGACACGCGCCACTTTTCACCCTTAATCAACAGCCTTTTGGGATTGTCCAGGTACTACCATTGATTCATCCAGGGGTTCTTCAAGATAGTCGGGCCCTTAACGAATTTGACGAGGAAGGGAGTACCATTTATGTGGGATGATGTATGCCAGCAGGAATTTGAGGAGTTAAAGATGAGATTGACTACAACACCGGTCTTGGCGTTGCCTCGAGCAGGGGTTGACTATAGAGTTTTCATAGATGCATCCTTGAGGGGACTTAGCGAGGTTTTGATGCAGGAAAAGAGGCTGATAGCTTATGCTTACCGAAAGCTTAAGCCTCAAGAGGAATATTACCCCATCCACGGCTTGGAGTTAGCAGCCGTGGTTTTTGCATTGCGGGTGTGGAGAAATTTTCTCATGGGGAGAAATTTTAGCTTTTCATGAACCATAAAAGCCTACGGTATTTGTTCACACAGTGGGAGCTGAACATGAGACAAAGGAGGTGTCTAGAGTTTGTGAAAGATTACGAGTTCGACATTCAGTACCGATCGGGGAAGGCAAATGTCGTGGTGGACGCTTTGAGCCGCAAACCGATTTTGGAGTTAGTGGTAGTGTGGAAGGCGAAGTGGAAGTCACTTCGTGGGGACGATGGTTTGTCCCCTGCATTTATGACAGTTCTCACCATCACCCCTGAGATCATTATTTGGGTGGTGAAGGCACAGGCAGGAGATCAACTTTGAGATAGTTATTAACCGAGGGACGGATCACTATTCCATTCAGTCGGATGGTGGTTTGAGATTTTAGGGAAGGCTAGTCATCCTAGATGATGATCACTTGAGGCTAGCGGTCATTTCTAAGGCTCACATGTGACGCTTACGGAGGGGATAAGATATACCATGATATGCGGCGTCAGTATTGGTGGGTGGGAATGAAGAGGGACATAGCTGATTTTGTGTCCAGGTGTGCCACGTGCCTGTTGGTGAAGGTGGACTATCAGCATCCTGCAGGTGTTTTAAAACCTTTGTAGATTCCAATTTGGAAATTGGAATGCATCTCCATAGACTTCATTACTGGGCTACCTACATCACAGAGAGGGCTTGTGTCTATTTGGGTGATCGTTGATAGATTGACGAAGGTGGCTCACTTCTAACTGATTAAGACATATTACAACTCTGAACAATACGCCAGACTCCTCCTTAAAAAGATTGTTAAGTTGCATGGGGTACCGCTCAACATCATATTAGATAGGTATGGGACATTTACATCCCACTTTTGGAGGAGCTTTCAGCAGGCCTTGGGGGCAGAGTTGAGATTGAGCACCTCATATCATCCTCAGACCGAGAGGGTGAATTTGATATTGGAGGACATGCTGCGAATGTGTATATTGGATTTGAAGGGAGCTGGGAGCAGAACTTGTCCTTGGTGGAGTTTGCGTATAATGACAACTACCAGTTCACAATAGGGATATCATCGTTTGAGGCACCCTATGGGAGACCTTGTCGTTAAACCTCATGTTGGTTAGAGGTGGGGGAGAATAAGTTACTTGGGCCAGACTTCATTCACGACACTTCAAAGAGGGTAGAGATGACTTGGACCAGGATACAGATTGCCCAAGATAGGCAAAAAAGCTATGTGGATGCGGGTCGGAGACACTTAGATTTTAATGTTAGAGATCAAGTGTTAATTTAAGTGTCTCCAATGAAGAGGGTGATGAGGTCTGGGAAGAAATGAAAGTTGGCTCCCCGATATGTGGGATAGTTGCATATTCTGTAGAGGATTGGGCTCGTAGCATATCGTTCGAGATTATTGGATCACTTACAACGGATGCATGCCGTTTTCCATATATCTTCACTACGGAGGTTCCTTAGAGATAAGATAGCATACCAACACATTGATATTAACGAGATATATCTCTATCCAAACGCTACCTACAAGTAGATAACGGTGGTCATTCTAGACCGACGGGAGCACCAACTTCGATCTAAGGTTTTTCCTTTAGTTCGGATACAGTGGGGACACCATCGGGAGGACAAGTCGACTTAGGAGAGGGAGGACGTCACGTGGACAAAGTATCCCGAACTCTTCTAGCTAGGTACGCACTCTTCTTGACTCCGAGAATGGAATCCCGTTATTAGGAGGGAAGAATGTAATACCCTGTAACTTTCTAAAAGTAAATAATAAAATGATATTTTGGAGATAAATAAAAAAATTATCGAATTGGACTTAATTAGAAAATTTAATTATTATTATTAAGCCGTATCAGTGTATATTTGACTTTTATGTGTATGGTTATTGATGAGTGAATCATTTTGTATGAATCATGCCCAAATCTAGGCCTTATTAGGCCCATTGTATCATAAATAATGAACTTTTAGAGTCTTTTTCGTAAAATAAAATAAAAATGCAAGTTTGAATAAAATTCGAGTTAAAATACAATTTTAGTAACTCCAAGGGGTGAAACCATAATTTTAGAAACTTTATGGGCCTGAAAATAATTTTTAAATATATATTTAGGCAAAATAAAGTTCTCCCTGAAATTTGGTTGAATTTGGAGTTAAAATGGAAAAGTTATGAATTTCGGGGTCTAAAATACAAATAAGAGTGAATTGGTAATTTCCTAAAGTTTCTGGGGTTGAATTGAAATTAATATAAGTTATTTTATATTTTGAAAGGTACCTATGAAGTTGGGTGAAGATCCGAGGTCATTTGGTGAAGATATAAAGATCGTGGGAAGAATTGAAAGAGAAAAAAAACCTTGGGGTCAAAGCATGAAAAAGGAATTTCGAAAAATTAATTGTCTAATATATTTCTCAAGGAGTTCTATACACATAGAAGGTTGTTGGCCTGGTTGTCGCGCGCGTGGAAGCATGGCTATAAATTATGGGTTCGATTCCCAGGTTTATTATAAATTTTTTAAAAGGAAATCATGTGAATACTTAAGTCCATGTTTAGCCCAAAAAGAAGCGTCTCAATAGCACCCATGTGTGTCAGATCAGTCTGAATTTGACGTTTTCAACATCAGATAAATTCGAATTGAAATAGGCATCAATCAGAAAGAAGCCCCAATTATTTTTTTATCATAAAATACCTATTAAAATTGATTTTGAATTTTATAATTCATTTTCAACCAATTAAATAGATGTTTTATACGTATCCAAACACCTCACCCCTAAAGCTATAAATAGGACTCATAGGCGCATTATTTTGGGAGAAAAATTTAGAGAGTCATTTGAGAGATAATCTTGGTAGTTTTATTTATATTTAAGGGCAAAAAATTGTATCTTTGTGGGAAGATTTTTGTCAAGATTATTTGTGAAACACAACATTTGTAAATTTGTTTTATTAATGAAAATTAGTATTCATTCTTGTAGTTTTATTATATATTCAATTATTCTAGCTTAATTTCTTTACTGTTTGACTAATATTGTACATGATTTAAATTCATCTTTGTTCCCGATATGTGATAAATGTTTTAAAAATTCGATGTTCATTTAAAATCACACGAAAGTGTGTTTTAAACAATCGACTTTGTTTGAAAAAAATCATAATTTTATTTTTAAGTGTGGGTATTTTTTTATGGATTATGCTTGCACTCGATTGTTTTGATAGTCCATGCTTAAAGACTACACTTTTAAATTTAAAACTGAACTTTTATGGGGATAGGAATTTTTGTCGTCTAAATTTAGAGACGTAAAATTTTATTTTGAACTTAACCGTATTATTTGTTAAATACGACGAGAGTCGGTTTAATTTGAGTTATAAAATCGAAAATGACGAGTTTAAATTATTGCACAGTGTTAGTTAAATGTGATAATGGATCCGACGTTCTAGTTTTCTCACACACTACTATACATCTTTTATAGTTGCGTGTTTATTTTTGTTAGCTTAGTTTAATATTACACCTCTTTTCCGCATCCATTTCGTCTAGTTGGACAGTCGCAATTATTTTGAACGAAAAAATTGACCAATCCTCGTAGGTTCGACCCGTACTTACACTCGCTATTCTATAATAGCCCGTGCAGTTGCGGTATTTTATAAAATTGACAACAAGTTTTTGACGCAATTGTCGGGGATTTGTTCGATTTTTTTTAAAGATGTTGGGACTTTCGGACTAGTTTTTTTTTTTTTTTTACTTTACACATTTTTGTTAGTAAAAAGTTCATAAAAGACAATAAAAAAGAAAAGAAAAAAACCTGGAAAAAAAAAATCAACAGCTAATATTTTATTTTTTTTAGTTGAAAAAAATCAGATTTAAGTGTTTTTTTTAGTAAATAGCACTTTTAGCACTAGTTTATCACATAATCCAAAAAAAAATAGAAAAAAAAATTATTTTTTCTAGAAATTTTCAGAATCGTTTTTTTTGTAAGTGGTCCGTAAAAAACACGAAAATTTAAAAAATATATTTTTTTTCCCGTTATTTCCAGAATAAAGAAAAAAATTAATAAAAAAAATTGTTGCATAATTGTGTTTTGTTATTTTTTTGTGTTAAATACACCACTAGTGCGAGTGTCGTGTTTTTTTTTTGTGTGTGTCGCACTTTACGTTTGGTGTTGTTTCCTTTGTTTTTTTCGAGAAGCACATTCAAAAAAGAAAGAGATAGAGAGAGAAAAGAAAATAAGAAGAAAAAAAGGGGGCAAAAGTGAAGAAAAATTCCGAAAAATGTGCAACGGTGTGCGAACGTGAAGAAAAAATTGTGTTATCTTGCCAAGAGCACAAGGAACTCTTGAGGACGACTGAAACGTAGGGAACGTTTCCCTTTGGTCGACGTCAACTTAAACTTTTGCCCGGCGTAAACAAGTGACCGTAAAAAGTCCATGCCGGTGGTATATTTTTGTGTTTTCCTACGTGGTTTAATTTTGCATTTGATTTAGCAAGTTGCATAAATTGACTTACGGGCAAAACCCATGTGAACGATAAGGCGGGAATTTCGTCACCCTTCATTGGCCCAAAAATCACTAAATAACCAAGCATTTGCACATCCCGAGCCATTACCTCTAATTTAAAATCCAGTAGACATTGGTTTTAGGATATCACATAGGTTATATGGAACCTCTTAATGAGACTAGAATTAAAAACTACTCCAACGCGAACTTGTCAAATCGATTTCGTTTCACCTTGTCTAGGATTGGTGGTTTTTAATGTGTCTTCGTACCGACAACCTACCCGGAGGAAAAAAGGGGATTTTAGGTGATAACCGTAGTTGGCCATCTTTTAAATTCTCCCTTGTCAAAGTATAGGAGCTGTCTAATTAGGAATATTAATTCGGAGACCCATCCTTTCATCGATTAATCTCGGGAAAACTAGATTTTAAAATTGAAATTCCCCTCACCTAAATTAAATAATTCAATTTGCTTTGTGCAAGCTAGGAATTATGTGGTTTGAGTCAAATATATATTTTTTAATTTTCTTCACATAAAAAAAATCGAGTGAGCTCAGTGTATGCGAAGTTGGTTTCAAGAGTCGTTTGTCAAGTGTGGAGTCTAGTATTCCCGATACTTACGTAGGTAGATTTTTGATATTCACCGAGATGGGAGATGAGTTAGCACCACATGCCCTTAAAGATTACTTTTATCCGACTAAGTCTAGTCAACCTTCGTGTATACGTCTACCCGAGCACATCGCAAATAATTTTCAATTCCATTTGGGAATAATCTAGTTGTTGCCTGTGTTTCGTAGCACTTAAAAATAGGATCCCTACCTCCATGTGCGTGAGTTTGAAGAAATTTGTGGGGCCATTAAGTACCAACAACTCACTGATGAGAAGTATTATGGATGTATTTGGAGCGATTTAAGGACTTGCTATTACATTATTCACACCACAAGATTGATATGGGACTCCAAGTCCAAATTTTATATGAGGGTTTTGATTGTAATACTCGAACTATACTCGAGTCGTTATGTAATGGTGATTTTACTGAGAAAAGTGAGGTCGACGCGTGGGTATTCATAGAAGCCATAGCGAAAAATTCTCAGCAATGGGCACCCAATAAAGAATCTAGGTCCACCACGTCCAATGAGGGGTTTCCTCACCAAGTCGAACGAAGTTATGATTTAAATACCAAAGTGGTCACATTGGCCCGATGTTTAGAGGCTTTAGAAACGAGCAAAGAAGGCAACAGATCCGCACCTGTGGCCGTTCAACATGTAGGTTCCCTTATGTGTATACTTTATGATTCATTACACCACTTAGTCAAGAATTTCCTTACCTTTACGGCCCACAAGACACTCATCGAGCAATTCAATGCTCTCTATTAAAATAGGTCGAAGTATGGACCATATTCCAATGCGTATAATTCAGGGTGGCGAGACCGCCCAAATATTTTATGGTCCAAGGGTCAATACCAAGGAAGTGGAGGTCAATCTTCCGGTAACCCACCCCCGGGTTTCCAAAAGAATGCCACTGCACCATCGTATCCCTCATCCTAAAATATCCAATCTTTAGAGGATTTGATGAAACTTCTTGCCCAACGTACCCTTAAATTCCAGCAAACCACTCAAAATATCCTCCAATCCACCCAACAAAGCATGTATGCAAACATTCAGCCATTACTAAACTCGAGGTTCAAATGATACAACTTGAGAACGCATTGAGTTAGAGGAATAAGGGAACACTCTCGAGTCATCCCAAACCCAATCCAAAAGGAAACATGCCTAGGGGTTAATTTGTTGTTCAACACGACACGATCACGTCACACACTCAAGAGCATGCAAAAGCCATCATCACGCTTAGGTTAGGCAAGAAAGTAGATAAAAACATTTCACCACCTATCGAGAGTGAATCTGATAAATGTAAGGATAAGGCAAATCCACCTGTGGATTCAACTTCCTCCTCGCCCTCACCTTCCGAGCCATCTGTAGAGACATACATCCCAAAATCTTCGTTTCCCCAACGGTTGGTGACCCAAAAGAAAAAGGCACAAGTTGATAAGATGTTGGAAGTATTCAAGTAAGTACAAATCAATATCCCACTACCTATTGCTACAAGTGTCTTCCTACGCCAAATTTTTTAAGGACCTTTATACCTTCAAGAGAAGCACCAACATACCCAAGAAAGCTTTTATATCCGAGCAAGCAAGCTCGATCATTTCTTATCGAAATTCCATTAAGTATAAGGATCCTGGTACTCCGATAATCTCTATCAAGATAGGGTAGCATATCATTGAGAAAGACCTTTTATATTTGGGAGCAAGTGTGAACCTTTTGTCGTACACCGTGTATGAGAAACTAAGTTTAGGGGAGTTGAAGCCGACTAGGATTATCTTGTCCTTAGCCGATCATTTTATGAAAATGCCCAAACATATCATTGAGGATTTCGTAATTAAATTGGGTGACTTTATATTTCCCGTCAATGTCGTTGTCCTGGACACCCAACAAGTGCAAAATCCTCTTGCACAAATCCCTGTTATTTTGGGTCGTCCTTTCATCGCCACATCTGATGCCGCCATTAGGTGTTGTAGTGACCAGTTGAACCTATCCTTTGGGAACTTGACTATGGACCTTAACGTGTTCAATTTGGCCAAACAACCACTCGATGACGATGAACCCGTGGATGTCGATGTGATTAATAGTATCGTTCATGAGAATTTCGAGAAAACTTATAATGACAACCTTTTAGCAACGTATCTTGCATTTTTTGGGTCCGAATTTGATGTAGAAGAGTCAATTGAAGAAGTCAATGTCCTCCTCGACTCCGCCCCTATTATGGAAGTATGAAGTTGGAAGTATGAGCCCGAACCCCTATCACTTTCCACGTCACCTATTCCATCCTCGATTGAGAAATCTCCCGAGCTTTAATTGAAGCAACTGTCTGAAATGCTCGAGTATAAGTTCTTAGGACCTTCTGAATGATTACCTATTATCTTCGTGTCTGACTTGGAAAAAGAACAGGAAGATAAACTGCTACGTGTTCTAAAAGAACACAAGGAAGCCATAGGATACCATAACCGACATTAAGGGGATAAATCCTTCGGTGTGCCTGTATAGGATACACTTAGAAGTTGATGCTTAAAATTCTCGTGAAGCACAATGTAGACTTAATGCCAATATGAAAGAGGTCATACGAACCGAGGTGCTAAAATTGCTCGATGCTGGTATCATTTACCCCATCTATGATAGTTAATGGGTCAATCCTATTCAATTTGTCCCAAAGAAATTCGGTATTACGGTGGTGAAAAATAATGATGAGGAGTTAGTGCCCACTAGGATTCAAACTGGTTGGCGAGTGTGTATTGATCATAGGAAGTTGAACGTTGTTACAAGGAAAGATCACTTTCCTCTTCCTTTCATCGACAAAATGCTATGGAGATTAGCCTGTTATCCATATTACTGTTTTCTTTACGGTTAATCTGGCTACAATCAAATTCCCATCACGCTCAAGGATCAAGATAAAGCCACTTTCACTTGTCCATTTGGTAATTTTGCTTACCGATGCATGCTCTTTGGGTTATACAATGCACCCGCTACCTTTCAGCGATGCATGATGATTATCTTTTCAGATTTGGTGGATCATTTTCTCAAAATCTTTATGGATGATTTTTCTATATTTGGGTCTAGTTTTGATGAGTGACTCCATCACCCCACCCTCGTTCTGAATAGGTGTAAGGAAAATAACCTTTTGCTTAATTGGGAGAAGTGTCATTTCCTGGTCAAACAAGGCATAGTGCTGGGTCACATCATTTTTAAAAAGGGTATCGAGGTAGATAAAGCTAAAATAGATCTCATTGATAATCTCCCACACCCTAAAACTATGTGGGATATTCAGTCATTATTAGGGCACGTCGATTTCTAATGGAGATTTATTAAGGATTTTAGTAAAATCTCTAGACCCTCGTGCAATCTTCTTTCTAAGGACAAACCCTTCGATTTCACCGACGAATTCTTTTAAGATTTTGAAAGGCTAAAATAGGAATTGACCTCTGCACCTATTATGAGACCCCCTACTGGAGTCATCTGTTTGAGATCATGTGTGATGCTTCTGACTATGCCATAGGTGCGGTTCTAGGTCAACGTAATGAGAAACTTCCTCGCGTCATCTATTATGCCATTAGAACTCTTAATAATGCCCAATTGAACTATTACACGACAGAAAAAGAGTTCCTCACTGTTGTTTTTGCTCTTTAGAAGTTCAGGTCTTGCTTGATAGGATCCAAAGTTGTCATTTTCATTGATCACTCGGCCCTGCTATACCTTTTGTCTAAAAAGGATGCTAAGGCCCGTCTCATTAGGTGTATCCTATTACTGCAAGAATTCCACCTTGAAATTTGGGATAAGAAAGGGTATGAGAGTGTAGTGGCTGATCACTTATCTAAGTTAACCGTTGAATCATCCGATAATATGTTGCCACTAAATGATCCCTTTCTCGACGAGAAATTGATGCTTATCTCTCAGTTTCCATTGTTCATTGATATTGTGAATTATTTTATGACGGGTGAAATGCCTCGATATTGGCCTAAGCAAGACCGTTCCAAATTTTTAAAGGAAGCTAAGCATTTCTTTTGGGATTACCAATATCTCTTCAAGTATTGCCTTGATCAAATCATTCGGAAGTGAAAAACCAATCACAAGGTTCAAAGCGTAATCTCTTTCTGCCATGATCAAGCCTATGAAGGTCATTTCGATTCTAAAAAGACCGCTGTAAATATTTTGCAGTGTGGATTCTATTGGCCCACCATTTTAGGTGACGCGAACGATTACAGTAGGATATGTGACCGTTGCTAACGGTTAAGAAAGATTACACGTAGGAACATGATGCCCTTAAATCCCATACCGTTGGGGCATTAATTTTATGGGTCCCTGTGACACCCCGCCTAATTAATTACCGGGTGATCAATCCTTAATTAATTAGTTTCAGAATATCAAGTTGGTCCAGATAATGAATCACGGTCGAAAACTAAATTTTTATTTAATAAAAACTAACCACTTAATATTTAAAAAAAGCGTGATGTCCAAATTTTATCTTGTTACTAACCAATATAAAAAATAATACCAACAAATGCCATACATCACAGTAATATAAATAAAGTCTAACTGAAGTAAAATAAATGGCTGGAGTAAACACGTCCAGATAAAATCCCATACAATAAATCCACTAAAAAGGAAATCAAATTTAAGATAGAGTTTAAAACAACTAAATCTCAGGAAGTAAACTGAAGTAGGGACGCCATGTCCAATAGAATAGATAAACGAAAAAGAAGAATAGGCTGAGTTGTCTACTAGCAATTATCCTGCAGCTCCCACAGCAGCTACACCATGGCAACTGAATAGAGTCTCCCAAGGCTGGTGTCCCTGTGGATGGGAACCTAAAAATAATGGAACAATAGAAAGATATACAGAATAACGGGTCAGAGCCCCAGTTGAAAACAGTTTAAAATAACAAGTGCTTAAATTGATTCAATTAACACGATTATTCTTCAAGTTAACTTAGCGTACTCACTTAAGATTCTCACCCATCGATCTAGTGTGCACGTCTAACGAACCTAACTACCCATACTAGTCATGATACCCTAACTGACTATTGAGTACATAATATTATGCTTTAAAGACTCCCTAAATAACTCAAAATCGACATATTAGAGATTTCGATATAGGTTTAGGATTACTTTAGTTTATTCCCGTATTCTTCTAAATGCCCAACTGATAATATCATAAGTGTACATTTAAAAATAACGTCATCAACATAAGACATCAAACAGGATTTCGGTATACACACATTATTCTCTTTATGTATACATATTAATTTATATATAAATATAGCAATATTGCACTCTTAGTTGAGAAACCCTTAGTGCTACGCATACTCGACTATCTAGTCCCATTGTAACGCTCATGTATAGAGGATAACTGGTTCAATCTCTCGAGAACCAATAAAAATACAAACACCTATTAGAGGCAAACATAACCCCAAGCCGATGGGCTACGCACATACCTATGCACCCATACGATCGTCATCACTATCATGTTCACGGATAGGCCAAGATTTGGTCGTCCACAATGCGTTAACCTCCGTTCGATAGCCAGTATCTAGGTATATCGTACACATAATATTTTGAGCAATAAGCATACACATAACTTTTATAAATTCATTGGCCTTCCCGTAGTCTAGTATTTGTAGTACGTATAATATGTATCCCTTATTATACCCCGTACCTTATTCATATATATATTCTCCCTTGTATTTTTCTCATTTCTCAATTTCTATAACTTTCATTCCTTCCGAGGGTCGACATATTCTCCGCTCACTAATAAATATAAATTTTAAGTTACCCGACATTCATACAGGCCTAACACTCAATTATATAAGTCTACGCGTATTTTGAAACAAAATCAGGCCTTAAAAGTCATTCTGTAATCTTGTTAGAAGACTCAAGAAATCTCGTTTGAACGAGGGTCGTTCGAACGAAAGGACTTCAAATGAACCACCAAACTCGTTAGAAGTGACACTGGAATGTCGTTAGAAGCCTCGTTCGAATGAGGTTATTCGAACAACCTGGACTGGACTTCTAACGAAATTTTTGAAGTTGCCCAGTTCATCACCAGTGTTCGTCTTTCCAGATTTTCTCCAATCAAATCTCAACCTAAAGCCATTCTAACCCAAGTAAGAGGTTTACAAACTACTCTAAGTCACCCTAGGATACTTCTTAATATAGTTTTTGGGATCAAATCCTTATAATCATCATGTAATTTCAACAAATTCCTAAATTTGCCCATAAATCATATTAACATAAACCCAAAATTATTAATCTATAAAAACTCCATTATTATTTCATACTTAACATCTAATTCACCAAATTTCACATTCCTATTAAGGGGAAAAAATCCTCTACATGCAAACCCCCATTAGATTTCTAAAATTCCTACACGATTTTCATCATAGGCAAACCCAATTTGGTATTTGTTGTTCTAAAACCTCTACATATGTTAACAAGAGTAATAATTGCTAAGAGAGAGAGCAAGATAATCACTTACCTTAAAATAAACTTCTGATTCGCCGGTTGAAATTGTTATGGGGACGATTCTCCTGACACGATCTATGCGTTGGTGTATTTTTTGTTGTGAAAGCTTAAGTTCTTGGCTTAGGGCTCTAATGGAGTCTTCTTCTTCTTCTTCTTCTTCTTCTTCTTCTTCTTCTTCTTCTTCTTCTTCTTCTTCTTCTTCTTCTTTGCCTCTCTATCTTACGTAAGTTGAACTAACAGGACATTAACCCTAACTGCCTTTAATTGAACCCAATTTTCGTCCATTTAATTATCCAAAAATTCCAAAAGACCAAAATACCCCTTCGGGGCGTCATTTTTGGTTAAAATGCCCCGGACTCCAAATAAAATACACGAGTAGTGTTTTCTAACTATTTTGAACCTTTCGGACACTCTGGCGCACCCAAAATAGTTGTCCGAGTTATATAAAAATAATTTATCTTTTTAAACTCCCAAATACATACTAGTGACACGACTCATACGAGTCCCAAATATTTATAACATAACTGTCGTATATCTCATCCCCGACCATAATATTATTTCAATAATTACTAACTCTCATCATGCTAGTGATTATTCTCATAAAAATTGGATTAATTACAATTCATATTTTCTCTCTTTAATTTAATTAATCCCCATTTTCCATAAAAATAATTATGCGTAAAAATACGGGGTATTACATACTTCCCCCTAATAATAGAATTTCGTCCCAAAATTCGGAAAAAGACTATATATACCTGGCAAGAATAACTCTAGATAATGTTCACGTATGTCATCCTCGCGCTCCTAAGTTGATTCCTCCACATTATGGTGCTGCCACTGATCACTCATTAGTGGTACTATTTTCAACCTCAACTTTCTCTCGCTATGGTCTATTATAGTAACTGGTATATCTTCGTAGGAGCTATCGTTTTGTAAGTCTATCTCCTCTAGAGAAATGTGAGTATGAGCCAATTTATCTCGAAGAAATCTCCTCAACGACGAGATATAAAACACGTCATGGACTCTATGCGAGTGCTCCAGTAACCCAAGTCTACAAGTAACTGGCCCAATCCTCTCAATAATGGAGAATGGCCCTACATACCTCGGCGCCAACTTTCCTTTCTTCCCAAAATGCATAACTCCCTTCATAGGAGACACCCTAAGTAACACTTGATCTCCAATATTGAACTCTCGAAAGTAACGTTTGGCATCAGCGTAACTCTTCTGTCGATCCTGAGCAACTCGAATACAGCTCTGTATCAACTTTATCCTCGCCGAAGTATCCTGAATCACCTCTGAACCCAGTAGCTTTTTGTCCCCTCACCTCTAGCCAACATGTTGGGGAACAACAAGGTGTTCCGTATAGGGTTTCGAATGGAGCCATACCGATAGTAAACTGGTAGGAGTTGTTATAGGCAAACTCCACCAGTGGAAGTCACTGCTCCCAACTTCTGCCAACATTAATGATGCACATACGTAATATGTCCTCCAACATTTGATTCGTCCGCTCTGTCTGACCATCCATCTGCGGTTGATAGGCTGTTGATTCGTATTAAATATTGCATATTTCTCCTTTATTTCTTTATGCATTCTAGCGCTCTTACGGTCCTAAATGCCTATATTTATGCTCATTAACCAGACAACCTTAGATTTGGATATATACATGTTTTATAGGGGTTAATTATGCTTTTGTAAGTATTGGAACGTTAAAAATGAGGATCCGTTGCATTTCGGAAAAGTTTCATCGTCGGACGCTACTTCAAGGGCATTTTAGTCAATTCACATTTCATCTTCGGATCATGGAATTTACAAGGATGCATAGTTCGTCGAGCGAGCTTCGCATGGCCGTAAATGGTGCGCGATTTCGAGTCCGAACGGTGAAGTTATAGCCATTTCTGTAATCAACCTTTTCTTCCTTGTGATGACCAAAGGAGGCCAGGAAACAGAGTATTGGTCGACCGCGCCCAGGGGTCCGGTCAACCGCAGTTTCATATTTTTCCATGGGAAGGAGATAGTACACTTATACAAGAAGGACCGGTCGACCGCGCCCCTGCGACCGGTCGACCGGTGATTGCATATATTTTGGGATATTTTCTTTTCTTTTCTTTTTCCTTTATTTTGTTTCCTACTTACTATATGAACCAAATTTTGGTTTCTATTCCAGATATACTTAGTTAGAAGAAGTTTTAGTTTAGAATAGCTTAGGGTTTGTGTGATTTGGATAGTTCTTCTTCAATTGTTCTTGGATTGACACCCCATTTGGGTTGAATGTTTCACTAGTCATCAACCTCTCCATTACTATAGTTTGTATTTAATTCTTTCTTGCTTTCTAGTTAGATTTACATGCTTTGTTAATTAGTTTACGTGATTTCTTCCCGTTCTTTCTAGTGTAACTTTATCGCGTTTATTTATTGCGTTTATTTATCACGTTTTTAATATGCTTTCTAGGTAATTTAAATTAGGTTGTTTTTTAATGGAACTCACTCGGGTTAACGCATTGCTTTGCTTGGTGATAGTGTTTAAGGGTTTATTTCGGGTGCATTGTCCTAGTTATTATGCCTAGGAGATTTGACGGGGAATATTATATATGTCCTGTGCTTACGACCTTTCGCGCGTCATTTTCGGGATATTTGTTGACGCCAAAATCTTATTAGGCTTTTATGCAGATTTAGGGGCGTGACAACCCTTGGGTCAATTAACTGTCGAAACGAGACGCATTCTAAATAACTCGTCGACCCATGTAACCATTTTATACAAATTAACCCGGGTGAGGGATATTCGACGCAACCCATAGTTTTACTCGCTTTCATAATCTAGTTTCATTTCCCTCGCCTAGTTAAACATTTCCCTTTATGCATCTTTTCCTTTTTAGTTTGTAATCACCCTTTTACACTTTTATTTCGGAGTATTAAATCAATTGAATTCTAGCAACTCGTGCCAGTGGATCTTTCGATACCCGACTTACCGCTGTACTTGCCCTGCAAGTGTAGTAGTAATTTAGGTTTTTATATAGTTGCGACGAGATAAAAAATAATGAATATGCACTTTACACGCGCACATTTCTCATGCACTATCAGTCATGCTCAGCCGCCGCTCCGTACCCAACGCCTCCTGAAAACTCTCCCAAAATCAAGAAACGAACACCTTATCTCTGTCAGACACGATATTGAGAGGCACTCTGTGGAGTCTCACTATCTCTGCTATGAATAACTGGGCGTACTGTCCCGCGGTGTAGTTTGTCCTTGTTGGAAGGAAGTGGGATACCTTGGTCAATCGATCCACTATCACCCATATCGAATTATGACCCCTCTGCGTTGTTGGTAATCCCGTGATAAAGTCCATAAAAATGCTCTCCCATTTCCACATAGGGACCTCTAATGGCTGTAGAAGTCCCGACGGTCTCTGATGGTCCACCTTAACCTACTAACAAGTGGCACATTTCGAAACGAACTCGATAATATCCTTCTTCATTTCTCTCCACCAGTATTGTCTACACATGTCCTGGTACATCTTATCCCCACCGGGATGCACCGCAAATCGGGAACCATGCAATTATGTCATCAACTTGTGTCGTAAATCCTCACCCTCGGGAACAACCAATCTCTTATTGAAACGTAGACCCCCATCTAAACCCACGGTGTAAGACTCATCCCCCTCGGCTATAAGCTTCAATATCTGACTTTGGAAGAACTAATCATCTGCCTGAGCCTGTACTACTCCCGTAATAATCTGGGGCGTAATCGTTATTACAGACAAAAATGATCGAGCTACCGCATCCTGGTTCCCTAACTCCTTCCATTTCATTTTCCACACTCGGCCACCTCACCGACTGGCCTACGACTTAACGCGTCTGCTACCACGTTAGCCTTTCCCGGGGGGTACTGGATATCAAATTGATAATCCTTCACAAACTCAAGCCACCGACATTGACGCATATTTAACTCCTTCTGTGTGAAGAGGTGCTGTAATGACTTGTGGTCCGTGAATAAATGAAATTTCTCCCCTAGGAGGTAACGTCTCCAAATTTGAAGTACAAACACGACCGCTGCTAACTCCAAGTCACGGGTGGGGTAATTCCTCTCGTGAGGCTTACGTTTACGGGAAGCATAATCTATAGCCTGATCCTCTTGCTGAAGTACACCTCCAAGTCCTAATAAGGACGCATCAGTGTAGACTAGATACTCCACTCCCAGACTGTGTAATGCTAACACTGGTGCTGAGGTTAACTTATTTTTCAACTCATCGAAGGCCAACTGACATGCGTCACTCCAAAGAAACGACACTCCTTTGCGAGTCAAATGTGTCAACGGACCCGCTATCTTTAAAAAACCCCGAATGAACCTTCTGTAGTATCCGTCTAAACCCAAGAAACTGTGTATCTCGATCGGTGTCGTGGGCTGTCCTCACTCCCTCACTGCTGACATCTTCCCCGGATCTACGGGTATCTATCTATCAGAGATGATATGCCCCAAAAATTGTACCTCCTTCAGCCAAAACTCACATTTCTCGTATTTTGCGTACAACTCATGCTGGCGCAGTGTCTGTAAAACTTGCCTCAAGTGCTCGGTATGATCCTCCTCGGCCTGTGCGTAAACCAGAATGTCATCTATGAATATGATGATGAACTGGTCCAGGAACTCTCTGAACACCCTGTTCATCAAGTCCATGAACACGACTGGGGCGTTGGTTAGACCGAAAGGCATTACCCTGAATTCATAGGAACCATATCTCATTAAGAAGGAAGTCTTCGACACGTCCTGCTCCCTGATACGAAGCTGATGGTACCTCGATCTCAAATCAATCTTTGAGAAGAAAGCTGATCCTCTCAATTGGTCGAATAAGTCATCGATTCGAGGCAAGGGATATTTAGTCTGTATTGTGACTTTATTCAACTCTCTATAATTAACACACAACCTCAACAATCCATCCCTTTTCTTAACAAATAGTACGGGAGCAGCCCATGGTGAAGTGCTCCTACGAATAAACCCATACCCCAATAACTACTTAATCTGGTCACGCAACTCCCTCATCTCTGCTGGAGCCATACGGTAAGGTGCGCGAGCTATTGGTCGAGTATTTGCTATTGAAACTGCCTTTGCTGAACTGGGGCGGCTGGAATGGGTGGTAGTGGTGCCATCTGTGGAGGTGCTGGGAGAGCTGCCGGAAATAGTGGTCTCTGGGGTTCCTAACGAACACCCTGCTGCTACTGCTGGCCTCTACCCTTTTGAGGGCAGTTTTGGCATTTTTGGCTAGTGTTGCCACACGTGAAACATCTCCCCGGGAAGGGTCCTCCCCTCTGTCCCTGCTGTCCCCGGGCTTGATGGCCGTTACCACCCCTCCTTTGGCCATTTTGGCCCTGCTAAAACTAATGCGGGCCGTGTTGGCCCTGATGGCCGTGTTGGCCCTGTTGGCCCTGATAGCCATGTTGGGCCTGATGGCCCTATCAAACGCCTCCCTGCCCATGTCTAAAACCTCATAACCTGAACCTTTTAGGATCCCCTTGCTGGGAACCCTGATCACTGTGCCTATGCTGACCCTGAACTGCCTGTTCCCCATTGGCACCATTCCCTCACGCCCTGCTGGCTGGATTCTCCCACTTTCTTAACCTCAGACAAGTGGAAGTGATGGTCCTGACAGTGGAGCAGTGCTGCGTTAACCACATCTAAATAGGTGGCCAAGGAGATATTGCCTATTAAATGCTGACGGATCCTCCATGTCAACCCATCCATGAAGCGTTGAATCTTTTTCTCTTCGATCGGGATCTCACTCGGTACAATGTTGAGAAGATTAGTATATTCTGCCTCATATTCTCTAACGTTCCTTCCCTCCTGCTTCAGATTTACTAAGTTTTGGCTCATCTTAGTCTGGACAGTTTAAGGGAAGTACTTGCGGTCGAACCGCACCCAAAAGTCTCGAATATTGAGTGTGTCTCTCTTCTCAGGGTAGTGATGGATTCCCACCACTGCAGTACAGCCCCCACCAGTTTGAACGTGGCCAAAATCTGACTCTGTACTTCTGTGCACTCGTGCATCCTCAAATTCCTTTGGATGTCCTTTTTCCATTTTCTTGCTACGACTACATCGGAGCTCCCTGAAAACTCCGGAGTATGCGCCTTCTGGATGGCATCCCTAACACGCTCCCAAGAAGATGGGAAAACTTGTGCATGAACTAGAGCCTCCACCGGTGCCTGAGGTGGTGCCTGTTGCACTACGGCCAAAACAACGTTGACTGCCAGAGCTATAATGGCGGCCACTTCAGTGACATTTATCATACCCTGAGCAGGTGCAGGTTGAGGCTCTGGTTGGGCATCCCTGAGAACTCTTTGTGCACGTTTATGAGGCATCTGAAAAGAGAGAAAAAATTCATAAGTCTACAGTTATATTCTCAAAATAGCAGAAGAACGTAAAACGTATGAAGAGTACAACAATCCAAAACTATACGACTCTATATCAAAGGACGCTACGCGAAAACATAACAGGCCGTACAGATCCTAAGGACACTAGAACCTGATGCACTGATACCACCTGTGACACCCCGCCTAATTAATTACCGGGTGATCAGTCCTTAATTAATTAATTTCAGAATATCAAGTTGGTCCAGATAATGCATCACTGTCGAAAACTAAATTTTTATTTAATAAAAACTAACCACCTAATATTTAAAAAAAGCGTGATGTCCAAATTTTATCTTGTTACTAACCAATATCTAAAAGAATACCAATAAATGCCATACATCACAGTAATATAAATAAAGTCTAACTGAAGTAAAATAAATGGATGGAGTAAACACGTCCAAATACAATCCCATACAATAAATCCACTAAAAAGGAAATCAAATTTAAGAGAGAGTTTAAAACAACTAAATCTCAGGAAGTAAACTGAAGTAGGGACGACATGTCCAATAGAATAGATAACTGAAAAAGAAGAATAGGCTGAGTCGTCTACTAACAATTATCCTGCAGCTCCCACAACAGCTACAACACGGCAACTGAATAGAGTCTCTTAAGGCTCGTGTCCCTGTGGCTGGGCACCTAAAAATAATGGAACAATAGAAAGATATACAAAAAAACGGGTCAGTGCCCGAGTTGAAAACAGTTTAAAATAACAAGTGCTTAAATTGATTCAATTAGCACCATTATTCTTCAAGTTAATTTAGCGTACTCACTTGAGATACTCACCCCTCGATCTAGTGTGTACGTCTAACGAACCTCGATCTAGTGTGCACGTCTAACAAACCTAACTACCCATACTAGTGATGATACCCTAACTAACTATTGAGTACATAATATTATGCTTTAAAGACTCCATAAATAACTGAAAACTGACATATTAGAGATTTCGATATAGATTTAGGATTACTTTAGTTTATTCCCACATTCTTCTAAATGCCCAACTGATAATATCATAAGTGTACATTTAAAAATAACGTCATCAACATAAGACATCAAACAGGATTCCGGTATACACACATTATTTTCTTTATGTATACATATTAATTTATATATAAATATAGAAACATTGCACTCCTGGTTGAGAAACCCTTAGTGCTACGCATACTCGGCTATCTAGTCCCATTGCAACGCTCATGCATAGAGGACAACTGGTTTAATCTCTCGAGCACTAATAAAAACACAAACCTATATTAGAGGCGAACATAACCCCAAGCCGATGGGCTACGCACATACCTACGCACCCATACGATCGTCATCATTATCATGTTCACGGATAGCCCATACCTAGGTTCCATGCTCTAGTGGTACGACTCTAAATCCCCCGAAGGCACACAAGATCTGGTCGTCCACAACGCGTTAACCTCTGTTCGATAGCCAGTAGCTAGGTATGTCATACACATAATATTTTGAGCAATAAGCATACACACAACTTTTATAAATTCATTGGCCTTCCTGTAGCCTAGTATTTGCAGTACGAATAATATGTATCCCTTATTATACCCCATACCTTATTTATATATATATTCTCCCTTGTATTTTTCACATCTCACAATTTCTATAACTTTCATTCCTTCCGAGGGTCGACATATTCTCCGCTCACTAATAAATATAAATTTTAAGTTACCCGACATTCATACAGGCCTAACAATCAATTATATAATTCTACGCGGATTTTGAAACAAAATCGGGCCTTAAAAGTTATTCTGTAATCTTTTTAGAAGACCCAGGGTCGTTCGAACGAACAACCAAACTCGTTAGAAGTGACACTAGAATGTCATTAGAAATCTCGTTCGAACGAGGTCATTTGAACGACCTGAGCTGGACTTCTAACGAAATTTCTAAAGTTTCCTAGTTCATCACCAATGTTCGTCTTTTCGAAATTTTCTCCTCTACATCCAAACCCCCATCAGATTTCTAAAATTCCTACCCGATTTTCATCATTGGCAAACCCAATTTGGTATTTGTTATTCTAAAACCTCTACATATGTTAACAAGAGAAATAATTGCTAAGAGAGAGAGAAATATAATCACTTGCCTTAAAATAAACTTCTGATTCGCTGGTTGAAATTGTTATGGGGATGATTCTCCTGACACGATCTACACGCTGGTGTACTTTTTGTTGTGAAAGCTTAAGTTCTTAGCGTAGGGCTCTGATGTAGTCTTCTTCTTCTTCCTTGGTTCTCTCTCTTTTTGCCTCTCTATTTTACATAAGTTCAACTAACAGGCCACTAACCCTAACTGCCTTTAGTTAAACCCAATTTTCGTCCATTTAATTACCCAAAAATTCCAAAAGACCAAAATAACCCTTTGGGGTGTCGTTTTGGGTTAAAATGCCCCGGACTCCAAATAAAATACCCGAGTAGTGTTTTTTGACTATTTCGACCCTTACGCACTCAAAATAGTCGTCCGAGTTATATAAAAATAATTTATTTTTTTAAACCCCCAAATACGTACTAGTAACGCGACCCATACACGTTCCAAATATTTATAACATAACGGTCGTGTATCTCATCTCCAGACATAGTATTATTTCAATAATTACAAACTCTCATCATGATAATAATTATTATCATAAAAATTGGATTAATTACAATTCAAATTTTCTCTCTTTAATTTAATTTTTTCCCATTTTCCATAAAAATAATTATGCGTAAAAATACGGGGTATTACAATCCCTTCCCAAATTCCTACAGTAATCTCTACATTCTTTTGGTGGTTGATTATGTGTCTAAGTGGGTAGAATCCATTTCGTGTAGGACGAATGACCACCACATGGTGGTCAAATTCATTTAAGAAAATATTTTCTCTCGTTTCGGTACGCCTCGAGCCATCATTCCCGATCAGGGAACCCCTTTCTCTAATCAATACTTTGAGATTCTCATGAAAAAGTTTTCGGTCACGCACAAAGTAGGATGTTCTTATCAACCTCAAACATGTGGTCAATTAAAAATTTACAATATTTAAATTAAGCAAAACATCGAAGTCATTCAAAGATTGTTGGATGCATTGTGGGCTTATCGCACTGCCTACAAAACGCCACTTGGTATGTACCCGTGTAGGCTTGTATACGGAAAACCCTGTCACTTTCCGATAGAGTTAGAACACAAAGCCTATTGGACCATTAAGACTTTTAATTTCGATTTACCTGCTGTGGGAGAGGTCCGAGAACTCCAACTCAATGAGTTGGAAAAGATTAGGAATGATGCGTACGAAAATGCAAAATTGTATAAAGAGAAAATGAAAATGTTCCATGACAAATCCATACTACGGAAGTAATTTGAGCCTTGACATAAAGTTCTCTTATATAATTCTAAATTGCATCTCTTTCCCGGTAAGTTGAGATCTAGATGGTTCGATCCCTTTATTATTTAGATAGTCTACCCACATGGGGAGGTTGAGATAGAGAATCCTAAAAATGGTAAATTTTTTAAAGTTAATGGTCAAAGATTAAAGCCATATCTGGAATTACGAGATTAAAAAGTGGAGGACATTCTCCTTTGAGACCTCGTATACCAAGAGTGAACATGAAATTGGGTCATTGTTGTTGTATCATAATTTTTGTTTTACAAGAATTGAGCGTTGGAAACAAATTCCTTATAACGGTAATATCTTTCCCGCCTTTTTCAATTTTCATCTTTTACATTTAGGACAATGTAGAAATTAGGTTTGGGGGTATTAAGGTCATTTTTTCTCTCTGCTTTGAAAAAAAAGATTCAAAAATCCAAAAAAAATTTCAATATAATTGAGTTTTGAAACGATTTCTTCATATAGAATTAATTCATGGATCTCTCAACTTATGAAATTTTTACACATTAGCCATATAACATGATCAAAAATGGATATTGAGGCGAAAGTTAATATACTTAACTATTAAATGTGGAGATTTCAACCCGATGAGATATTGTGTAATTCATCATTTTCGAGATATTGAAATCAATTTGAGTTAAAATAACTCAAACTTTCCTTCAGTGATAAATTCATTGATGATCTCAAATTCTTTGTTTTGTTTGATTACTGAAAATAAAGAAAAAGTCAAAATGTGAATCTTAAGCACTAGAAGTCTTAGTAAGTCATCATGAAACACAAATAAAGTCAACGAAACTTGAGAAATGAGATTAAGCCATCGTTTGAAAGTCCAAAATTAAGACCAAACTTCGACCTTTTTACAATATTTCGTTGCAAGCCCATAAAAAGAAGCCATACCCATTTTCTGAGAATACCAGGGTAAAAATTACGGTGAGAAAAAAAGCTAAAAAAATTGAAAAAAAAAGTTTACGAAAGAATGATGTTTGAAAAAAAAGGAAGGAAGAAAAAAGAAAGATGAAAAAAAATATATATGAGTTGAAAAAAAAATGGAGGTTAAAATAAAAAAGTGCCGTAAAGTCAAATTACTAAAAATCTCTATATTCTCAAAAATTTTGAACTCCAAAAAACCATTCTTTCTAGCTACAACCCGAGCATACAATACAACCAAAGAAAGTCCTAATCCATCTTAAGTGAAGTTAGTTATAATGTGGAGAGAAGATGAATAGGATCTTAGATGTGATTCAATGTTTTCAAAAAGTAATCGATTTTTCATTCATGAAATCATATTCATCCATTATAAAAGTCCATTTTTATCATGTATATGTGAAATTTGTTCATTTACTCTTTTATTCACATATACCGAGAGAAAATGACCCATTTCGATTGTTCGATTGAGAGTGCACTCTGCGAGATTTTAAAATTAAAATGAACTTTTCGAAATGTAATGATCAAATCTTTTGAAATGTATGGTTATATTGGCTACGCACACACACACGATAAAGTTGAGATTGAAAAGTGAAGTTTTGCTATATTTATGAAGTTTGCATTCAAACTTTGTTATATTACTTTTGAGTTTTTTGTATTGAGTCAAATTTTTTAATTTTGTGAGTATATTCACTCCAAATACTCACGAGAGAAAACTCGTCCACTAGGATAACCTAGGGTTTTAACAGCTTGTTGCGCATGCTAAGTGCAATCGTGATTCCTATGAAAGTGAGTTAGAATTTAAAATTTTAATTATTTTTCTCGAGGACTAACAAAGTTTTGGTTTGGGGGTATTTAATGAGTGCATTATTTTGTATAAATTATGCCCAAAACTAGGCCTTGTTAGGCCCATTGTATCATAAATAATGAGCTTTTAGAGTCTTTTTCGTAAAATAAAAGAAAAATGCAAGCTTGAATAAAATTCGAGTTATGCAATTTTACTAACTCTAAGAGAGAAACCATAATTTCAAAAACTTTATGGGCCTGAAAATAATTTTTAAACATGTATTTAGGCAAAATAAAGTTCTCCCTGAAATTTGGTTGAATTTGGAGTTAAAATAGAAAAGTTATGAATTTCGGGGTCTAAAATACAAATAAGGGTAAATTGATAAAATTTTAAACTTTCTGGGGCTGAATTGGAATTAATATAAATTATTTTATATTTTTACAGGTACCTCTGAAGTTGTGTGAAGATACGAGGTCATTTGGTGATGATATAAAGATTGTGGGAAGAATTTAAAGAAAAAATTTTTAGGGGTCAAAGCATGAAAACAAAATTTTAAAAAATTAGCTGGCTTATATATTTCTCGAGTAGTTATATGGACAAAGAAGGCTGTTGGCCTGGTGGAAGCATGGCTATAGGTGTTGGGTTCGATTCCCATGTCTATTATAAATGTTTTAGAAGGAAATCATGAGAAGACTTAAGGCCATGTTTGGCCCAAAATGGGAGCGTCCCAACAACACCCATGTGTGTTAGATCAGTCCAAATCTGACGTTTTTAACATAATATAAATTCGAATTGAAATAGTCACCAATCACAAAGAAGCCCCGGTTATTTTTTATCGTAAAATACCTTTTAAAATTGGCTTTGAGTTTTATAATTCATTTCAACCAATTAAATAGACGCTTTATACCTATCCAAACACCTCACCCCTAAATCTACAAATAAAACCCTTTGGATCATTATTTTGGGAGAAAGAAAATTAGAGAGCCATTTCATAGATAATTTTTGGTAGTTTTATTTATATTTGTGCGCCAAGAATTGTATCTTTGTGGGAGGAATTTTGTCAAGATTATTAGTGAGACACAAAATTTGTAAATTTTTTTTATTAATGAAAATTAATATTCATTCTTGAAATTTTATTATGTTTTCAATTATGCCATCTTAATTTCTTTACTAGGACTAGGTTAAATTTATCATATTTGACTAATATTGTACATGATTCAAAATCGTCTTTGTTCCCGATATGTGCTAAAGGTTTTAAAAATTCGGTATATATTTAAAACGACATGAAAGTGTGTTTTAAACCTTCGGCTTTATTTGAAAGAAAATCATATTTTTATTTTTAAGTGTGAGTAATTTTTTATGGATTATGCTTCCACTCAATTGTTTTGATAGTCCATGCTTATAGACTACACTTTTAAATTTAAAAGGAACTTTTAAGGGAATAGGGATTTTTGCAGTCTAAATTTAGAGACGAAAATTTTATTTTGAATTTAACCGCATTATTTTTTGAATTAAATACTACGAGAGTCAATTTAATTTGAGTTATAAAATAGGGAATGACGAGTTTAAATTATTGTATAGTATTACTTGAATGTGATAAATGGATCTGACGTCCTAGTTTTCTCACACACTAGTTTATATCTTTCGTAGTTGCATTTTTATTTTTGTTAGCTTAGTTTAATATTACACCTCTTTTCTACACCCACTTTGTCTAGTTGGACAATCGCAATTATTTTGAACAAAAAAATTAATAAATTCTCGTGGGTTCGTCCCATACTTACATTCGCTATTCTATAATGGCCCGTGAACTTACAGTAAGTTGTAAATTTGACAACAGTTATAGCATCGCATGTATTATAGAAAAATACAAAATTAATGCGTGACACAATTAATAATTATCGAATGTTGACATAAAATAATTAGGGGAGTATACGAGCTTGTGTAGGTATTTTAAATCTATAGAAATGGTTCCGAGTTATGGTTATATAAGTTGGAGAACGTTTTGGCTAGTTGGAATATGGATTCGGGCCCAGTTGGGGGTTCAAAACTTGGGGTTTTAACCAAACTCGAGAATTGAGATTAATAAGTTAAGTGAATATTAACCACTCCCCACTACTCATAAGAAAAATCTAAACGTACCTGCTACCAATAGAGAAGAGGAGAAGAACCAAAAAGGGAGAAAAAGGGCAAGAAATCAAAATAGAATCAATGGGCTTCTTTCACAAATTTCTAAGGCAAAAATTCTCTTGCTCAAATTACTTTTCAATGTATTTTCTTGATGAATTATAATGACCCTTAATATTTCTGGTATCTAGGTTTAATATTGATGATTTGATGATGAAGGAATTATTCTGTGCATGTAGAGGACTGAAATTTACATAGAATTATGATCCAGAAATCTAGGTATCGTATTCTTGAAATTGAGGATAGAAAATTTAGGGTTCTTGATAGTTAATTGGGGGATACCTTGATGATTATATGTTTGAGGACCTTAAATGTGGATCATAACCTGTAAATTTGATGTAAACCCCGTCTTAGATGCCATATACTATGAATTAAATGTTGTTAGAATTATAGATGAAATATGAGTTTAAATGCTTATTCAAGGTTCATAAATTATGAAAAATTGGGTTTGATTTATGTAATTAATAATCCCCATTGGACTAATTAAGTTGTAGAGATTCAACTACAAAATTATGAAGTGAAATAAACCTAGAGAAGTGATTTTGGGACGAAAACTACAAATCCTGTAGTAGGACAAACAAGCAGATCTGGGCTTCTGCCCAGGTCCTAATCGATTCGGCCTGGCAGTGAATCGATTCGACCAAGAGCCGTATCGTTTCGGCCCTGAGGCTGGGTGACCTGGGCCTAGGGTTTGGTTAAAGGTATTTTTAGAAGTCCATGCGAGTTGTTGGGACCATGTTCGGGACAATAGAGAATTTATTAAAAATACTAATGTACTCACATTTAATTGAAAAAATTACATTTAACTTGCCGGTTAAGTAATTATTAAATGGAATGAAATTAATAATTCACTGGATGGTAAATTATTAATAAATGAAATTTTACGAACCTTATATGGGACTTTTCTATGGTAATTATTAAGTAATTAACTATACATATTATATGAGATAATAATATGTACTTGTATGTATTTGTGTTGAGATACCAATGTTCGAGGAATGTTCAATCGGCCTTGGGATTTGTGCGTTCAGACCGAAGACATCACGTTAGCATGGGTGGGCTTGACGATTGTGTAGGCCATATAGGTACTACACAGAGGCTTCAGGTGTTAACGCTGATAGCCTTTATTGCCGCTGGGTATGGGCTGTGAACTGACATCCTGTGTAAGGAACGCCCCCAACTTATGTGTATTTTGTGATGTCTTCTTAGGATAAGAGAGTCCTCCGGGCTTGTCGATAGAGTAAGAACTAGACATCAACGGTAGATGCCTTTATGTGTCAAATATATGAAAGGACATATATATATATATATATATATATATATATATATATATATATATATATATATATATATAGAGAGAGAGAGAGAGAGAGTTAAGCTCTCCAACATACCTCATTAAACATACCTACCAACATACCTATTTTTTTTAAATAGTAAAAAAAGTAATTTTGATATGGTTTCATGATATTTCAATGTGCCCTTGTAAAAATATTCAGATCAAAATAATGTGTTTTATTATTTTTAAAAAATAGGTAAAAAAACTTGCAATTTTAAAGGGTAAAAACTGAGAGTTTTTTTACATATTTTTTTAAAATAACAAAATTCATTATTTTCAATTGATTTTTTTATAGGGGCACATTGAAATATCATGAACCCATATAAAAAATAACATCTCAAAATTATTTTTTTTACTATTTAAAAAAAAGGGTATGTTGTTAGGAGGTATATTAGAGGGCCTGACTCCTTCTCTCTCTCTCTCTCTCTATATATATATATATATATATATATATATATATATATATATACCCGAACCTTAAATGAGATAAATTGAAATGTCTAAGAATGTAGACATAAACTACAAACCCTTATTCTCTGATGCATAATAGATGTTTATGCCATTTTTTTGTAACTTATAAGACTGTGAGATTATGGGGTTTGGCAATTAAATATAGTCGGTTCACTTAAGTATATAACTATCGCCAAATCCATTATTATTTAATTGACACATTGTCGCACTTATTAATTGGGACTTATTGGGATGCGGGTAATATCCCACTTAACTGAGGGGTGAGATGTTAATCGCATGTGAGTGACGAGGGGGAATATTTATTTTGCATCAATTGTATCACCGCATCTTAAATTGATTAAGTTAATTCTTGCACACCTAAGGCTCTGACTCAAATTTAAATATTTTCTCCCTTAGGTGCTCCTAGACAGGGACAACTGGATTGTCATTGTAGCAGTCTTGCAATGAAGAAGAAGGACGGTCTTCTCCATAAGAGTAGAACAAACACAAGATTGTGTTCTTGGGTTGCAAACTGATTCACAAAGGTATGAAAAGTTGTGTGAATCAAAACATGAGTCTTGGGACTCAAAAAGGTGAAGACTTAGAGTTTTAGGACTCTTAAAATCGTCTATGAAAGTCTTGCAAAATAAATCCCCGAAGTTGGTTTAAATAATAAAACTAGGGCCGAAAAAATCTCAACACGAACTGCTCGATTTTATCTCAGGCGGATCGGTCCGCTTCTGATGCCGGACCGATCCGATAGCGGATCGGTTATTTTTTGAATAAGGCCTCTTCGATTTGCAATCGATCCAAAGTTTACTGGTTTGAAGAAATAGCGGATTGGTCTGACTTGAGGCGGATCGGTCCCGAGGTGGATCGGTTCTTTTTTGAAATGGGCGGACCGGTCCGGTTTACCAGAAATGATATTCTATGATGAAGATGCTTTGATATTTAGATCCATTGATGTAGATGCGATCTTGAATTTCTTTAATGGTGTAACGGCGTACGACATACAAATAGATAATGGACAAAAATGTCCTTACAGTTACATGGGATTTGAACTCGAGCAGTTACATGGCCAAAACTCCGAAAGGATCTTCAGTTACATGGGATTTGAACTCGAGCAGTGAGAGTTTATCTGTCTCATTACCAAGTATAGCGACTACTACATATCCTGGAAAAAAAATGAAGGGACATGAATATTATGGCGTGGAAACTCAGAGAGAAGAATATGCTTATTAGACTCGACTTCATTGGAGGGAAATTGACAGAAAAATATGACAATCTCCTTGTAGAGTTATCTACTGTCAAAAGGATTAATAAATAATATAGCTTTTTTTAAGAGATTTTGGATCTCTAGTGTATAGGAAGCTAAAAGCTTATGTTGAGACCGTCACATGCTGGAGAAGTGAAAAAACATGAGTGAGTTTACAAAGGTTCGTGTAGTGGGGCTGAAATTAATTCCAAAGGCAAGTACACTTTTAAGGTAATTGCGAGTTTGGGGTTGATACTGATTTGAATTTATAAATTTCATGACTCCTATTAATTTTTCCAGGTGGCATAACTAGTGTTTTGAATCAAACACAATTCTAACACCGACCAAAGTTTATGTGCAGGTAGTTAAGTCAAACTTATCGATTGTCTCTATTACCTTATTAGCAAAACTTGCTTGGGCCTTTTACTATTAAGGTTTTGGGATGAATGTTTTCACACACGAAATGTCACAATTTTCAATGTTTAATAAAACGCCACGGTTTAAACTGTATACAAATGTCACCATCTCAAAAAGCGCCGCTGAAAGTGTCAAACTACGTGATCATTGCTAATGAGAAGTTTGGATCGTCCCCAAGTTTGTTCTCGAACAGACACCCATTTGCTGTCTAGAAAAGGCATCTATATTTTCACAAATTGTATCAACAATGCCTATAAATACACACCTCCTTCCCGTTTTCATTTATTTTCATTTCATTACCTTCATATCACATTAGAGTCATAAAGAGTGTTTACCGTGTTGGTTCAAAGGCGCACACATTGCAGTGCTTTTTTCTTATGCCAAAGATGGTTTCCATCCATAAGCACAAGTAGTGAGTATGAGTTATGTATTCTTAAGGAGAGAGCATCCGACGTTCGACTTTGATATTGGTTTTGTATGTGCTAATTTCTTGTGACAAACTCTAAGCTTGTTTCATATTTTTTCTGATTTAATATTTCAGCTTCTATGAATTAATTAGTAGAACATCTCGCTACAATAAAAAATATATTAGCGACTAATTTTGGAGTTGACTACATCAAAAGAAATTGTACCATTTTGTTAATTTTATCAATTGTTTAAAAAGTCCTTAACTGAATTAACCAAGCAATTGAACATTTTAACCATGATATGATCCTTTCAAACCGCTGATACATAACAAGGGTACTCTCTTTATCCTTCATCCTAGCTGACTACTCTATTATTGTTGTTGTTGTTATTATTATTATTATTATTATTATTATTATTATTATTATTATTATTATTATTATTATTATTATTATTATTATTATTATTATTATTATTATTATTATTATTATTATTATTATTATTATTATTATTATTATTATTTTTTGTTTCATAACCGTGATTCTTCAATAATATTTGGGGTAACCAATAATGTATTTCTTGCAGGGTGAAAACGGAAATGAGTTGGCCACGTTTAATTCCTTAGAAAATCTTCTTGTATACGTGAAGGACGATGATATTACTGCAAGTGGAAATGAAGCAAACGAGCAAGGATAAGCTGCTTTGAACCTTCAAGTTTTAATTCCTTTAAAGCACACCGTCACCTAGGTCTTTTATATTTATAGATGTTTTATTAGTCGCAGTGCTTCTTCTTGCATATCTTATCATACTCTATAATGAAAATAATAGCAAAAATACCACCTATGTTACAAGAATTCACTAATGAAAGACATTTTATTATACCTGTCTTGTGGAGTGCATCGTTTTTCGTTGTTCATGTAATATAATGATCTTCATCAGATCCCATTTCACTAATTTTGTGAATTGATTTTTTGGGGATATGAAACCTAGTAGTTTAAGAATTAATCTGGAATCTAGGATAATTTTCTTATGGAAGTAAGGGTCTATAATTATAATGGTTAGGTGTCAGAATGCTTTATGGGATTGTATTATGTTTTTGTTTTGTATAGGATGTTGGCTTTTACTATGGGGGAGTGTCTCCTCGAACTGATTCATAAAAGAGCGGCATATACACCTTACTTCAAACAATTGTCTATCTCGTCTTCTAGCATTTTCCATCAGTTATCTCCTCATTTTAGATCATTTGATGAGTGACGGGAGCTGTGGATGATACGAGGCACATCAAAGACATTTTTTTTATACAGTATCAACTTGTCTTCAATTTAAATCCCAGGTACTGCCATTATATGTTTTGTCAATAAAGCTTACTTTTCTATTCTTATTTTTTGCCTATATATGTTTTTCTTATCCTTTTCAATTCATGTAGGAATTTTTAATACTAGATAGGTTTGTTCGATAATAAATTAGGTCTTGCTAAGCATAGTTAAGAAATGAGTTGTTTGGGCATCTCCATCGTGCCAGTGGTAGGAGCAGACATTTTTTTTATGTTATGGAATGTTTTATATGTCAGTGTGTTTGAGCTCAAATTCTTACGATGATGGAGTTGCTTGAGCTCAATATTATGGACTACTTACTTGGAGACAATCTAGATAAATGAACTTTCACAAAAAGCTAACCATAGAAGGAAAGAAAAGTAAGACAATAAGAAGAGTAGGCACAAGCTTTGTCATTCATAATACCATATTCATGGGGTGGCCAGTAAAAATTTTTGACACACAAATAGAAAGTATAAGATTCTAATGGTTTGTATGTTCTAGTACGATTTATAAATTATCATATAAACTAACAACTGATTTGTAGTGCTTATGTGCAATATAGAGGCTATAATCCATTGCATGAGGCGTTTGGCACTATGGCCTTTTTTTCTTTTCAAATTCAAATTATATTATTCTCTGAACTTGTGACAGAAGTTTTTCATGTGAAAATGTTGCAGCATAGGAGTATGTGTAAACATGAGTTAAAAAAAAGACGGTGAAAAGTTTGTGTAATACCCCGTAATTTTTATGACTTTTAAAATGGGTTATATTTTAAATTAATGGATTAATTGGATTTTATTATTAATTAATTCATTTGGGTTTTATCCGAATTGTGGATATTAAAATGGATGATTCTGAATATTACTTAAAGATATTTAGGTAATATATGAATGTGATGTCATTGATATGACGGTATGATATAAATTCGGTAATTTGAATTTTTAGTCAGACGCGGTATGAGACGTGTCGGGACTAATTTATTAAATTAAGAAGGAAATTTATTTTCTATCGACCTTATAGTCATTTCGACTGCGTCATTGCGCCCGGAAGGTTCGAAATAGTCAGAAAAGTCTATTTGGATGTTAATTTTGAGTCTCGGGTCATTTGAAAATGAAAAGACAACCCAAAAGGGCATTTTGATTATTTTTACAAGGGGGATGAATAGTGATTTCGGGTTTTGTCTTATTATAAGTATTTAGAGATTAGTGTATGTAGGTTCATTTCATCTCTTCTACACAAAATTGAAAAGTCATCTTCTTAGAGAGAGTGGAAGGTTGCTTGGAAAGAAAAAGAAGTTTGCTTGGGAAGGAGGAGAACTAAAGACCAAAGGTCACCACCACCAACCACCACCGAAAGTGGCCGGAAAAAGGGAGAACCACCTGTGTTATTCAACTCCAAAGGTTCAGATCTTCATTAGAGGCAAGTGTTTGATATTTTCAATTTAAGTTCGTATATTGTTCATGTTAGGATAGTTATAAAAATAGATGATTTTCATGCTTGGAAGATGAAAGGGTATAGTTGTTAATGGATTTTTGGAATCTAAAAATATATAGGAATTAAACTCATGTTGTAGGTAGTTAGTAATCTAATAAATATTCATCAATTTGTGGAAGAAATTCTGAAAATAATTTAGTGTTCTTGAAGATAATATGTTGATAATTTTCTGGAAAAAGAGGCAAAAACGAGTGGAATGAGAAGAGCCAATTTGGAAGGTTTAGATCGTCTTTTTGAGTGCATTTGGATGAGATTTAAAAAAAACTCAAAACACATACCTGACTCAATTTTTTGTGTAGAATCCAAATCTGAAGTCGGATTGATGATTTGAATAATTTTTGGATCTGATTTTTCTGAGTATTTAAAATATGAGAATTCATGATGTTGTTTCTTTTTAATGTTGGTTCTTATCCCAAAACTTTTGTAGATATTTGGTGATTATTAATTGGATATTATGGGACTTAGAGAAGATCAGTAAGCCCTAGTTAAGATTTGAATTAATTTGATTGGGATTTAATTGATTAGAATTATGATAATTAAAGTTGAAGAGATTTCGGTTGCTAGATTCATGTGTTGGATTCTAATCTGTTTGTATGAGGATTAAGGATAGTTCAAGTAGGGGAGATTTAATATAACACTTGGGTAGCCTTAGGGTTACAATTTAAACATCAAGGACTGATTTTAAGCTCATTATTGATTTCGCAAGGACGGAGTGTAATACAAGAGCGTAGTGGTATGGCTCCTGGATAGAGATGGGAGTTTAGAACACATTTGGTTGAAAGAAGGTATGAGGTTATCCCGATCGCATATTTGAAGTTGACGAACCTCCTCGATCGACAAAGTTAAGTAGTAGTGTATTGGAGGGGTTCCTTGTTTGGATTTCGCTTTGCGAGACGCTCCGTGCATGAACCTTAACGACGTCGGGAGTGGAGAGATGTTATAGGATGCGAGGATAATTAAATTATGAAGTAAAGATATGACATTTTAATACGTGGGATTTAAAGAGATATAATATTACGTAAGGGAATAATCTAAGGTTAATGTGAGTACCTTGTTGTTAGTATACTATAAGTATGATAATACCTATTTGATTGATTAATGATTATCTGTATGACATACCTAGCTTACTTGCTATCGATGGGAGGTTTGCGCGTGAGGGCAGTCATATCCTGATGAATCCATGGGATCTTTGATTTGTCGCTCGAGAACATAGGTCTATGAAAGACTTATCGGGGAGTTGATAAGTCCGCTGACTATGGGTACGTAGGTATGTGCGTAACCCATGGGTATGAGAACTATGTTCGCCTCCAATGATTGTGTTGTTGTTAATGGTTCGAGGTATCCTCACCGAACCTTTTGTCCCCTTTTCGGCGACCAGCGATATTGGGACATGATAGCATAGTAATGCATTGCACCGCAGTTGTGACTCGGGGTGCCGTATTATATATGAATATATATATATATATATATATATATATATATATATATATATATATATAATGGATTAAATGAATGAATGGATATTTATTATGGTTAAATCTATCTACGGTGATAATTGTAGATAACGATGAATAGAGAAAGATAATTGAATTAAGTTAATGAATGTTTATTGAAAAACTTAATTCATATTAATGAGAAATGATTCATGTTAATGAGAAACGATGAGAAATGTAAATGAATAATAATGTGACGTATGGTATGGGACATACATGGATTATGATATTGGGATGGAATTATAATATGGATACTAGAAAAGAGGAACCATTAACTAGGAGGTTAATAGGAAACATTAAGTGTGCACTCTAGTTGAGAGGTGAGAATGGCAAGTGAGAGTTGGGTCTAACATGTACATAATAAAAGATTTATTGCACTTGTTAATTACTTGCTGTTTTAAAAATCATTTTCACAATCGGGCTCTGACCCGTTTCCTTGCATATTTTCTCTTCTATTGTATCTTCTATATCAGGTGTCCAGCAACAGGGACGCCAACCTTAGCGAATTACGACGAGCTATGGAGTTATGGATTATTGCTTAGACGCTTATCATCTTTTTGATTCACAGTATTCTTAGTTTGGGCATGTCGCCCAAAGGATTCAGTTATCTTTTTCTATCGGGGTTAAATACTATTGTATTCGGGACTTTTTAATACATTTAACATTGTCGGGATTATTGTAATGGATTTATATTATTTGGGAATGTTTATTCCAATTGCATTTAAATTCTTTTGTGTTATTTATTGTGTTATCAGTGTTGTAGAATAAAATGTGTAGTGTTATTCTTAAACTAAAAATGGATTTTGTTGAATTAAAATTTGGAAAGTTTTTTTTAACACCAGCTTAATTGGGTATTGGGTGAGTTGTAAATGTTTTCGACAGTGATGCTAAGAATGAGCCAACTGTATATTTTGTTTTAATTTGGTATGGGACTGTCCACCCGGTATTTAATTAGGCGGGGTGTTACAGCTTGTTGGCGGTATTAGTACCTCCACCGACCCATCACCCAAGGAAAAAGGCATAGCTAGTATTGATGAGTTAAACCACGACGTGGAAAAAACGAGCTTGGAGGCCCAGGATTGTGTGTGGGAGGTTGCAAGAAGAACAGGTGGTTCATCGCGTTTTTTGAGAACTTGGATAGTTTGAGCATGGAGTAAATAAATTAACCGGAGAACTTGTAGCATGTTCATGTGTATGTTTTTATTTATATTCTTATCTTATACTAGTCCATTCGTCTGCTAGACTGATAACCATTAGATGGCTTATCTTTAGTTGAATTGGTAACGTATTGATGTTTGCTATTTCTTGTTTTTGATGTGTGCACATGTGTATTTGGATATAATAACTAGATGTATGAAGTTTGTTAAGGAGAATATTCAATATATATCTTTGGCGTTCTTGCTTCCTTTCTTGATGAGAGTGTTTGTTTATGTCGAACATATCATGATGTATTGTATGAAAGTGTTTGGTATAATTGTTATGTTTTTTGCTGCTTTATTGTTTGTTATAGGTGAGGTTGGTGGTATGTGGTGGATAATTTTAATTTTTTTAATTTTTTTAATTTATGTAAGTGTTTATAACACTTACAAAATGAAAATTGTTTTCCTTACATATTAATATTTGTAAGTGTTCTGAACAGTTACAAAAAAATATATGTATTTTCTTTTGCAAGTGTTTATAATAGTTGTAAATTAAAAAAGGTTGCTGAATTTTGCAAGTGTTCTAAACACTTGCAAATAAAAAATTTGCAAGTGTTTAAAACACTTGCAAAAGTTTCATATGCAAGTGTTCAGAACACTTACAACATTTTTTATAGCGGTTGTTCAAAACAGATACGTGTTCCCAATGAGCACTTACAAATGATATTTGCAACGGTTTTGAACACTTATAATTTTTTTGCAACTCGTCGATTTGTAAGTGTTTTAAACACTTACAAATCACCTGTTTTGGTGTAGTGATTGAAATCCTGGCATTTAAATCTCACTTTAAAAAAACTCGACATTTGAATCTCACTAACAAAAGAACTGACAACTTCACTCTTGAGAAATTGACACTAGAATTTCACTATAAAAAAATCGACAGTTTGATATCATTATCAAAAATCCCAAATAATTGAAATATTATGGAAGAGGCATTGGAGATCTCATTATAAAAAATATGGCAACACTAGAATCTTACTATCAAAAAGCTCGGGACACTAGAATTTCACTAGAAAACATCTTTATCGCTAAAAGTCCAGCAAGGGACAAAATGTATAGTTTAAGTAGTTTTTTTGCATAGAAATTATTCAAGGAGGTTTCTTTGCAAAAAAAAAAAAGAAGGAATTATTCAGTGGTTTACTTACCTAGATTGGTTGGGAAATTGGACCGTCGGAGAGTCCTTAAATCACTTGAGATTTTAATCTTCCACCAATATCATTGTCACTGAAGCTTGAGCTAGCTATCTTCAAATCTGCAATTCTCTTTACCATTGAAACCTGCATAAATAGTAGTACAACAATTTAATTTGAATGAGAGATGCACTATTGAATAAAATGGAAAAAACAATTAATGTGAACTATATTACAGTAATCCAAAGATAGTTTGAATGATAGAATTTACTAACATTCAATCAATTTAGTATCTACAACAAGCTGATAGATAACATTTCTGCCTCTCAACTGGGTAGATTAGTGTGTACCTATAAGCACCTTAAGCGCGGGATAGCAAATTTAATCCATAAATGAAATTTGAAATGATAAAATCCAACATCTAACTGTAGGTTGTTAAGAGTACAGATACCAATAAAAAAATGCATTAGAGGTGCAAATAACAGTACTAAGAACAACTTAGATATACGCATGGACAATAAGTTCTTTGTCCAAGTTCACATCATTGTCTAAACATATAAAAGTTACAAGAAAGTTATCATTGCCTCGCCGAAAATTTTATATTAAACATATGAGTAATTAATTATAATAGTCCTCTTAGACTAGTTTGTTTCAAGAACTAATTAATAGAAATTCATTGTAAAGATTAATATATTTGTAAACAAATAAAAGTTAGAAGAAAAAATGAATGTTTCAATAAGAACTGGCAATAATGAATAGAGATTCATTTGCAAAATTTCATATATTTATTGCAAACAATCAAAAAACTACATGACAACTAACAAGTGACTCACCTCAATTTCTACAAGCAATTAATCAATAAGTTACTGATCAATAAGTGATCAATAAGCAACTCATCTCAATTTCTATTAGAAGCAACTAATTAATAAGTGAGAACTAAATATGTTAGAAGTAATTGATTAATAAGTGACTCACCTCAATTGTTATCATTAATTAGAGAGGTTTCTCCTATCTAGATTACTTCGTCTTTTTGTTGTAATAGAATCTATATAATCATGCCAATAAGTTTTTACCCAGTTAACAAAACTATAATAAAAGAAAGGAACTGATATGAAATAACAATTATTCTGATCATAGGTGAAATCCAATCCTTCGCTTCGCACCAGGCTTGGAAACCCTAAGTCAACCCCCTTCCCCTCTCGAAAGTGAAAAATTGGGCACCAATCTAAAAAAGCCCTTTCCACTTCATTTACTTGGCGAATGAAGGGAAGCTTCATAGATCCATGGAGATCAAGTTTAATGGGTAGGTGTTGAGTTATAAATGGCACGAGTGGTGAACCTCAAAGAAAATAATTTTATTACACACACAAAAATAATTGATATATACTACTGAAGATATGTGTATTGATATGTATGTTCATTTTTAAATAAACTGAATTCATAGTTACCAGAAAATACTAGTAGCTTGTAGCCTAGCAATTTGCATATTTATATGTTCCAAAACATGGCAGCCATATGGATAGCAGACGGATTGAAATACCAATTTAAATTTGTGTAAGATAAACCTAAGTGGAACAAGATATGTCAGAATTATTATACATCAATTAAAGGCACTAAATATGACATGCATTATTAATGATAAAGGGGAGAAGAATGTTCGTAAACCCAATAATCAAACAATAAAAGGTCAGACCTAACTCACAAAAGAATAGTTTACTTGTTCGTCTTTATAGTATGTTCGTTATTTATCTATTCATCTGTATTAGGGCTTATTAGTTTATTCAATATATAAGTTCTTTTAAACACCATAAACTTAATAATCGAAATTAAAAAAATAACCTAAATACATTTCTTGACGACCCAAGAGACTAATATCAAACAAATTACAAAAGGGACCTATCATTCACATAAAAAATGATTTGCTTTATTGTACGTATAACATTTATATATGATTATACACACATGACTACAAATTTACATTTACACACACGTCGATTGATTACCAGCTCATGTATGCCACTTAAGCCACCCGAGCCTGCAAAAGTCTAAGTGTGATGATTGATTTCCCACACGCATCTTTTCGTACCAACCACGCATTCTTTTCAAAGATGGCATGACCCCTATAAAAGGGTTTCCTTTGATTAAAAAATATCTTTTACCCTTAGGTATTTTGAGCGAAGTGTTTCCTTTTATTTATGAGAGTAAACAGTAATCTTTGATTCCCACCCTTCTTCTTTTCTTTCTCTACTTGCTTTCATGGCTCCTGATGTGAAGAAAAATCCCTCCATTACTAGTGCTGCCGTCGAAAAAACTTCTTTCAACCTTGCTGATCAACGTGTACAATGGGAAAAATACCGTCGTACCCCTTACTTTGGCAGTGTTGATAAATTATGGGAGTCCGCCAATTCCTTTCTCGGTTCTTTTATGTCTAAGTCTGATAATTTGAAGTTGTTGGTTGGTGAAGATGATGTCATTGAGAATTATGCCTACGTCCCTGGTTCCACCGTTACCAGGTTTAGGATTGAGAGGGGGGATTATACCTACTCTTGTGTTGAGTTTGAGTCTGTTGGGGTATCCTATGAAGGTATAGGTGCGTGGACTGATTACATCCACGACAAGTACTCTGGGGAGTTGATGACTGTTGGTTTATCTTCTACTAAGTGGTTTGGCAATGTAACTCTGGCCAAGAATAACAATAGTCTGAGAACCCTAGTTTCTCGTTGGATTCACAGAACCCACATTTTTATTGCTACCTGGGGTGAATTTATAATCACCCTGGAGGATGTGTATGAGCTCCTGGGGCTGGAGGAGGCTGGAACTGATACTTATTTTGAGGAAGCCATCTCAAAAGAGGAACGAGCTAAGCGCAAGTAGCTAAGTAGTGTAGTGAAGAACTGTATGAAGACCTATAAGAAATGAACTTGTTCGGAGATCATAAGGTATTTGTTTTATATGGAGGATAGGGCAAGTGCCCTTTCTCGTGAGCAGGCAAAAAAAAAAGAACCCTAAGGGCAAGAACGTCATGAAAATGCTCCCACTGGAAAAAGTGTATGGGAGTCGTATTGAACTATCTGGGTACATTTAGATTGTCCTCTCATGGTTTTATTTACATGGGAAGCCCCACGATTTCCCCCGGATGGATCTCATAAACTAAATTGTTCTTCTTGGTTCCGGGGTCAAAGTACCCTTAGCTTCCATGACTCTTGGTTCTCTTAACACTTGGTTAGAAAGGGTTCAAATAGATTCTTCCCGGTCTCTTGGCCATTTTAATGTGTCTAACTATACTAATCATATACTTCTGACAACCTTTGTCTGTGCTCGGTTTCCAAAATATGCACCCGACCCCTTATTTCCTACCTCTCATGATGTCAAAGTACCTCGAATCTTCTCCTGGAATCACAGATAATCTAGGAAGCCTTTCCATTCTTATATTGATAATGTCAAACGTTTTAACTTCCGCCCTTACTCTGTTACTGGTCAATTTTTTACTAACTCCTTTTTTAAAGATGCTCTTCGCCCAGTCCAGGTAGTTGAGCCATCTTTTTATCTGAATTTTCCTTCTTCCAATGTTCTATTGATTCTTAGCCCCTCGTACCTCCCTTTGTGTACTAAATGGTTGAACTATTGCACGACCTACTCACCCCACCGAGTAGCGTTCCAGTTTGGGCTTGATAAAGGCATGCAACTATTTTTTGACTGAGATGGTAGCTATTATCTCTTCCCAGCTGAAAGGTCTTGTTATTCCTACTCGTCGTACACGAGGCAATAGATCTGCTGAGTACCTTAACGTATTTTGGCTTAACACCCTTGGCCATTTTCTCAAGGTTATTGAGAGATAGCCTATTTACCCAGCTGTTGAGCACTTTCCCCCTTTTGAGTCGGGATTGCAAACTTGCATAGTCAACCCAACCCAATTTCCCCACGATACTTCCTCCTTTGGCACCTCCCAATAAAGCTATCATGAAGAAAAATAAGGGGGCTTTAAGTTCCCAGTAATTTGAGGAGGCTGCAGTCTTCTCCAGTGCTGCGATGTCCAAGGTCAATAAGAGAACTCCTAGCAAAAAGTGAAAAGTTATCACCTCTAGTTACTATTAAGCATCTCAATCTTCCTCCTCTTCGAACCCACAATTGGTTGATCAGTGCACCAAGCTTCTGGATAACCTGTTGAAGTAATTTGATAAAGGGTCTACATATACCCTATCTATTTTGGCTAAGAAAATGGCTGAGCGAGGTATTTCTTTTACGTTACTTGTCTCTATTACTGGTCGTAAGAGGACGAGGTCTGGCCCCAAAGTCCAACTTCCTCTTGACGATTTTGAGGATGAGTTCTTTATAAAATAAAGAAAAGAGATATAAGAAGGGGAAGAAGAGGAGGAGGAAGAGGAGGAATAAGGAGAGGAAGAATAGGATGAGGAGTTCCCTTTGGTGCGACCTTCTCGCAGGCTACGCCGAATGTACTCAACTGAAAAATCTGGTTCCATCCCAATGGACTATACTATTCTGGATGATTATAAAGGGGACCCTGAGCAAGATAAATCCAAAGCCACCCTTAGTAATGAGGATCTTTCTTCCCACCACACTCCTAGTATTGATATTAGTTCCCCATCCCCTCATCGTGAAGGTAATATGCACCTCATTTTAGAGCATAGTACCTCTTTGACTGCTGCCTATCAGGCCAAAGAGATGGTTGAAGTTGCATCTACAGCAGCTGCTGACCCCATACCTTTGGTAAGTGTTTACTAATTTCCTTGTACGTTGTGTATTTTATTCACGTATATATTACACTTATGCCTTTTGCAATGTCTTATATAGGCTGCCTCTATTGAAAAAATTAACCTCAACCCTTATAGGGATATTGTGAGTGTTCCTACGAAAGTCAACATTAGTGAACAACTACTGATGAGACTGTTTGGGCCCTCTATACTGGAGGGGAAAGCAGCCACTTTTGAGGAGGGGCCAACGAAAACTGGGATCAGGCATATGGATCAGACTGTTATTGTCCCTACTGAGGTTTCTCGTGAGCCGATAATTATTCGAGAGGTTTTCATACCCCCCCTTATCTTTCTTCAAACCATCATTTCATATTTTTTCTTATTGAGTACCACTGGGATTCTTTGAAGCAACGACAGTGTACTTGGTTGAGCAACTATATAGATGCTTTAGGCGAACTGAGGCTTAAGATGCCTAGTATTACTTACTCGAGCAACCATAGAGATGCTTTAAGTGAACATAGGACTTTTAAAGCAACAAAAATTTGCCTAGTCGAGCGACCATATAGGTGCTTTAGGCCAACTGAGGCTTAAGATGCCCAGTCTTACTTAGTCAAGCAACCATAAAGGTGCTTTAAGTAAAATTAGGACTTTTGAAGTGATAACAGTTTACCTAGTCAAGTAACCATATAGGTGCTTTAGGCAAACTGAGGCTTAAGGTAACTAGTCTTACTTAGTCGAGCAAGCATAAAGGTGCTTTAAGTAAAATTGGGACTTTTGAAGCGATAGCAATTTACCTAGTCGAGCAACCATAAAGGTGCTTTAGACAAACTGAGGCATAAGATGCCCAGTCTTAGTCTAGCAACCATAAAGGTCCTTTAAGTAAAACTGGGACTTTTGCAGCGATAATAGTTTATCTAGTTGAGCAACCATATAGGTGTTTTAGGAAAACTGAGGCTCAAGTCTTGTCTTGCTCTGTTCTGTGTTTTCTTCGGTTGAAGATATCCATCCCCGGGCTTTAGGGGTGTTATTGCTATTATCGAGAAAGTTCCTCCCGAGAACATTCGCCCAGAGTCAGTTGGAAACTTTGCTGGACCCACCATTATTCCTTGCGTTTCCCAAGTCGTGGAGGGAGGGGAATGAGACACAACTCCTGTACTGCAAGAAGACGACATGGCTTCCACCTCTATATTTCCATCTGCTAGTGATAGGGCCTTCAGGGTTCATCCTCCACACTTGGATCTTGTTGATATTATGAAGTGTTCTTTGAAAGATTTTGCCTATATCATAGCTTCGCCTTATAGTGACCTCATCGAGTGATTGATGGAACATCATTCATCCACTTTTACAATTCGTTGTATCCAAGCCATCCCTGTTATGATGGCTTGCAGATTATTGGGATTTTCCATTATTTTGGCAGATGTGCTTCATTCCCCTCTAACTTCTTTAATCCTAAGAAGATTAAAGAAATGTTGGGATAAGTCAATATCCTTATGGGCGAAGGTTTTTCACTGTAATGGCTGGTTGATCTGCTCAAATCCTTCAAGAAAGCTTACTTGCTTTCTTATTTTGCGAAAATCCAGGCCACTACCCATTCGCAGAGTGCCCTAGCTGAGAAGATGGAAACTTTGAATTCTAAAATTACGAAGGCTGAGGAGTAAGTTTGTATTGCCAAGGAGTCTTTGACTAAGGCTGAGGCCAAAGTGGACGAACTTTAGCAAGATATGGATCGTTACTAGTAAGAGATGGCCGACTTGTCTAACGAGGATATATCTTTAGCCTCTATATTACCAGAGCACCACCACTGGATTTTGGACTCTTCAAGTTTGTGGCTCATTGTAGACGACCCTAGTGATTACTAGGGGAACTTGTAGGTGATAGATAATAATGGAACCATGTAATAGCCCCTCATTTTTTTATGTATCTCAAGGCAGTAGATCCTTAATTTTATATTAATGTACTCTATCATTATGTACCTAAAAAAAATTAGACTGTTCTTGCTTTCATGCGGATTGTTTTAATGTTATGAAAACAAACTTCTTTGTTAAATTAGCATCATCCTAATCCGCATGACTTTCAAAAAATAGAAAAAAGTTAATAAGTTGTGAGAACATGCTCTTTTTTCAACTTACTCATACATAGAGTTTACAATCAAAAGGAAAACATGCTCCGATAACTAGTCAACTTAAATAAAATAAATGTTGAGCCATTTGTTGTTAAGTTTGAAAGTCTCCTTGTCTTCAATCTTTGAGATTTTACAATATCCTGAATCGCAAACAACATATGGCCCTTCCCAATTTGCTTCAAACTTAGGCAACGAGAGTCCCCTGATATGTCTTGTACAAGACTACAACACTAAATCTCATTCTTAAAATTTTCTTGACTTCACTATTTGGTTGTACGATCTGGACAATTGCTTTCTATACATATCGAAATGCCTTTTAGCATTATATCTGTGTTCTTCTAATGCTTCCAGTTCTACATGACGACTATTAGGGAGCATTGCGCTTCGTAGGTTGTACAGCGCAAAAGGTACCTTGAGTTCCACTAGTAGAATTTCTTCAGCCCCAAACACCAACGAGAAAGGGGTATACCCTATTGGTTTCCTCTTTGTTGTTCTATATGCCCACAAGACCTCTGGTATTTTATCGTCCCAACTCCCTGGATAATCTTCCAAAATTTTCGAGATAATATTCACTAGAGTCTTGTTCGTTGCTTCAGCTTGTCCATTGCACTTAAGGTAGGCAATTGTGGACTTGTGATGGATAATGGAGTATTTTTCTGTTAGCAATCGCACATCACTATTAACAAATGGGATCCCATTATCCGACAGGAATATCTTCGGGATACCAAATACGAAAATAATGTATTCCTTCATAAAGCGTGCTACTACCCCGATCATAGCTTTTTTTTAACGGTATGATTTATACCTATTTGGTAAAGCACTCTATTGCCACCAGTATCCAGATCTTTCCCCTTGAGGAGGGGTTAATTGACCCTACCAGATTGAATGCCCATATATGAAATGGGAAGGGTTTAGAAAGGGAATGAAGGTCCATAGAAGGAGTATGAATCATATTCCTATGGAGCTGGCATGACTTGCACTTTCGAACAAACTTTGCTGAATCTTTCTCCATTGTTAGCCAAAAGTACCCCAGCGTCATTAATTGGTCATAAAGTTTTGCTCCCCCAATGTGCACTGGTTCATGTGCTTACTTTAGTACCTTATCCTCTTCGTCCAGTCTTATGCATCTTAGGGGTCTGTCTTGATAACCCTTTATGTAAAGATTCCTCTTTTGGACGTAATACCTGGACACTCTTCGCCTCAGCCTCATGGAATCGTCTTTATCCATGGGTACTATCCCGTCAATCAGCATGTTTAGATATGGCTGCCTCCAATCTGACGGCTGTTCGATGATGTTGCACTCCATTTTTTGGTAACACATTAGGGACTTCCCACATCCATTTTATAGTTATGCGGCATTTTATTTCATCGTGGGCTAAAAATACCATGCCCTCTGAATTATTCTATACAAGGGGATATATGTTGTCTCGCAACCTTTATCATGTATCTCCATCAACCTCTGTTTTACCTCCTCAGGGTCCACACATCTTGATAACCACCCCCTTTGTTTTTATAGTAAAAGCTGCCCGCAGTGGTAAAATATTATGCTAGCTCTCCCAACGTCAGTGGCCCTTGCCCCGTCTCTAGCTGCTTTCGCGTTTCCCCCCTCCAGTCATCGATGTTATTATAAGGCAACATTTCTAATATCTTTGAGGTCGCCGTTCTCTTTGTGATTCGAATAACTATCGATTCTCCATTAAAGGAAATTTTTTAGGCTATCGTGGCGTACGTATCTACGTGTATTTTCACCATTGTTGGATATCTGTTGATCTTTACTTTATAGAACTGCCAGAGCAACCTCTGTATAATTGTTCAATAAGGTTCTAAGGTCATGTGCTTTAGAGCATACTCGCTATTCACTTGTTGTACCACCAGATTTGAATCCCCTTTTATTGTTAACACCTTTATACCCCTTCTTAAATCCTCTAACAACCCTAGTACTAGAGCCTCATACTCAACTTCGTTATTCGAGCATTTGAAATATAGTTTGAAGGATAATCTAACTTCTTCCTCCCTCTGTCATAAAATCACTCCTTCCCCTCATGTGTTTTTAGCTGAAGAGCCATCGAATTACATACTCCATTCTTTTAGATTTGCTTCGATGTAGTTGGCTTGGAGATCATCCCCGGGCAGCTCCTCAATAGGTGGCTCGAGCATTCCTGAAGGGAATATGGATAGTAGATCTGTATAAGCTTGACTTTTGATTGCTCGAGGCACCATAAACTTAAGATCATACTCCGAAAGAATTAAGAACCATCGCGTAGCCTTGCCTATTAACAAAGTTTTAGCTAGCAAAAATTTTATAGGGTCGCATCTAGTAATAATGTGAACCCTGAAAAATAACATGTAATGCCTAAGTTTTTGAGCAACAAATACTAGGGCTAAATAATATATCTCAATGATTATGTACCTATCCTCAAGCCCATGTATGATTCTACTTAGATAATATACTGGTTTTTCTACACCCTCCACTTCCTGAGCCAATAACGCCGTTATTGATATTTTGGTGGAGGTGATGTAGAGATGTAAAGGGGCACCTACTCTAGGGGGAACCATCGTTTAGGGAAATGTCAACAACTTCTTCAACTAGTCTAAAGCTGCGTCGTGCAGCTCTTCCCAAGTGAATTTTGCTTTTGCTTGCAGAAGTTCCATCAGTGGGTGAGTGACTTTGGCCAGTCCCGGCACGAACCTCCTCAAATAAGAAACTTTTCCCAGAAAACTCTTTAATTCTTTCGCAGTCTTTGGTCTTGGCATGTTGAGGACACCTTTTTACTTGTCTAGGTCCATCTGCACTCCTTGTCTATTTATTACAAATCCTAAGAACTTGTCACTAGTCACCTCGAACACAGATATTAGGGGATTCATCTTCAGCTTCTACTTCCCGCACAATTGGAATACTCTCCTCAGATTTGCTAAGTATGTGGATTTTACCTTCGACTTTATCACCAAATCACCCATATAAAACTCCATAATGTTATGGAAGAGATCATGAAATGTCGCCATTATATTCTTTTGGTAGGTAGCCCCTATATTCTTCAGACCAAAGTCATAATAGTATACATGAAGTTACCTAATGGTGTGCGAATGGTGGTCTTCTCATCATCTTCTGGGTTTATTTTAATCTGGTTGTATCCCACATAGCCATCAATGGAGCTGTACATCCCGTGCCCCTCTATTGCATCTATAAGGCTATCAATGGAAAGTAAGGGGAAATCATCTTTTGGACATGCTTGATTCAAGTATCTAAAGTCCACACAGATTCGTATTAGGTTATTATCCTTCTTTCGTATAGGCACAATGCTGGAAAACCAGATGGGGTGTTGGATGGGGCTAAGGAAACCTGCTGCGAGTAACCTCTGGACTTCTTCCTTTATCTTCAAGTCTAACTCCAGCTTATATGTTCGAGTGGCCTGCTTTATCGGTATTGCTGATGGTATAATGTTCAACCTGTGATAGCTCACCTCCTGGTCTACTCTGGGCATCCCGGTATATTTCCATGCGAACACGTCCTTGAGTTCCCTTAAGAAATCCCATCAGTGCTCTTTTTTCAATAGCATCAAGGTCTTTCGAGATAAATAATGGTCTCGAGTCATTCCCTTCATCATCTAAGTCTACCTGCTTTAGCTCATGGACTTGGGATTTTGGACTATCTTTCATGTATTTCGTTTCTTCCTCTACTTACTCCACAAATTCCTGGATATTGGAGTTATCAATCACTAAGCATTGACCTAAGCTGTCCACCAAAAAAAACTCATAGACCATATCGGCCTCATCATCTAGGTCTTCAGCTGCCCGTTCACACCTTCAGAGTTTGTAAATAATCTTGCCATTGGCCAGAACCATTCTTTTCCATTGGCGTGGTTTCTTCTCCTAACGGGGTCTTTTGTGTGCAATTTCTTCCAACTTCCTCGCTGGAACCCTGCTGAGCATGCTTTGCTGCGAGACTTGGTGCTCGATTGGGTCAATTCATGGCGTCATATGATCACGAAGCTGTCTCAAAAGGCTTGGCGGCCTAACTATCTCGCGTATCCTTTTTTGCTCCTTATAAGCCACTACTGGGCGAGGAGGTGCTCGCACCATCTCCCTATTACTTGGGATCTTAATCCCCCCAGTGTGCCGAGTGAGCACATCAGATTCTGTAGCTAACTCCGTATAAAAGGCTGTATCCACTAAGTGAGCTTCCTACCTTGAGAAAGGCTTTTTGCATGCTCTAATGACTATCTCGTTTCCTTTGATATTGGCCTTGGCACACTGGTGGTATGTGGATGGAACTAGACCATGGTTATGCATTCATACCCTCCCTACAAGCAATAAGTAGGACGATTTACAATCCATGAGGTGGAATTTAATATGGGAAGTGATGTTCCCCATTGTGATCCCTACATTCACATAACCTATCGATTTGTTCGACTGGTTGTCATACCCTGCTATCGACAAAGGACTTTGCACAATCCTTGTCTCACAAATATTACACACGTAGAATGATACCATAGGCATAATATTGACAGATGCTACCCTATCCATCAAGACATGGTTAAAGCTACACCTATTAACGCTCGCCGTCACATAAAGTGGTCTGTTATGAGGATATCTGACCAACCGATCTGCCTCCGAGAAAGTGACCTTTGAAAGGAACTTCCTTACTAGCTTGGACATCGACCGTTTCCATCGCAAGTTTGGGTCTATGTTTTTCTTCGCGATCTCCAATATTTCTCGAGTGACTTCTAATCGAGAATCTTTCGGCCGTCCAACCTGCTCGAAAAACCAACTGAACTTTTGCGATCTTGCTATCGCAGCACATTCTACCCAAGGATTATACTGTTCTTATTCTAACTCGTAAACCTCCTCTACATCTCTGTATATTGATTCGTCGTATGCTATCACCACATTCACTCCCTCCAAAGAGCAGGCCTCAAACTATCTGCTCAAATCGTCAATTGAATTCCACTCGTCTTCTATTTCTTCCTCTATCATCAAGCACGACATTTGGGATAAACATTCTTCTAGAGAATCCACAAAATCCTCCTCCTAGAGTCTATTCTCCACCATTAGCCCTTCCACCTCTTAATCAAAAGCACTGTCCATGTTTACCCCGTGTGTCGGCAAAGGATTATTGTTGACATGGGCTTGTGGTAGCTCGATATCTCCCCTCTTGAAGTGTTTGTCTATTATCTTCCTGAGAGAAAAATACTTACTCGTAGGATGTCCCATCCTGTTATGAACTACGTAAAACTTTGGGCCCTATCTGTCTTCTAGAGTGATGGGTGCCGTATCGACCACAATAGGCCAACATATGTTATTTGAAATGATGAGATCATAAGTTTTTATAGCCTGTTCCACTAAGCAAGGCACCTCCGAGGGGTCATCTTTATTGAACTTCCTTTTATTTCCCCTTCCCTTTGAGCTACGATTTCCTTCCTCATTTTTTTCACCTTCATCATTGGCATAGTTTACCCGAGGTTGTAGTCCTCTGCCCAAGCTACCTAACGAATTTAATAACAAACTTGACAAAGCTGGATAGGGTGTTGGGAGCGATTTCACAACCAACTCTACGTTCCTCGCAGATTTAAGGAATGAATCGGATGTACCCCCTCCAGTGTCTCATTTATCATATGGAAAATATATTCCGGCAACAAGCCTTCTGCACTGACTTATAATAGCTTAACCTCTTGCGTCTCTTCCCTCACGTCAAGGGAGCATTCGCGAAATCTCTTGATTTAGGTCGCCACATCCTCGTCGGGATTTTATTTCTCTCGAGCGAGTTGTTTAAGGGTGAATTCATCCTCAACCAAGAAGAATTTTGGTACGAACTGAACATGAAGATCCTCCATGTGCCCACACTGCTTGGAGCCAAGTGGGAATACCAAGTATAATCTTTCTCAGTTAGATAATTAGAAAATTATTTCAATCTTAGCTTCTTATTATTTCAGTGCCCCCAAGGTTCTCCACAAACCTTTTAATGTGCTCTTTGGTATTCCCCCCTTTTCCTGTATACTTATAAAAAATATGAGGAATATACCCCACTGGGTAGGGTTTTTTATTGTACTCCTCTGGATATGGAGTACGAAAATCATCGTACACCAAGGAAGATCCTCCTCCTTCCTTTGAGGCCACCATCATCTTCAAAAGATCCTTTTTCATCTCCTACATTTGTTGGTGTAACAGAGTTGTGTTACGCAGGGGTTATCATCACTGGATTCACTATTGGTGGCGCAATCTGTGAGCCACTGCCTGACTGAGTTATTGTTGGTACAGTCGTATTAGGTGTTCTTCCTGTGACGGAAGGAGCATTCAAAGGTGGCATTGGTGGGGCCGTAATTTTGATAGTTGCATGAGCCACTCCCCCTTAGATAAATGGAGCCTATAAGGTCACTAGTTGGGTTGCGAAAGAACTAGGAACTTTTGATGTAATTATACCTTTGTTCTATCGAAATTATGTAAAGTTTACTTTGTATAAACCTTAAGGTTACCCGGTATCCTCGAGGGACCATGTCTGGAAGTGAATGGGAAATCTTACATGCTCTGCAGAACAACCTCATGCTGAGAATCTCACAAGGATTTGGTTTAGAGGATTGGGCACAAGGAAACATTGGAATTGACCAACCCCTTTAAGTCACCTAGACAAAACCTTGGTTTATACACAACTTGTCTTAGTAGTACCTCGAGGCACTATATCTGGGAACCCACTCGAGGGGCGCCAACCCTAAATAATTATTCAAAAATGAACTTGTTGCATTCACAGGGATGTTACAAAGTTGCTCGAGTGACTTTTATCTCGAGCAACCTTTTTATTTGATAAACTATCTTTTGACCAGTGTCGCGCTCACATTCATGTTTCAATTTGCTTGAGTGACTTGTGTCTCGAGCAACCTTTTCTTCGGCGAACTACCTTTTTGAGTGATCTGACATCACACCTTTTTACAGATCATTGTTTACCAATTCTTTGACATCAGTATGTCTGAAATTCAGGAACTCGATAAAACAGTACTCAAGTAGAGATATTCCTAGGATGGTAAGTTTATAGCTGGCACATCACGTTCTTTGCAAGACGTTACCAACTCTGAGAGTCTAAACAGTGTTCCCGCCAAAAATATCTTATCTACCTCATTTAATGCAATATCTTTGGCATTAAATGCAGAGGTCTGTTGACGCCAACAAGGGACAAATAGGTATTAATTATAAGAATGCCCCTGTTATTATTCTCTCCCTTCTATAAATACCTCTAACATTACACTATGGAGAGGATTGCACTTTTTAGCCTAGAACCGCTATAGAAATATTCCCATACAAGAGAGTTTATTGTGAGAATATTTATTAAGAGATCCACTTCATTTATTGCATTTGTGTTTAAGGTTACTCCCTTGCCTTTATAGCCTCAAAGGTGCTTGTTCTCGCTCCCTTTAACTAAGTTAAGTGTAGGATTTCTCTTACTAATTATTATCTTTCGATTATTGTAGCATTTATGTCAAAAGAATATATTTAATATAGGAGTTTAATGTGTTGAATGTGTTAGGTTGAGACTAGCATTCGTCATTGTCATTAACTGTTTAAAGGCCAAAATTACCATCTAGATAAGGGGTTACGCCTCCCTTTATATTAACATAATCTCAAGAACTCACCTCCTACAAAAACAATAACCTAAATACATTTCTTGACCCAAGAGACTAATATCAAACAAATTACAAAAGGGACCTATCATTCACATAAAAAATCCTTTTCATTCTTGTACCTATAACATTTTTATATGATTATACACACATGACTATAGATTTACATTTACACACGCGTAACTACATGTTTACGCGCACATCCAACATTTGTATACGTGTGTGTGTGTATATATAATCATAGAGAGATAAAGAGTTTTACATTTATTAGAATAATCAAAGAGTGATATCTGTAGATTGAAAAAAATAGATGAGAATTTAAAGTTATACCTGAATCAAAGTGCGATTTTACCTAAATATGAGATTAGGTTTTGATTGAAAAAAATTGAGAGTTAATATGCCCTAGGTTTTACCTGAATCTTTAGTTATACATGAATCGAAGTGCGATTTTGGTCTGCAATTTTTTGATTCGTGATTTTCATCTGCAATTTCAGTTCACGATTTCAGTATGCTATCTCGATTTTTAGGAAGCTCTACGATTTTATTTTCGAGGGAGAATTGAAACGAGGGAGGGAAGATGATTTTTACACTTTTTAAGATTAGGTTACACTTTTAGCTTTGAAAATAATAAAATCACAAACGTTACAACGGTTTTGAACACTTACAAAGTTTGTAAGTGTCCAAAACCGTTGTAAATTTTGTAAGTGTTATAAACACTTACAAATTAAATAATATGTTAGTTGCAAAATAACCATTATGGTGTAGTGACAATTAATTCACCAGTCGCACTCATATGAGACTTATACTCACCTATCAGTTATAGTGCGCATCTAACGCATTCATTTGTTTATCCTAATTATGCTACCCAGTCTAACTAGGACAACAATCCTTATCAAAGCCCATCTCGCTAATAGTCACCATTAGCTAACCATATACTACTCTCACTAACATAGTTACAGACTTGCTATAAATAGGTGTACACATGATATAATACATAGTCACACTCATGCTATAAACATATATTCACATAATATGCTAACGTATCTATACCCCCGCTATAAACAGATATACACAATATCTTGTATACATATACATATGTATCACTCATTACATACCTATAAAGTGCGTGCCCAAAGCCGAGACCTCACGGATTCATACCTCATGTGCTATCAGTCTCGATGCATATCACCATCAAATTGAGCCATTGGGTCGGATTCTCACCCCCGAACCCAAAATGTAAACACAAACAATGGAGCCGGACATAGACATATGCCCAAAGGATCACAAATCTCACCTTACTAGTCTCCAAACCAAAACCTATCCTCACACACGGATAGTGATCATGAAATAGTACTATGACCTGGGGAATTAATCTAACACTTGCTAGTCAATGCCAGGGTGGACTGTCCACTATGCGTAATCTCCTAATGTTAGCACTACTGAGAAGGTATGTTCAATACAAAAAGGTAACAAACACACACATATATAAAAGTCACCCCAATACATATATATCTAAAAAATTGACTTCGTAAGCAAATCCCATAGTGTACTAGTCTACCAATATCGAACTCCGAACCGACTTCCCGATTATACATATAAATTTTCATTCACTTGAATTCCCAATTTGTCTCACCCGAACCAATCTATCTATTGGCCTAACACACATACCAATCCCTAAAAATATTCTCCAGTAGTTCCACTCTACCCCAGAAGCCCCTACGCTCATTCCTCAAGATCTAATGGGTTAAAACAACGCGTAAACTAAATGTAGGTAGGCCAGTAAACCGAATCGGTTTGCTTGGCAGACTAAACCAGTTCGGTTAAGCAAACCAATTTGCTCCCCTAGCGAACCAATTTGGTTTATTAAACTGCCATTCGTCTTCTTTCTCGAGTTATCTCCTTTAAAACCCTCCAATAGAGGTCCCACGCCTCCCAAAACATAAAATTTATACCCCAGATTAACATAATATCATACAAAAAGTATTCTAACATCAAATTAAACTTGAATCCATCATCTAAACGTGAGGATTCCTAATCATAATTCAATTCTATCAACTCATAATTAATTAAACTTGAATTCCATCGATTTTAACACCATATCAATGCTCTACATGTTTATACTTATAAAACTAGAATTTAGTCACGAAATTCTTATGTGTTCATCATCAATTAACATAAATTACAAATACGAGGTTACACAACTTAGATCTCTTCATAATAATTCTCAATATTTAAATCTTTAAATCTCATATTTTAGTTTCTAGTTAATCATGAATGTAATTAACTACATAATTGGAATCTAAAGCAAGTAAGTACTTGTCTTATGGATTTGAATCCTAACTCTCGTTGGTAGGGAAAATTTGAATCCGGAGATTGCCTCTTCTCTTATCCAAGGTTCTTTTCTTCCTTTTTATTCGTTTTCTCTTCTCTGAACTCTCTTTCTCTAACTTAATTATGTAGGATGATAAAGGTGGGCTGCCATCCACTTCTCCTACGTTTAAATACCTCCTAATTACACCCTAATATCATTTTCCATTAAACCCTAGGTGTAAAAAGGCCACTATGCCCCCATACGGGTCATGCTGCATCTAAAAACTCCTGGAACCCAATCATAACACCCAAGTACCTATTATGGACTATTTCGATCCATTATGAATCACTGGTTGACTAAAAAAGATCATTCGAGTCACCCACCTAAAAATATACTAACATCACATTAACCGGGCCCAACAGGTGCGTATGGTATGCGTTGCCCATAAATTATTTATAAATCCATCAATGTAACTCTCTATTGACATAATATAAATAATTGTCGCTTTTCACTCATAAATGACATATAATACATCACAACTCTATTTACTTGTCACACGCAAGTAAATAATAATAATAGTAGTAGTAGTTGTAATAATAATAATAATAGTAGTAGTAGTAATAATAATAGTAGTAGTAGTAGTAGTAGTAGTAGTAGTAGTAGTAGTAGTAGTAACAACAACAACAACAACAACAACAACAACAACAATAATAATAATAATAATAATAATAATAATAATAATAATAATAATAATAATAAGAAGAAGAAGAAGAAGAAGAAGAAGAAGAGATATTAATCCTTATCTCTCTAGTTAATATTTACCGAAGCCAATTTAATTCATCCAATTAAATTAATAAACCCATGCACACGTGGAAATTAAATAATCATAAAAGTATGAGGTATTACACCGCCCCGCCTTGTTTACATTACACGGGTAAAAAACCTGTTTGTCATGTTAAAATTGCATACCACATATATAACTTATATATATATAAATAAAGTTTTGGTGTAAATAATATATTAAAGAATGTTATTTAAGTAAATATTAGAAATAAACGTGGCGGGGCGGGTGGGTTATGCTTATATATAGTAAACCTGAACCTGCCCCGTTTAATTAATCCTTTAGGGGAGGGGAGGGTTAAAGTGACATCCCTATGAAAGTCACCATGAATAAGGATAGGTCAAAACCCTAGTAAGTTGCCGAGCTACACAACTCAAAGCAGTTATATATGTTAATGATAAATCCAAAGTTTATACAATAAAAAAGAATGACCCATCATATGATATGCAACCTCATAGTGAACTAGAATTAACTAAATTCATTTCATAATTAATTATTCACTTAATTATTTAACACGTAATCGATATGTGCCCCTTTTATCCGACCATCTCAAGAACATGCGGTACACCAAACTAAACCGTCTCACATCTCGCAACTGCCTGTTTCACAGTGCCAAAAAACCTATAGCCACCCTGCTACGCAACGCCAAAACTCCAAAACACTGTGTGACGCAACAACTATCTATAATGAATCATACTCATCAAGTGTCTCAATATAAGGGTGTTCCTCTTCGGTATTCACCCCATTATCAATGGCATTCTTAAATACACACATATTTTACCACTCTGTGTTATATCATCATTACCCAATTAACCCACCCTCGGGTTATTATCAAATAGATCCTTTAGAAATGTTTTAAGTCATTACACAAGGATCTATGGGGATAATAAGCCTACAAGGAACTGTTTATAATTAAAAACATTAAAGTAAATGTATTTTGATTATATTAAGGGTTTAAAGTCATCACTCATACCCGTCTAAACTCCATGCGTAGGACATCTCACCGAATAATGATGAGTAACCTCATCCTTATTTATACTGCCTCCTAACTCCACGACCTCTTGATTGGCAACAACAAGGGTATGATAGTATAAACAATGTTTTATAACCCTAATTTACACCCAACTTGAATCCTCAAAGATCAAAGGCAAAACCTTAAATAAATATTCTAAAGTCAAGTAAGAACATCTTTCAAAATCCCATTCTCCAACTACAGAATCTCACCTCAAGAATCTTAGTAGAATATATCTATAATCACATATTTACTTAATAAACAGTAACATGACTAAGTCTTTAAATGTCAAGGAATTAATGGCACTCCATGACCTATAACCTTGATAAATAGTAGCTTTCCATGGCCTATAACCCAGAAACCCAGATGAATAGTATAATTCCATGGACATTTCCAGATTTCACATAATGACGCATCTTAATCAAGGTTCTAAAAGGCGCGAAGCATGGTTGAGACGTAGATGTCAAGCCACAAGCCTTAGGAGTCTAGGCATAACAAGGTATTTTTTTATTAATTTAATTATTTCTAAGGTTAGTAATATAATAAAATAATATATACCTTGAATTTAAAAAAATATATTCATATGTTTGGTAGTAATTTTTCTGATATGCATGCTTTATAATCAATGTACAAAATGTATTTCTCAACATTTAATAAACAATATACAAAATATATTTTTTATCATTCAATAATCGATAATCAATAATCAATAAAAAATTATTCAATATAATAAATGCAATTCACCTTTCAATTGAAACAAATAGACTTTTGTTCGGAAATCGATCGATAATATTAGGTTTTTTTACGAGAGGCGGAAATAGGCGGAGAGGTTTGGGATACTGTATGTCGTTTGATAGTTTTGAATGAGATTTAAGCTCGATTTGTAAAAAAAGTCTTTAAAAGGCGACATCGTTTCACTAAAGTATTTTTTTAAAAGTGTGCCTTAAGCCTTTTACTAAGAATAACGTATAGGCGGGGTGTTTCTCCTAAGCCTTAAGCCTAGGCGTGCCTAGGTTGGCCTTTTAGAACACTGATCTCAATCAATAAAAATATAAAAACTAGGGTTTTAACAAGGAAGAAGAGGGTGAGGACATAGCAGTTACCTCAGTGGATGACTCTGATGACTAGTTGCCTTCTACCATCTTGCTTCGATGACCTTATTTTCTTCACCCACAAAGCTTACTTTCTCTCTAGAATGGATTTCAGGGTTTCTAATAGTTTTGGGAAGTGTGCAATATTTATAAGTTATAGCGGGAAACCTAGGGTTTTCCCCTTTTGGACACACTTTTTCACAATTACCGCCCTTCAAAAGGCTTCCAGAATTTTCTAAATTTTCTCCTCAAGTCATGACATAATAAGGCCACATCATCCTTTTTCTTACCAAGTAAGCTAAGCTCCACGACCATAACCTTAGGTTGTGGTCTTCTTATGTTTGTCCGCGATCGTTTTTCACATGTCCACAAACCCCTCCTCTAACCTAGGGTTCTCCATTTCATCTACAGACCATGGCCTCCCACAAGGTCGCGACCTTTTACAATTTTAGGATTGTTATAACCTTCCCAACTTCGAAAGTACAATTATGGATACTTTTCTTTGATGACGAACTCCAGCTGCTAGGTGGCCTCTTCTGCAGCCTGATGTGTCCAAAGCACCTTGACTAGCATATTATCTTTAACCCGAACTATTTTTCTTCTTTCCAAGATCTCGACTGGGGCCTCATTATAATTTAAGTCTCCATGGATTTCAATGGGTTCATGGTTCAGATTATCATTGGGCCTCTATTATAATTCCTCAACATTGAAATATGGAATATGTTGTGTATATGGGATGGTTTTGAGGGCAGAGGTAGCGTAAACGAAATATTTCTAACCTTCTCAAGAATCTCAAATGGTCCAATATACCGTGGGCTTAATTTTCCCTTATATCTAAACCTTATAACTCCCTTCTATGGGGAATTTTAAAAAAGGAATGGTGCCTAGGACATCCCTTCTTTTGACATCAACCAACTTTTCTTTCTACTTTGAGCACTCCGCAGCCATTCTTGAATCAACCTAACTTTAGCCACGACCTCTTCTACTAATTTTAGCACTAGCAATTGCCTTCCCTACACCTCATCCGTGGGGAATCTTCTTCCATGTAATCCTGCTTAGGGAGGGTTATTTTAATACTCTCTTGGTAAATACTGTTGTACATCAATTCTATTAAGGGTAGGTGGTCTTCCCAACTGTCATGGAAATCTAAAACACGTGCTCTCAACGTATCCTCGAGGGTTTGTGTAATAACCCGTATTTTTTTTTATAGAAGTGAAAATTTAAAATTTAATAATTTATTTCTCGAAATGATTTTTTTGTATCTTATCAAAACCTATTTGGCAAATAAATAACATTTTTTAATCGATAAAGTACCGAATATATTTTTATCGACAATTTCATTTGCACGTGTGAATACGTGTATACTTAAATATTTTATATGAGTTACTTTAAAACCCCAAAGATCGAATTTAGTTTAAACCAAAATAAGTTTCGTGTATTAAAAACTTAAGGGGTTTAAAGTTTAATTCGTAAAAATTAAGACATATGGGATACAACTAAAAATCGCACAAACCACCACCCCTTCTTCCCATTACCTAGTATGTATGAAAAAAATAAAAAATAAAAAAATAAAGAAAAACCCCCACACGCCAGCATTGCAAACCACAAGACACAAATGAAAGTGGTATATCTCAAAACCACCCATTTATGCTCCTCTGTGTTTTATTGTGGAGTCTATAAACCAACACCAATTTCCAATAAATATCCAACCCTAAACTCCTTTCCAAAACACACCATTCTTTCCTACTAAACCCATATTGTTCTACCCAGTCCTTATAAGGATATACTAACTGTGTTTATCATTCCTTAGAGATATAGATGATGGGTGGAGTTGTTTTGATGGTATGTAAGTAGGTTCTTATATATATATATGAGTATTCGAATGAAGTTGGAAGAAAAAGAATTCAGCGAAGTTTTTTTTATATACATATCTATACTCTGTCTTTGTTTAAATGGTTATATATAAGCCTGAGTGTCTGCATGTGTTTTCAAAATAGTGCATGTGTGTGTGTGTGTGTGTGTATATATATATATATATATATATATATAAAGTGGGTATTAACCAAGGAAGAAAATGAAAGTTGAAAAAATATAAATTTTCGATTGCGACGCGGTATTTTCGGCATGTTAATTCAACTAAACGAGTGGTCCGATATGTGGTTCGGGTAATTGAAAATAATATTCATATATCAAAATACACATACGGATAGTGCCGATGTAGTTTAGATGTCGTCGAAATGGATTTCGAATTGTCTGAAGTTTGGCCGGTGCTAGTCGTAAAAAGATGACAACTTTTTGCCGAGCCATTTTCGATTAATTTTCGATATGCCTCGGCTATTAAAAAATAATATCCGAGATAATTGGCATATTTTTCATATATTGAATAACACATACGGGTGGTTAGCACTTGTTTGAATCATCGAGGTGCATGTTTGAAGTGTCGAAAGTTTGACAAAAATAACAAATTTTATTAAAATCACATTTTCGGGCTATGTTTAGCCTCAATTTTAACACGTTCTGGGTGCTAAAAAATTAGTCCGATTTCACCAACTTTGAGGTCGGATATCCAAGAATCAGTATGTATGATTGATAGCGCGTTCGGATTATCTGAGACATGGGTTTTACTCGACTACAATTGTGGCAATGAAAGTTTTTTTTTATAAATTAAATTAGGATTTTGTTCATCAAAATACACACACACACACACACACACACACATACACACACACATATATATATATATACACACACACACATTTATGTATATTAGGCCATTTGTCAATTATGGGGCTGAAACACTAGTAATATTTATCATTTTATCCTGTGAAGCCTGTATTATAAATTTTCCTGCATTACTTACCGTGTTTTACAATGAACCAAACTACTTGATTACAAACCTCAAAAACCCTTATTTTATTACATTTTTCTCCCGAAATTTATTTCGATAAATTTTATCATTATACACAAATGGAAAGTCGGAACCTATAGAAAAAAGCAGATAAATATTAATTTAGCATTATCTACGTCAGTTTAATTAACCTTTGAGCCGAGCTACGTATAACGTAGAACTCTTTTCACTGTATGAACAAAAATAGTGTGAATAAATATAAATTAGTGAGGTGTCTGTTTTGATTATTCGTAATAATTATGTATTAAAATCACATCCAGAGACATCAAATATAACTTGTACCAAACTAATCAACCTCACATGGAATTACGGTAGGTGATTCTATTTCACTATTAACTTCAAGCTTATACCCTTGAATTACTTCCTTGTTTATATCACTATATGGTAGCCCCCGAACTTTTATTCTCATTATGAACTCTTTTGTGTAGTTCACATTACTGTGAATATTGAATCAATCTTTATCCTAATTACACTCTAGCCAACCAAACCCTGACACCCTATGATTTCAGTAAACCCACTAATTTCAGTTAAATTACCCGGATTTCAGTACACCCCTACATCCTATTAAAACCCCGATTTCAGTTATTTTGCGAGAATTTAGTATGACCCTGTAATTTATAACCATTATCAGTGAAACCCTAAGTAACATACATTGCGATTCAAGGATTAGACTTCGGTATATGACGATAGTTCTAATTGGCTTATAGAACTCAGATGTTGAGTGCCTAGTTTTATTTGTTACATACATATGAGTGCCACTTTAGTTAGTGTTCCTAGCCATTTTATTATTCCCCAATTATTTTTTGTCGTCTGTTCAAAGGTTGCTACACATTTGAAGCCCCTATAACCGATAATTTATGGGTTATCCTTTTATAGTCTGAACCTTTATTTTTATAACTATAAATAACTCTTCCAGTTATAAATTGCCATATTATTATTTTAAATATCAAAGACTCCAGTATACCCTTGTTCAGTACTATTGATATTTCATTTTGCATCAAATTACTATAAACTGTTTTATATTGCTAGAATTTCAGTCACAGTCATGTTATAAAAAGAAACTCTTGTATATACATTGTTATGGAAGTGGAATTATCTACTTAGAAAAGTTTTACTTATTATTTTTCTTCCAGTTATTTTAAATAGGTACCTATAAGAGATGATGAGCAGTTCAGGCTAGGATTATATGAAGATCAGAAATAGTTTTATTTAGAGAATAGTCATATAAAAATAGTTGTTTGTCAGACAATGAGATATGTGTATAGCATTGTAGAGTTAAAACTAGGGATTGTAACAATGTGGAATATCAATAAAGTTTTATCTTTCGAAAGAAATGATGGTTTTTATTATGTTTTAGTATTTATTAGGATAAACCTTAGACTTGGGAAAATGGGATGAGACAACATGGCATGAGAGCTAAACCAGGTTTAAGTAGTCTATGTGAGATATGGATTGAGCATTATTATTTGGAGGGTGGTTCAAATATGATGATAGTGAGGATGAGATGTTTAGATTTGAGTAAGAAAAATAGATCTTCAGGTTACTTATGAGATATCAGGACTTTGCTTAGGGAAAAGATTTTGAAAGGTATAAGTGATAGTTGGTAAGGTGAAAAGATTTATGTAGGGATTATGAGAATAAATCCTCAAACTATAATTTTTGAGATATGTGATTAATTTCGATATTTGTATTTTATGTGGCTGAAAGAATTATTAAGGAATTTGGGATTGTCAATGATGTGATTAAAGATTAGAGCTATACTAAGAAAGTTATATTAGAAAGGGATTGTATATAATATACTCCATAAGTCTGTATGTACAACCCAATTCTTTTGTCTAAACTATTTAATTGATACTCCCTTTAAAAATGAATTACTTAATTTGGAATTAAGAAACTTTCATATTTGAAAGTTATCACACCTCTCTATTGATATTTTATTATCGTCTTCTGCATTGTACTCTTGTTATACTGTATACTATTCCCTTTAGATTACGAGAAGATATTCTTATGTTAGAATGGTACCTGTCCAGGATTAGATAAGGGAACTATTTAAAGAATTATTTAGTGACAAATAGGAAATTCTCTCGAAGAAAGTAAAGGGCATTAGAAATGTTATAATTAACCATTCTAATCTTTAAAACGTAATGGTTTACTTACTAGATCCTATTCCACAACTACAACTTTCCTAAATCCTATACAATCCTGGTTATGAATTCTAGTTACTTAACCAATACCATATGCCTTATGACTACCGTTAATTATTTTCCCAGTTCACCATGATTCGTGATATTACTGAAATTTCACTATCACTGGAAACATTACGGGTGTCGTTGTGAAACATGATTCTTATCCTTAAACAACTAGAATAGTTGTGATCAGATGAAACCTTACCTAATCCTCTTACCTGACCTTGATACCCCAGATGTATTTCCTTTATAAACCATTTTCCCAAAGAAACTCGAATCTGAACCCCATATAGTCTTGTTAATAAATAGTGTGGATTTTCTCCTATGGCAGGTGAATGATAAAACTAAGAAATTTCTTCATTTTTCTAAAACTAATGTGAATAACCCATGTGAATATAAATAACCCGTGACAGTGACTTTTTATAAAAACTTCCTAAGTTCTTATCTGAAGCAGTAGTTTGTTTATCAACGAGACCTTTTTTATTATCTGAAACCCTTAACCTCAGATTACTCGTCCCTTTCCTTATTTCACTACTTTGTATCATATACTTAACCTAATCTCATACTTGATTATATAGAACCCCATGACCCCATTCGATAAGTTACTTTCAAAAACCTGGTTTCACCTGGTTTCTGTTACGTTATTGTGAATGTTACATTTGCTTGCTCCTTATTATGTTCAGTTCCTTACTTTCAACACATGTAAGACCCTTCATAAAATATTTGAATAGATGGATTCTAAGTATATCTATAACGTATCCTGAAATAATTCTTTAAACATAGTATCCATATGACCCCCTAGATTACTAAGCACCGACTGATTAGGATTAACCATCACCTAAACCCTTACATCATTAAAGTTGAATTAGTTATAAGTTGATCTATAAGTTGTGTACCATAACCATCCAAACTAAGGTAGCAATCGATTCAAACTCCATCCCACTTATTTATATCCACCCTATTATCAGCTCCTCAAATATCTAGTTAGTACCCATATAAAAGTAATTCATGCCTTTCATATTTCTTCTATCCCTTACATAAATATAGGGAACCATAATCTTTTATTCGACGGTGAGGAATTCCGAGCAACTTCAGGTCACCCAAATTTGAAATACATCTTCACCTTATAGGACTTGAATTTGATACAGAAACGTTGAATGGAATTTTTGGAGGATTACATGTAAAACGTATGAATGTGTGATAATTTATTAAAGTAATTCGCAAGTTTCCAAGTAAACTTTATTTAATTAGAGTCTATTTAGAAACCAAATTAATTCAGCCCCTAAACATGGAACTACGTGTGTGCGCGTGTCAACCAATAAATAAATAAAGCACGTGACATAAATTTTGGGAAAAATACCCGAAGGGCAAAACCTTTTATTTCTAGCACTTTGAAAAGTTTACAAAACCATTGACTTACATACAACCTGATAATCGCCCACAAGTGTAACGTACGGTGTCTTCGTCAAACCTTCAAAGAAACGACTATAAATTTGCAGTGGTTCACGCGCAGCTATACCACAAGGACAGCAACTGAAAAATTCCGTAGAGACTCCCTCCATAATAGCACGCAGCTCTCCGGTCGTATAGTTCTCCCCATAAAGAATAAACAAAAGTAAAGTGTGTTCTTGAACACCAAAACAATTCACCAAAGCATATGGGATTTTTGTGAATTGAAAACAAAAAGGGATTAAACCCTAAAAGAAGAAGTCTGAAGGATTCTGCAGTTTCGCAGTTTTCTGTCTTTCAAAACGTTGGGACTTCTTAATGAAAACGAAACCATTTAATGAGTATTTATACAAAAATGCGCCGCCTTGGTTGTCGAGCTCGTTCAAACGAAATAGCAATCTCGCGCGAATGAAGTAAAGTTGTCGTTTGAACGACATTGCGCGACATGCACATATCACTCGAACGAGATGACATCTCGCTTGAACGATCCGAGCGTCAAAATTGAGGCACGTTTCAGGACTTAGAAAAAATACTCATTCTCAAATTTTGATGAAAAAGTCCGCTACAACACTTAGAAAATATTTTGTAAAAATATCCCCAAAGCTCTAAGTGTAAAGTTAAGGTATTAAAAACATAACCTTACCAAAGTAAACTTCGCGGAGTCTTTTTGATGAAGAACTTGATGAATTTGGATCCGTCTTTATGTAGATTGCTCTTGAAATTCTTCGATGGTTGTAACGGTATATGACATAATAAATTACTAATGGACTTATAAAAATATGTCCTTACAAATCTCCCCTATGTCTATGCCGATACATACATAAAAACATCTGAATTATCAAATACCAAAATGCCTATACAAATCTACCCTCCCATAAATAAATTTGCAAGATCTCAAACTGTTCTTCAAAAAGTCTTCATCAAATCTGAAAGCTTTTCTCATCAGGGTGTGCAACATAATGATCTTCAATTTTGTATCTACACATAGGAGATAAGGCAAAAACCTTCGTGACGTATCGAGATTGAAATGATATAATAATAAATCATTAATAAATAAAATCTACCCCATAACATAATAATTCTTTCTCCCCCTTTTTATGATGTCCCCAAATAGACAGATAAGAAGAAAAAATCAAAACATGGAGTGTGACGATAAAATGCATCGCAAACATGGATCAAACTACGCGCATGCAAAGGTATGTCTCAAAAACTTTCACAAACTATTTTTGATTTTTCAAATTTTTCGTACAAAAATAAGATACCAAAAATCACACCATGGATTTATACTAAAACAACCAAGTCATGGAAATGGAATGTATGGATGCGAACACATTCGATAGGTAAATAAACTCGATCAATCATATGTGCACGATGAATACGTGTACCTCTAACGAATGAACATCAAAAGTATCCTTAGGTGTAAAAATTATTGAATTTAAATGGCATCGTCTTATGCAAATAAACAAATCAAAGTCAAAGTGATTTTCACACCAATAACATCCAAAACTATTTAACGCTTTTTCAAGACTTTCAAGGATGTGCAAACCCATTTTAATTCTCCATCAAAACTCCCTCATATATATTTTCTTTTAGAGGGTTATAAACTAAATTCTCAAACTTTGGAGAATTGGTGCAAACACCTAATTGGCCCCTTTTTGGCATGAATTTCTTTTTATTTCCTATAAAAATTTCTGGACTCTTTTAAACCTTTTTGGACCCCGGATAATAAAATTTTTCAATTTTTTAGCTTCAATTTAAACGGTGGCTTAATCACAAAGGATAGATGAGTACCTTTCGCAACCCTTCACCGTTTTCAAATAAAGCACATAAACTCACAAACGGCTCTTATATGAACAACTTTCTTGTCAATTTTTATTGCGCTTTGTTCGTTTTAAAGACATGATTGAAGTGAAAACACCCAACCAATATGTGATAAGATAAGCACAATAATCAAACAAATCCGTGCATGTGTGTAATAAAGGAAATTATGAGTCAAACATGTAGGAAGTAACAGTTAATTACATCTTAATGACTCCAAACATTATAAAGCATAAAGATGACATGATATATTGTCTAAAACCACTATCAAATAGTCACATGAAAAATGAAATGATGTTGTGACTCGGTTATCCTAAGTGTTCATCCATAAACGGTGTAAACAAAATACAAAACTCTTTTTGGATTTTTCAAAAATTTTATCAAAATAAAATCTTTTTGTATTTTCAAAATTTTTCAAAAGCAAAAATTTATACAAAAAGTACATGTCACAACGCTAGCAAACATAAATATCATGAAACAAAAAACTAGCGTATGACAAATATGCGAACACAGTCATTTATATGATATGGTAATAGAAGAATCATGTGCAAGTAAACAAGAATCAACTTGTCTAAAATCTAGTGCCTCTAAAAGTGATTTCCTAACCCAAATAGATGTGAAACGTCGTGTGGGAGACAGAGGAACCAAGGGATCACTAAACATAAACTTTCTAGGACTTTTTCCAAGATCAAAACAAAAACGCCTAAGGTTTCCTACCACAATATGAACATGTGCAAACGGGTAGAGCGACACCTATGGGTTGACCTTGTCTGACGTCCTTAGGAATGGTTGACCCTCTAAAACAAATAATGGTTTTGAATTTAGCACTAAAAGCATGAGAACAAGATGAGCCATTACCATTACTATCAAACATACTTGAATCGTTTAAATCATTTTTAAATTTTAAAATATTTGATTCAAGCAACAAATTTGACTCTTCCAAAGACAGGGATTTTTTTTTCAAATTTTCAATTAAACTTAATAGTTTATCATGCTCCCCCTCAATTACAACAAACTTTTCCCTAAGAGTCTCTTCACGTGCCACAAACTCATTGATTAAAATATTTTTGTCCTCTTTGGCACAAACACAACCACTAGAATTTTTAAAGTCCTCCAATTCATTTTATAACAATAGGAATCTATCATCACTTTCCTCTTTGGACAATTTTAAATCATTAAAGTCTCGGTCCAAGGCAATAAATTTCTTACGATAAAAATCTCTTTGATTTTGAACCTTTTGCAAAAGATCCGTTGCAGATTTAAAACGAGAATTTTCTTTTTGCAAAAAATCAATTCTTTTAGCAAACGTCAAATTCAAATGATTTATATCACCAAAACAATGACTCGTGGCAACAATAGGGGGCATTAAATTAGATAAGTGCTCCATCGAAAAAATTGCAAATTTTCACAAAGTTGATTTAAAAAAAAATCAATATCACACAAATTTTGCGAAAAATAGGAATACATAATAAAATAGTGTAACCTGCTCTGATATCAATTTGACGACGTGAGAAGTCAAATTGTATCAAAAAAATAAATCCTTGAAAAAATCAGGATCACGTCATAAATTTGTGTAACCCGCTCTGATACCAATTTGTAAAACGTATGACTGTGTGATAATTGATTAAATTAATTCGCAAGTTTCCAAGTAAACCTTATTTAATTAGAGTCTATTTAGAAACCAAATTAATTCAACCCCTAAACATGCAACTACGTGTGTGCGTGTGTCAACCCATAAATAAATAAAGCATGTGACACAAATTTCAGGAAAATTCCCTAAAGGGCAAAACCTTTTATTTCTAGAACTTTGAAACGTTTACAAGACCATTGACTCACATACAACCTGATAATCTCCCACAAGTGTAACGCACGGTGTCTTCGTGAAACCTTCAAAGCAATGGCTAGAAATCTGTAGTGTTTCACGCGCAACTAGGGCTATGTTTTTTTTCCGAACTTTCCGATTTTTCCGATTTCCGATCCGATTTTTTCCGAATTTGGAATGAAATTTTAGATTGTCGATTTCTGATTTTCTCGAAAAAAATCGGATCGAAAATCGGAAATAATTCTGAATTTCCGATTTTTTGATTTTTCCGATCCGATTTTTCCGAAACTATGCCGATCCGATTTTTCCGATTTTTTCCCGAATTATTTCCGTTTTTTTGGAATTATTTTCCGATTTCCGATTTTTCCGATTTCTTTTCCGATTTTTTGAAAGTTTCCCATATCCCACATCGGTTGGGAGAGGGAGAGGGCTCCAAAATATGCTCTATAAAAGGAGAGTATCCTCCTAACTTCTACACAAATGAAAAATGAGCCAAATCCTCATGTGTTTACATGTTGGGTTAAGCCATTTTCATTGTTTATTTAAAATGAGAATTTCGAGTAATCGAAAATCCATAATTTATTTTTTTGAAATTTTGGAATTTCCGAAATTTCTGGATTTTTAATATATTTTGTGTATTTCCGATTTTTGCCGATTTTAAGATTTTTCCGAATTCGGAATTTTTTTTAATTTTTCGAAAAAATCGGATCGGAAATCGGAATAGTTATTTTATTTCCGAAAAAATCGAAATTTTTTCCGAATAGGCATTTTTCGATCCGATCCGGTCGAAACACAGCCCTACGCGCAACTATACCACAAGGACTGCAGCCCCAAAAATCCGTAGAGACTCCCTCCATAATAGCACGCAGCTCTCCGGTTGTAGAGTTCTCCCCACAAAGAATAAACAAAAGCAAAGTGTGTTCTTGAACACCAAAATAATTCATCAAAGCATATGGGATTTTTGTTAATTGAAAACAAAAAGGGATTAAGCCTTAAAAGAAGAAGTCAAAAGGATTCTACAGTTTTGCAGTTTTCTGTCTTTCAAAACGCTGGGACCTCTTAATGAAAACGAAACCATTTAATGAGTATTTATATAAAAATGCACCGCCTCGGTTGTCGAGCTCATTCGAACGAAATATCAATCTCTCACGAACGAAGTACATATGTCATTTGAACGATATCGCGCGACATGCACATGTTGCTCGAACGAGATGACATCTCGCTTGAACGAACTGAGCGTCAAAATCGAGGTACGCTTCAAGACTTAGAAAAAATACTCACTCTCAAATTTTGACGAAAAAGTCCTCTACAACACTTAGAAAATATTTTGTAAAAATATCCCCAAAGCTCTAAGTGTAAAGTTAAGGTATTAAAAACATAACCTTACCAAAGTAAACTTCGCGGAATCTTTTTGATGAAGAACTTGATGAATTTGGATCCGTCTTGATGTAGATTGATCTTGAACTTCTTTGACGGTTATAACAGTATATGCCATAATAAATTAATAACGGACTTACCTAATTTCCTATGATGTTGCTACTACCATAGAGCCATATGATGTTTATCCGACCTCGTTATTTTTCAAAATTCATCATTACCACTGTTTACCCGAACTTGAGAAAGAAAAACAACAAACTCCAAGATCCCTTTGTGAGAAATAACAAACCAAAAGTAAAACCCATGAATCGTCATATGACATGGAACCAAGTTTACAATTTGGAGATAAATTATATATAATTGATGAATTATCGTTACAAAAAAAGGCATTACAGGAAGCTCAAAAATGTATCATGTATAAAAGAAATAACACTGGTATCCCAATATGAGAGTGGTACTACGAACTTTTGAGAAGATGTCTTACTTGTCACCAAGTTAAAATAGAAACTAGTGTCCACAACCTCTTTCAATCCCTGAATGGAAATAGGAACATATCAAAACGGATTTTGTTAGTAGACTATCTCATACATCCCAAGGATATAATTTGGTATGGATGATAGTAGAATGACTCACAAAATCTTCCCATTTTCTCCAAATGAAAACTATTGATTATTTTTAAAAGTTATTATAAGGATTTAGAGTAAGACGGTTAATATGAACAATCCCATAGCCATTGAGTAGAAAAATAAATGTACCTAGAAACTCAAATTACCATGAATTTTGGGATAAAAACATGCTCTTTTAGATTATTCAAACCACCCTAAGAGAATGAGTTTAGCCTAAACCTTTTATGAATTAACATTATCCTACCTTTATTATATAAGTAATTTCTAGTAAGATTCCAAACATTAGTGATTACGACTTCATACACATCAATATTTAACTCAATTAAGTTTTTTATACTCTTATAAACATACTCCCCATAGTAGTATCTTCAGATTGAACGATAGAGATGTTAGTGACTTCATTTAAGGAAATCCCATTTTATTCTCATTAGTACACCCAAGACTACCTATACCTCCTCCATCTATCAGGTTCAAATTATCCAAATTTATAGGGTATATCCAGAGTATCACCATGGTACTTTAAAGAATCCTTTTGATTTATATGTCTATGGTAGATTCCAGGAGGTTATTTCTACAATATTAGACATCATAACCGTAGTAATCCTAGTAAAACCCTGCAAACCCAAGAACCAATCTTATTAACAAGCCTACTTGAAATACCCAAAACTATCATCTGTCCTAATTATTGGCTTAATGGAAGTCAAATCCTATATATATTATTTATTGTGGTATTTAGGAAGTTAAGTAAACATCACATCAAGATTCTAGATATATTTTCCCTAATTATAGATTTTTTTTAAATAAGCCTTTTTACGGAGTTATCAACTCCAATAAACCATCGATATATGTTTCCCGATTAACCGACACATTACTCCACAACCAAGTAAGACCTTCTAGTAGTTCCTTAAATTGTACGCTATCAATAGTAATGCTAATAGAAGAAACAAGCATAAAGTACTGTACCACAATACTAGGGACTGAAATTCTTATAGTAGACTTGCTAGTTTTACAAAGAGAAGGAATTTTCTTTTGATCCACTGCGAAAAGTCTAAGTATTTTTGAAAAACATGGCTTGCGATTCATATATCATCACTTTAAGGTTAACTTAATTTAGAAAGCCAACCTTTAACGATTCAAATATAAATTGTCGACCTACATAATCAAAGGAACTTATACTTTTGAATTTCCTACTGTGGAACTATTGTAAGAACAATTTTTATAACATTGTTCATAACATAGTATTAGACTAGTTTGATGTATTGATCAAGGGTGAAAAGTAGCGTGTGTCAAACGCTGATCATTATTTTCTGTTCACCTCCTCAATACAAAAACCTAAGTTACGACTACACTTGCGGGGCAAGTCTAGCGGTAAGTCGGGTATCGAAAGATCCAATGAGACGAGTTGCTAGAATTTATATGATTTAATATTAAAATATAAAAGGGAAAAAGGGTGATTACAAATTAAAAAGTAAAAGATGCATAAAGGGAAATGATTATCTAGGCGAGGGTATTTAAACTAGATTAACAAAGCGAGTAAAACTATAGGTTGCGTCGAATATCTCTCATCCGAGTTAATTTGTATAAAATGGATACATGGGTCGACGAGTTATTAGGAACACGTCTCGTTTTGACAGTTAATTGAACCAAGGGTTGTCACACCCCGCATAAAAGCCTAATAAGATTTTGACGTCAACAAATACCCTGAAAATTGCGCACACAAGGTCATAAGCACGGGACATACATGATATGTCCCATCAAATCTCCTAGGCGCAATAACTAGGACAACGCACTCGAAATAGACACGTAAACGCCATCACCAAAGCAAAGCAACGCGTCAACTCGGGTGAGTTCAATTCAAACACAATCTAATTTAAATTAGCTAGAAAACATATTAAAAACGAGGTAAATAAACGCGGTAAATAAACGCAATAAATCTACACTAGAAAGTAATTAAATCAAAGCATGTAAAGAAAGCATGTAAATCTAATTAGAAAGCAAGAATTAATAAAATACAAGCTATATTAATGGAAAGGGAAAAAGAAAAGATCAATCTTACAAACCCAAATGTTATCACACCAAATGAGGAAGAAGAAATGAGCTCTCAACTCCTAAACCCTAAACTATTCTAACCTAAAATCTATTCTATCACTTAATATCTTATTATTACAACAAAAAACCTTTATATAGTAAGTGGGAAATGAATTAAAAAAGAAAAGAAGAAAGAAAAGAAAAGCCAAAATATCAGCTGGTAACAGGGGATCGATTGATCGATCCCTTTGATCGATCGATCGATGGTAAATATCCCAGCCCACTGTCTCCCCATGAATTGTAAAAACTGAAGGATCGATCGATCGATCAAGAAGATATGAGCACACTGCATTCCTTTTCCTCCTCTTTTCTCCTCTTTTGGTTTCATTATTTTTCTCCTCCGCTAAAATCGCCGTAACTTCTTCGTTCTGAATCGGAATCGCGCACCGTTTAGGCCACGCGAAGCAAGCGAGTAGGGATACAACTTCCATGAGATGTTAGGTCAGGTGCCCAAGCTGTGAAAAGACTAAAATGCCCTTGAACGTGCGATCGCGTACGAAAATCGAGCAGAATGCGTCCGAACTTCACACTTAGCATCTAAATACCTATAAAAGCTTAATTAACCCCAACAAAGCATGTTAACATAGAAATACAAGGTTTTCTTGTTAACGAGCATAAATATAGGGAATAAAATACCCGAGGGGGCTAAAATGCGTCGATTTAGAGGATGAAATACGTAATATTTACGTATCATCATGTATCCCATTATAAATATTCAGGCACCGTCAATATGAATCGAATAAGCATTTCCAAGTTTCAACACTTCTTGACATCCCGTAAAGGTATAAAATAATTTAGAGTTTAAATTAATTTACAGAATTATGTTTGGGATGTTTTTTTTTATAAAAAACGAAAATGGATTTTTGTTTTAGAAAAATAAATTTTTGTTTTTGTTTTTATTTCTCGTTCAAATGAGATTTAAAGTCGTTAGAAGGTCATTTTTAATTATTCTTCAAATGTGTTTCAAACGAGAGCTTACTATTTCAAATTTCCTGATCTCGTTGGAAGCAAAGTTTATATCATTCGAACGACATAAGCTTATCGATAGAAAGATCCTATTTTATCGTTCGAACAACCCACCGACGTAAGTTTTGTATAAATACCTATTTCGTGTTCAGAACATTTAAGAATTTTTCCAACTTCGTTTCTACATAATTTTTAGGAAAGTTCTTCACCTTTTGTGCTGTAAAATACCATTTAATTCACAATCAAACATCCTTAAATATCGTTCTTATGAATTCGTTGAAATCCTATAAAGTTCAATATCTTTGCATACATCTTATGGGGAGGATCTCCATTATTGACTTATGATACTTGCGGGGATTCACTGCTGAAGACGAAGGCTGAGGTTGAAGGAGAAAGAGTGAGGTCTTTATGGTTCTCGAGGGAATCATTGCTGAAGGACGACTGCGGTTATTTATCATTATTGTATTTCACTTGTAAGGTTGTAAGTTACGATTTACAAATTATTAGTGGAATAAAAGGTTTTTTCCTGCGGGGATTTTTTCTGAAACTTTGCTTTAGTTGAATGATTTATCTGTTTTATCACATAGTTTCATGTTTAGGTTAAAAAGATAAAATTGATTTAAATTGCACACTCTAAAATTGGAATCCTTTATTGGGCATATTTACTTTCGCATTTACAAATTGGTAGAGCACTCATTATTTCTATCCCATCAATTGGCATCAGAGCTTCCATGCGTTTAGAAATAGGTATCAGATCAGGTTGCTCCAAGTTATCGAGTGATCCTGAGTTTTCAAAAAGTTTTTGGTTGTTTTATTTTTCTCTTAATGGATTCTCATAGTTTTGACGACTTAAATCGTTTGAATTTTCAGTATGATGAAAGAATTGAAATTCTTGAAAAGAAAATTATCGTTTTTAGTACGTTATAAATTTTTGGCAAACTGTTTAAAATCAAAGAGATTTCTTTCATGAAAAACTTGTGAACATGGACCGTGATTTTAGAAAATTAGAATTGTCCAAGAAAGAGAGTGATGATAGAGTCCAGTTTTTAGATAAAGAATCAGAGGACTTTAAAAATTCTTGGGTTAATGTTTATGCCATGGAGGATAGTGTTTTGATTAATGATTTTAAGGCACATGAGAAGACTCTTAGGGATAAGTTTGCTTTCATTGAGGGGGAGAGAGATAACCTTCTAGGAATTTTTAAAAATATGAAGAAGGAGTCCTGAAAATTGGAATAGTCAAATTCTTTGGTTGAGTCTAACATTTTGAAGTAAAAAGATGATTTAAAACGCTCGAGTAGTGTTAGTAGTAATGGATATGGCTCACATGTTTCTAATTCTTTGAGAGTTAAAGCCAAGACCATTGTTTGTTTTAAAGGGTCAACCAAATCCAAGTACATTAGAAAAGGTGAACCCGTAGGTAACACTCCTCACATTTACACATTTACACATTCATCAAATTTACATATGTTGTGATAGGAAAGGTCACCTTAGGATTTTTTGTTTTGATCTCAGAAGAGGTCCTAGGAAGTTAAAGTCTAGTGTTCTCTTGGTTCCCAAAACCCGATCCAGTAAGTATACATCTATTTGGGTTATGAAATTAGTTTTAAAGGAGCTAGATGGTAGACTTGTTGATCTTGGTAGACTTATTGATCTTACATGCCTGCACATGATTCTTCTCTTGCTATATCTTATAGATGATTACTTGCATGATTTTGTTTGTCAAACTCTAGTTGCGCTTCATGATATATTTTTGCTACTGTTATGACATATGTACTATTTGAATTATATTTTTCTTTTATTGATTCATATTTTAAAAATTACAAAAAGGTTTTATTTTGGTAATTTTTTTGAAAAATATGAAAAGATTTCCGATTTTTGTGTATTTTAGTTTTACACATTTGGTGTGGCATATTGGTGTGCTTGAATCTAATTCACTCCGCAATTTCCATGTGGTCAGGACCTTTGGTTATGACTTTAGATTCTTAGATTCATCTTAACCATGTTTATGAAGTTGTTTTGAACTTGATTTGCTTTACGAATTCGACTTTATATTTGCCTCTGCACACATATGCACGAGCTTATTGGATTTTTACTTCACTATGTATATTTGAGCTTGGTGAGATGTTGTCCTATCAATTTTGTCATCTACATGTTTATGTGACTGTGAGGTAATTGTGCATGTAAGAATAGCTGCCCGTGAGATTTTGTTTATTATTGAAAAAATATGAGTGTCCACGGGAAAGGGCTGTGAGAGACAAGTCAACTCGTCATGAAAGCCACCGTTTGAAAAGAGACCAAGAAAAAATAAAGGCAATAAAAGAGCAAAATTTCCCAAAAAGGGGCCAAAATAGTTTAGTTTGCTTGATCATTCAAAAGAAATCACTTCAAAAGAAAAGAAAAGAAAAGAATAGACAATATGATCATGTTTATATTTTGATGGAGTTTAGTTGAAGATTAATGGGTTTGCATAATGATACCTAGTTATGCTTATTTTGTCATCACACAATTTATTTGCTAAATCATCAATATTCTAGGCTTGTGTGCACTGTGCTTGTTTTGTTCATTAAGTTCAACTTTATTTGCCATTTAAGCCTAAAGCTTAGTTTGATAAAATTTTGCGGTTAATTAGAACTTCTTGAACATATTTGAGTGTTTGGGTTATAATTCTTTTGTTCACACCCATTCATTCCATCCCACATGTTTGGACACATCGATACAATGCTAGTGTGTAAAGTTTATGCATTTTTTGTCACGCTTTGTGATCGATTATACCTATATATGTGTGTCAAATTTTCTTTAATATATTTTTCATACATTATATATGGTATAGTTTGTTTTATTTGTTTTTTGACAAAAAATAAAAAAATTTAAAAATAGTTAGTCTTAATTGCCTTTGAGATTATCATTGCACATGCTTTATTCATATCTTTTTGTGATGATATCTTATCTTCTATGTTAGGCTTCATATTTCATGATTATGTTTCTACTTCTTTGTCTATTTCGGATAAAAATTAAGGAGAAAGCAAATTAAAAGGAGTTTTGATGAGTTTTATTTAAGGGGGAGAATTGATTTTTTACTTTATTTCAAACTCAATGCGTCACGAGGTATATATTTTTTTCTCATGTGCATAGGTTTCCCTTTTTCACAACTCAAGAAGATTAGAAGATTAAGGGAAGATCAAGAAAGGGAATAACAAGAACTTTGAAGACAAAGAGACTTGTACCATTCCGTTCTAGGGTTAAGAAGGGTGTTAGTATTTTCGTCATAGGAGATTTTTTATTTTAATTTAGTGTTTGGTAATGTTTGTTTGTTTTGTATGGGAATAGCCAAAGGGGGAGATTTGTAAGAATTTTTTTTAACATTGTTTATAGCATAGTTTTAGACTAGTTTGGCGTATCCGGTTACAAATCGTCACCACCATCAAGGTGAACCGAACTCAAGCATCTCCAAGTTCGAAGACTTCCCAACACCTTGTAAAGGTATAAAATAATTTAGAGTTTAAATTAATTTACGAAATTATGTTTGGGATGTTTATTTTTATTTTTTATAAAAAATGAACAGAGCTTTTTTATTTTAAAAAAGCATTTTGTTTTTGTTTTTATCTCTCGTTCAAACTAGATTAACATGTCGTTAAAATGAGATAAAAAGGCGTTAAAAGGTAGTTTTTACTTGTTCTTAAAATGTATTTCAAACGAGAGCTTACTCTTTTAAATTTCCTGATCTCGTTGGAATTAAAGGTCATATCGTTCTAATGACATAAGCTTGTCGTTAGAACGACCCTATTTTCTCTTTCGAACGACCCACTGACTTAAGTTTTGTATAAATACCTGTTTCACGTTCAGAACGTTTAAGACTTTTCCCAACTCCGTTACTTCATAACTGTTGCAAAAGTTCTTCACCTTTTTGTGATACCCCGCCTAATTAAATACCGGGTGATCAGTCCTTTATTAAATTATAATCAAGATGAACGGTTGGTTCATTCTTAGCATCACTGTCGCAAAGATAAATTTTCCAATTTAACACCCTAATTAATTAAGCTAAGTGACAAAACCATTTTTAAGACATCAATTTCCCAATTTCAATTAATACCAATATTTAAAACTTTACACAATTCATAAATTAAGAATCACCCAACAACTATACTGGAACAAACAATCCAAATAATTAAACATCCAACTAATTGATTCCAACATTAAAACTTAAAGGAAAAACATCCTGACAGTAATAAAACCCAAAGTATAAATACTGGAAATAAACGAACCACAATATCCGATAAAACAACTGAATAATGGAAAAGGGTGACACATGCCCAACTGGATAAAATAGTGCTAGAAGTGGAATAAAAAAATGAGATCGTCTAAGTAAGAGGCCTGCAACTCCCACCTAAGCTGCAACGCGTTCCTTCCAAAGGATCCTATGCAAGACGCCCCTGTGGCTGGGCACCTGTAATATATACATATATACAAGAGATAAGAGAAAATAGGAAACGGGTCAGAGCCCGATTGTAAAACAGTTTAAAATTAGTTTAGCAAGTATTTAAAATGCTTACCGACTAATGCAACCAACATATTAGTGCGGTACTCCCTTGAGAAATTCTCACCTCTCTTCTAAGGTGCACACCTATCGCACTAATATTCCCAACAGTTTAACTTATCTTATCTTAAGTTACTCGTAAGGTTTCATGACGACAATTTCAATTGTTAAGGAGGTTAATTTTATTTAACAGCAAAGTTCTCACATGAGCCTTATATGATTATAAAGTTTCTCGGTAATATAACATACTTTTCAAACACTTATTTCCAAGTTGAAATAATTATTCATTTCTTACATACCATAGTCACAGTAGGTAGTTCCCAAATTCCAGATTTAAAATATATATATTAAATACACATATAATATATATATTCTAACAGCACCCCACGTAAAATTTATGGTGCGGGCATACTCTGCTATCCAGTCCCCGTATCACTCGTACTAATGGAAATACTTAGTTCGGAATCACTCTCGAACTGTATTAACATAAAACACATACAAAATGAGGCGAAGCATAGTTTCAAGTCACTAAGAGGTCAGCACATACCCTCACGTCTCTTAGGACCGTCTGACTATCGATCCGATAGCCTGTACCAAGGATTCCTATGTTCTAGGGTACGAGTCAATATCCCCCATAAAGGTCCCATCGAGATAAGACTATCCCAACGCGGTAACCTCAGGGATATCAAGTAGCGCGAGCATGATTTTTACACGTATATAGTATATGCATAAACATAGTCATATATATATACTACTATTTCCATATCAAATTTAGGTATACTCTCACGACCCATACTTATGATATTTATCCTTATTATTTAGTTATCACGTATAACAGTTTATCTCTTATTCTTATTCATGGGATTATTTCAACTTACTACGTAACACTCGTGGATTCCTATCTCTCCAAGTGTAATTTCAGTAGGTACTCATTTATTTTACAACATAACTTCCTTATGAGTCTCACCCTTTAACACAAGTTCCCATTGTACCTTATGCGTAAAACACCCCCGTGAAATGCTAATCTCGTCTTACATCAACGGTTCCATATATTTCTAAAGTCCTACTGGTCTTCTTTATATCCCAAAATGTTTTAACATTAATATTCAAGAATGTCTAATCATTTAAGTTGGAATGAACTATTAAAAAAAGAATATGAGTTATACAGGATGGGTCGATCGATCGATGGAAGGTGTTCGATCGATCGAATCATCGATCGATCGATGCTCTAGGGTCGATCGATCGATCAAGCAGGTATGGCAAATCTGCAGAATTTCCAGTTATGGTTTTCCTCTTCCAAAATCATCCAAAACGATATCTGTGAATACTAAACTCCAAATAATTTATACTACAAGTATTATAACCTCAAATAAGTGATTTCCTACGTCAAGCATGCAAATTTTCATCATGAATAATGAATTAAAAGGGCATACTCCATAAAAACATCAAGAACCCTAATATTTCTTTTGTTTAGTTTCTTCCCATTCTTTTACCAGATTTCATACTCTTTATTCACTGAAATTTCATGGTTCAATCCCTACATATGAATTGGGTTTCCAGAATACATATATTTCTCATACAACATGCGAATTCAAAACTCCAAAATAGGTTTTTCTTTCACAAAAACTAGTCCTAATCAATCCTAGGCTAATATTATTGGAGCATTAACTGAAATAGAGCAAGATAGATACTTGCCTAAGAATTCTTGGTTCAGATTTGTGGAAAGATTTGTGTGGTTGTGATCCTTGTTGCACGATTTATCGTTTGGCGACGACGACGGTGCAATTGGTGGAGTTCTTGGGCTAGAACTCCTTGGAAAACCTCTTTTCTTCCTCTCTTATAGCCATCTTTGGTTTATGGATGATTCTAACCCTAAAAGATGACTCTTACCATCTGATATACCCATAGAATTTTCGTGGGTTTTCATGCCTAAAAATGTAAAATGTCCAAAATGCCCTCCCAGGGTGTTAATTAGGCCTAAAAATGCCCCGAGACCCAAACTAAACCCCCGGGTACATTATTTTGACTATCTCGACCCTTACGGACACATTGACGCACTCAAAATGACCATACGAGTTACTTATAATTTATTTACTTTTAATAGTCCGAATTTAATCCCGACACGACACAAGCGCGTCCTGATAAATTTCCAAAATTATCAAATTAGATTCTCATCTTGTGATAATTTTACTAATCATAATTACACCACTTAATTTACCCATAAAGTAACTTGTAACAAAAATAGTTACTAACTCCCATCACGCTAGTAAGTATTAAATGATTTTTTGGATTAATATTAATTTAATATCTCTAATTAAATTTAATAAATCCCCAAAATTAAAAGGCATAAAAATATGGGGTATTACACTTTTGTGTTGTAAAAAAATCGTTTAATTCACAATTAAACATCCTTGAATATTGTTCTTGTGAATTCATTTAAACCCTAGAAAGTTTAGTATCTTTGCATACAACTTATAGAGAAGATCTCCATAGTTGACTTATAATACCTGCGGGGATGCACTACTGAAGACGAATGCTGAGGTTGAAGGAGGAAGACTTTGGTCTTTATGGTTCTTGTGGGAATCATTGCCAAATGGATATTGCAGTCATTATGATTCTTGCAAGAATTATTATTGTATTTCACTTGTAAGGTTGTAACTAGCGATTTACAAATTATTGGTGGAATAAAAGGTTTTGTCCTACGAGGATTTTTCCTGAAACTTTGCCTTAGTTGAATGATTTATCTGTTTTATCACATAGTTGCATGTTTAGGATCAAAAGATAAAATTGTCTTAAATTTCTCAAATTTGGAATCCTTGATTGAGCATATTTACTTCTGCATTTACAAATTTGTAAATCACTCATTATTTCTACCCCAACAATTGGTATCAGAGTTTCCATCCGTTTACAAATTGGTATCAGATTAGGTTGTTTCAAGTTAGCGAGTGATCCTGAGTTTTCAAAAAGTTTTTGGGTGCTTTATTTTTCTCTCGATAGATTCTCAAAATTTTGATGACTTAAATCGTTCTAATTTGAAGTTTGCTAAAAAATTAAAATTTTTGAAAAATAAAATTATTGTTTTAAATTTGCTATGGATCTTTTGCAAACTATTAAAAATGAAAAGATTTATTTCATGAGAAACTTGTTGACATGGACCATGATTTTTAAAAATTAGAACTGTCCAAGAAAGAGAGTGATGATAGAGTCAGGTTTTTAGAGAGTGATGCTAGAATTTAGTTTAAACTAAAATAAGTTTTGTGTATTAAAAACTTAAGGGGTTTAAAGTTTAACTAATAGAAATTAAAACTTATTGGAGAGAACTAAAAATCCCAGAAAACACCACCCCTTCTTCCTATTACCTGTTACATATGAAAAAAAGAAAAAAAAAATCCCCACATACCACCATTACAAACCACAAACCACAAATAAAAGTTGGTAGATCTCAAAACCACCCATTTAAGCTCCTTCGTGTTTCATCCTGGACTCTACAAACCAACATCCATTTCCTATAAGTATCCAACCCCAAACTCCTTTACAAAACACATCATTCTTTTACTAAACCCAAGTTGTTCTACCTGTGTCCTTATAGGGATATACCAACTATGTGTATCATTTCTTAGGGATATGGATGATAGGTGAAGCTGGTTTGATGGTATGAAAGAAGGTTCCTATATATATATATATATATATATACAAATAGGGTATATATACAAATAGGGTATTAACCAAGGAAGAAGATGGAGTTGCAAAAATATAAATTATCGGTTATGACGCGGTATTTTTGGCATATTAACGCAACTAAATGAATGATCTGGTACATTGTTCGGGTAATTGAAATAATGTACATATATCAAACTACACATACGGCTAATGATGGTGTAATTTCGGGGTCGTCGGAACGGGTTTTGACTCGTCTGAAGTTTGGCCGATGCTAGGCGTAAAAAATTGACAACTTTGTCGAGCCATCGTTTGACTAATTTTTGGTATACCTCGGGTAGTCAAAAATAATATCCGAGATAATCGACATGTTTTTCATACACATACGGTTGGTTTTCATGTGTGTGCATTTACCGAGGTGCATGTTTAAAGTGTCTAAAGTTTAACAAAAATGGCTAGGTTTATAAAAATCACATTTTTGAGCTATCTTTTGGCTCAATTTTAAATAACATGTTTTGTAGATTCAATGAACTCGCACTCATCGGGGATCGCTCCATTTGGGTAATATCTTTCTTTTCCCCTCTTTATGTTGTGTTCTTGATTCGCATTGAGGACCATGCAACATTTAAGTTAGGGTGTGTGGGATATTCTTCCCATTTATGTTTTAGATTCATTGATTCGATCACATGTTCTTTCCAAGTGTGTTTTTTTAGAAAATTTTTTGAAAAAAGCCAAAAATATTTTTCTTCAAAATAAATAAAAATTAGAATTTAAAAGCTTAAAAAATGTCACATTTTTTCTGCCTAAAATTGTTAACAATCAAAATGCACTAACCAAAATTGACCAAAGATGAAAATTGAAAGAAAATTGACGACTTAACGAATAAGTATGGAGATTGATCAAACCCGGTGAGATTTCGAACCTTTTAAGTTTTTATGAGTTTTTAAATCAATCCGATTTTATGATTAACTCAAAGTTCTTTTCAGCGTTTTAATAAGTCGTTGACGATCTCAATCCTTTGTTTTGATCGGTTAGGGGAAATGTGTGAAATGTTGTCTCGAAATTTATGCTAAATATATCTCTAAACTTAATTAATCTCGAGATGCATACGCTAATGTGATTAGGAATTTGGACACTGAAGTAGGCCCTCTTTTGTTTAACCCAAAAATATTAGCCATAATAAAGTTGTGAAAAAATTATCCCTTTGCAACCAACTTTGAGCCTAATAAAATATTTTCCTTTCGTTTGATAACCTGAAAAACCCAAATAGTCCGGAATTGTGAAAAAATAAAAATTCATCAAGTAAGTTCAAAGTGTGTAAAAAAAAAGGTCAAAAATAGAAAAATAGCAAGAAAAAAAGAGAAGAAAATGAAAATAGAAAAAGAAAAAGAAAATGAGCAAATGCCCGAAAAAACACTAATGGACGTCATAAGGACATTTTTCAATTCCGAACATTCCGTCCATTCCTATTTTTACCCTTTACACTTTTTAACCCGAAAAGTCCTAACCGAGTCCGAATGGCAAAATTAATTACTGCATGGAGAGTTAAGACATGAAAAGATAATAAAAGAGATTAAAATGGTGTGATTAAGAGATGATGTTTCTCGTTTCCTAATAACTGTATTCCGATGATGAGATATTTTCACCATATATTTCCTTCTTTTTAATTTTTTATGCGTGAATTTGTGTCCATTATATTTACTCTTTATATCATGCATACCGAGAGAAAACAACCACAATCCGAGTGATTCGTTTGTGAGTGCATCCGTAAGAATTTGAATCAAAACGATTTTTTGGAAAGTAACGTAATGCTCAATCGGTGGAAATTTGAGGTTTAATTTCTGGCTTCGCACACACGCACACACTATGGTTTTAGACAATTGAATATGAATTTATGGTGATTATTTTTTGACAATTTTAAATTGTAAAATTTTAAGTATTTTGATATTTATTTGAGTCAATAAAGAATTTTGTGGGTGTATTCACTGCAAATCCTCACGAGACAAAACTCGTCCTACTAGGGTAACCTAGGGGTTTAAAGGCTTATTGCATATGCTCAATGCAATCGCTTGCCTGTGAAAGTGGAATTTTATTTTAATAAAAGGAATTTCAAAAGTCAACTCATTTCTCTTACATTGCTCGGGACACGCAAAGTTCTAAGTCAGGGGGATTTGACTAAGCATAAATTCTTCTGAATTTATCCTCCTAAGTTGGTAGTTTTAGTACCTCGAACAACGTAATTGATTTGTTTTTATCTCATATCATTGTTAATGACTTCTTCTAACAAGTATCCCGAGTTTCGTGTATTTCTTACTATTATTACAGATATTTAGTGCCCAATAGAACTCAAAACAGTGAAAGAAACCAAGAAATGGGGAGTTGAAGTCCATTTTCGTAATTTTACGTATATATATTCTAGAGGTGGGGAAAAATAGAAAGTTGAAGAGCTCTAAATTGCAAGAACATTGGAAAAAGTGGCAGTCAAATCGGAGCTCTGGATCAAAAGATATGGCAAGTCAAAGTTGGAGAAAGAAAGTCAAAGTTAAAATTAATTCTTGAAGCTGAAGAGTTTCAACTCTTGAAATTTCTTGTATAATTCCTTTTTATTAGTTGTAAAATGTGGAGAGGCATTGGAAAAGTCGTATTTGGGTATTATAAAAAGCCAAGCCCTAGAGTAATGAAGGGAGGAAGAGAGAGGGTTCCTTTTGGCATATAATTTCATATTTTCTTAGGATTTAGAAACCCTAGTTTGTAAGTTGAACAAGAGCTATTCAAGATTCAAGTTTCAAGTTAAGATTTCCTTCTTCTATTAAGGTATTGCTAATTTCTACTTTCCATTTCTTCCATATTGTAAGTTTAAATTTCTCTTGTAGTTTAATTTTGTTTCTCAATTCAAGTTTCTTTTCAATGCATAATAGACCTATGATTTCTTGCACATTTAAAATTTGGTTTTCTTTTAATAAAATCATGTCTAGCTAAGTTTTTTTAAGGTTGGGATGCATGAACCCATCCCAATGTAAATTACATATGTAGAAAATAGAATTAAAATTAAAATTTTGAAAGAGTTGTGCAAGATAATTCTACAATGATTATAGGTCTTTTAATCTCATTTGCCCTAGGTACTTGGGATGTTTAAGAATACAATGTGCGTAAAATTGTTTAGCACCGCTTTATATTTCCCTTTGATTTCATATGATGCGGGATTGAACCTCATATATGTAATGCTTAGGATCTATAATGAGTGGATTCATTCTGCCAAGTAATTACTAAGGATTGGGGAATTGTATTCCCAACCTGTTTCCCCTTCATTCTTATTAAGTCATTATTAGTTAGTTAATTTTGGTCACATAGTTAATGCAGTAGTTTAATTTAGTGTGAATTTAGTTAATTAGTTATTTCCCATCTCAAACATTATTTTTATTTCTTTTTAGAGTCAACTTAGGGTTAACAGTCTTAGCTTTGTCATCACGTTCACTCATCCTAGTTCCCTGAGGATTCGATACCCAGACTTGCCACTATACTCCGCAAGAGTGTAGTTAACGTTTAGGTTTTTGTATTGAGGTTAGAAGCCGATAACAACGACTAGCGTATTTACACGGATGCTCGATTTTTCCACTCGATCAAAATGACGTCGTTGCCGGGGAAAACAACATGCATTAACTATGTGAGCAAAATTAACAAACTAAGAATGACTTAATAAGAATGAAGGGAAAACAGGCTGGGAATACAATCCCCCAGTCATTAGTAATTACTTAGTAGAATACTAAAATTATATATTAGAAGTTTGAATGAATCCCGTCTTTATAGATCCTAAGCATTACATATATGTGGTTGAATCCCGCATCATATGAAATCAAAGGGAAATATAAAGTTGTGCTAAATAATTGTACGCACATTATATTCTTAAACATCCCAAGTACCCAGGGCAAGAGAGATTAAAAGACCTATAATGATTGTAGAATTATCTTGCACGACTCTTTCAAAATTTTAATTTAAATTCTATTTTCTACATATGTAATTTACATTGGGATGGGTTCATGCATCCAAACCCTAAAAAAACTTAGCTAGACATGATTTTATTAAATGAAAACGAAATTCTAAATGTGCTAGAAATCATAGGTCTATTATGCATTGAAAAGAAACTTGAATTGAGAAATAAAATTAAACTACAAGAGCAATTTAAACTTATAATATGGAAGAAATAGAAAGTAAAAATTAGCAATACTTGAATAGAAGAAGAAAATCTGAACTTGAAACTTGAATCTTGAATAGCTCTTGTTCAACTTACAAACTAGGGTTTCTAAATCCTAAGAAAATATGAAATTATATGCCAAAAGGAAATCTCTCTCTTCCTCTCTTCATTACTTTAGGGCTTGGCTTTTTATAATACCCAAATATGACTTTTCCAATGCCTCTCCAAATTTTACTACTAATAAAAAGGAATTATACAAGAAATTTCAAGAGTTGAAACTCTTCAGCTTCCAGAATTAATTTCAACTTTGACTTTCTTTCTCCAACTTTGACTTGCCATATCTTTTGATCTAGAGCTCCGATTTGAATGCCGTTTTTCCAGTGTTCATGTAATTTAGATATCTTCAACTTTCTAGTTTTCCCCATCTTTGGAATATTTATGTAAAATTACGAAAATGCCCTTCAACTCCCCGTTTCTTGGTTTCTTTCACTGTTTTGAGTTCTCTTTGGCACTAAATATCTGTAAAAATAGTAAGAAATATACGAAACTCGGGGTACTTGTTAGAAGAAGTCATTAGCAATGATATGGGATAAAAACAAATCAATTATGTTGTTCGAGGTACTAAAACTACCAACTTAGGAGGATAAATTCAGAAGAATTTATGCTTAGTCAGGTATACCTCGGGTAGTCAAAAATAATATCCGAGATAACCGACATGTTTTTCATACACATACGGGTGGTTTGCACCTATGCGTGTTTACCGAGGTACATGCTTAAAGTGTCTAAAGTTTGACAAAAATAGCCAAGTGTATAAAAATCACATTTTTGAGCTATGTTTTGTCACAATTTTAAAACGTTTCAGGTGCTTGAAAATTAGTATAATTTCACTAACTTTGAGCTTGAATATCCAAGAATCAATATGTATGATTGACGGCGCACTCAGATTATCCAAGACATGGGTTTTTCTCGACTAAAATTATGGCAAGGAAAGTTTTTTTTTTTGGATAAATTATATTAGGATTTTGTTCATCAAAATACCTAAATATATATGTATATTAGGCCATTATGTCAATTACGGGGGGCCGGAACCCTAGTAAAATTTGTCATTTTATCCTGTGAGGCCTATATCATAAATTTTTCGACATTACTTACCGTGTTTCACAGTGAACCAAACTACTCGATTTCAAACCTCAAAATCCCTTATTTTAATACATTTTTCTCCCGAATTATTTCGATAAATTTTATCATTTTACAAAAATGGAAAGTCGGATCCTATAGAAAAATGCAGATAGATATTAATGCACTACCCACATTATCTACATTAGTTTAATTAACTGTGACACCCCGCCTAATTAAATACCGGGCGATCACTCCTTTATTAAATTAAAATCAAGGTTAACAGTTGGTTCCTTCTCAACATCACTGTCGTTAATAAAAATCTTTTCCAATTAAACACCCTAAATAATTAAGCTAAGTGTCAAAACCAATTTTAAACATTATTTCCATTCTATTAAATCCAATTATAAAGCCTTTAACCATTTACATTTTTAAGAGTCACACATTAAGAATAGAATTGAACATACACGAATTTAATCATCAATAATAAATCCCAACATTTACATCACCAAAATAAAACGTCCCGAGTGTAATAAATCGCGAAATAAAGGTACTGAAAGTAAAAATTACAATCTCAGACAATACCAACTAATTAATAGAAAGAGGGTGGCACATGCCCCTGCTGGATAAAACTGAACTAGGAGTAGAATCAAATGGATGAAGTCGTCTAAACAACAGGCCTGCAACTCCCACCTAAGCTGCAGCTAGTTCCTGCCAAAGGACCCTATGCAAGACGCCCCTGTGGCTGGGCACCTGTAATATATATATATATATATATATATATATATATATATATATATATATATATATATATATATATATATATATATATATATATACAAGAGAGAAAGAGAAATGGAAACGGGTCAGAGCCCGATAGTGTATATGATTTAAAAATTCGTTTAGCAAGTATTTAAATTGATTACAGGCTAATGCAACGACATATTAGTGCGACACTCTCTTGAGAAATTCTCACCTCTCTTCTAATGTGCACACCTATCGCACTAACCTTCCCAATGGTTTATCTCGTCATATACCACACTATCTTTCCCCAATGATTTAACTTATCTTAGGTTATTCGCAGGATTTACAACTGAACAACACAAATATTTAAAACGTAAGATTTCAATTTGTAACCAAAGTTCTCCTTTTAACTTTATTAATCAATAAAGTTTTCCAGTGTCATATTATACTTTCTCAAAACAAGTATTGGAGTCATCAACCGTGTCCTACATATCAAATCGCAATAGGCAGTTCCAGATTTCAGAATTTCATATATATATTAGCTACTCGTATAATATATATATCATAACAGCACCCCACATAAAAACTATGGTGCGGGCATACTCTGCTATCCAATCCCCGTATCAATCGTACTAAAGGGAATACAAGTTCGGAATCACTCTCGAACTGTATAAATACATACACAAACAATCTTGAGGCGAAGCATAGTTTCCAAGTCCAAGAGGTCAGTACATACCCTCACGTCTCTTAGGACCGTGACTACCGATTCGATAGCCTGTACCTAGGAATTATATCTTCTAGGGTACGAGTCAATATCCCCCATAAGGCACACGAGACAAGATCGTCCCATTGCGGAAACCTCAGGGATAGCAAGTAGCGCGGGCATGATTTTCACAAGGATATAATATATGCATACACAATCATATAAATATACCACTTTTATTATATCAATTTAGGTTTATCCAATAACCCACATTCACAACATTTATCCTTATTTTCCCATTATTATTTATCAAGTATAATGGTTCGTTTCTAACTTTAATTCGAAGGGTTTTTCCAACTTACTACGTAACACTCATGGAATCTATTCTCCCAAGTATAAATTCAGTAGGTATCCATTTATATTCCAACGTAACTCTCTCTTACGTGTCTCTCCCCTTTAATCTATACTTACATTGTCCCTTATGCAAAATATCCCAAAATATAGATTTCGCCTTACATTAAAGGTCTCTTATTCATTAATGAATCTTACTGGTCATCATTATCTCCCAAATTATTTAACAAGGATGTCTAAGGAATTTTCTTCATTTCGAATCAATTCAACAATTTTAAAAGGGAAACATAAGTCTGTCAGGAGGGGTCGATCGATCGAGGTTAGAGGCTCGATTGATCGAATCTTCGATCGATCGAAGGTCTGGGCTCGATCGATCGATCAAGCAGGTCTGCGAAAATCTGCAGATTTGCAGTTACGGGTTTCATCTTCTAACCTTCACCAAATCCATATTTTTCAATCCCAATCGTCCCAAAATTTATACTACTAACATTATATCATCATACCAGATATTTCCAACGTAAAGCATGTAGATTTCTATCACTAAACATGGATTAACAACCCAAAAATTATTATAATTATCAAGAACCATAGAAATCTCTTAAACATGGTTCTAACAAGAATTTTCCAGAATTTCCTTCTTGTAAGCATCATAATTTCATGGTTTACTCCTCTACATGACAAAGGGTTTCCAAAATTTTTATTTAAACCATAACTACATAAAATTTCCGATCTCAAATTGGGTTTTTCCTTCCTATAATTCATTCTTAATCATTCCTAAACTAATATGAAAGATCCATCAACGAAATAAGCAAGATAAACACTTGCCTGGGATTTTCAGAAGTCTGGTTTGGTGCCAAAATTGGCGTGGTTGCGTTCCCCATCTCGCGATCTACGCGTTGGCGGTGGCGGCGGCGCAAACGGTTGAGTTTTGAGCATTGGAATGCCTTGAGAGCTCTCTCCTCTCCTCTCCAATGGCCGTTCTAGAGTTTTGAGTTTTCTAACCCTAGATGACTAACCTAAATGGCTGATATAGATTACTAATTTTCGTGGGTTTAATTACCCAAAAATACAAAATGACTAAAATGCCCTCCCGGGGTACTAATTAAGTCTAAAAACTCCCCGAGACCCAAACTAAACCCCCGGGTATACTTTTCCGACTACCTCGACCCTTCCGTACGCGTTGGAGCACTCAAAACGACCATACGAACAACTTATAAAATATTCACTTTTATAAATCAATATTTAGTCCCGACATGACACAGGCGCGTCCCGACTGAATTTTCATAATTGCCATTTTATTCACACGTGATAATATTATAAAAATAAATCTCATATATTACCATACTCGTCAAGTAATATTCAACAAATATTATATATCCAATAATTACTAACTCTCGTCACGCTAGTAAATATTTAAAACAACATTTTGGATAAAAATTAAATTAATTTATTTCAATTAAATTTAATAAATCCCTAAATTTAAAAGCAATGAAAATACGGGATTTTACATTCTTCCCCCCTAATAACGGAATTTCGTCCCAAAATTCGGAAAATAAGACCTACCAGGTAGCACAATTCTAGATATCCTTGTCAGTACGCAAACTATCTACATAGTACGGCGCTCAATCATTATAGCTTTTTCCTCACTACAACTTTATTTTACATTCTCATTGGAGACACTTCACATTTCACCCAACTGACAACATTTGAATAGGTCACGCCTATACGTTATAATTTTCCATTATCTCACTATCATTAGGAGGCCGCACCTCACTACATGACAACTACTCGAATTTATTCATATACAAAACTCCCATTCTGAGAAAATTATACGAACATTTGATCACTCTTGCTCGCCTAAAACAGTCGTGGAATTCCACCATAGTTATCGGATATTATCTCGACCGATCAAAAATTCTGATTATCTACTCACCTCTAAACATACGGAAGGAGAATAGTCGTGGTTCTTCCATAACAAAACCTTAATAAGCACCTCGTACGCGACATTTAGGTACGAGTTCTTCTACAGATCATTCCGGAAATCATCGTACCAAGATTCCAAAATCTCCTTCACGTGTCTCCACAAATCTTTAATCACCGTGCGCCCATTCCCTCGTTACGGGTGATATATCCTTACTCGAAACGAAACCTTATCTCCGCTGGTTTCTGAAATCCTATATCAAAGGTGGGATTCACCAATCTCATCCTGATTTAGAAATTTATACTGCGCCGGATCATGCACTGGCGCGATCCTTCCCTTCAAAGGAAGTCTGGGGCATACTAGTTAATATTGTAAGTCAGCTTAAAGGAGTATCAATCACCTCCTTCTCGGCGACTTTATTCACATGTTCGGGATGAACCTTTGATCTTGTTTTGAGGACGGCAACCCATCCAAGAACTTTACCGACTTTACCAACCTCTTCCGATTTTAGCAATTGTAGATAAACACAAAATTCCTTGGTGTATGCCGAAGGTTCCACCCGTGCTCTTCTCTTCACGAAGCGTACTTCTGGACCTCTTATACCGTACTAACATCATCACCCTTTATATGTGTGAGTCTCTCTCACATTTGATTGCTAACGATTTCGCTCCGAGTGTTCTTCATAATCATTTAATTCTGCTCCATTCAAGGAATACTCTTCTTAAATGGATTCCCACAGTCTTCCAATTCAAATTAGGGTGTGTTATTCTAATTGCACACCTATGTATGGATTATCGCCCCTCATGTGACCTTTAATCCACTCTATCACTTCCACTTCGTTAAACAAGTCCCACAAACATATATGACACACATCCATAACCACGTCCTTTCGACTCGGAAGATTTTAACTGTAGTTAACTAAGATGCCCACATTTTTGCAACACCCCGACCGCCCTAGGAGAGCAAACGACGTGCTACTCATCAGTGAAACTTACTAAATCCAACAAAGTTCAAGGAATAGGGCATTCAAATTCCATGACCATAAAAGAGGAATAATAATTCTCAACCTTCTTCAGATAAGTATAACAATTTTCCCAAATAGGTACAACAACCAAAATAAATCAGTAACGCTCTATTCATCAAAATAATTTCAAGTCATCTCTTTTGTATAATAAAGTTCTTTCCAGATAATCCATGCTAAAAATCATTCTAACACTTTATTTGCCTCGTGTTTTGAACGCAGTTACGACATTTGGGTACTCTCAATCACCCTAGAAATCAAAATTCTTAAATTCTCCTTATCATCGTTCCACCCCTCAACTCGTGGGGTAACTTTCAATGCTTTCTTACCACAAGATCCGGCTTCCAATAGCTTTAAGACAAAATTCAACTTCCAACTTACATACATAATTACTTGATCCCATTTCGACCAGGGTACCGAACTCATGGAATAGTGACCAAACGTCTCCCTATTTCCAACCTTACGCTAAATTTCATGCGTGGGATGTCTCGCAAAGCGAAATCCAAACAAGGAACCCCCCCGATACACTACTACCCAGCATTGTCGGTTATCGAAATCCGTTAGGTCCTCCGTCCATAGCATGTACCCCTTTATTCCGTCCCTTGACAGAAAAGTTACAATTTCTCCCGTAATTATGCTTAACAAAGAATGTTTCACTAATTGCACTATTGTTCAGTATAGGTTGGTGGTATTAGCATTCCATAAACCTCGAATACATACAATCGGAATTCTCAAAATTCCTTTCCCTAATAATAGGGGTATAAATATTAACTCCCACATCTCTAAAGGATAAATATAACAATGCACTCTTCCTATCACTAAGTCCGGAGTGCTAAACATAATACTGAGTCAAATCTTTTCGCCCAACGATAAATCCCGATACATACTGAATCATATTGGAAAAATCTATACATAAATTGGCATCGAATATCTCGAGCCCCCTATCTCCTCCGAAGTCTCTAGGATAGATAATATAAGTGCGAGTCCAACCTCCTTACAGGTAAAGCCTCGCCAAAACAAAACGTGTTGCACTAATGCAACAGTCCGATTGCCTTGCAATAAATACCCACTATCGTACTAACCATTTCTATAACGTTTTAACAAACATAATATCATACTCGTATATCGCATCACTACAATGAGTAGCCTCAATAAAGTACAAAACACTGTTAATATACTCATTCATCCTCCGCGGATAGCACTAAAGAAAAATCCCGCTACACTAGAAAAAATATTCACATTTTAATAACGTATATAATGATATGCATTAAGCTCGTCTCACATGCTAATATAGCAAGGAACAAAATATAGTGACTCGCTCGTGTCACATAAACATGCCTCATCCTCTGAGGATACAACTTATACTTCCACCTTGCCAATCGTCTTGACTGCGCAAGTGGTTTCTGGACGTAACACGTCTACTCAAACCAAACAAAATTACTTTAATTATTATCTTTTACTAGGCACCGTATTCTTGTCCTTTTACTCACTTTGGAACATATTATTGCGAGCGACCTCACTCCGCACAAAATACCTCAACACATAATCCACTTACCACCTGTCCTACTCACCAGGTTAGGATTGTCCTTCTCTCGGACTTTAGTAAACTCGATTCCTGTTAACCATCCCGGTTGTCCCCTTAGCTTTTTAGGCCATAAAGATCCTGTTACTATCTATAATAGTACTGTGACACCCCGCCTAATTAAATACCGGGCGATCACTCCTTTATTAAATTAATTCAAGGTAAACAGTTGGTTCATTCTCAGCATCACTGTCGATAAAAATAATTTTTCCAATTTAACACCCTAAATAATTAAGCTAAGTCTCAAAACCATTTTCATACATACTTTCCAAATTTTATTTAAAGAAAAACATTTATTTTATTAACAACATTCAATAAGTAAGAATCACACCACATTTAATATCTGCAACATAGTCCATTTAATTTAAAAACATTCGTCAACCGAATGTCAACATGAGAAAAATAAAGTAATACCATCAACAGAATAAAACCCATAGTAACAATACTGTAAATAACTGAAATACAAATGTCCCAATATTAATGGAATAATGGAAAGAGCTACACATGCTCAACTAAATGAAAATACTAAGAGTGGATCCGGATGAACGAAGTCGTCTAATCAAGAGACCTGCAACTCCCACCTAAACTGCAGCGCGTTCCTTCCAAGAGATCCTAAGCAAGAAGCCCCTGTGGCTGGGCACCTGTAATACATACATATATATACAAGAGAGAGAGAGAGAGAAAAATGGGTCAGAACCCGAAAGTGTTTGATTTAAAATACGTTTAGCAAGTATTTAAATTGATACAAGCCAATGCAACAACATATTAGAGCGACACTCTCTTGAGAAATTATCACCTCTCTTCTAATGTGAACGCCTATCGTACTAACCTTCCCAACGGTTTATCTTATCATATTATCATACTAACCTTCCCAATAATTTAGCTTATCTTAACTTATAAGATTTCAAAACCGAACAATATCAGTGTTTAAAAAGATACTTCTAATTAGCAACACAACTCTCGTTTTAACTTTATTAGTTTACAAAGTTTCCCAGTGTCATATTATACTTTCACGAAACAAGTATTTACTATCTGAGTCATCAACCATGTCCTACTTATCAAATCACAGTAGGCAGTTTCAAATTTCCAAATCTCATATATATATATTAACTACTCGTATAATATATATAAAATAACAGCACCCCACATAAAACTATGGTGCGTGCATACTTCTACTATCCAAACCCCATACCACTCATATAAAGGGGAATACAAATTCGGAATCACTCTCGAATTGTATAACACATACACAAACAATATCGAGGCGAAGCATAGATTCCAAGTCTCTAAGAGGATGGCACATACTCGCGTCTCTTAGGACCGTCTGAACTATCGATTTGATAGCCTGTACCAAGGATATCTATCTTCTAGGGTACAAGTCAATATCCCCCATAAAGGTCCCATCGAGATAAAACTGTCCCAGTGCGGTAACCTCAAGGATAGCAAGTAGCGCAGTATGTTTTTCACATGTATATAATATATGTACACACAACCATATAATTATACCACTTTTATCGTATTAATATAGGTTCCTCTCGTCACCCATAATTACAACATTTATCCTTAATTTCACATTATTAGTATTACGTATAAGGTTTCATTTCTAATCTTAACTCGAAGGGTTTTCTCACTTATTTCGTGATACTCGTGGACTCTATCCTTCCAAGTAGAAAATTCAGTAGGTATACCTCTATTCACTATCGTAACTATTCGCCGTAATCTCTCACTTGGAATACGTAGTTTCATCGTTTATTATATAATTATCCCGAGAGCTAAATTATCATCTCATAATAAAGTTTCCAACACTTATTCATATGTTCTACTGGTCTTTCCTATCTCCCAAAATATTTCATGAAGTACACCCAAGAATTATATCACGACAATTCAATTTTTAAATCATCTACAAAGGGAAAAGAGTAGTCTGCCAGGAGGGGTCGATCGATCGAGGTTTGGGGCTCGATCGATCGAACCTTCGATCGATCCAAGCTCTAGGCTCGATCGATCGATCAAGCAGGTCTGCGAAAATCTGCAGAATTGCAGTTACGGGTTCTACCAATTTTTTTCATCCAAAACCATGTTTTTCCATTCTAAACGTCCCAAAAATCCTACTACTAACATTATATCAATATACCAGGTGTTTTCAACGTAAAGCATGTGTATATATAACATTAAACATGGATAATTAACCCAAAATCTCATCTAATCATCAAGAACCCTAGAGTTTTTCTTAATCATGGTTCTAATCTGTTTTTACCAGAATTTCCTTCTAATATATCATCAAAATTTCGTGGGTTATAGTCCTCTACATGGCAAGGATTCCAGAATTTTTATATAAATCAATACTACATGCATTTTCCTAACACAAATTGGGTTTTTTTCTACATAATTCATCCCTAACCATTCCTAAACTAATATGAAGATTGCACCAACGAAAATAACAAGTTAAACACTTGCCTGGGATTTCTGGTATTCTGATTTACGGCTGATTTTGGTATGGTTGCGTTCCTCTTCTCGCGATCTACGCGTTGGTGGTGGCGGCGATGAAAACCGGTGACTTTTTGGCCTTGAATTGCCTTGAGAGCTTTCCCTCTCTTATCCAATGGCCGTACTAGGGTTTTCTAAATATTCAAACCCTAAATGACTAACCTAGATGGCTGATATAGGTTGCTGAAATTCGTGGGTTTAATTACCCAAGAATGTAAAATGACTAAAATGCCCTCCCGGGGTACCAATTAGGCCTAAAAACGATCCGAGACCCAAACTACACCCCCGAGTACACTTTTCTGACTATCTCGACCCTTCCGGACGCGTTGGCGCATTCGAAACGACCATACGAACAACTTATAAAATATTCACTTTTTATTTAACAAAATTTAGTCCCGACGCGACACGGGCGCGTCCTGATTCAAATTTCCAAAATTGTTATTTTATTCACTCGTGACATTCAATATAATCAATAACTTATATTACTTTGCTCATTAGTAATATTCAACAAATTTTCCATAATTACTAACTCTTGTCACATTAATAATTATAACATAATTAATTTTCGGATTTTTATTAAATAATTCACTCACATTAAATTTAATAAATCCCCAAATTAATATAGCATAAAAATACGGGTTATTACATACTTCCCCCCTAATAATGGAATTTCGTCCCGAAATTAGGAAAATAAGGTGTACCTGATAAAAACAACTCTGGATATCTCTCGCGTATATCTGCCTCGAGCTCCCAAGTGGATTCCTCCACATTATGATGCTCCCACTGGACCCGCACAAGTGGAACTATCTTCGACCTCAATCTCCTCTCACTATAGTCTAGGATAGCCACCGATTTCTCCTCGTAAGAGCTATCAGGCTGTAAGTCGATCTCATCTATCGTAATGTGAGTATGGGCCATATCATCCCGAGGGTATCGTCTCAACGACGAGATGTGGAATACATCGTGGATGCGATGTAAATGTTCTGGCAGTCCTAACCTGTATGCAATCGGCCCAATCCTCTCGATGATGGGAAATGGTCCCACGTACCTCGGAGCCAACTTCCCCTTCTTCCCGAACCTCATCACTCCCTTCATAGGAGATACACGCAATAACACTTGGTCCCCCACACTAAACTCCCGAAAGAACCGTTTCGCATCGGCGTAGCTCTTCTTCCTGTCCTGGGCTATCCGAATGCGACTCCTGATCATCTCATTCCTCGCGGAGGTCTCCTGAATCACCTCTGGTCCTAGAAACTTGTTATCCCCCACTTCGAGCCAACAAGCTGAGGAACGACAAGGCCTGCCATACAAAGCCTCAAATGGAGCCATGCCAATCGTGAACTGATACGAGTTATTATAAGCAAACTCTACCAGTGGAAGATGTGGCTCCCAACCTCCTCCAAAATTGAGAATACACATGCGCAACATATCCTCTAACATCTGATTAGTACGCCCTATCCGTCCATCTGTCTGTGGGGGTAAGCTGAACTCAGCATCAACTCAGTACCCATAGCCTCCTGAAAGCTTTCCCAAAAACGTGACACGAAAATCTTATCTCTATCTGACACAATATTCAGGGGCACCCCGTGTAGTCTGACAATCTCAGCGATGAACAACTGAGCATACTGACCCGTGGTGTAATCTGTCCGCACCGGCAGAAAATGAGCCACCTTGGTCAAACGGTCTACAATCACCCAGATAGAATCGTGGCCCCGCTGTGATGTAGGCAACCCTGTAATAAAATCCATGGAAATACTCTCCCACTTCCATGCGGGTACTTCCAATGGCTGAAGCAATCCTGATGGTTTCTGATGGTCCACCTTCACCAGCTGGCAGGTAGAACACTTGGACACGAACTCAGCAATGTCCTTCTTCATCCCACTCCACTAGTATTGCCTCCTCATATCCTGGTACATCTTATCTCCTCCAGGATGTACTGAAAATCGGGACCCATGAGAATGAGTCATCACTGCATGACGTAATTCTGCTCCTTCTGGAACCACCAATCTCCCATTAAATCGTAAACCTCCATCAGAACTAATTAAATAGGACTCAGTACCCTCGGCTAGAAGTCGCACAATCTGCTCCTGGCAAAACGGGTCTGTGGTCTGTGTCTGTATCACCCTCGTAACAATCTCGGGTGTGACTGACATCACGGATATGAAAGAACGTGCTACTGCGTCCTGGTGACCCAACTCCTTCCACTTTGCTTTCCAGACATCCGCTACCTCGTCTACCGGTCTACGACTCAACGCATCAGCAACTACGTTGGCCTTTCCCGGATGATACTGTATATCGAACTGGTAGTCCTTCACAAACTCTAGCCATCTGCGCTGATGCATTTTCAGCTCTCGCTGAGTGAACAGGTACTGCATGACTTGTGGTCTGTGAACAAACGGAATTTCTCACCCAATAAGTAGTGCCTCTATATTCTCAATGCAAAGACGACCGCTGCTAACTCCAGGTCGTGGGTGGGGTAATTCTTCTCATGCGGCTTAAGCTTGCGGGAGGCAAAAGCTATAGCCTTCTCTTCTTGCTTAAGTACTCCCCCAAGTCCCCGTAAGGACGCATCGGTGTAAACCAGGTACTCCATACCCGGCTGCGGTAACGCAAGGACTAGCGCTGAAGTAAGCTTGTCTTTCAGCTCGTCGAAAGCCAATTGACAAGCGTCATCCCAAACATATGGTACCCCCTTGCGAGTCAGATTGGTTAATGGACCCTCTACTTTGGAGAATCCCCGAATGAATCTCCTATAGTAACTAGCTAACCCCAAGAAACTACGCACTTCCGTCGGTGTCATGGGCTGCCCCCACTCCCTCACCGCTAATACTTTACTCGGGTCGACTGCTATCCCCTGCTCAGAAACAACATGCCCCAAGAACTGTACCTCTCGCAACCAGAATCCACACTTCTCATACTTAGCATACAACTGATGTTCTCGCAGAGTCTGAAGAACCTGCCTCAAGTGCTCGGCATGCTCCTCCTCGGAGTGTGAATATATCAAGATGTCATCTATGAAGACGATGACAAAATGATCCAAGAGCTCTCTGAATACTCGATTCATCAAGTCCATGAAAACGGCTGGAGCATTTGTGAGTCCGAACGGCATCACCCTAAACTCATAGGACCCATATCTCGTCAAGAAAGCAGTCTTCGAAACATCCTGCTCCCTAATACGTAGCTGATGGTACCCCGACCTCAGATCTATCTTCGAAAAGAAAGTTGCTCCTCTCAGCTGGTCGAACAGATCATCGATTCGAGGCAACGGATACTTATTCCGTATCGTGACCTTGTTCAGTTCCCTGTAGTCCACACACAATCTTAGTGAACCATCTCTCTTCTTCACAAACAAAACTGGAGCGCCCCAAGGTAAGGTACTCCTACGAATGAAGCCCTGACCTAACAGCTGCTCTATCTGATCTCGTAGCTCTTGCATCTCTACCGAAGCCATACGGTACGGTGCGCGTGCTATAGGTCTCGTATTTGGCAATAAATCTATGACAAAGTCTATCTCACGATTGGGGGGTAGGCCTGGTATTTCCTGAAACACATCAGAATACTCACTGACAACTGGGATTGAATCTAAGGGGATCACAACCTCCTTAGAGGTATCCTCCTCTATGTAATACAAATGAGCGGTCGAGCCCCCCTCTAGGCGAGGCATCACCACTACAAACATCTCTTGCCCCGGAATGGCAAAAACAATGCTCCCACCGAAGCAATCAATCATGGCTCTATAAGCTGCGAGCCAATCCATACCAATAATCACATCATGCTTGTGCATGTCTAAGACTAACATGTCTGCAGGTAATACCAAGCTACCAATATCTACCCCCACTCCTCGGCATATAAAGAAAATAAGTGACCCACTCCCCAGTGGTGAGTCCACACACGTCACTGTGCTCTCAGCTGTGGCTAACAATCCTAAGGCCTTTGCAAAATGTGTAGCTATAAAACAATGCGTTGCCCCCGTATTAAACAAAACCCGACCCATAGTACCATGGATAGGAAACATACCCTCAGTCGCAGGTGGTGCCTGTGGAGCTGCTGCCTGGTGGACGTTATAGACACGTCCATACTGTAATTGCCCCTGCTACACTGGAGCTGCTGGAATGGCTGGTAGGGCTGGCACCTGGGATGGAGCTGGGAGGGCAGGTGGAAATAGTGGTCTCTGCAGCTCATTACGGCCTCCCTGTTGCTGTGGGGCCCTATCGCCCTCTGGGCAATCCTGACGCCTATGGCCATGTTTACCGCACCCAAAACATCGGCCTTTGAAGTTACCTCCAATCTGACCCTACTGTCCATGGCCCTGTTGGCCGTTACCTCCACGCCACTGGCCCTGTTGGCCCTAATGTGCTCGCTGTTGGCCCTGCTGCTGTCCCTGCGGTCGGTGTTGGTCCTGCTGGCCCTGCTGATTAGGATGGCCCTGATGGCCCTGCCTGAAACCCCCGAATCCCTGCCTAGAATCACCGGAATGAAATCGCTTAGCAGGGTCCCCCTGATGGGACACTACAAGAAAAACAGTCATTTATGTCAGTTTTAAAATTAACATTATGTCAGTTAAAATTTAAGCGACATAAATATTTATATTTATGTCAGTTCTCATTTAATAGTTAGTTTTTATGTGAGTTATAATAAATTTGGTATAAAAAAGAAGTATTTATGCCAAATTTCTTTATAAGCGTGATTCACCGTCTTTTGTTTTATCCTTTTCAAATATAAAACTGAGCTAAATGAAAAATAAGAGGCGCGCTCCTTCCCGCTACACTGAAAATTTTTAGGGGTAAAGTGAGATCTAGTAAAAAAAAAAAGCGGGTTCTTAGCTTTCCTCAACTCTCTCACACCCCATCTCTCCTGCTCTCTCTTCCATCTCTCGTTCTCTATCTCCCAAAAACAGGCGGCGCTATAGATCCACGCTCCAACACCGTTTTGTATCTTCAAGATTTATCCGTCCTCCTCCACTCAAGTTCAATTTACTCTCGTCTCCATAGAAGCATACGCAGGTATGAAATGAAACAACCTGTGGTTCATTGTATCACTTTGCTAGAGTTTATATCCATGAATTTTCTCTATTATGTTCTCTTTTTATTTGCTGAAGTTTTTTTACTTGCTAGAGTTTTTTGCAAATAATTTTGTGCAATTTGTTCATATCCAATTGAGCTTGTATTTACGCTAGGGATATCTTTGATTTTGTTGATATCAGTAAAAAACACGGATTGATTTGTGTGGTTTTCTGTTTTTCTTCATCCACATCTATAAGAATATTGCACACACGCTTTTTCTCTAGATTTATTAATAAGGGTTTAAAATTTTTGGGCCATATAAACAACACACACACACACATGAGTTTAAATAACAATTTAAACTAAACACCACCTAAATTTAAATATGTGTGTGTGTGTGTGTGTGAGTTATTTTAAATAACAATTTATTACTCTTATGAGTTTTTCTTTAGTTTAAAGAAGTAATTGCCTCAATTGGTGGAAGGGTAACACAACCTAAATTTAAATGAAATGAACATGGGTTTGCTTGGCCTTTGTTTTTCCATGTACTAATTTGATCTCTGTAATTTGTCGTTGGTTTGGATTTTTGGTTTTAAAGATATATCAGTTATGACCTCTACAATTTGTGTTTGAACTCTTATGATTTTTAGTTCAATGAATTATTGATGTTTACATTTTGTGTTTATTTTACTTTTGCATAGGCTTTGTTGTTTAGTTTTTACATTGGAGTTAGTAGACCGCTGTAAGTTTGTATACGAATTTTTTTAGTTTTTATGGCTTGTTGGTATTAACATTGATACTCATCCCCTCTTAAATCAGTTTTATATGAAATTTTATGGATATGAAATCTTCTTAACTCCACAAACAAACATGTTTGTTAAATTTTGGGGACTAAAATTTATTGTGTTTGAACTATTATTAAAATAAGGTTCTATAAATAAGTTGTAACTTATGATTTCATGTTATAATATGAAATTCAACTTTTACTTTGAAATTTCATGTTAGAAACTTAGGATAATACAAAAACTTTCAGACCTAATTGGTATACATTGCATAATTCATTTTGACGCATAATGTTTAAGGGCATGACAATTCAATCTCTTTAAAGGAATTACAATTCAATCACATTGAACCTTATGTTCATTATGTTTTAAAATAATAATATTCATCATTATGTAGAAACCAGGTACTCTAGCTCTAGGGGTCTCCGTCGTTGCAAAGAAGAGGACTTTGGTCCCACTAATATATAAATTTCTATTTAAAACAAATTGAACAATTAGTAACAGTCAATATGTAGTCAAGTATCAAGAATTGAATCATTCGTTATATGAAAAAATGTATTCACACCTAAATATAGATTTTATAGGTTACTTAGTGATTCGGTTGGTAGGTTGTTATCCCATTATAGGTGATCAAACTCCCTGGGAAATTTCATTTGGAGATAGATTTCATTGTTATATCTTATTACACTTTATACTTTTGGGGGTATTTACTTTTCATACCATTTGCAGTGCATGGGCTTAATGTTGAGAATTTTTCGTGTACAAAGCATCTCTTATATAAATCCAAAAATATTTGTTTTATTTGTCCTTTTTATTTTGGCCTAGCATTTCTAATTGTAAATGGATAATCTTTGTTAATCATGAGAGAATTTGATATGTGTGATTTTATCTGTTTGTTTCCTTCATTTTTACAAATATCTTTTTTTTTTATCTATTTGTTATTTTGTCGAAAAAAAATTAAAAAAATGTAAGAACATACATGATCAAGAATTTCATTGCGTATTTTGAAAGAGTATTTGGATTATGGGATACCTATGCTATAAATATTTGTTGGAATATTTTCCTTAACTTCTAGATTCTTCCCAAAATCACGCACACCATTGAATTTGAGTATCGTATGCACGATTGTTCATTATGTGTGGAGAGTCGTATGTTTTTTACTCAATTATTCGCAAAGGTGGACTTGAGGTTTATGTGCATGGATGTGCCTTGAATGTTTTTTTTTACCTGAAGCAGTTCTCATGTGGAGTTTTTCTAGCAATTTTTTGTTCACGGTGCTTGAATGTTCTTTAGGTTTATGAGGATCGTACGCATGCTCACTTCTGAACCCAATGCACACGGTTATAAATGGTTCACATTCTAAGTGCGCTTTAAACGAGTTTGAACAATGCTACATTCATTACTCCATTATTATATGGATAGCTCACATTCTAAGTGAGTCCGAGTCCTTAACCCATTCACGTCATTAATTCCTAAAGATTTCATTAGATTGATATATAGTTTGGAGGCTGGAGTTTCAAACCTTAGTTTATCTATATATAAGTTTTTTTTTTACAATTTGACGATGTACTTGTTCTTTTTTATCTTCCCACTCATTTTTCATGTAATTCTAAGTTCCTAGCGAAAACTATTACGATTGATCTTACACATTATCACATTTTGATCCGTTTCAATGGTTTTCACATACTTAGGTGCATATTTTCCTTATTTATTGCATTGATTATGTGTTAATGATCATTGTGTGTGATTTCTTTGTGCTATCACATTCCGTTACATGTATATTGTTAAATTTAGGGTTTGATTGATATTTTTCTTCCATCATCCATTTTTTCGTCTTATATTCTTTTGTCTATAGCGTGATAAAATAATTTTTCACCAATTCGGGGAGGGTATAGTTGTCTAGAAAATACTTCGATCACCACGGATAAACATTGATCTCGACAGTGTTTAACATTGAGTCACTATGGCCCCGATGATCATGTCATTGAGCAATCGATAGTCAAGTGCTCAACCGTTTGCATTACATGAAACAAAGCATATGTATGTAGATTGTTTTTCGTGCTTTTCGTCCAAACTGAGAGGGACTTGTACACTGATCATCGAAAGAGGGATCCAAAGGGGATTTACTGTGTTGAGTGCATGAGGAAGTTGTCTTGTTCTCGTTCTGTACAAGTTCTCCTAGATGCATCATGATATTGATTTTCTAGTGAAGCATGTTCCCGATTAGAGGTGTAGAGCTTCCCTTGCTACACGATTGAACTCCAATTTCCTTTTTCATACCTATAATTTATTTGAGCTTTCCTCCTACTGTTGATGAGGATTAACACTAAGATTAATGATGATATTGATGATGGATATGATAATCCACTCACAACATCGGATTCAGATGGTTCAGACGCTACATTATCTACCTCCACTGCATTTTAGGACTTAGTTAACTATTACTTTTATTTAGAGAACAATAGTGATATATGTAGTTCTTTTTGTATCTTTTGTTGGATATTTCAGTATGCCTTGTATAGAGTCCCTAGTTCTTATATTTTTGTAGAGATTTACCCGATTTGATGATAAATACATGCTTTATGTTTATGCTCCATATTCCCTAATATTATTTGGATATATCTCTTGTTCTTATTGTAATTTTTTTATCTATATCATTCTTTAGTGGTTATATCCCATGTAGGTTTCTCATGTTTGGCTTGGTTATCACTTGTTTAGATGCTTTATCAGCCTTTTTTTCTTGATAGCTTATATCACATCTCTTTTATTGTGAGACTCTTTGGATTCTTTATTAAGCTATATCTATTATTCATTTATATACCTTGTGCTCGTTATTTATCATGCTCATTCACTTGTCTTTGACTATTTCGTGTAAAAAATGGGGAGAAACATCTAAGATTCGTGGAAATATCACATTTTTGGAAAAATATTGAGTTTTTGCCTGTGTCAAGAATGGGGAGACATAAACTGATTATAGAGATATGATTCAAGGTGACTTTATTGTTTATATTTATCAATTTATTTCACACTTCTATTTATTAGAGGATTCTTGAGTAGCGAGAATTGTTTTTCATGTGGTCATACATGCGTGATCGTTTCTTGTTTGTTTACGCTTTTTAAGGATTGCCATGATGGATTCAGACTCAATCCAAATCTACACTCTAGTTTAATTGTCATATGTCAGTAATTGGACATATTCGGTGTTACGATTGTCATATATATATATATATATATATATATATATATATATATATATTTTGGTTACAAAAGGAAAATGAAAAAACAACAGAAATGGGGCTAGATCACGGGGTGATCAAAATCGGCACGATCGAGCATCACGAGCAGCCGCTCCGGGCTATGCTCATACTCCAAATAGAGATCTTGGGAGTCTCTCACAAATCTGGCCATGCAATCCGCTTGGATGTTCTTTTCTCTCGGGATATGGATGACCTTGGCTTTGAGGCCACTTACGAGATCACAACAGTCTTCAATGATATTAGCCAGGGGGTGGTTCCCCCTGTCCTCCGACTCCAAGAGTTGGATGGCCTCGAGGCAATCGGTATTAAGGCAGACGTTCTTCCACCTCTCTCTGGTAGCAATGTTAAGCCCGTGAAAAACACCTTCCAACTCAGCACGCAATGGGCTAGCTGTTCCTTGAATACGTCCAGTGTAGCCAACAATCCATCTTCCTTCATCATCCCGCACGACACCTCCAAAAGTTCCAATCCCGCTATTTGTGTCAAAGCTCCCGTCCGACTGAATGATGTAGGTACCTGGAGTACAAGCACTAGCATAAGTGGGTGTACTGGGATGCTCTATATTTACCTTGAAAAAATGTATTTTTCTTTGCATTGGCTGTTTTTGTGCTGGGATGCTCTTCACCGACAGGTTTCATTTTGCTTTATTTGTTTACAATTATAATCGATGAATTTTAATATGTTTATTTCAAGGTAAATATAGATTGGTCAATGTTCATGTTTATTTTGAGGATCCAATCTGCTGAAATAAACTTCAACAGCCCCCGCCCCATTTTCTTTTTATCTTGATTGAGATGTAACAATATTTCAGATTTGGTGTTGTATAAAGTTGATCTATCATTTGTTTTTTGCCATCATCATGGCACCTTCTTTTCTGTAAAGCCAAATATGGGGGGAGTAATGTTAGTGTGCTTAATTTCTCTACGAGCTTAATATTTTCTTTTTCTTTATTTTTATTGCATCTAATTTCTTTACATACTTAGCACCTGATACTAATATGCCAATTGCCTACAACTAAGGCTGCCAAGTATGGTGAAATGCAGTTATATAATTTTGGTTGTTTTTGGATATTTCTTTAGCGCAAAACTTAGTGTTTTTTTCTGCCCTTTTGATGCTTCCCTTTGATCCAAGTATTAGAGAGTTCAAACTCGAAATATGGGTATGAGTTTAATGTCATATCCATATATGTCAGAAGGTAAAACTTTAAAATTGGAGAAGTAAGAAGCTATATGACTGGTGGACATATTACTCAGGAATTTGATAGAATTGTAACGTATAGTTATTCAGTGATCAAAGTTATCATATTTCCTTCTCTGATCCTAAATAAACATTGGCTTAATTTGCTTGGGCCCTAGTATGGAGGTTGTTGTGTATACTTGTGTATTAATAAGGGTACTCTGGTGATAGAATGTGGACACTGCCAGAAGTTAAAGGCATATCAAGGTCAACATCGGCTGAAGATGAGAGGCTAAAGTTAGTTGCGGAGGGTTGCAATCCAAAAATAGTGAGTACTTAAATTATATTACTGAGAAATATATCCCCATTTCGTCTAGGCAAGTGTGAACCTATGCTGAAAGAAAAACCTCAATTTAGCTTTTGCGGTCTATGTTTATCAGTTCTCTGATTCAGAGTTCAGTTGGATTTTAATCCTTCTTGTATATATTTATATTTCCATCAGAACGATGTAAAGAGGGACTCCAAGGACATTTTGGGGGAAGTATCAAAGACACATCATGCTGTACAGTAAGCTTCTTCGCTCATTATATCTAGACTCGTTTGAGTTTGATAAAATTTTATGTTTTGTATTACTTGAAAAAATGTCATACTATGTGCAGATCATTGGATAAAACAATTTCAAATTTGGAGATGGAATTAGCTGCAGCTAGGGCTGTGCAAGATTCTCTACTCACTGGCTCTCCCATATCTGAAGAGTTGAGCATTGGTGAATCAACAAAGAAAAGAAAATATCTAATGGTTATAGGCATCAACACTGCTTTTAGCAGCCGAAAAAGGAGAGACTCTGTTCGTGCTACTTGGATGCCACGAGGTTCATGATATCCTGTTTGCGTGCATGTGTTACCATTTCTATTTGATTTGTATTAACTCTCTTCGTATTTGTGTAAAAATCAGGTGATAAGCGAAAGAAACTCGAGGAAGAGAAGGGCATTATAATGCGGTTTGTTATAGGTCACAGGTGGGTATCAAATACTCAAAGCTGATGGATTAAGTACACTTCTCTCTTCTATTTATCCATGTTTTTTTTCTTTGTTTGAAAGTAGTCATGTTTTTTCCCCTTTGATATTCTGGTAAAGTTGTGCTCTTTGCACTACATGATGCCGTGATTTTATTGTCATATCACTGTCTCAACTGCCAAATCAATGCAATCCACCAAATGCAATGAGTTTTTCTCAGTAATTTATCTGTATTCTGAAGACTTTGTTGAAAGCAAAATTGCAAATGGCTCGTACAGTTTGAATTTTTGGGGTTTGCTAAAATCCTAAATTTCCCCTATTTATGACATGATTATGGCTGATAGATCACAGTGGAATAACAAATTCATTTCTTAAACTTGAAACAAATGAGCACGAAAGAAATTTAACATCTCGCAACAATATAGAAGGCTCACTACTCGAAATAGTGCTTCATCTTCATAGCTAACAAATTTAGTACTCAGTTTGTTTTGAGTTTTTGCGCTTTCCTGGAATCCCAAATTACCCTAATTTATGACTTAGTTAAGGATTAAGGTTGAAAGAGTAAAATCACAAATCTCCTAGATTGTTGTTGACAACTGCACATCATAAAATGTGGTGTAGTGTTAGGCTTTTAAAAATTATTGATTATTATTGACTGACCTAGAAACCTTATTGACTTTTGTGGTGTTTGATATACATGTCTTATCTCTAAAAAATGATTTTTGCAGTGACATATGGTATTTGAGACATTCTTTGTGTTTTCCCTTTAATAGACATTTGCTATAATTATGTATTGATGGATATTATTTTGTTGAAAGGGAAGAATATAAATTGCGCCAAAATCTTAGCTCTACCATGCTAAAAGTAAGACAATGCCATTGGAACGGGCATATACTTGACCAAATCAATGGTTTCAAAACCATAACATGGTGCTTCTATTCAAATAAGCTGTAAGAGACAAGTCTGCATATCTGTGTTTTTTCAAGTAAAAATGGCATAAATTTATTTGTGGATTTTAGTTTTCATGTTTGGTTTCGAGTACAAACAAGTTCCTAACAAACAAATACTCAAATAAAAGTCAATAGTAAGCTAGATTGCATCTTTTACGCTTTTATCTTAGTTATCTACATTCGTGCTTTCATTTTAGCTGTTGAGATTTCATCCTTTTTGTGCTTTAGTAAACTCAAATAAAAACCAACCATGTAAATGTAATTGGTTTTGATCTGCAATATTTCATTTGTAGTATCTTTGCTTCGATATTTGGCCTGTAGTATTGATTTGTTATAGTATAGAAATTTGCAGTATTTCATTTGAAATATATAACTTCTATTTTTCTTTACAGTTAATACATGTTATACTGGAAAGATATTTTATAGCCTATACATATTCAATGTACATGCCAGAATGAGATGTTATAGGAAAGAGGGTTGCTTATGCCTTGAGACAGAATCTTAGAATAATAGCTTGCATTGGAGAACTGTTACAAGAATGAGAAGAAGGCAAAACTTTTGACGTTTAGTTTCAGCAATTGAAGGCCTTTGCAGCCAAGATTCCTTGGTTTTGTTCCATTTTTCATGAATTCACCGCTCTTTATCGGATCTTATCATTGAACTGGTTTACCGTTCTTTAATCTATTCATGATGTTACTCTTGTCCATCATTTGCAGATTCTGTGCCCAGTTGGGATGATGTTGTCATTGCATGCGAGCCTGTATGGGCAATTAGAACTGGTAAAGTTGCTACACCCCAACAAACTCAGGAAGTCCATCTAGTTGTTCGTGATTCACTTAGTAAAACTGTTTTAGTAGAAGTTGCTTCTAAAACACGTACTATTTATGGAGGTATTGCATTTTTTAGAATTATCTCTATAGTGTTTCTATTGGAGGTTTTTTCTTGTGATGTATTATGAATTCACAAGCAGAACCATATTTTTATTTTTAGTCTTCGTATCACAATGTGTTATGTTATGATAGTAGATATGTTGTAACGATGTCAAATTCCATATCAGTCTGTAAGAATCCTTCAAATTGTGGGAGCACATATACATTTTTCCTGAAGAGGTGGACACATATATCACTCGACTTCTAAAGTAAAGGTTGAGTGGTGCGATATGGTAATGGATTCGTGGCGGGTTGTTTCTCAATGGGATGATATTATTCATTTGTTTTTCTAAAAGGTGGTAGAATTGTGGTTATTAGAGGTAACATAAAGCTTGGCCATATGATTGCGCAATTTAGTAAATCTAAAACCTGCTGGACTTATCAATTAAATTAAAGTATCGCTTGCTCTTTTACTACATTTTATCACTTTTCACCAATTTCTGTCCATATTCAGTAATCGCAATGCATCTATTTTACAGGATCTGTAAATGGGGGTAACTGTACTGAATTGACAACAGAAGAAGACATTGGTGGATTTCTCGTAGGTGGGGCTTCATTAAAGGTATAATCATGTCTTTCGTCATTCTCTATTGATTATTGTTCATTCATTCAATACACTTTATTTTAGAGATTTGTCTTATTTGTCTATGCTTGTTTGGTATCATTACGATGTATACATCAAATTGGTACCACCTGGTTGTTGCTTGTTGGTTGTTGGCGGTTGCAGTAAACACAAAATTGAACGAACTTCAGTGGAGCTTAAGAACATTCAAGCGACCCAATTGGAGCAAAAGATTGTCCTTTGAAACAACTCTCGAACTTTTGGTGGCTATTGTTCCATTTTCTCACCCCCCCTCCCATCCAGGCCACCACTCTGTCGCCCCTATCCAGAGTACTGCACTGTCTTCGCTACCCACCCTTCCACCACCACCATTGCCAGATCCAACCCTCGGGAATAGAACCAAGGGAAAACAACTCTCATCGCCCTTTCACCAATTTTCCCGACATCTCTGGAGCACTCGGCGACCTCTATTGAAATTCCTCGAATATTTCACCCACTTGATATTTCACCCTTTAGTGCAAATTATATTTTTTTAATTTTATTTCACCCATTTTGTGTCTTTAATTTCTCTCATATATGTTAACTAATTTTGTTGAGATGATTGTGTTTTGATGAAAACTTCGTTGATTATATTTGATTGCAGGGTTACTCATTCTGGGATGGATAGCATCGAGAACAAACTTGATCGAGTATTATGTTCGACAACGTTCTAGCTTGAGAATTATTTTGGATTGTGGATCTTATGATGTTCGCAATGCTAGTTTTTTGATATTTTAATGTATCATCACTATTTTTAGGATATTATCACTATCTTTTGATTGTAAATATCTTGGTGTATATGAAGTTAGTGAAATTTATGACCTTGATTATTATCTATTTAGAAGGGTTGATTTAACTTCAAATAATAGTTGTCTATTAATGGAGTAATGATTTTTTTTTTAATTTTTATATCAACATTTATGTCAGTTTTGAAAAAACTCTCATAAAATCACTAAAATTGAGATAAATGTGAGCATATTTATGTCAGTTTTCATGAAAATGTGATTAAAAACATATTGAATATTGTATTTTTATGTGTATTTTTAAAAATTGAGATAAATGTGATCTTATTTATGTCAGTTTCACGAACATTTATGTCAGTGCTTTATAAGTCAGTTTTGAAAAAATTTAAAACTGACATAAATAGTCATTTATGTCAGTTTTTGACTGACATAAATGACTATTTTTCTTGTAGTGGGAACTCTGTTCATGCTGACGAGTCTGTCCTTGAGATGGTGCCCCACTGGCATTATTACCCCCGGTCCTGCCCTGCTGGCTGGACTCTCCTGCTCTCTTGCTTCCCTGCAGATGGAAGCGGTGATCCTGGCAATGTAACAGCGCGGCATTGAGTACATCAGTGAAAGTACTCAGGGATAAATTCCCAATAAGGTGCTGACGGATCCACCAAGCTAACCCGTCGACAAACAGCATAATCTTCTTACTCTCAGTAGGTGCCTCATCTGGCACAATGGTGAGAAGTCTCGTGAACTCCTCCTCATACTCCGCTACGGTAAGACTCTCCTGCTTCAGATGCAGTAATCTCCGCCTCATCTCAGTCTGCACTGCGGGTTGAAAATACTTGCGGTCAAATCGCTCCCAGAACAACTGAATAGGGATCGAGTCCCTCTCCTCCAAAGTGGTAGTGGATTCCCACCACTGCAATGCGGCTCCCACCAGCTTAAAGGAAGACAATAACTGCTTTTGCACATCAGTGCACTCATACATACGGAGGTGCCGCTGGATGTCTTTCTTCCATTGGCTAACTGTGACAATATTGGAGCTACCAGAGAACTCAGGGGGATGCGCTTTCTGAAAAACATCCCGAACCCTCTCCCATGCAGATGGAAGCTGTGCTGGTACTTGCGCCACTGCCTGAACCTGGGGTGGAGCCTGCTGAATCACCGATAACGCGGCATTCCCCGCCTGAGCAACAATGGCGGCTACTTCATTTGCATTCATTGTGCCTGGTGCCGGAGCTGCTGGCTGCTCGGCCTGGGCACGCCTATCTTTCGGAGCACGTCTCGGAGGCATCTGAAACGTGAACAAGTTTATTAGTCTACAGTTATTATCAAATCTCAAATAGCTGAAGACTTAAACGTAAAACAAGAGTACAACAATCCTAAAAATAGGGCTCTATAGCAATAAAGTTAAGCTAAAAGCGAAAGTAAGCCTTACAGATCCTATGGACACTAGAACTTGATGCACTGATACCACCTGTGACACCCCGCCTAATTAAATACTGGGCGATCACTCCTTTATTAAATTAATTCAAGGTAAACAGTTGGTTCATTCTCAGCATCACTGTCGATAAAAATAATTTTTCCAATTTAACACCCTAAATAATTAAGTTAAGTGTCAAAACCATTTTCATACATACTTTCCAAATTTTATTTAAAGAAAAACATTTATTTTATTAACAACATTTAATAAGTAAGAATCACACCACATTAAATATCTGCAACATAGTCCAATTAATTTAAAACATTCGTCAACCGAATGTCAACATGCGAAAAATAAAGTAATACCATCAACAGAATAAAACCCATAGTAACAATATTGGAAATAACTGAAATACAAATGTCCCAATAATAATGGAATAATGGAAAGAGCTACACATGCTCAACTAAATGAAAATACTAAGAGTGGATCCGGATGAACGAAGTCGTCTAATCAAGAGACCTGCAACTCCCATCTAAACTACAGCGCGTTCCTTCCAAGAGATCCTAAGCAAGAAGCCCCTGTGGCTGGGCACCTGTAATACATACATATATATACAAGAGAGAGAGAGAGAGAAGAATGGGTCAGAGCCCGAAAGTGTTTGATTTAAAATATGTTTAGCAAGTATTTAAATTGATACAGGCCAATGCAATAACATATTAGAGCGACACTCTCTTGAGAAATTCTCATCTCTCTTCTAATGTGCACGCCTATCGTACTAACCTTCCCAACGGTTTATCTTATCATATTATCTTACTAACCTTCCCAATAATTTAGCTTATCTTAACTTACTTATAAGATTTCAAAACCGAACAATATCAGTGTTTAAAAAGATACTTCCAATTAGCAACACAACTCTCGTTTCAACTTTATTAGTTTACAAAGTTTCCCAGTGTCATATTATACTTTCACGAAACAAGTATTTACTATCTGAGTCATCAACCATGTCCTACTTATCAAATCACAGTAGGCAGTTTCAAATTTCCAAATCTCATATATATATATTAACTACTCGTATAATATATATAAAATAACAGCACCCCACATAAAACTATGGTGCGTGCATACTTCTACTATCCAAACCCCATACCACTCATATCAAGGGGAATACAAATTCGGAATCACTCTCGAATTGTATTAACACATACACAAACAATATCGAGGCGAAGCATAAATTCCAAGTCTCTAAGAGGATGGCACATACTCGCGTCTCTTAGGACCGTCTGAACTATCGATTTGATAGCCTGTACTAAGGATATCTATCTTCTAGGGTACAAGTCAATATCCCCCATAAAGGTCCCATCGAGATAAGACTGTCCCAGCGCGGTATCCTCAAGGATAGCAAGTAGCGCGGTATGTTTTTCACATGTATATAATATATGTACACACAACCATATAATTATACCACTTTTATCGTATTAATATAGGTTCCTCTCATCACCCATAATTACAACATTTATCCTTAATTTCACATTATTAGTATTACGTATAATTTTTCATTTCTAACCTTAACTCAAAGGGTTTTCTCACTTATTTCGTGATACTCGTGGACTTTATCCTTCCAAGTAGAAAATTCAGTAGGTAGACCTCTATTCACTATCGTAACTATTCGCCGTAATCTCTCACTTGGAATACATAGTTTCATCGTTTATTATATAATTATACCGAGAGCCAAAATCTCATCTCATAATAAAGTTCCCAACACTTATTCATATGTTCTACTGGTCTTTCCTATCTCCCAAAATATTTCATGAAGAACACCCAAGAATTATATCACGACAATTAAATTTTTAAATCATCTACGAAGGGAAAATAGTAGTCTACCAGGAGGGGTCGATCGATCGAGGTTTGGGGTTCGATCGATCGAAGCTCTAGGCTCGATCGATCGATCAAGCAGGTCTGCGAAAATCTGCAGAATTGCAGTTACGGGTTCTACCAATTTTCTTCATCCAAAACCATGTTTTTCCATTCTAAACGTCCCAAAAATCCTACTACTAACATTATATCAATATACCAGGTGTTTTCAACGTAAAGCATGTGTATATCTAACATTAAACATGGATAATTAACCCAAAATCTCATCTAATCATCAAGAACCCTAGAGTTTTTCTTAATCATGGTTCTAATCTATTTTTACCAGAATTTCCTTCTAATATATCATCAAAAGTTCGTGGGTTATATTCCTCTACATGGCAAGGATTCCAGAATTTTCATATAAATCAATACTACATGCATTTTCCTAACACAAATTGGGTTTTCTTCTACATAATTCATCCATAATCATTCCTAAACTAATATGAAGATTGAACCAACGAAAATATCAAGTTAAACACTTGCTTGAGATTTCTGGTATTCTGATTTACGGCTGATTTTGGTATGGTTGCGTTCCTCTTCTCGCGATCTACGCGTTGGTGGTGGCGGCGGTGCAAATCGGTGACTTTTTGGCCTTGAATTGCTTTGAGAGCTTTCCCTCTCTTCTGCAATGGCCGTACTAGGGTTTTCTGAATATTCTAACCCTAAATGACTAACCTAGATGGATGATATAGGTTGCTGAAATTCGTGGGTTTAATTACCCAAGAATGTAAAATGATTAAAATGCCCTCCCGGGGTACCAATTAGGCCTAAAAACTCCCCGAGACCCAAACTACACCCCCGGGTACACTTTTCTGACTATCTCGACCCTTCCGAACGCGTTGGCGCACTTAAAATTACCATACGAATAACTTATAAAATATTTACTTTTTATTTAACAAAATTTAGTCCCGACGCGACACGGGCGCGTCCCGATTCAAATTTCCAAATTGTTATTTTATTCACTCGTGACATTCAATAAAATCAATAACATATATTACTTTGCTCATTAGTAATATTCAACAAATTTCCCATAATTACTAACTCTCGTCACGTTAATAATTATAACATAATTAATTTTTGGATTTTTATTAAATAATTCACTCACATTAAATTTAATAAATCCCCAAATTAATATAGCATAAAAATACGGGGTATTACAAGTACTTACTGAATTTACCATCACTCGATAAGAATTTAATTATCCGAATCATTTAAATGGGTCCCCTGATGTGTATCCACATCCCCTTGAGGTGCTATACCACCACCGTTGCATTCAGTCTTATTCTCGACTAAATTCTTCGATTCCTTTAACTTCCCCCACAAAGAAGCGTTATCATCTATTTTGAAAAAATATGAATATGTCAACCTATGAATCGGTCGTCCATCAGAATTACCTCTTTGAGTGTTATCAACTATTACTACGTGTCGGTCTCCCACTCGGAGTGTTTCCCCCCACTTGTATCTACATCTTCCGATACAAAATTCGCTAACGGTTAAGATTCATATTCACGAATGGACCCCTGACATGCCCTCTCTCGATGAGTTCAGAACCACATTTGCTTCTAATCCTGAACAGTTAAGGAAGGAACATACGGTCAACACTGTACATAAGGTTCTCAAAATTTATAGGCATAGCATTCCATTTCTAAAATTGGTGGTTGACTTCAACCATTATAACTTCGTCCCGAAAGGCAAGAAAATTTTCTCTAAATTTTCACTTTCAGTTTGCCACACTCCGTCCTATTTTTAAGCCTTTGGGTAATTTACCTCCTTTGGTAAACACATACAATTTTCGCGTTTCTAAAATTTCCCCCTGATAGTCTATACACATTTTTGTAATACGTTGGGTAAGTTTACCCTCGCACCTCATTTGACTACAACAGCATTTGAAAATCATTGCTGCACCTTAGTCACCTTTCTAGTCGTGGCTTCTCGTGCCATAATGGAGGTGACCTCAACTACGGTCATCATCCTCAGTTATATTTTATAATCTCAATTGAGCCCTGCCTCCTGATGTCCACTTAACAGTCCTCTTCTGACATCCGTCATCACTCGGCACACGCAGACATCCGAACGAAATTATAATTCACTAATGTACACACATATAGCAGGAGAACGAAATCTCGTCAAAGAAATCGACAATCCTAAACATAGGGCTCTATATCAAACAAAGCAACGCTGAAAGCATAATAAGCCGTACCGATCCTAAGGACACTAGAACCTGATGCTCTGATACCACCTGTGACACCCCGCCTAATTAAATTCCGGGCGATCACTCCTTTATTAAATTAAAATCAAGGTGAACAGTTGGTTCATTCTCAACATCACTGTTGTTAATAAAAATCTTTTCCAATTAAACACCCTAAATAATTAAGCTAAGTGTCAAAACCAATTTTAAACATTATTTCCATTCTATTAAATCCAATTATAAAGCTTTTAACCATTTACATTTTTAAGAGTCACACATTAAGAATAAAATTGAACATACACGAATTTAATCATCAATAATAAATCCCAACATTTACAACACCAAAGTAAAACATCATAACAGTAATAAATCCCGAAATAAATGTACTGAAAGTAAAAATTGCAATCTTTGACAATACCAACTAATTAATAGAAATAGGGCGGCACATGCCCCTGCTGGATAAAACTGAACTAGGAGTAGAATCAAATGGATGAAGTCGCCTAAACAATAGGCCTGCAACTCCCACCTAAGCTGCAGCTCGTTCCTGCCAGAGGACCCTATGCAAGACGCCCCCGTGGCCGGGCACCTGTAATATATACATTATATATATATATATACAAGAGAGAAAGAGAAATGGAAACGGGTCAGAGCCCGATAGTGTATATGATTTAAAGATTCGTTTAGCAAGTATTTAAATTGATTACAGGCTAATGCAACGACATATTAGTGCGACACTCTCTTGAGAAATTCTCACCTCTCTTCTAATGTGCACACCTATCGCACTAACCTTCCCAATGGTTTATCTCGTCATATACCACACTATCTTTCCCCAATGATTTAACTTATCTTAGGTTATTTGCAGGATTTACAACTGAACAACACAAGTATTTAAAACGTAAGATTTCAATTTGTAACCAAAGTTCTCCTTTTAACTTTATTAATCAATAAAGTTTTCCAGTGTCATATTATACTTTCTCAAAACAAGTATTGGAGTCATCAACCGTGTCCTACATATCAAATCACAATAGGCAGTTCCAGATTTCAGAATTTCATATATATATTAGCTACTCGTATAATATATATATCATAACAGCACCCCACATAAAAACTATGGTGCGAGCATACTCTGCTATCCAATCCCCGTATCAATCGTACTAAAGGGAATACAAGTTTGGAATCACTCTCGAACTGTAGAAATACATACATAAACAATCTTGAGGCGAAGCATAGTTTCCAAGTCCAAGAGGTCAGTACATACCCTCACGTATCTTAGGATCGTGACTACCGATTCGATAGCCTGTACCTAGGAATTATATCTTCTAGGGTACGAGATAATATCCCCCATAAGGCACACGAGATAAGATCGTCCCAGCGCGGAAACCTCAGGGATAGCAAGTAGCGCGGGTATGATTTTCACAAGGATATAATATATGCATACACAATCATATAAATATACCACTTTTGTTATATCAATTTAGGTTTATCCAATAACCCACATTCACAACATTTATCCTTATTTTCCCATTATTATTTATCAAGTATAATGGTTCGTTTCTAACTTTAATTCGAAGGGTTTTTCCAACTTACTACGTAACACTCATGGAATCTATTCTCCCAAGTATAAATTCAGTAGGTATCCATTTATGTTCCAACGTAACTCTCTCTTACGTGTCTCTCCCCTTTAATCTATACTTACAATGTCCCTTATGCAAAATATCCCGAAATATAGATTTCGCCTTACATTAAAGGTCTCTTATTCATTAATGAATCTTACTGGTCATCATTATCTCCCAAATTATTTTAACAAGGATGTCTAAGGAGTTTTCTTCATTTCGAATCAATTCAACAATTTTAAAAGGGGAACATAAATATGCCAGGAGGGGTCGATCGATCGAGGTTAGGGGCTCGATTGATTGAATCTTCGATCGATCGAAGGTCTGGGCTCGATCGATCGATCAAGCAGGTTTGCGGAAATCTGCAGATTTTCAGTTACGGGTTTCATCTTCTAACATTCACTAAATCCATATTTTTCAATCCCAATCGTCCCAAAATTTATACTACTAACATTATATCATCATACCAGATATTTCCAACGTAAAGCATGTAGATTTCTATCACTAAACATGGATTAACAGCCCAAAAATTATTATAATTATCAAGAACCCTAGAAATCTCTTAAACATGGTTCTAACAAGAATTTTCCAGAATTTCCTTCTTGTAAACATCATAATTTCGTGGTTTACTCCTCTACATGACAAAGGGTTTCCAGAATTTTTATTTAAACCATAACTACATGAAATTTCCGATCTCAAATTGGGTTTTTCTTCCCTATAATTCATTCTTAATCATTCCTAAACTAATATGAAAGATGCATCAACGAAATAAGCAAGATAAACACTTGTCTGGGATTTTTAGAAGTCTGGTTTGGTGCCACAATTGGTGTGGTTGCGTTCCCCGTCTCGCGATCTACGCGTTAGCGGTGGCGGCGGGGCAAACGGTTGAGTTTTGAGCTTTGGAATGCCTTGAGAGCTCTCTCCTCTCCTCTCCAATGGCCGTTCTAGAGTTTTAAGTTTTCTAACCCTAGATGACTAACCTAAATGGCTGATATAGATTACTAATTTTCGTGGGTTTAATTACCCAAAAATATAAAATGACTAAAATGCCCTCCCGGGTACTAATTAAGTATAAAAACTCCCCGAGACCCAAACTAAACCCCCGGGTACACTTTTCCGACTACCTCGACCCTTCCGGATGCGTTGGCGCACTCAAAACGACCATATGAACAACTTATAAAATATTCACTTTTATAAATCAACATTTAGTCCCGACACGACACAGGCGTGTCCCGACTGAATTTCCATAATTGTCATTTTATTCACACGTGACATTATTATAAAAATAAATCTCATATATTACCATAATCGTCCAGTAATATTCAACAAATATTATATTTCCAATAATTAATAACTCTCGCCACGCTAGTAAATATTTAAAACAACATTTCGGATAAAAATTAAATTAATTTATCTCAATTAAATTTAATAAATCCCTAAATTTAAAAGCCATGAAAATAAGGGGTATTACATTAACCTTCAATCCGAGCTACGTATAATGTAAAAATCTTATCACTGTATGAACAACAAATAGTGTGCATAAATATAAACTAGTGAAGTGTCTGTTTTGATTATCCGTAAGAACCCTGTGGTAAAATCCCAGCCAAAGAAATCAAATGCAACTTGTACCAAACCAGTCAACCTCATATAGAATTATGGTAGGTGATTCCCGTTCACTATTAAATTCGAGCTTATACCTTTGAATTACTGCCTTGTTTATATCATTATGTGATAGCCGATGAAATCTTGTTCTCATTATTAACTCTTTTGTGTAATTCATATTACTCTGAATATTGATTCAATCTTTATCCAAATTAAACTCTATCTAGCCAACCCTTGAGATCCTATGATTTTTGTAAACCCACTGATTCTTGTTATATTAGCCGAATTGCAGTACACCCCTGCATCCTATTAAAACCTTAATTTCAGTTAAATTACCCGAATGACAGTACACACCTACATCTTATTAAAACCTTGATTAAGTTATTTTACTTAACTGTAGTATAACCCTACAATTTATAACCATTATCAGTGAAACCCAAAGTAACATACCTTACTATTCAGGGATTAAACCCCGGTATACCACACTAGTTCTACTTGGCCTATAGGACTCAGTTGTTGAGTGCCTAGTTTTTATTTTCTACATACGTATGAGTGCCACTCTAATTAGTGTGCCTAGCCATTTTATTATTCTCCAATTATTTTGGCTCGGCTGTCTAAAGGTTTTGGGCAATACTGTAACGGTATTGCTACTCATTTGAAGCTCCTATAACTGATAATTTATGGGTTATCCTGTTATAGTCTGAACCCTTATCTTCATAACTCGGTAAACAACCTATCGAGTTATAAATTATCATACTGTTCTTTTAAATATAACAGACTCCACAATACCTATGTTCAGTACTGTTGATATTTCATTTTACATCACATTACTATAAAATATTTTATATTGCTAGAATTTCAGTCCTAGTTATGCGAAAAAAATAAACTCCTGTATATACATTGTTATAGAAGGAGAATTATATACTTGGAAAAGTTTTACTAATTCTTTTCCTTTCAGTTATTTTTAATAGATACCTATAAGCGATGATGAGCAGTTCAAGCTAGTATTATATGCAGATCGAGAATAGTTTTGCTTCGAGAATAGTCATACAAAAATAGTTGTTAGTGAGACAATGAGATATGTATATAACATTGTACAGTTGAAACTAGGGATTGTTACACCGTGGAATATCAACAATGTTTCATTTTGTGAAAGAAATGATGGTTTTCATTATATTTTAGTATTTATTAGGATAAACCTCACACTAAGGAAATTGGATGTGATAGTTTGATTTGTTCGTTCCGTTTGCCTATCTTTCTGCGGATGGAAACTTGTATTGAAGTCTAGCCGCGACCCCATTGCTCTTTGAAATCTCTTCCAAAATCCTAATGTAAATTTAGAGTCGTAGTCAAATACAACGGTCACATGGAATCCATGGAATCTTAAAATCTCCCTTATGAAAAGTATGGCCAACTGGTCAACATGATTGTAGTCTTGACAACCAAAAAGTGCGCAAACTTGGTCAGTCTATCCATAATAATCCAAATTTAATTCTTTCCTCTCTGCATTCGTAGCAGTCCAATTATAAAATCCATGGAGATGTTTGCTAACTTCCATTTTGGGATAGGCAAGAGTTACAACATCTCTCATGTCTTTGGTGTTCGGTCTTAACTTCTTGGCACATTAAACACTTGGCACAAACCCTGCGACCTTTCTCTTTATGTTAGGCCACCAGAAATTTCCTTCAAGTTTTGCTACATCTTAATGCTTCTTGGGTGAATTGCAAAGGATGAGGAGCATCCCCCTTCTAGCACCTCAAACTTAATCTCTTCATTTCGCGACACGCATAATCTTATCCCAATTCGTAAGGCTCCGCGATCATCAACTGTAAAATCTAACTTCTCTCCTTTCTTTGCAAGTCTACATATCTTTTAGAGATCAGGGTCCATGGCATACGTTGCCCTTATCTTCTTAATTAAACTTGGTTCAACTACCAATGCCCTAGGGCATTCGTGGCCTACGCGACCTCTGATCTCAATCCTTATTTCCTTCAAGTCTCTCAAAATGTGTTCCTGGCTAGTAATCCCCAAAGAGCTAAGATAACCTTTTCTATTAAGAGCATCGACCACCGTATTGGCCTTTCTCGGATGATACTCTATTGAGTAATCATAATCTTTGATTAATTCCAACCACCTTCGTTGTCTCATGTTAAAATAACATTGGATGAAGATATAGGTTAAACTCTTATGGTCCGTGAATATCTCACAACTTTTTCCATATAAATAATATCTTTAATTTTCAAAGAAAGCACTATTGTGGCTAGCTCTAAATCGTGTGTGGGAGTAATTATTCTCATGAGGCCTTAACTTTATAATGGCGTAAGCAATAACCTTCCATTACGCATTAGTATGAACCAATAGTGCATCCTAAAGAATCACTATAAATCATATAGTATCCCTTTTCCTTGGATAAGGCAAGGATAGGCGCAACCACGAGTTTCTCTTTCAACTTTTGAAAACTATCTTCACACTTCGTGGACCAAAGAATGTTCTACAGGCTGTTTTATGAATGTTCTCATTCTTGATCTTAAGTTGGTGTATCCTAATCTCAAATCAATATTATAGAAATATTTAGCATCCTTCAATTTGTAAAAAATATCATCAATCCTAGTAAAAGGATATTTATCCTTCATTTTCATCTGGTTCAAATCCTTATAATCTATGCACATCCTCATAGATCTATCATTTTTTTATAAATAACACCAGGGCACCCAAAGGGAAAGTACTAGTCCTAATAAAGTCGCGGCTTAGTAAGTATTCCAGTTGTTCTTTCAACTCCTTCAACTCCGTGGGGTATATATGGCGCCTTAGATCCAGGCACTACCTATGGCGCAAGATCAGTGGTAAAATCAATTTCTCTGTCCAAGGGAAACCCTGACAATTCTTCCAAAAAAATATCATTGTATTTCGCGACAAAATAAACATATGTGACGCAACCACAAATGCGCATCTAGTGTTCATACTGATTTAGGCTTAAGTGCAAGCCTGTCGCATTAGTAATAAACCCGGTAAGTCGGGATCGTCTCCACAGGAAAATTGGACGATGAAATCATGACGACGATGGAAAGAATGAGAATCCTAACTTGACCTTAAAAATGAAATAGAAAAGATGCTTTGGAATGGGATTATATTTACGAACAAAATACAAATTTTAGGTTACCAACTAACGAAACTAAGTACTAACAATATGCAGCTATGCTACTATATCTAAAAGTTGATGATAAATGGATTAAAGTATTAACTATAAAATGAGAACAATATGTCGGGTTACAATCCCCAACACCCTAGTAATTCATCTCGTAGGATACTAGATTCGGAATTAAAACTTTAAATGAATTCGGTCTTTATTAATCCTAAGCATTCCATATATTAAGGATCATAGTCCGCATCATACAAAATCAAAGGCAGGAATAAAGCGGTGTCGCATTAACCAACACGCGCGTCGCACTCTTAAGCATCCCGTTACCTAGGTCAAATGATATCAAAAGTCCTATGACGTTTGTGATAGTTATGCAACATGATTCCTTTAAGATTTTAATTCAAAAGTCTATTTCCCAATATGATGAATCACATCGGGTGGGGTTCATTCACCCCAACCCTTAAAAACTTAGCCGAACATGTTTACTCTAATGAAAAACATAAAATCTAATGTGTATGGGTTCATAATTATAAAGAAATAGATCTAAACATGCAAACAATGCCTGGAATATCAGGAAATACGAAAAACATGCGAAGAGAAGTTAACCTAAAAGAATAGAGATGAAGAACACAAACTGTGGAAACAAAACCTTGAATTAATGGCTTAGAACTTGAATCTTTGTTGAAGAAAGTGAAACCCTAGAGTTCTTGGTTGCAAGAACCCTCTAAAACTATCAAAAAACTAACTCCTTAATGTCTGCTATCCAAAATAACTACATACACCATGTATTATTAAGTCATCCTCTCATGTACAACTCTATTTTTAAAATAAAAAAATTTGACTTTCCGCCCGCCGAACCGGTTTGCTTTTCTGTACTTCACTGGGCTGAACCGGTTCGATTTTCCAGTGCTAGAGTGAAATCTCAAAGCTGATATATTTTCTTAGTCTTTTATTCTCCTTTTCTTCTTTTGCTCTAATTTATTGCCAAGTTTGAACTCTCATAACTTTTCTTTTGTATTTCGGGTTTGGACGCCGTCTCCTCCTACGTGCTCGTGGATCCTCAAATCATAACTTCTTCATGGGGGTCCATGTCCGATTCTGAGTGTAAAATTATGAAATTCCCCTCAACTTTCCTCCTCTCACTTTTCATCTTTCTTTCTCGAATTTGAGTTTTCTTTTTTTCTTTTTTCTTGAATGAATTTCCTGCTAAATGTAAGAGATAAGCACAAAACTCGATGCAGTGTATAGAAAAGGTTAGTAGCACTAATATGGGAGAAATCAATGCATTTTTCACTGCCCGAGGTGATAAAATATTCTAAATTAAGGGGATAAATATACAATATTTATGCCTAATCAAACCCCCTAACTTAGAACTTTGATTGTCCCGAGCAATGTAAAAGAATTTAACTATGGTTGAACTTTCAAAGATTTCATTTTATTTGGATAGAGTACCACTTTTGTCGACAAGCGATTGCATTTAGCGTATGCAACAAGCCTTTAAACCCCTAGGTCACCCGAGTAGGACGAATTGTGTCTCGTGAGGGTTTGCACTGAATATACCCACAAAATTCGACTCAAAGCAAATTCAAATTACTCAAAAATTGCACAATTTAATATTTTTCCAGAAAATAGTCATCATCAATTCATGTTCAAGAGTCCCAAATCATAGTGCGTGTGTGCGAAGCCAGAAATTTAACCGCAGATTCCAACCGATTGACCATTACGTTACTTTTTCAAAATTTCGTTTTGATTCAAATGCTCACGGAATACTCTCACAAACGAATCCCTCGGAACTGTGGCTATTTAGCTCGGTGTGCATGATATAAAGAGTAAATGCAATTGAACATGAATTCATGCACACAAGATTGAAAAGATGAAAATTTATAATGAAAACATCTCATCATCGGAGTACGGTTATACAGAAACGGAAACATCGCCTCTATTTCACACCATTTAATCTCTTATATTATCTTTTTACCCTTATCTCTCCATGCGGTAGGAAATTTAGCAATTCAAACTCGATTAGGAATTCCTTGGATTTAAGGTGTATTGGGTAACGTGGAAATGGTTGAGAATTTCGAAATTGGAAAATATTTTTATGATGTCCATTTGTGCTTTTTCGGGCATTTGCTCAATTTTCTCTTCTTTTTTTATTTTTGTTATGTTTTTCACACTTTTTTTTTCTTGCTATTTTTTTTGAGCATTCTTCTATTTTTTTCTTGCCCCTTTTTATGCACTTTTCGGTCTTTATTTGATGAATTTTTCATTTTCACAATTTCGGGCTAATTTGGTGTTTTTCAAGTTGTCAAACGAAAAGAAAAGAACTTATTCGGCTCAAATTGAGTTGCAAAAAGGTTAATTTATCATGACCTTTTCTGGCCAATATTTTTGGGTTACAAACGAGGGCCTACTTCATTGTCTAAATTGCTAATTACATTACCATATGCGTCTCGAGATTAATTAAGTTTAGAGATATTTTCAGCGCATTTTTAAAGACAACATTCCACACGTTTATCATAACTGATCAAATTAAGGACTTGAGATCTTCAACGGCTTTTTAGATGCTAAAAAGAACTTTGAGTTAACCATTAACTCGGATTGATTTAAAAACTCTCAAAAAGTGATAGGCTAAAAATCTCACCGGGTTGGTTAATCTCCACACTTATTCGTTAAGTCGTCAATTTTCTTTCAATTTCCATCTTTGGCCAATTTCATCTTTGTGTAATTTATTTTTACAATTTGAGACTTTAAACCGAATTTTAATGATATTTTTGAAAAGTTTAAATTCCAATTTTTGTTTATTTTGAAGAAAAATATTTTTGGTTTTTCATAATTTTTTAATTTTTTTTTGGAAATTTGGGCATGTTGTGACTTTGTGAATTGTAAAAGCGCACGCGTACCCCCCTAACTTAGGCATTTGCATCGTCCTGAGGCAAAACAGACGACAAAATAAAAACTAGATTAAGGAGAGGATACAAGCAACGAACAAAGGACAAAAAATGCATAAATGGAAAGAAAGCACAAGACACCCAATTTAGAGAAACCAATTTCCATTAATAGATAACGTAAGCATACAAGACTATGGAAATAAGGAATAAGGAAACAATTACATTAACATTGCCAAAACACGCAACCTATGGTGGGGGTGGGTTGGATGGACCGGGAGCATTGGGGCCATATGGATCATAAAAATAGGTAGGAAGAGAGACATTTGGGCCCACTTGCAGACGGTATAGTTCTTCTTGGAGGCGGGTCATCATAGAGGTATCACGATGGTAGTCAGTCACGAACCCATCAAATCACCCCTCGAGTCGGGCCAGATGCCTATTGAGGTCATCCCCTTCCAGGTTAAAGTCAGAATCCTCCTCCTCATTATACTCATCCTTTTCGTTGTTCCCCATTTCAACATCTTCCACCACCGGTGGTGGATGCAACACCTCCATTTGGCACATGCTCCTAATTATGGACTCCGGTCTAATAGGCTTGGGAAGACGGGGTTGTGATGATGGTGGCCGAATCGTGATGGTCTTTAGGAGTGAGGTGATGAATCGGGCATTAGGTAGAGCCATTTTGCCCTTTTTTCCCATTGCAGCAACGATGATTTCCGAGTAAAAGATGCGCAAAAGATTGATGGTACTTGGGTTGCCAAGGAGGTGGTTGAGGAAATTTCCATGGCGCATGAGAATTGCGGAATTATTGGAGGTTTGGATAATAGCCCCACTAGTGATAATAAATGCGATCGGGTGGTCTCATCAAGGTTTCCGATCGTGAAAGTGTCGCGGTCCCAAATGTGGTTGGGTGCTATGCGTTCGATGCATTGGCGTTTCGGGATTGGGTTGCCATAGGTTGGATAATCAAAGTTGGGCTGAAATGGGACGTTGTCGGCGCTTATGATTTGGGCGACTATAAGGAGAGTTAATGGGATGGGTACCTCATCCACATAAACTTGGTAATTATTTTCAGAGATGTGGACGCGAGTTCCATAAAAAGAACGCACCTCGTTCATCCATACCTCGTCGTCGGGATTGGAGAGGAAGTGACGCCAGCGTTGGCAGTGAAAGTTGGCATTCACAGCTTGGGGAAGTCCCTCCCAATTAATGGCTAGCTCAATGTTGACACTGCGATAGCATGAGAAAAATTCCTCCACCCATCGGCTTTCTTGAAGTGAACGGTAGCCATGGTCGCCGTCGTGAAGGATTTTGATAGAGTCGTATTTGACGGGCAATTCGGTGTTGTCCATTAGAATTGGCGAGTGGGGAGGAAGGAGTGTATGAGAGAATATGGAGGTGTGAGAGGGATGGGAGTAAAGGGTGTCTATTTATAGGTGGGATTTGGGGGGGGGGGGGAGAATTGGAGGGAATAATTTGGAGGGAAAAAGAGTGAGGGGAGAAGGATTTGGAGGGAAAGGGTGGGGGGAATGTATAGGCAAGAGGGAAGGAGTATGGGGAAATGGCTTATTGGAACTGCCGATTTTTTGCACCTCACTGGGTGAACCGGTTCGGGTCTGGGACGAACCGGTTCGATTAAATTAATTTTTTATTCAAACCCAGGGGCGAACCGGTTCGGTCCTGATAGTTAAGAAATGGTAAATCGGTTCGTATTTCCAGCATGCACCACAACTTTGACATTCTAAAAAAAAACTAAGTGTTGGAACTCCGAAAATCCCATTTTTCCAATTTTTTTTAAAACACTCTTCCTAACACCTGATCTTATAAAACACCAAAAACTCACCTTTCCTTGCATGGAATTCTTCTAAAATGTTCATTTATGCTTCTCCCAGAACTCGACTCGGAGCCTAAAGATTCTAACTAACCTAACCTGTACAAACTTACTAAACAGAAGATTCACCCCATACGCGTCGGGAGTGCGATGACCTCTCGAATTCAGCTCACTCCACCCCGTAAATGGGGTCCGACAACCAAATGGTGTCAGATTCTTCCACGTACGCCTCTAAATATGGCTTTAGGAACTCTCCATTAACATTGAACGTACTTCCCTCCTTTGGATCGTCCAATTCCGCTGCTCCGTGGGGGTGGACCAGTCCACCAAGATCGTAACTTACTCGAAAGTAAATGAAGCCGAAAGTTATAGAGGAGCACTTTTTTCTCGAGAAGAAACTCCTTGTGTTGAATAATCTTGTCGTGTGAGTTTCATCTTTTCTTTGGATATCTTAGCACTTTCATACTAGTCATTGCGTATCTCTCTAACTCATTTAATTGAAGCTTGCGAGCTTCACCGACTTTATCCATGTCATATTTTACACTCTTAATGGCTCAATATTCTTTGTGTTCTATCTCGACGGGAAGATGGCAAGGCTTTCCATACACAAAGTAGAACGGGGACATTCCGAGTGTATTTTTGTATGCGGTACGGTAGGCCCATAATGAATCATTCAATTGAAGGGACCAATCTTTTTGGTTGGGATCGACGGTCTTCTCTAGGATGTTCTTGATTTCTCGATTCACCAACTCGGCCTTCCCATTCATTTGTCGGTGATAGGTCGTTCCAACCTTATGAACGACGCTATACTTCTTCATAAGCTTCTCGAATGGCCTGTTGCAAAAATGCATGCCATTATCACTAATTATCTGTTTCAGCGTGCCGAAGCGAGAAAGTACGTGTTCCTACAGGAAACATATCACCACTTTATTATCATTTGTCTTGGTAGATATAGCTTCCAACCATTTAGAAACGTAGTCTACCACAATAAGGATGTATAAGTATCCAAAAGGTGGTAAAATAGGGCCCATGAAGTTAATACCCCAGCAGTCAACGATCTCAATAATGAGTATCGGGGATAATGACATCATGTCTCGTCGGGTAATAATCCCCATCCTTTGGCATCTATCGCATGCTTTGCAATAATTGCTCACATATCGAAACATAGTGGGCCAGTAGAAATCGCTTTGGAGAATTTTATCGACTGTCTTTTTCGTCGAAAAATGGCCTCCACATGTCTCCGAATGACAGAATTGGATGACTTTGTGTATTTCATCATCTGGTATGCACCGTCGGATGGTTTGGTCAGCGTAATATTTAAAAAGGAATGAATCGTCATAGAAAAACATGCACGACCAAGTAATAAACCTCTTCTTATCTTGCGGTGTCCACTCGGGAGGGACGGCTCCCGTGACAAGATAGTTGACTATATCCGCAAACCAGGGCAAAGAAGAGGTAGCAAAAAGTTTTTCATTCGGGAAATACTCGTCTATGGGTATAGGATCGCTAGGTACGTCGGACGAAAGCCGAGATAAATGATTGGTGATGACGTTTTCTACTCCTTTCTTGTCTCTAATGGAGAGAATAAACTCTTGTAGGAGTAGGATCCACCTTATGAGGCGCATCTTTACGTCTTTCTTTACAAGGATATATTTTAAAGTCGCGTGGTCGGTGAAATAAGTGATGGGGAACAAAGAGGTAGGACGAAAATTTATCTAGAGCAAATACTACCACTAACAATTTCTTCTCTATGGTGTAGTAATGGAGTTGTGGTCCGGTAAGAGTTCGGATAGCGAAGTAGATGACATGAGCCTTTCTATCTTTCCTTTGGACCAAAACAACCCCTATCACAAAATCACTTGCATCACACATGAGCTCGAATGGTAAGGACCAATTCGGGGCTTGCATGATGGGAGAGAAAACAAGTATGATTTTTAATTTTTCAAAAGCACTTTGGCATGTTTCATTCCACTCAAATGGGTTATCCTTTATATGAAGGTTGCTTAAGAGTCTAGTGATGGCGCTAAAGTCCTTAATGAACCTTCTATAAAACCCCGCGTGGCCCAAGAAAGAGCGCACGTCTTTTGGAAATTTTGGTGGGGGTGGATCAGCTATGACATCGATTTTTGCTCTTTCAACCTCAATCCCCTTGGATAAAATAATGTAGCCAAGAATAAGTCCCTCAGTGACCATAAAATGGCATTTCTCCCAGTTTAGCACTAAGTTCTTTTCCACACATCATCTAGTACTTTTTCAAGATTGGCTAAACATAGATATAAAGAGGTGCTGAAAACACTAAAGTCATCCATGAACACTTCTAGACCCCTCTCAACTATGTCACTGAATAAGCTCAATATGCACCTTTGAAAGGTCGCGGGTGCATTACACAAGGCGAATGTCATACGTTTATAGCAAACGTACCGAAGGGGAAAGTGAAAGTCGTCTTCTCTTGATCAAGTACATCTACCTCAATCTGGTTATATCCGGAATAACTATCTAGGAAGCAATATTAAGGGTGTCCTACTACTCTATTTAGCATTTGATCAATAAGTGGCAAGGGTAAATGGTCTTTCCTAGTTCATGCATTGAGTTTCTGGTAATCAATACAAATGCGCCACCCAGTGGTGGTACGTTGGGGAACTAGCAATCCCTTGGCATTTTCAATCACAATCATCCCCTATTTTTTTGGGATAACTTGAATGGGGCTCACCCACTTACTATGAGAGATTGGGTAGATAATCCTGGCATCCAACAATTTAATGATTTCTGCCCTCACCACTTCTTTCATGGTTGGATTCAACCTTTTTTGCATTTCCCTTGAGGGGGGCTTCACATCCTCCTCAAGGTGGATTTGATGGGTACAAATAAAAGGACTTATCCCCATCAAATCAGCAATGGACCAACTAAAATCACTTTGGTGCTTCCTCAAAATTTTTAGTAATTTACCCTCTTGCTCTTCATCTAGGCTAGAGGAGACAATAACAGGAAATGTCTCATTACCTCCTAGGTAAGCATATTTAACATTGGTGGTTAGTTTCTTCCATTCGAGGGTCAGTAATTTATCACTGGAGGGAACCATGCATGATTCCCTCAGTGGTAACTCCTCGAATCGAGAAACCCAACTAACATCTCTCACATCCTCGTCCGACGCTCTCTCATTGAGTATCTCTCTCAACCCCTCTATCTCCTTCTTAAACTCTGTATACACTCCCTCACTCTCATGAATTGACACTAAACACGCTTCTAGGGAATCTCCATAAAAGTTTTCCTCAATGTGCACTTTTACGATCTCATTAATTAGGATCATCGCGTGAAGATCATCTTCATCCCCTGCATTTTGGGCTATATTGAAGATGTTAGTCTTAAGGTCATATTCCCAAAAGTAAGTTGCATATGCCCATTTTGAGTATTAATTAATGCGTTAGCCGTAGCTAAGAATGGGAGTCCGAGAATGAAGGGAACATGATTACCCGAGGCAAAGGAGGGCTACGTTTCCCAAGTAACAAAATCTATCGAAAAGTAGAAAGTATCAACTTGGAATATCACATCCTCAACTACACCTCTTGGTATCTTCACGTTTCAATCCGCTAATTGGAGAGTGATCTTTGTGGGCTTAAGGTCACCCAGATCAAGTTGCCTATAGATTGAGTACGGGAGGATATTAACGCTTGCCCCCAAGTCAAGTAAGGACTATTTAATCTTATTATCTCCAATGATGCAGGAAATGGTGGGTGCACGGGATCATTGAATTTCGATGGAAGATAGTTAAGTAGAACAAAGCTCACATTATGTGCTAGAAATACGTTTTTCTTTACATTCATCCTCCTCTTCACTTTTAGCAAGTCCTTAATGGCTTTTGCATAAGCTGGAATTTGCTTTATGGCATCGAGGAAAGGTAAGTTTAACTTTACTTGCTTTAATAATTCTAGCACTTCATCGCGGGGGGTTCCATTTTGGGGAGGAACCAATCGTTGAGGAAACGACGTTGTGGTGGGTGGTTTTACTACTATCTCGGGCTCGCTAGTGTCATCATTTTCACTCTTTTTCAAGGGGACATCTTCGGCCTCTTTCTTGCCGGGCGAAATCTCCTTGTTTTTCGGTGTGTCGTGTGGGGGAGGTGATAAATCAACAACCCTCCCACTACGTAGAGTGGTTATGGATTGACATTGCTCTTGATGTTCTGTGGACGTAGAGCTAACATTAGTTTGACCTTGAGGAGGTCTTTGACCCTGAGCAGGAAACTTACCCTTCTCTTGGACACTCAATGATGATTACAACTTCTAAATGTTCGCATTTATGTCGGTGAACATGCGCTCATATATAGCATTGGTTGCACTTTGGGAGTTTATGAATTGGTGTATCATGTCCTCAATAGTTCTCCATGGTGGAGTGATATATGGAGCTGGAGGAGGTGATGCTGGCCCGTGTCCTTGCATAGGTGGTGCTTGTTGAAAATGTGGAGGTGGAGGAGTGGAAACATGTTAATTAGGATTCAATGCAGCCTACGGTTGTCCATAGCTAAAACCTGGGTGGTTTTTCCATGAAGGGTTATAAGAATTTTTGTACGGGGCACCTAAATTACCCTTGAATCCTCCTACACCACTCACCTGCTCATTAAGCATAATTTTATAAGTTGGAATCGTCGAACATTCTTCTGTTGAATGTCTCACTTCACAAATAGCATATACCTTCTCAACGGGGATGTGGATTGGGCCAGTTGGTTCTCTAACGCACCTAGTGAGTAACTCTCTCATACTCTTCTCAATGTGTTCGAGTCGATTGTTTGTCATGGTATATTTTTTGATGTTAAACAGATTGGACGTCGATGGGGGTTGTGGATGCTTTGCGAGTTCGACTCTGAGTGCTCGGGTCAAATGTATCTATAATACCCCGCACTTTTATGGGAAATTAAATTCAATAATTAAGTGTAATTTGGAAATTTAAGAATTATTATGAATAGTAAATTTTTGGAGTTTTAAAGGATTAGGTGATTTTCGATGGGTGTTATATTTACTTTTGGGGTTAAGTAAATAAGTCAAAGTATTTTAATTATATGTCGCAGCTGGGTAAAGCGACAGAGGATAATATTTAATGGGAATACCTCATTAAGTTGTGTGGAGTTGAATTAGTGAGTTGCAGTCAAGTACCTTGGATGGAGATTTTGAGTGTGCGTTTGGTCTCGGAATGGCCGAGATAGTCAGAATAGAGTATCCGGGGGTCGTAATTGAGTTTTGAGAATTTTTGGATTAATAGGGACTCATAATTGAGTAAACGAGTCATTTTTGGGTTTAAAGGAATAAACCCTTATTTTATCCTATATAAGACACGTGAGAGTGGGAGAAAGGAAAGAAAAGAGAGAAAATAAGAAGATAAGAAAGTAAGAGGATAAAATAGGAGATTAAAAGGATTTTCGGGCCAAATTCCGCGGGATTCGACTCGGGGTCATCGAATTTTATTCTCCAGGCAAGTGTTTACTTGATTTATTTAATTTTGAGCATAAATATCGTATTATAGTAGGTAATAACAAACCCTAAAGATTTTGGGTTGGATTTTCATGGGTTATACGGTTTTTTCAAAAGTTTAACGGGTAAACCCCGAAAATTATTAAATCAGAGAAACTTAGAAATTCATAGAAATTAATGGTTGATTTTTGGATTTAGGATGTTTAGAACCTATTTCCTTTGTGTATATTTAGTTGGGTGTGGTTATATGTTGGTGGGATAAAAGGAAATTAAGTTTGGAGGTTTGTTAATGGCCAAAACAGGGGCCGGAGAAGAAGCTGCCAGGCTTCATCGATCGATCGACGGCCAAGGGTCGATCGATCAATCAAGCAGGGATTTTGGCAATTTCGACTTGTGATGTTTATATGGGATAAAATCACGACCATGATTTTATCTTGTTAAATTAAGGAGTTCAAGCCTATTTAATTGAGGAAATAAGTAGACTTAACTAAGGGAAAAATATTTATCCAATTAGGGAAATTTATGGGGGCTAAAAGAGTGTTTTAAGTGTGTGACACAAATTATATTTTCGAGGAAAATAAATAAAGTGAGAAATTAAAGGTTTGGGGTTCCTAAAATGGAGTGGGGTCCTCTAAATTATTATTTGAGTGAAATGTAGTCCTTGGGTTTGTGGAAATGGAATCCACGACCTATTTAAATTAAGGGTGTTTGGTGACAAATATTTTAGGGATAATTTCAGTGAGCATTTAGGCTTATATAATTATGCGCATAGAAAACATAATTATATCGATTGTGGTTGAGTATATCCTGCAAGACTATTAGGATGAATTTGGAAAGATGCGTATTTACTTAGCGTGAATTGGTATAGTTGGAGAAATTATATAAATCCTTAAGTGTGAATAAGGTAAAAGTTATTTATCAAGTGAGGGAATACTTTTGGGTTTGGTATCGTGAGTGTGCGAATACTCGAATATTATTAATTATGAGAATCTTTGGGATTATTGGTCATCGCTATGTGTGATTGGCAATTATGGCCATTTATATGTATATTTGTGGAACAATGTGGAATATATATATATATATATATACTATATGAGTAAAGTATATATATATTATATGATACGGATATGTATATATATACTTATGTGTGGATGGTATATATATATATATATATATATGTGAAGCGTACCCCCTCTAATGCTATCATGAGAAGTTGCGCGATGTGGGTGAGGCCCCTAGCTTGAGGAGCAGGGTGCGTATAGTCCCCAGGTCATAGCGTGCATTGTTATATTGTGTGATTTTTATTAGGGGTGAGACATGGTGGGTGTGTTTCGTCTCACTTTCGGGGAGGAACTATGACCGCTTCCCAGACATTGTGTTTGTTGATCGCGATGTCGGTGATATTGAGTCCGACCGCTGGTCCCCAGGATGGTATGTGAGTGATGCCCTGGAACATGATAGCATTGAGAGATCGCATCCTCGAGTTATAGCTCCTTGGGATGGTTATTGTACTTGTGTGTATAGTACATTACTTGTGTATGAGAACAAGATATTATATATCTCTATGAGAGTAAAGAGATAAAATGAAAAATGATTCATTCTCATTCTGGGAGATTATATCCGGACGTGTAATATGATGTGCATATAAAAGTGAGTATGGTAATGTATATAATTATATGAGTATGTATATAAGTTGAGTACTGAGGGTCTAATGGATCTCGATGATCGACCTTGCCAATTAGTAGTTTATCGGGGGGGTTTATTGTTTGGATTTCTCTTTGTGAGACACCCCACACACGAACATGGCTTAGTGTTGAGACTGGGGAGAAGTTTAACCCTTATTGCTCTAGTTTTGGGTTTTCTTATATGAGTGTATATATGTTGTGTACTGAGGGTATAATGGATCTCGACCATCGACCTCGCCAAGTAGTAGTGTATCGGGGGGGGGGGGGTCCTTATTTGGATTTCGCTTTGCGAGACACCCCACACACGAACATGGCATAGCGTTGAGACTGGGGAGAAGTTTAGCCCTTAGTACTCGGTTTGCTTAGGACTTTTAGAGTTTGGGGGTGATGGATTAGTTAGGCAGCATAGCTTGACTAGGATGTTTAAAGGGATGCACTAGGTGTGCACTATAAGAAAAGAGGTAAGGGGTATTCCATGGGAGTGCGATACCAATTTAAATATGAGATAAAACATATTTTTAAAAATAAAAAATTTATGCACTTGCTAAATATTTTCACAACTCGGGCTCTGACCCGTTTCTATATTTTTTCGCTCTTGCTATATATTATATATATGTAGGTGTCCAGACACAAGGAAGCCTGGATGATGATCCTTTCAAGCCAAACGTATACTGCAGCAGTTGTGGATGCATGCATGTTTGATTTAGACGCTTCTATTCTTGCTATCTCGATAGGAAGCATTGTAGTTACTCTCGGGCCGAAAGCCCAATTATATTTATTTATTCTCTCACCGCCTTTTTGTGCGGCATTCGATTTGGTTATATTATATTTGAACCGAGTATTCGGTTATTTGATCTCTTTCTAGTTTCATTTATATAAATTGTGTGAATGTTTTAATTATATAGTTCATTTAAAAAGACTAGCTAAATAAGATTTTGACGCCATCCTAATAGGTTATTAGTAAATAATTTGGTTTTCGACAGTGATGCTGAGAATGCTCCATACGCGACTCCTGTTTTAATTTGATATAGGAGTGATCGTACAGTATTTTATTAGGCGGGGTGTCACAGTATCCCATGCTTGAGTGGTATCAACAACATACCTCAAGTGGAGTTCAACATCATTAGCATCTAACTCGACGAAAGGGCCATCACACATTATCTTAACAAGTTGTTTGGAGTTGATGTTCAACCCATTATGAAAGAATGAAATGATTTGATATTTATCAAGTCCATGATGAGGGCATGAAGTAACTAACTCGTTGTAACGTTAAAAACATCGATCAAACGGCTCATTTTCTAATTGTCGGAAGGTTTGAATTTGAGCCTTAATGGAGTTCGTTCGATGTGGAGGGAAGAACTTCTTGAGAAACTTAGATTGTAAGTCATTAAACGACGTAATCGAATTATTGATCTCTAAATGTAATCGAAACTTAGCTTGAGGCGGATCACATCTTTCATGCATACTTGATCGCTAAACGTTTCGCACGCTTCTTCAAACTCCCAAATGTGGAGATAGGTCTTTTTTGATTCCATTCCATTATATGTGGGAAGTATTTGGATCATTCCATTCCGAAAATGGAATTGCCCTGCATTATATGGGAGCAGAATGCATCTTGGAGTGTCTGACTACTTAGGGTACATGAATTCTCTTAAGGATCGATAAAGTGCCTCACCCTCACCCGCGCCTACACTACCGTGCCGTGACATGGCTCTCTCACTTAACGACTCGATTTCCTCACTCGGTGCACTAGGCGTGTAACCTAAAATGTAACCAGATAGGTCACTCGAAGTGTAATCGGATAGTGAATTTGGCGGTGTAGGAGGTGGAGCCCAGAATTATGGTATATGAGGGGTGTGGGGACTGTCAGGATTGTACTCAACGATTGGATTTTCGTGAATTCTGGTTGGAGTATTTTGAGGAGGTTGTTCAGGATTTTTCATGAATGGGCTATATATATATATATATATATATATTTTGGTCAAAGTTTTAGATTGTCTCAATCTAACCTAAGTCTACCTAAATCCCCGACAACCGCGCCAAAAACTTGACGCGATCACAAATGTGTATCTAGTGTTCGTGCTGATATAGGCTCAAGTGCAAGCCTTTCACGTTAGTAATACACTCGGTAAGTCGGGATCGTCTCCACAGGGAAGTAGAACGATGAAATCATGACGACGATGGAAAGAATGAGAATCCTAACCTGACCCTAAAAACGAAACAAAAAAGATGCTTTGGAATGGGATTATATCTACGAACTAAATGAAATTTTTAGGTTACCAACTCATGAAACTAAGTACTAACGAAATTCAGCTATGCTACTTGATCTAAAAGTTGATGATAAATGGATTAAAAGCTTAACTATAAAATGAGAACAATAGATCGGGTTACAATCCCCCACACCCTAGTAATTCATTTCGTAGGATACTAGATTCAGAATTAAAACTTTAAATGAATCTGGTCTTTATTAATCCTAAGCATTCCTTATATAAAGGATCATAATCCGCATCATACGAAATCAAAGGCAAGAATAAAGCGGCGTCGCATTAACCAACATGCGCGTCGCACTCTTAAACATCCCAGTTACCTAGGGCAAATGAGATAAAAAGTCCTACGACGGTTGCGATAGTTACGCAACACGATTCCTTTAAGATTTTAATTCAAACGTCTATTTCCTAATATGATGAATCACATCGGGTGGGGTTCATGCACGCCAACCCTTAAAAACTTAGCCGGACATGTTTACTCTAATGAAAAACATAAAATCTAATGTGCATGGGTTCACAATTATAAAGAAAATAGATCTAAACATGCAAACAATGCTTGGAATATCAGGAAATAAGAAAAACATGCAAAGAGAAGTTAACCTAAAAGAATATAGATGAGGAACAAAAACCGTGGAAACCAAAGCTTGAATTAATGGCTTACAACTTGAATATTTGTTAAAGAAGTGAAACCCTAGAGTTCTTGGGTGTAAGAACCCTCTAAAACTATAAAAAAACTAACTCCTTAATGCCTGGTATCCAAAATAACTAAATACACCACGTATTATTAAGTCATTCTCTCATGCACAACTCTATTTTTGAAATGAAAAAAATTGACTTTCTGCCCGCCGGACCGGTTCACTTTTCTCTGCTTCATTGGGCCGAACCGGTTCGGTTCACCAGTGCTGGAGCAAAATCTCTGAGCTGATATTTTTTCTAAGTCTTTTCTTCTCCTTTTCTTCGTTTGCTCTAATTTCTTCCCAAGTTTGAACTCTCATAAATTTTCACTCGTAATTCGGATTTGGACACCGTCTCCTCCTAAGCGCTCGTGGATCCTCAAACTGCAAATTCTTCATAGGGGTCCATGTCCGGTTCTGAGTGTAAAATTATGAAATTGCCCCTTAACTTTCCTCCTCTCACTTTTCATCTTTCTTTATCGAATTTGAGTTTTCTCTTTTCTTTTCTTGAATGAATTTCCTGCTAAATGTAAGATAAATACACAAAACTTGATGCACTGCATAGAAAAGGTTAGTAGCACTAATATGGGAGAAATTAATGCATTTTTCACTTCCCGAGGTGATCAAAGCTTCTAAATGAAGGGGATAAATAAATATACAATATTTATGCCTAAGCAATATGCTAAAGTGTTCACGGTCATCTTAATATCCTTGATATATGCTAAGTATCCACAACACCTTCCTTTGATCATATTATGAGCCCTTAGAGCTGATATTAGCAAAGGTTTTCTACTAGGTTTAGTTCCCTTAAAACATAAGGTAATTTCCTTACTAGCACAGTCTATTCGATCAAAGTGAGGAACTAACCAATTCATGCCTAAGATCATGTCAAATCCTTCTATTTCTAATGGAATTAAACTAACTTCGAAATCCTGACCTCCTATATCTATGGCATAACAACCATATATGATCACGACATCTGATGAAGTTCTCACTCGGGTATCAATTACTAAGGGTGGATCTAAGGTCTGTGATCTTTTCTTAAATTTTTGTGCAAAAGCGGTAGATAAATAGGAGTCTATGGCCCTGAAATAAAAAAGTACATAAACATTTTGGCCATCAATAATAAGGGTACCTGCTATCACGTCCTCATCTTTCCCAGGATCCTTAGCAGTCAGGTCAAAGACTCTGGAAAGAGCCTGCAACTTCACATTCTTCTTTGGTAATCCAAAGTCTTTGACCTTGTGATCGAGTTTGCCACAATTGTAACAACTCATTCCTAATGGGCAAGTTTTTGCAAAATGCCCCTTTGTACCACAGTTAGAGCACCCAATATTTGCGATGTCAACCTTTCCCTCTATGGTTCCTTAACTCACCTGCAGCTTTTATGTTTGTTGTTGTTGGAATGTGTTATGTTATTTATATAATTTACCATAAGGGTAATTTGGTCCCCCAATGTATTTACTCTTTGGTATAAATACAAAATTTCAAACTACTACGGGCCATAGTAGAATTTTGTAATTCTAGTTTGTACCAGAGCTAAAAAAAAATGCCCGTAACCTTCTTCTCCCCAAACCTTAACCTTGATCAAGCTCCTTCCTCCTTAACCCATCCACCCCAACAACGCAAACCCATAGCGACCAACCCTAGGGTTGCACAACCCCTTGTGGGCCTTTAAGGGTGCTCCCCCTCCCCCTAAGGTTTGATTTTCTAAGCGGGTTTCTTTTTTTTTTTAGGGTTGATTTCTCTTGACTAAAGAGACTTTTATTATCTACCTATGATGTGGAAGATTATTGGTACGGTTTTTCATCATTTGGAACAACTACCTTTTATAGGTATTTGAAGTTCTTTCTTCTGTGATTGTGTTCTCGAGATTTATTTATTTCTACACTGTTAATTTTTTGGTGGTCACGTGATATATTTTTGTGGGCTATTTTTTGGATCTCTTTGATTAATTGTTATTACTTGTGAGTTTATAATTGTTTGTGTTATTGCTGATTTGGTGCATAATGTTTGATGGGGGAATTGCCAAAGTAAAGAACTTATCATTTGATTTGATGACCACCCACCATTCACCCTCACAAAAAGTCACGGCTCAGATACTTAAATGGACAAAAATTTTCATCATGGGCTAGATCGTTCCGATTATTTTATGGTACAAAAGAAAAAATTAATTGGCTTCTTGGGAAGATCCCAATGCCGAAGAAATCTGATCCAACCTTTAGTAAGTGGTTTGTTACTAATTGCATTATTCTGAAATGGATGTTCAACTCTATGGAACCGATTGTTTATGGGATTTTTTAGTTTTATGAGTTTGTTTCTCTCCCATGGTAGGGTATGACTGCTATATACTCTTATTCACACAATGAGGTTCAGGTACTTGAACTTTGTAAGGAGATATCGCATGCCTGTCAAGACAATGATTCAGTTTTGACATTTTATAGCTATCTAACTCAGAGATACGAGGAGTATGCTTTATATCATCCTTTAGCTGACATAGTGGGTCTTACCACGCAGGTTGTAAAATCACTTATAGATCGAGAAGAAAAGAAAAAGGGTTACCAGTTCTTGATGGGTCTAGGGGTTATTTTTTAGCTTTCTCGAACAATTTTTTTTAACACTTCACCCCTTTATCTATTAAGTGAAGTGTATGCAGTGTGTGAGAAGCATGAGCGGTGCCTCAAGCTTACATCCTCATCTGCGGTGGTTACTGAGTCTCCATCTACAACTGATCATATGGATTTTGTAGCCAATACAAGGAATTGATTTTTGGGTTCTTCTTCTGCTCTATCTTGGGATACATGTCCTAAAAAGAAGAAGATGGTATGTGACCATTGTAATACAAAGAGGCATGAAAATCTCACCTTCTTTAAATTTTATCTTGAGTTAATAAATAAGAAGGGTAGAACTCATATAACTGCCTTTATTGAAGGCCCTACTGATTCTCATTTATCTACTCTTGATGATATGAATGCTAGGATTGCACAATCTGTTAGTTCAAAGATGGATCAAATTCTTCATTTATTGACTAATCGTGCTCGTGCTAGTATGCCTACTGCTATTATTGTATCCATCTCGGGAACTCCTCGATCATACCATGCTCACAGAACTGACACTCCTTTTATTTGGGTTATGGATTTTGGTTCTAGTGATCATATTACAGGTGGAAATGATTTATTCATTTCAACTACCCAGCCATTCCGTAAACAAGTTCACCTTATTAATGTGACTTTTACTCCCATTCTTAACAAAGGTGATATGTCTCTATAAAGACATTACTTTACAGTCAGTTTTACTTTTATCAAATCGTGTTATAAACATGTTATCCGTTAATCTTTTAGTAAGAAGTTTTAATTATGATGTTGTTTTCTTTTCTGATTGGTGTTGTCTTTAAGATTTTTATACGGAGAGAATTTTTAGTAGGGGATATGGGCACGATGGGCTCTATCACTTTGGGGATCCTACATTAGTTCCACCTTTTGCTTTTGTTTTCAATGCTAGTGTGATGCCTAATTCAGGCCGTTATGTTTTTTTTATTTTCAGACATTATAGTAGTGGCATGATCGTTTAGGACATGACAATTTTCAATATCTATGTATATTATTCCCCGACTTAATTAAAGCTTGCAGTTCTTTAAAATTCCAATGCGTTGTCTTCTCTTTATCAAAGCATATTAGAACTACTTTATATCCGTTGCATGTATCATACCCCTTGTATTTTTGAACTAATACACTTTAATGTTTTGGTCCCCCCAACCTCACATGTTGTAGCTTTTTCTAGGCATCGATATTATATCACTTTTATTGATGATTACTCCAGCTTTACCTTGATTTATTTACTTTGTAAAAAACCGGATGTGTTACCCCTTTTTACACTGTTCTTATAACTTTTCGAAAGTCTATTTAATGTTTTTGTTAAAGGGATTCGCTCTGATAATGTTAATGGGTACATATCAAATAGTTTTTTTTCTTATCTTAACTAATAGGGTATTTTTCACCAACTCGCTTGCTCATATACTCCTGAACAAAATGGGGATATTGAAAGAAAAAATCGAAGTCTCATAATGGTGGCTCGTTATTTATTAAGGGGGATGCAATTTGCTCAATCTTATTGACAATTAGTTATCTTAACGGGCTCTTATCTTTTGAATCGTACTCTATGTGTAATCTATGACAGGTCATTCATAATAAGCCCCGTTATAACTTATTTATCCTGAAAAGATTCTTTTTTCTGTAATTTCGTACGTGTTTGGCTTTATTTGTTTTATTCATAACAAATATCTTACTCGCACTAAGCTTGATGTTAGAGTTATTCATTTTATTTTTATAGGATATTCTAATATGTCCAAAGGCTATCGTTGTTATGATCCTGTCATGCATCGTATGCATCATACTTTAGATGTCACATTTCATGAAAACACGTCATTCTTTGGTGGCTCTACTTCTGTACATTCTTCTACTCGACCCTCCGAGGACTCACATATTAACATATTATTTACCTTATACTTGTGTTTGATTATACTAATCCTCTCTTTCTGGATAATCAACATTTTCGACCATATATTTGTCTCCTGTGCTCACATATATCTCCTGTCATTTTCTTGGACTCCCCAGGTTACACTTCTCATTCAATTGAACATGTTGTTGATCCTATTCTTGAGACTACTAATGAGATTACAGATTATAACCTTGTTGCTCCAGGCTCTAATCTTCAGTATGCCCCTAGGGAGCATAGAGATCCCATTTGATATGGTCATGCTTGTTATACAAAACATCCTATCTTAAAGTTTGTTTTTTATGAGGGTTTTCCAGGTCCTTATCGTGCTTTTGGTATGGGTACTTCCTGAGAACTATTTCTGAAACTTCCAGGATTCACATTGGGTTGAATCTATGCAGCATCAGATGGATGCTTTACAATGTAATTATGCATGGGACATGGTTCCTTTACCTAATGGGGAAAAGATATTTGGCCATAAATGGGTCTATACACTCAAGTTCTTAGATGATGGGAAAGTATATAGGTACAAGGTCTTCCTTGTTGCAATAGGTGATACGCCACGAATATTCCATATTAACACCCATTATCCTTATGCACTATAGCACTTTTGTTTCCATTATATCCTACTTTTATGCTCATATACTGTATAGCCTTAGTTTCGTATATATATATATATATATGCTTATCATGGTTTTTATGTGAGCTTCGGTAGGTATTAGAACGCTTAACGGGGAAAGTGGTTGCATTTCGAGGAAGTTATGTCATCTAATGCAACTTCGAAGACATTTTAGACTTTTCAAACTTCATGTTCTGACCATCAGATCCCCATGTAAGCATAGTTTGTTGAGTTAGCTTCACGTGGCCTCAAACGGCTCATCGTTTCGAGATTCGATGATGAAGTTATGGCCTTTTTCGTAATGCAAGTTTATATATATATATATATATATGCTTATCATGGTTTTTATATGAGCTTCGGTAGGTATTAGAACGTTTAACGGGGCAAGTGGTTGCATTTCGAGGAAGTTATGTCATCTAACGCAACTTCGAAGACATTTTAGACTTTTCAAACTTCATGTTTTGACGATCAGATCCCCATGGAAGCATAGTTCGTTGAGTTAGCTTCGCGTGGCCTCAAACGGCTCATCGTTTCGAGATTCGATGATGAAGTTATGGCCTTTTTCGTAATGCAAGTTTTCTTCCTTGTGAAGACCAAATACCACCTAAAAATAGAGTACCGGTCGATCGGATCCTATTCCCCGATCGACCAACATTTTAATTTATGCCTACGATAGAAGGCAATGGGATGATTTAATACATTCGATCGATCGGCCTCCTGGCTCCGATCGATCGGGCACTTTAGATGTTAGGCGGTTGTTCCATTTATTTTCTTTTTCTTTTTTTCTTATTCCAACTTATTGTATATATGTAAGTTGATTTATTTGGAGGGATATACATTTTATATCATATTTTTAGGGTTTAATTTAAGTGAGGGATTTTGAGTGGGAGCTTCTCTCTCCTAGGCTTTGGTTCCAAAGGGTGTGTAAGTGTAATATTCATCATCTACTTCATTAATATAAGTTTCCATTATTTATTTCAGACTTTTTTAATTAGTTTTCTTGATTTATTACTTCCTTTCATTTAATTCATGTAATTTACTATGCTTTTTAACTAATTTAGCTTAGGTTGATATTGATTGAACTCACCTTGGGTTAATGGGTTGCTTTGCTTTGGTGATGGGTTTTATGAGTTTAAATGGGTTAGGTCGTTCTTGATTTTATGTTTAGGAGATTTAACTGTGTATATCATGTATGCCCCATATTTACGGCCTTGCGTGTGTTATCTTGGGGATATTTGTTAACGCCAAAATCAATTAAGCTTTTATGATAATTTAGGGGGTGACAACTCTAGATTTAATTAATTGTGAAAATTATACTTAATCTTGATAAATTTATCTTCCCATGTAACCATTTATACTTATTAACCTGAGGTGAGAGATATTATTCTCAATCTATTACTTTTACTCGTTTTGATAATCTTTGTTTAAATACATGCCTAGATTTATCTTTTGTGTTAACCTTCATATTTTACACTTTTACTCATGAAATAATAAATCAATTACTGCCTAGCAACATTCCCTGTGGATTTGATACCCGGACTAGCCGCTATACTCTCGTAAAGAGTGTTGTTATAGTTTAGTTTTTTTTACAGAGGTGGGATCCGAAAGCAACGACAGGCGCAGGTGATGAAGGCGCCGCGATTTCCCGTCTGCTATCAAAGGGCTTTACTCAGATTTTGGAAAAAGATTTTAGTGCTACCTTTGCTTCAAATGCAAAACTTAACACTGTTTGCTTATTGATCTTCTTGCCATCTTCATCCTCTTGGTTGCTCCATGAACTTGATGTCACAAATGCTTTTCTTCATGGCGACCTTAATGAGGTAATCCATATGGATCCTCCACCTAGATTTAGTGGTGAGGGGGAGTATGTTGGGAAAGTTTGTCTTCTCCGAAAATCTTTGTATGGACTGAAACAGTCACCATGAACTTGATTCTCTAGATTTAGTGATGCTATCATTGGATTTAGATTTATTAGGTGCCATTTTAATCATTCTTATTTCATCAGACATGATTTATGTAGGAAGAGTGTGATCTTAGTTATGTATGTTGATGATATTATTATTACTGGAGATGACTCTGTTGGAATTACACAAGTTAAGGTGGGTTGGGAAAGGCGTTCGATATGGAAGACCTCGACCAACTTCGATATTTCCTAGGCATTGAAGTAGCCATGTTTCATCATGGGATTTCCCCCTCATTGATAAAGTATGTTTTGGATCTTCTTGAGGATACAAGGATGATTGGGTGCAAGCCAACTTCATCTCATATGATTCCTAATTTAATGCTTGTATCTGATAATGGAGAACCTTTGAAATATCTGTCTACATATGTTGATACATACATTTGTTGTTGGGAGAGTTAGTCAGTTTATGCACACACCCCACCAGACTCATCTGGATGCAATATATCACCTTCCATGGTTTCTTAAGTCTTCTTCTGGACTTCACTACACAAAAAAGGCTAAAATGCCACCCTTGTCCAATCTACCCTTGTCACGGGCTTTGACCGTGACAAATATTATTATCATGATCAAAGACCGGGACAACCTTATAAAGTTATCATGGTCTTTGACCGTGACACGTCCGTCAAAACTTTAAAAACAAAAAACCTAGCCGCTTCAGCTTTTTCCTTTCCTAGTTCTTTTCCCTCTTTTATTTCTCTCTCTCTAAACCCGTGATTATCTCTCTCTCTCTTATCTCAATAGGTACATTTCTCTCTCTCTCTTTATTTCCTTTGTGTGTGTGTATAGGTAAGTGTGTGTGTGTGTGATATATTGTGTAAGTGTTTTCGGGTCACTGATGTAATTGAAATTTGGGTTCTCTCTCCAATTACAGCAGCGACGACCATCTATCCCTCTCTCTCTCTCTCTCTCTCTCTCTCTCTCTCTATATATATATATATATATATATATATATATATATATATATACATCTCTCTCTCTATAAATACATAGAGATTATTAAATGTTTGAATTGTTTGGGATTCTTGAATTGTTGTTGACTGGTGAATTGAATATTTAGATGACCCTTGAGTTGGTTGGCCCTAGGAATTTCTAATATATCGCATTATTATTTGCATTGTTGTTTAGGATTCTTGAATTGTTGTTAACTGGTGGATTTGAACACTTAGATGGACATTACGTTGGTTAGCCCTAGGCATTTCTAACATTTAGGGTTGTGATTAAATCGAATATAAATAAGACATAACTAAATGAAACATACTATTAATTTTAAAAGCTTGTTGTTAAACAATTAGTAACGTGAAATGAAACATATGTATAAATCATCACTATAAACACTATTACCTAATAAGTAACGAGGGTGAAAGGTAATAAGTAATCATGCATTCAAATGAGAATACATGCATGCATGTATCCTGCAAAGCAAGTGTTACATAACACTTGCTTTGGGGGGTGCATGCATGCATGTATTCTCATGTGAATGCATGACATAACGGTTCTGTAATATTAATAACTACATTAAATTATATATAGTACGCATAGATACTAGCCTTCTAGTTTTTATGCGTACGAATTCAATAGCCCTTAGACCCATTCGAGAGTTATTACCCCTGTAATGAGATCTCTCGAATTGTCCCGTTTGGATAGTTTGGGACTGCATAGTTTCTGTATAATAATATTTTTAGTGATTTAAACTTGTTACTTTTGGGGGAAGTTCTGCTGTCGTATCTTAATGTTCTCTGGGTACATACTAGATGATGCCAGGTTAAGTGTTATTTTAATTGATAAACTGAAACAATACTTACACTTGCGAATCTATGTCGTGTACTTGGAGAACTATGGGGATATGCTGCCGAATTTTCCTTAAATTGGAACAATGTGCATGAGCTATTAAGTATATTACTGAAATATGCGGTCTTAAATGGGATAGGATCACTCACCATTTATAGGAGATGGAGTAAATAAGAATTATATTGTTTTTATAATATAACACCAAAATATGAAATGTCAATCTTGTAGAAAATTATTTAATGGGAACTAAATGTTCACACTTTTGTTTATACTAATCCATGAATATAAGCTTCTTACCCATAATAGGTGATTGTTTGTAGTAGCTATCATGGGATATCGTATATACAGAGGGGATGTGTTTCGCAAAGGTGCTAATGAATTTGTGAAATAAGCAAAGAGATGTCGTAATGATGAAGAGTTCCTGTGTCCGTATGCTAAGTGGAGGAATGGTGAGGTGTTTTAGTGGGAAACAGTTGAACTACATTTGTTAAGATAGGGTATAAAAGATAGTTATCAATTTTGGATCTTTCAGGGGGAATCAAAAGTTCCTTTTGTCCCCAAGAAACCTTCACAACAACCTTCAACAAGTAGGATAGATGTACAAGGGTAAGAGGACAATGTAGATCATAATATGCTAGAGGATTTAATTGATGATGCGTATGGAGTTCACGAAGTGGAAGAGAATGAGGTCTCTGACGATGTATAAGGTTCATGTGCTCTTTAAGATATCGGGATAAACCTTGACAATGACTACAAAAGTTTAAAATTTAAGGCGACCCAACCATTGTACTCTAGCTGTGAGAAAGATCAAACAACTTTACGTGCCATGGTTAGTTTGCATAGTTTGAAGACCCAATATGATTTGTCTGGAAATAGCGTGACAAGTATATATATATATATTCGCCGAAATTTTTTTAAAGTACGTAATTGCGAAATGGATTTTTTTTCATAATACGTAATCGCAAAACCAAAAGTTTTTTCAAAGTGAGTACTTACAAAACAACAAAAATTTTATTCCCCAACAAAATAGTGTAATTTAAATAAACAATAGTCATAATCTTTTTTGTTTATAGGACTGTCCACCATGCTTAACAAAAAATAAATAATCCAATAATATTCAAAAGTATACGTCGTTGATAGGACATAAGTCATAGTTCACAACAAATAAATAATTTTTTAGAGTTATATGATGTCGTATAATGTCGTGTTCATAAGTAGTGTTACAAAATGGCACAAAGCTAATTTTTGAAAGTGTATGTCGCTGTTAGGACCATGCATTGTTTTTAATTCGCAATAGATAAACATTTTTTGAAGTATCCTACGGTACGAACCTATTAGTTTAAAAACATTATTTTTTATTTTATTTTGCATACATACATACATACACCTTTTTTAATAATTCAAACACGACCCAGTTAAAAACGATGCAAATATTTTTTTTGCTAACACAACGTGACTAAGATACAACACGATATGAAATTGTATTTTTTAACGTTACACGTCATGAAATCATTTTATTTGTATTGTGTACGTGTTAGATAAAATTTTCAATTTATATCATGTGATTCATGTCATGCCCTGTCGCGTTTTCATTAGTTAAAACAATCCGCGGTGTAGGCATGGTCTGTGTCTGGGCTCCACCATTGATCCAGACAGTAGTCAATATGAATGCTACACGTTAATATATCGTACCAAATGTATTGCATTTGTGATGTTTATTATTCACTTATTTCATTTCTAAAATGATTAAGAATCAAAAAAGTTTTGTTTTGTGGTAAAAGAAATGAATAGAAAAGAAAACTCAAGTGTCGTAAGTGGAAAAAAAGGTAACATATAGTAAAAATGGTTTTACCTTTTATTTGTTTATTAATTGAATAGTGGGTAACCTTTTTGTTTTCAGAACATCATACATTGAAAGAGGGAGTGCCATTTTTAAACTTCTTCAATTGGCTTTCAGAAAGTGGACAACTAGAGAGTGTTCGTCAAGGCAAGTGGGTACGCAAATCGAACAACTAAGATATTAGACTGTAACAACTATACTCAGCTGCTGTAATGCAGTAAAAAAATGATTTGATAGAGGAAAACGCTGGGCCCGACGTGTACTTATCACTGGTAAAAGACATCTCATAGATGGCCTTGGGCCACATCCTTGACTGGTAAAAAATGAGTATTTTATATTTTTTTTGGCCCCTCCTTTTTCTTTTGCCCGTACCTTCCATAATTTTTTCGATTGATTATGTACTTTTAGGACTTAAAATAATATTAATTATTGATATAAAACAACAAATAGTTCGTTTTGATTTTTAGTCCCTATTGACATGGCATGCTGTGATTGGTTGATATTTTATGGATATGGATCCGCACCAGTAACTTATTTAAAAATAGAGACTAAACTTATAAATAAAATGATTGTTGTCTTATTTCGAAAATACATATTAAAATAGATCCTAAATTTACAAAGCCCATTTTTTATTAGCGAGGATGAGTTTTTTTTCATAATTAAAAAACACCATTTATTATTTTTTATTAATAACCAAAAACAAATTTTAGTTCATAAATTTTGTTCAACTTTAAATTTTAGTTAACAAATTATGAATAGAGAACGTTTTATCTATAAACAACTAATCTAAAATATAACATTTTTTATTTAAAAAAAAAACAAATTTCTACTAAATTTGAATTTCAACACAAAATTACACCAAAAATATTCTGTTATAAAATAATTGTAAGGATGTTTTTGTTAGAAAAGATGGAAATGTCAACAAAAAACTTAAATACATTACTTTGTGAGAGTTCAATACAGTACTTTGTACATGTTGTTTTCCTCCGAAGCCTTGAAAAAACAATAAAAAATAAAGTAGAAGACTATACCTTATGTTGCAGCTAAATCCTAAGGCAAAATGCAATGACTTTTTTTAATGGCAGTTGATCCAAGGTACATAAAAAGGGTCACCACCTAGCCAAATAAATCAAAATCACCTCAAGTTAGACTAAAAACAACAAAACCAAGTCCCGAGATAAATTTAGATAGCCATTAGGTAAGTTATAAATCAAAGTTGATCGCAGTTGGCATTAGCCATGGATTATCCATTAGTATCACTTCCAGCATTATCCATGGAAAGAGTACCTGGCCCGGTGTACTTCCTTTTGATGTTCTCATCCGTAAAATTCTCCGGTGTAGTTCCCAACAGTGAAATCTCCTCCCCAGTGCATGAATCCAGGGATCACAGGGTGGAATTAAGACCCCCTGTAGTGTAAAGGCTTGCCGCTCCTTCCAGTGCAAACTGCAGGTGAACCGCCGATTTCCATGCCATGATTTGAACCGACCAAAGTTTTGGCCAATTTTTTTCCTATTTCGTCAAACATGATGCGTAAGAATGCCATGATTTGAACCAAAAAAGTAAAAAAATGTGAACTGTGATATCTGAAAAATAAAAAAACATATCTTGGGTCAGAGATGGCTACTACATATAAATCACCAAAATCGAAACCTAAAAAAAAAGTGAGTCAGAACCAGAGCCAGGAGGTGCGATGAAACTCATCTTCATCGGCGCCGTCATACTCTCCTGTTCTTCCACCGTTTTCATCAGGTTAGTAAAGGGTCGAGTTGGTTCTAGTTGAGGCAACGTTTGGGAAGGTGATAATATGGATTGGGTTTAGATTGGATTGGAGGTAAGGGCTTGGTTGTTTAATCCATGGAGAGAGAGAGAGAGAGAGAGAGAGAGAGAGAGAGAGAGAGATAGAGAGAGAGAATGGGGTTTGTTTTTGAAGAGAGGAGTGACATGTGCGGCGACGGCTGAAGTGGTGGGGAGAGGGTTGATGTTTGAGGTAGGTTTTTTTGGGGGTTGATAATGAGAGAGAACGGGAGAGAAGTCAACAATGAGAGGTTTGTGTGGGGGTAATGAGAGAGTGTGGACAAATTGATGAACATGTTTTGACGAAAATACCCCCAATTTTGAATTAAAGTGTAAGTTTGGGAAGTAATAAAAGAGGGGGAATCCAAATTTGTAAGGGACAAAAAGGGTATTGTAGGAAGAAATGAATATTGATGACATCATCAACTAAGCTTATGACATACATAAGTTTTCTACTTTATTTTATATATATATAACACAGTTAATTGACAATAGTGGATATGTTAATTTGGATTTTAATCAAATTAAGTATTAATTCAAAGTCCATGACTTGATCCGATATTGAAACAAAATTTAGATTTATAATGTCGTTAACTTGTATTCTTCTAGTGCTTTGTTATTATCGGATTTGAATCAAAATTGGTTTTTTGGTTAGTGAATATGTTAATTTGGATTTTAATCAATTTAAGATTTAATTCAAAGTCCATGAAATGACTTGATATTGAAACAATATTTTTAGATTTATAAATTCGTTAACTCGTACAATATTCTAATTCATTTGGATTTGATCATTATTCGTATACATGTTTGTACTAATTACAATAATTTTTGCAGAAAATGTCTTCATCAGGGCATCAAGGTAGCGAAAGCTAGGGGTGCACACGGTTTGGGTTGGTTCGGTTTCATTACTAAACCAGAACCAGAACCGGAACCGATTTTTTTTGGAATCGAACAAAACCGAACCGAAAGTTCTTACTTTGGTTCGGATCGGTTCCCAGTTCTATTCTCTTTTTGAAATAAAATATTCAATTAACTTTCAAAAATAGTTTTTAAATGTAAAAACAATATTTGTCCTTCCATAATGCTCTATCATATTATTCAAATATAGTTTTCAAATAAATCCCTATTCTTTTATCATATTTTAATATTTAACCATTCTTTTTCAATATTAAAATACAATAATGATATATACTCACCTCACACTTAAAAACATCATAAAATTCACATTACACTTGAAAAAATAACATAGATGGTTCACATTACACCTAAAAAACAAATCATTAAAACAACATTAAAAGTCATAAAACAACATCCAAATAGGTCATTACATAGCAGCACTAAAAGTTCTTAAAAAACAGCACAAAAAAACGAAAAACAACAACATGACAACAGCAAAATAGCACCACCCAATCAACTTCCAAACAACACCCAAAATAGGTTCCAAATAGCACCCAAACATATTACAAACAGCACCATTTAACTACAAATAAAATTAACATAAAATAAGCACACCTAAAAACAAATATTTAATGGAAGAAGAAGTTAAAAACATCGCCATTTACCTTAATACGGAGGATTTGAGAACACATTAATAAGATCGGGATCTTCCGTAACGACTGAAATAAAGCACAAATATATAATGAGAACATTTATTAACAAAACAAATATTTAATGAGAATGTTTAATAACAAATGATGTTAACTTATCGGACTCAAGATCACTCATTTTATCCAATCTCATCTCAACATTTATAGGAATTGATGATGAACGTAACCAATCTTGGGCACATATTAAGCACTCTGCAATTTTAGGAGTTAATGAACTTCGAAATTGATCAAGTACACGTCCACCCGTGCTAAAAGCCGATTCCGAAGCAACCATGGATATCATAATTGCCAAAATATCTCTTGCAACTAAAGAGAGAACCTGATACCTAGTCGAATTGAGTTTCCACCAACTTAAAATATCAACGTTAGACACATCCTTTTCCACATCTTCTAAATATCTATCAACCTCGGATTTTGCATCAACATTTTCTTCTTTTTCTAATTGTTGAAAAAATTACGATTGAAGAGATTTCATTTCATTGTCTTCCACAACTTCACCAAATTGATTAAACTCCATTTCACTTGAACTTTGAGTTAGTCTTATTGAGTGGGAACCCATACTTTCAAGCATTTGATAATGAACGAACATTCTAGTCAAAAGTACTCTAATTCGCATATCCAAATCATTAACCTTTTCAAAGTGATACATTTTTTAGTAACAAAATTTCACATATTTCAACTTGTAACGAGGATCTAACACCACCGCAATCAATAATATTATATTAATTTTATCAATGTTCCCCCAATACTTATGAAATTTGTCCTTCATCTTGATTGCCATTATACTCAATGTCAAATTACTATTCTTGCTCCATTGGGACAAAAGTACTTCAATTGCACAAATATCATGAAAATAATGATTGGCAGTAACATACAAAGAACCCGAAAAATATTTAGTAATATCATAAAAAACTTTCAAAAACTTTGCCAAAACCCTTGCATTTTCTCAATCTTTATCAATAGGAGCACCTTCCTTAAGATCGAAAGAAAAAGTTGTTTCATGATCACCCACCATCCTTTTAAATGTCCTTTGAAACTTAATTGATGTTTCCAACATGAGATAATTAGAGTTCCACCGCGTAGGAATATCAAGGCAAAGTGTGGTATTTGAGGGAAACTTTTCTTGAATACAACTATTTTGAAATTGTGGACCATTGGGGTGAAATCCTAATGTACCTCATGGCTCCATGAATTCTAGCGATGGATGATTCCACCTTTTTCATCCCATCTTTCACAATCAAGTTTAAAATGTGGGCACAACACCTCATATGAAAAAACTCTCCATCTAAAATAAAAGCATTTTTTTTAAAGTTTCCTTTTCAAGTGACCAATTGCGGTGTCATTTGAAGAAGCATTATCAACGGTCAATGAAAAAACTTTTTCTATGCCCCATTGAAGTAAGCACGACTCAATGGCTTATCCTATTGCAATACCCTTATGACTATGAATGATGGTAAAGTTCAAATTTTTTTATGCAATTTCCAATTGAAATCAATAAAATAGTCCGTAAGTACCATATAACTCATGTTTTGCAAAGAAGTCCATGTGTCGGTGGTGAGACAAATTAGATTTGTTGCAATGATCAAATATTTTTTCATATCCTTTTTTAAACCAACATACAAATCCAAACAATCCCTAGCTATTGTAGTGCATGACACATTTTGAAACTTTGGTTGACAAACGGCCATAAAAATTCGAAAACCCTCATGCTTAACAAACTTAAATGGTAGCTCATCTATGACAATCATTTTAGCAAGTGCATCACGACATAATTGTTGGTCAAATTTCCAAGAAATGAGTTTGCTTTCTTCTTCTTGCCCTGCATTCTTATCTTTTTGAAAAGCCAAGATCTTTTGTCTCTTATCATTTAAGGGATACTGGTTACATTTTGACAAGTGTTTTCACAAAGTGCTAGTTCCATTTTGACTAGAATATGCATATTCGGTTGAACAATAAGAACACAAAACCTTATTGGGTTTCCTTCCATATTCATTTTCAACCTTATTGAAATGGTCCCAAACATCAGATTTATAGGGTTTTTTTAGAAGTTACTTGAGCTGATAATGGTGCTTGGGATATAACAGGATGTGTTGCATTTGTTTGGTCAGTTGAAGCAGGTGCATTATGAGATGGATTTGTATTATCACCCATACTTAACACCTAAAAAAATAATGAAAACAAATGAGTTTAGACTAACAAATTAAAAACATACCAAGAAATTATACAGAAAAAAGTATTCAAAGATAATTTTTAAAGTATTCAGAATGGAAAAAAGTTTGTATACTACGAATGGAAAAAAAGTTTGTAACTCAAAAAATTAAAAAAAAAAGTCTCTAACTCAGAAAATGAAAAAAAAAGTCTCTAACTCAGAAAAATCAGGTCCAAAAATGACCTCAGCCTGAAATCAGGTGGATCGAAAATAATTATTGGGGGAACTGCTACTCTTCCCTTCTTAAACCAATAAGGTCTGAAATTGAGGTCCGAAAATGAACTCAGTGGAAATGAAATTGGGTATAACTGACAACTCAAAATGAGCTTAGCCTATACTTAGGATTTCATAAAAAATCAGGTGGTTCGTAACTGAGATCAAGTCCAAAAAAATGAAATCAGGTCCGAAAATGAAAATGAAAATTAGGTCTGAGTTCGTAACTCCAGTATTGTTCGTGTATAAAATGAAAATGTAAAATTCGAAAAAGAAAACATACCAATTTTATTTTTAGCGGAGAGCAGAGCTTGGGCTCTTCTTTTAGTGTTAGAGACTTAAGTCTTTAAGAGTAGAGCTTGGATTCTTCTTGAGAGGGAGAGCAAAGAAAGAGAGAGAGTAGAGCGGCGGCTGATTGAATAAAAGGCTTTAGAGCCTTAAGTCTTTAAGAGTAGTATTTATATGCCTAGGGTTTAAGAAGGGAAAAGAACGGCCGCCCATATGGCCTTAGTTTTCTTTTTAGTTTATCTTATTATAATATATATATATATATATATATATATATATATATATATATATATATATATATATATATATATATATACATATACACACACACATTATATGGTCGGTTCGGTGTCGGATTAGTTCGAATTCGGTTTCGAGTCCGGTTCGGATTGGTTTTCGGATCGGATTGGTTTTTTTCCCTTGAATCGAAATGAAGTATCATTTTTTTAACCAGAATCGAACCATTGATTAAAAAAAATGAACCGAACCGTACCAATGCCATCGGTTTGGTTTGGATTTTTGGATTTTCGGTTTCGCTGTGCACCCCTAGAGAAGGCAATGAAATCTCCTCTTCTACTAGGCCCCCCAAATGGAGAAAATTGGGATCTTTCGTCAAGAACAAGATGACATTACTAGATAGATGCATAGAGTTGCTGAAGGTGATCATTGGCCCGGGGTACACTGATTGAAGGCTCGTGCCAAATGAGCTCAAGATGGCCATCTGGGGGTCACTATAGGAAGTGTATTTATATTTATATTTATATTTTATAATTTAAATACAACTAACATGTACTTTATTTTTGTTTTTTATTTGTTTGACATGATCAATTCGACCTACCCCCACAAGTACGCAACTCCACGTTGGAACAATTGAGAGATCAGTATAAGACGTGGAAGAAAAACATACGGGAAAGGTACTTTGGACAGACCCGAGAGTCCATTATTAGAGTGCATGACACCGTCCCGTCGAAGGAACCGATCTCATTGGCTTAGTGGCAGCTGTTTGTCGACAATGAGATCGAGGAGAGGAAATTGGCATCTCCTCAATAGGGGAGGGAAAACCAGATGAAAAAGGTGGATGTGCACTGCTCCGGGTGGATGTTTTACGCCGAGATGGTACACATGATGGTAAGCTTTTATTTTTATTTAATTTTAGTTTCATATTATTATAATTTAGAATTACTTTGCGTTGCTTACTAATTCTTCATTATTTTATTTCAGGAGACGGGGAGTGGCCGTGGGGATAGGCCACATAGACTCGATGCCTATGTGGAAATTTGAACAAAGAAGGGCAAGGATAATGAGGTGTCCCGGAGCATGGAAGCCACGATTATAAGTTATAATTGTTTAATTTTTTTATTAACTTAATTAACTAACCGTGTACTTTTCGTCATTTTAGGCAAAGCTTAAGGAAGTCCATTAAACGAAGTCTGATGCCGACAAAGCATCTTTGGCTACGGACGCACTCAATGAAGTGCTCAGGGAAGATCATATGGGGAGGACTAGGGGTGAGCTCTCGTGTGGGGAAGTTGAGGATCATCGCGATAGAGGCGAACAACACCAGGGTGGATCGTAAGGTGTAAATCCTTGACGATAATCAAGAAAGTTAGCAGGCACGGCTCTAGATATGTACACCTTCATGAAGCATCAGTGGAGGTTCACCTCCGATAAGGGCAAGGGGAAAGGGAAGGAGGTAGACGAGGATGCCACTGCTCCATCGTCGATATGCACGAACTCGCCGATACGTACGGAATCATCGCCCTTATATGATCCATTTCCCATCTTGACTCTCGTAGAACAGTCTATGTCAACAATTGATTGGTCGAGCGTATTTTTAATAAAAATATTTAGTGGCACACCGATAGCGAGGGGGTTGAAGGAACCGGACACCCACTCAGGTATGGTTGTTCATGGATGTGCCATGCAATACTTTGAGGCAAAGGTTCGCGTCACGTATATGTGACACCCCGCCTAATAAAATACCAGGCGATCACTCCTATATCAAATTAAAACAGGAGTCTCATGTGGTTCATTCTTAACATCACTGTCGAAAACCAATTAATTACTAATATCCTATTAGGCCGACGTCAAAATTTTAAATTAACTAATCTTTTTAACTAAACCATCCAAATAAAATAAGGACAACAGTTTATATGCAACAACTGAAATAAAATAAAGTAAAATAACCGAACACTCGGTCCAAATAATACAACTAAATCGAATTCCACACAAAAGGCGGTAAATGAATAAATGAGTACAGTTGGGCCATTAGCTCGAATATGACTACAATACCTCCTATCTAGATCTCAATGATGGAAGCGTCTACAATAAACCTGCTTGCATCCACAGCTGCTGCAGCAAACGTCTGACTCGAATGAATTATTATCCAGGCGTCCCTATGTCTGGACACCTATATATATATATATATATATATATATATATATATATATATATATATATATATATAGCAAGAGAGGGGAAAAGTAGAGAAAATGGGTCAGAGCCCGATTGTTGAAAATATTTTAGCAAGTGCATAAAATCCATATTTTAAAATATGTTATTTCTCATATTTTAAACTGGTATCGCTCTCACATGAGATACACCTCACCACTATTCTAACAGTGCACAACTAGGGCATACCATTTTAGACAACCTAGTTAAGCTACCCTACCTAACTAATGTAATTACCCATCTTCTAATAAACCTCATCGATTCGGGTACTAAGGACTAAACTTCTCCCCATTCCCAACATTACGTTACGTTCGTACGTGGGGTGTCTCACGAAGCGAAATCCAAACAAGGAACCCCCCCGATACACTACTACGTGACAATGTTGATCACCGGGATCCATTAGGCCTTCAGTACATAACATATTTATACCATCTCGTATTTATTAATAGTTCTCATTAGAACCTATTATTCGCATTCATATAAATCCGGATATAAATCTACCGGAAGTAATATCACACTTTATTCATTCTTTTCACTTTATACAAGGTTAGGTTATATGATATCTCATCTCATATATATCAACAATATACTATACGCAACAAGTATATTAATCATCCACCGAACTATAATATAAGTGGCTTAGTCATTCTCATTTACTAAGCATCTGTGAATTATCTCAAGTACACATATATGTTAATCGCAATACATATATAGATATATAGCACGCCTAGGCTCAGCTGCGGTGCACTCATACTCTGCTATCCAATCCAAGTACATCTCGTACAAAAAGGATTACCCGTTCCACATCATTCAGGAACTGTAACAATACAAATCACACGTATTAGAGGCGAACATAGTTCATGTACCTACGGGTCACGCACATACCTACGCTCCCATAAGCAGCGGACTTATCAACTCACAAATAAGCCTTTCACAGCCCTATGTTCTTGAGGTACCAAATCTAAAACCCCCCCGAAGGCAACACAGGATAAGATTGTCCTCTTCCGAACGTCAACCTCCCGTGATAGCAAGTATGGTAGGTATGTCATACACATAATGAAAAAATCATATAGGTACACATTCCACCTATATACATATATCATCAATTTGGTATTCACACAACCATATTATAATTATAGGTATTTCTCTCACCTATACATAATTCCCCATAGGTAATTATTTAACCCATGTATATAATAACATTCGAGCGTACGCACAACCCGTATAATAAATTTCCCACGTAGTATATTTATCTCTCGAATATCCTACGCATTAATCAATTTTAACTAATCCTCAATACATCATTTCCGATATTTTCTCACCGCAAGATGACAATACCAACGACACCGATATATATTATTTATCTATTCTCAATCTTTTATGGCTATAATCTCCAAACTCTCGTAACGATAGCCAATAACCTTGAATATTCTCATTCACAATAATACAAGCCGTCACACAATTAAAACACTACCCCAATACATGTTCCCTTATTTAACATTCAAATCACACTTAAATACCCCTTTAAGTATTTTTCCTCACGAACACCCCTATTTGGGTAAATCTTGGATTTTACTTTCAACTAACCCAAGGTACACGCCGTACTAAAAAAAAATATTTAGAAGTCCCCACACTATTTTTAGGAACCCCAAATATTTATCTCCAAATAATTCTAGCCTTTATTTTTCCAATTTCCGAGTGCATTTCCGAGTTGGTGATTTTACCCCGGAACTTCCATCTTGTAAAAATCATAAAAATTCGAAGAAAAATCAGAAAAATATGCGGTCGGCGCCCACACGACCGTATCAAAATTATCTACAACTTTTGTGTTTTGACCGAGAGCTGAATCGGTTGTCTTCCTATCCTAAACAACCCGGAAGTGGGCTGGTCACTATTCACCTTCTTCTCCAAAAATCCAAACCTCCATTAAAACACATCCAAGCTTTTTATCTTCTCTCTCATCATCATTCAACCTCAAATAACCATAAATACACACATTCAAAGGGTTCCAATCATTCTAGAACCCAGATCCAACAATTAATTTCAATTAATTTCAAGTTTCTCAAATTGGGTATTAATCGAGTTATATCCGTTTTAATCTTTCGAAAACCCCTTTGATCCACGAAATTTCAACCCAAAAATCTTTAGTTTTATACCAACTACAATATGAGAAATTAACACACTAAATCAATATGCAAGTTAAACACTTGCCTTGTGGAATAAATCCGACGTTCTCGAGTCGAATCCCACGAATTTGGTCGGATTTTCCTTCTCTTCTTCTTCTCTTCCTTCTCTCTACTCTCTTCTCTCTCTTAGGGCAGAAATGAAAGGGAAAGGGGGCTGCTTAAGTCTTTAAACCCGAAATTGGGTAAATGCCCAATTGTTAAATGACTCGTGTACCCGTTTACGAGCCCCTACTAGTCCAAAAATGTCCGGAACCCAAATACTACCCCCGGGTAGTCTATTTTGACTATCTTGGCCATTCCGAACCTAATGGCGCAGTCGAAATCTCCATCCGAGGTACTTAACTAAAATTCATTAATTTTTCCCCAACATGTTCAATATGCGTATTTTCCAATTTAAAATATTTTCTTTGTCGCTTTACCCAACTTGCGACATGTAATTAAAAATAATCCATGTAAATATTAATCTGGCACTTACAAACTAATATTTACTATTTACTTTATATTCTGAATTTATTCAATTTCACTCACAAATTCCATAATTACTATTCACAATAATTCCTCAATTTACCAAATTACGCCCACCTTTGTAATTTAAATATCTTTAAAAGTACGGGGTATTACATACTTCTCCCCTTACAACAGAATTTCGTCCTCGAAATTCAGATATAGCCTGTACCACTACTCTAGGATCGGTATATACATTACGTCCTAGCTTAACCAAATTTAGATATAGCCTAACACAATGGTCTCTCACTGTATTCCACCCATCTCAAGGCGTATGCTCATATATATAGTCTCATCATCTCTATATATTTTCCCTAATCTTGCACCCTTTTTGTTAAGACCACTTAGCGTAAAGTATTTATTATTAATACCATATCTACTAGTCTCACACAGTAGAAATATTCGTAAATCCATATATATACACATATAGTCACATCATCCCTATACATATATATATTAATCCTGCACCCCGAGTTAACACCCATTAGCGCACTTAATCAATAATGTTCTTGCACCCCCGGGGTTATCACCCATTAGTGCTCTTAATAATGATATCACATAATAGGCATACACACATCCTATTAAGATTCATAGGCATATTCCCATCCTAATTGTACACTTCTCATATGTGTTTTATTCTCATCGCTACGTATTATATAAATATTCAGATTACTATCTCTCTTGTAATCTACAAGGTATATTCCCTATGCCGAATAATTAAAGTATTAACTATCATATACTTTTCCGAAATTTGGTACTACATACACTCCTTCTTTACTTGGAGTATGCTAACCATACAGTCACGCGCAAGCCACTCTTCAATACTCGCTTGAGTAAGACCCCGCTCCACTTTCTCACAATAAATTGGGTAACCTTTTCATTAAGAGGTAATTTTTTTAAATTACTTTCCACAACCTTTCAATCCCATCTCGGGTGTGTTAGCTCTCGTTGCACATAAATGTTTGCATTATCATCATTCTCGCACGACATTCAATATGCTATACCGTTTAACCTTGTTTATAGCCGCCCTTCAGGCATATATTATACATATATATTTTCACATATTTCAATCTCGGACATTTTTGGGATTTACTAATCAGGGTACCCATACCCCCTATCATCCGTGCATATATGCACCACCATTGCAAACGTTTTGATACATCACACTCACTCTAAATAATGGGCCTCATTTCATTGGCCTGGTACTAACACATGGGTATCCCTTAACCCGAATAATTCGAAATTTAATTCACCCGATACTTGGAAATTCAATCCTTCTTAAGATTATCCCATCGATCTTCTTGTGGTTATCTTACAATAGTCTTCGTATATCAGTGCCTTATTGCCCTTACTTCGTGGTAGTCTTAAGATTAAGGTGTCTCTAACACACGTAATATGAGTACTACTCTAAATATTTCCCTAGTGCCCAATACCTCTCTCAACTTCTGACATTTGCTCGGTTTCATGCGTGGGACGTCTCGCAAAGCGAAATCCAAACAAGGAACCCTCCCGTTACACTACTCCCTCGCATCGTCGATCATCGAGATATAAAGGTCCAAGGGACACCAACGGGATGTTCTAAATTTTACCTCGTTAACCTACCAGCGTACTTCTACCACTATATCCTTCCATCTTAGTGAAATGCAAAATCTAACTAATTGGGCACCTACTCTCTGCAAAAGCGCTATGAACATTATACCCAAAATGTATTTCCTCTGAATTTTCCTTCTATTCAAGGCCTGAATAAACATCTCAAATCGATTTCCTTCACCTTAACTCACCCACATACTTGCGATGAGAGAATAATTTTCAGTGCTTCTCCGTAGCACTTATAACTCTATATGATTATACCGTCATCAAACGGATCTCACTCGATAGTGTTTGCTCTACACTAGGTGACTTATCGTCAAAACTAGCATCCTTGCATTATATAACATCTCTCCACTCCCGACGTCATTAAGGTTCATGCGTGGAGCGTCTCGCAAGCGAAATCCAAACAAGGAATCCCTCCTATACACTATTACTTAACTTTATCGGTCGTGGAGGTTCGCTAGTTCAAATATGCCACTCGGATAATCCCATCTCTCCTATCGACAAAATGTGGTCAAAACTCTTAATTCTTTCCAGGAGCCACACCACCAAGCGCTTGTACTAACACTAAGTCCTTAGCCCAAACAACAATGAGCTTAAACTCACAACGCAATAATAAAGCCTGCATACCTTAAATTGTATCTATAAGGTCCCCATGCATTCAAATCATGGTAATGAAACATCTCCTCATCAAATTTTCATCTAAACAAGTAATCAAGGCAAGCTCATCCAGCATTTATCTCGCATTCCATACGTTATTATGTCCGTATATATATGTTTCACATCTTAAATAAATATATATACATTATACTATACACATCAAGCATATCCATACTTATATATCACACACTATATAAGTATAAATAACCATCCCTCAGAGCTATAACTCAATGGATGCAGTCTCTCAATGCTATCAACTTCCAGGGAATTACTCACACATCATCCTGGGTACCAGCGATCGGACTATTGCACCGACTTGGTAAAAACCAAATCACAATGAATGGGAAGCAATCATAGTTCCTCTGAGGAAATCAGAACGAAGCATACCCACCACGTCTCATTCCTGATAAAAATCACACAATATAAAATGGACATTATGACCTGGAGACTATACGCTCCCTGCTCCTCAAGCCAGGGGCCTCACCCAAAATGCATAACTTCCCATGATAGCACTAGAGGGGTATGTTTCATATAAATATACCAATCACATACATATATATTTAAACATATCACATATACGTCTCAATATGCTCGTGTATATATACAATATAATCGGCTAATCGTGTATATCTCTCGTAACATTAGCCCATATTTCCCGAATAAACATATTCGATTTTTATCCTATAAGTATTCACTTACTTATAACATAAATAAATATTAAGCTTATCACAACTAGCTCGTATCCCAATTATATCCAAAATTTCAATTCGAATCCCAAGAGTCTTTATCCCATTTGACTCTTAAAATCACAAAGTCTCACAACTTTATTTTTATTTTTTTGCATATTTCACACCTTGCACTAAAATAACTATAACTCACTCTACATAAGTCAAATTACTAGTGAGTCTATCATTCCACTGGAGAAGCCTCTTCCTCCCTTGTACCTACCTTACTCTGGTACTAACTTCACTTATCCATGTCACTCTTTATTCACCATTGGTCTCTGACCGATTCTTATGTGAATAACCTAGAAACTTCATTCACTTCATTCTAAATCACGGGAATTTTCATTTTAAAACCGTCTGTAAGATTAATTTATGAGCAAAATATTATGCTCCTCTATATATGGTGACCATAATTCCCACTATTTCACATTGCTCCAACGAGTGAAAAATTTTTCCTCAAATTTTCACATATGGGTATTTCCATACCCAACTCTAGGCCCAGGCTTTCGATCCTTCAACTTCCTAGAAGTGAAGTTACACTATTTTCGCCTAGCTCAACTTCAATGCACGATCCTCATCAAAGACCTCTTAAGCTTTTTCCCCATCTAACTTCACTGGGAAATTCAAGTTTAGCACCATTCTATACTATAGTGGTGCATAGATAATTATAACTACTATCCTATAGTAGTCATTGCAGCAATCAATGACAATGCCGCAAGGAAAATGACCTTTACCGCGATCCTCATTTCCAACATCAACTTATAGCTCTAACTAAGCCCCGTCTCCTCCTGCCCTCACAATGGACTTCCATGGTTGCCCTTCGTCAATCAGCGCACGAATCCCGAATGAGCGCGCAAAAGATTTACTATAATCTTACATAATGGCAGGAGAACGAAATCTCACAAGAGGATATAAACAATCCTAATCATAATGCTCTATATCAAATCAAAAGCAACGCTGAAAGCGTAGTACGTCCGCACAGATTCCTAAGGACACTAGAACCTGATGCTCTGATACCACCTGTGCCACCCCGCCTAATAAAATACCAGGCGATCACTCCTATATCAAATTAAAACAGGAGTCTCATGTGGTTCATTCTTAACATCACTGTCGAAAACCAATTAATTACTAATATCCTATTAGGCTGACGTCAAAATTTTAAATTAACTAATCTTTTTAACCAAACCATCCAAATAAAATAAGGACAACAGTTTATATGCAACAACTCAAATAAAATAAAGTAAAATAACCGAACACTCGGTCCAAATAATACAACTAAATCGAATTCCACACAAAAGGCGGTAAATGAATAAATGAGTACAGTTGGCCATTAGCCCGAATATGACTACAGTACCTCCTATCTAGATCTCAATGATGGAAGCGTCTACAATAAACCTACTTGCATCCACAGCTGCTGCAGCAAACGTCTGACTCGAATGAATTATTATCCAGGCGTCCCTGTGTCTGGACACCTATATATATATATATATATATATAGCAAGAGAGGGGAAAAGTAGAGAAAATGGGTCAGAGCCCGATTGTTGAAAATATTTTAGCAAGTGCATAAAATCCATATTTTAAAATATGTTATTTCTCATATTTTAAACTGGTATCGCTCTCACATGAGATACACCTCACCCCTCTTCTAACAGTGCACAACTAGTGCATACCATTTTAGACAACCTAGTTAAGCTACCCTACCTAACTAATGTAATTACCCATCTTCTAATAAACCTCATCGATTCGGGTACTAAGGACTAAACTTCTCCCCATTCCCAACATTATGTTACGTTCGTGAGTGGGGTGTCTCGCGAAGCGAAATCCAAACAAGGAACCCCCCCGATACACTACTACGTGACAATGTTGATCACCGGGATCCATTAGGCCTTCAGTACATAACATATTTATACCATCTCGTATTTATTAATAGTTCTCATTAGAACCTATTATTCGCATTCATATAAATTCGGATATAAATCTACCAGAAGTAATATCACACTTTATTCATTCTTTTCACTTTATACAAGGTTAGGTTATATGATATCTCATCTCATATATATCAACAATATACTATACGCAACAAGTATATTAATCATCCACCGAACTATAATATAAGTGGCTTAGTCATTCTCATTTACTAAGCATCTGTGAATTATCTCAAGTACACATATATGTTAATCGCAATACAAATATAGATGTATAGCACCCCTAGGCTCAGCTGCGGTGCACTCATACTCTGCTATCCAATCTAAGTACATCTCGTACAAAAAGGATTACCCGTTCCACATCACTCAGGAACTGTAACAATACAAATCACACGTATTAGAGGCGAACATAGTTCACATACCTACGGGTCACGCACATACCTACGCTCCCATAAGCAGCGGACTTATCAACTCACAAATAAGCCTTTCACAGCCCTATGTTCTTGAGGTACCAAATCTAAAATCCCCCCCGAAGGCAACACAGGATAAGATTGTCCTCTTCCGAACGTTAACCTCCCGTGATAGCAAGTATGGTAGGTATGCCATACACATAATAAAAAAAATCATATAGGTACACATTCCACCTATATACATATATCATCAATTTGGTATTCACACAACCATATTATAATTATAGGTATTTCTCTCACCTATACATAATTCCCCATAGGTAACTATTTAACCCATGTATATAATAACATTCGAGCATACGCACAACCCGTATAATAAATTTCCCACGTAGTATATTTATCTCTCGAATATCCTACACATTAATCAATTTTAACTAATCCTCAATACATCATTTCTGATATTTTCTCACCGCACGATGACAATACCAACGACACCGATATATATTATTTATCTATTCTCAGTCTTTTATGGCTATAATCTCCAAACTCTCGTAACGATAGCCAATAACCTTGAATATTCTCATTCACAATAATACAAGCCGTCACACAATTAAAACACTACCCCAATACATGTTCCCTTATTTAACATTCAAATCACACTTAAATACCCCTTTAAGTATTTTTCCTCACGAACACCCCTATTTGGGTAAATCTTGGATTTTACTTTCAACTAACCCAAGGTACACGCCGTACTAAAAAAAATATTTAGAAGTCCCCACACTATTTTTAGGAACCCCAAATATTTATCTCCAAATAATTCTAGCCTTTATTTTTCCAATTTCCGAGTGCATTTCCGAGTTGGTGATTTTACCCCGGAACTGCCATCTTGTAAAAATCATAACAATTCGAAGAAAAATCAGAAAAATACGCGGTCGGTGCCCACGTGACCGTATCGAAATTATCTACAACTTTCGTGTTTTGACCGAGAGCTGAATCGGTTGTTTTCCTATCCGAAACACCCCGGAAGTGGTCTGGTCACTATTCACCTTCTTCTCCAAAAATCCAAACCTCCATTAAAACACATCCAAGCTTTTTATCTTCTCTCTCATCATCATTCAACCTCAAATAACCATAAATACACACATTCAAAGGGTTCCAATCATCCTAGAACCCAGATCCAACAATTAATTTCAATTAATTTCAAGTTTCTCAAATTGGGTATTAATCGAGTTATATCCGTTTTAATCTTTCGAAAACCCCTTTGATCCACGAAATTTCAACCCAAAAATCTTTAGTTTTATACCAACTACAATATAAGAAATTAACACACTAAATCAATATGCAAGTTAAACACTTGCCTTGTGGAATAAATCCGACGTTCTCGAGTCGAATCCCACGAATTTGGCCGGATTTTCCTTCTCTTCTTCTTCTCTTCCTTCTCTCTACTCTCTTCTCTCTCTTAGGGCAGAAATGAAAGGGAAAGGGGGCTGCTTAAGTCTTTAAACCCGAAATTGGGTAAATGCCCAATTGTTAAATGACTCGTGTACCCGTTTACGAGCCCCTACTAGTCCAAAAATGTCCAGAACCCAAATACTACCCCCGGGTAGTCTATTTTGACTATCTCGGCCATTCCAAACCTAATGGCGCAGTCGAAATCTCCATCCGAGGTACTTAACTAAAATTCATTAATTTTGCCCCAACATGTTCAATATGCGTATTTTCCAATTTAAAATATTTTCTTTGTCGCTTTACCCAACTTGCGACATGTAATTAAAAATAATCCATGTAAATATTAATCTGGCACTTACAAACTAATATTTACTATTTACTTTATATTCTGAATTTATTCAATTTCACTCATAAATTCCATAATTACTATTCACAGTAATTCCTCAATTTACCAAATTACGCCCACCTTTGTAATTTAAATATCTTTAAAAGTACGGGGTATTACAGTATATTGTGACTGGAAGTGAGAATGCACATTTTCAATTGGAAGAACAATGCGACGTTCATCGAATTGATGTGTGTCTTAATGCATATGTTGTGTGGCCTTCCTTCCACCTCCGACCTACTGTAGACCCTACTCCATGACATTATTTGTATTTATTTGATTTGGATATTGGATAATATTTGTAATTTTTTTGATTTGGTTATGGATATTTACATGATGGTTTGGTTTTGGTTATGGATATTTGTATTAGTTATTGAATATTGAATGTGTCTTGATATATATGGTGTTTGGACAGGTTAAAATTTGCTATAAAAAGTACAAATATACTGCTGGGCAGTGACAGTGGCCATACTGCCCAATAATTTTTTTATATCTGCCCAGATTTATCACAAACTTTGACCGTGACAAGCTCCTTTGCATGGACTTGTCACGATCAAAGTCCGTGATAATTTTTTATTTGTTCCATTATTACAGACTTATCACGGTGAAAGTTCATGATAAATTTGAAAACTTGTCACGAACTTTGACTATGACAAATTCATGATAAATGTCTTTGTCACCCCAACCTTGTCACGGTCTTAAACCTTGACAAGTGGGCAGTTTTAGTGCATTGGGGTTATTTTATATAGCATGCCCTCAACCTGGAGGATTGTAGAGCTTCACTGATTCAGATAATGGAGGAGCTTGTGATGGCCGCTCTACTAATGGTTTTTCTAACTTTCATGGTAGTCATCTCATGAAAAAGTAAAAAGTAATTTACCATTTCTTGTTCCTATGGTGAAACGGAATATAGGACCATGGCCTTGGACACGTGTGAGATTATATGGCTTCGTTATATTCTTGGGGAGTTGGGATTTCCTGAGGACCCCGCTTGTTCTGCATTGTGACAATAAGTCAACTATTTTAATTTTCTTTTGATTTAGTCCTTCATACGAGGATAAAGGAAATTGAGATAGACGTTTATTTTCTCAAAGATAAGGTATGCTATAAGATCATTAGTCCATCGCTTGTTTCTTCAGGAGAACAGGACGTCAATGTTCTCACCAAATCTGTTAGTCATTCTCTTAATAGCACTTTTATTAGCAAGCTTGGCTTGGTCGATATCTGCTTGCCAACTTACGGGGGATTGTTGGAATGTGTTATGTTATTTGTGTGTTATTGATGTAATTAACCAAATGGGTAATTTAGTTCCCTAATGTATTTTCTCTTTAGTATAAATACAGGCCTCTAAACTAGTTGGGGCCACAATAAAATTCTTTTATTTTAGTGCTACAGTGGCTATTCTTCCTTCATTGTTCTATATTTTACATCCTTTCTATTTTACCCTTTTACCTTAAACCCATCCTCAAAATCTTGTTCCATAATTTGGTCTACCTCGGTTAGTTTCATGTAAGTTCTTAGCCTTAGTTCCACCACCATGTTATAAAGTTGTAACTTCAAGCCCCACTCAAACTTCTTAGACTTCTTTTTCTCAGTGTCAACAAGATAGGGGCAAAGTGGGATAATTCTAAGAACTTTATTTCATACTGGTCCACTGGCATTGTTCCTTGAGTTAACTCCATAAATTCTACCTCTAACTTCTCCTTAGCCACAACCAGGAAGTACTTCTCTAAAAAGATTGCTTTGAATCTAGCCCAGCACCTAGCCGCGACTTCTTCTCCCAACTGTGTCCTTTTGATTATGGACCACCAATGATCCTCCTTAGCCTCATGCATAAATGAGGAAAAAGAGACCTTCTCATCCTTAGTGCAATTGAAGACAACAAAAATATCCTCCTTCTTTAGAATCCATGCATAGATCGTTAAAAGGGTAAACCTCTCCCTTGAAAGCCTCTGGTCCCAATTTCTTAGTTAATTGAATGCTGCAGACCACTGGCCTTTTCTCGACTTTCCTTGCAGCCATGTCCTTATCTAGGGCTTCTGTGAACCCCACTATCACTTCCAACACTTGTTCTGTAGCCGTGTTGTTACATTTTGTTGCACTATTAGATCTAATATTACCTCTTGTCATGACTTTCCCGAGAAGAAAGAATCACGCATATATAAGTCTATATTCCTATCACTAGATCTCTAAGTAAGTCGACGTATTAAAAACATTCCTACGTTCCTCAAGTTTTCCTAGGTCGAATGCTCTGATACCATCTGTTACATTTCGTGGCCTGCCATAATCGGTCGCGGATATTAAGTCACTTGATCTCACGAGGATTTAAAATTTAAACAGTACATGGCAATTCTTATACCTTTGCAGCCTATGAAGGGCCTCGACTTCTACACTAGAGTTGACAGATTTAGTAGTTTATCAATATAAAATTACACCATAAGAGAATAATCGTCAACTAGATCTTTTTAGTTTCATTAATGCCATATATAATCTTTAATACATGCTATAAAATCAATCCTTCCTCATACTATCACCAACATAATCTATAAAGATAAATAGGTTCAAAAAAGTGAAGGCTATATAAACACTGCTAAAGCACTAGTTAAACTAACTCTGTGGTTTCTAGGAACTCCGCAACCTATAAAAGTGTCCTCAACTCCTAACTTTAGGAAAAAAATATAAAAGGAGTCAGTTATAATAGTTCAACAAGGATTAACATAAATATCCTCATCCACCTGCCAAATTTAGTATTTACAAGGGCAACAGCTATACAAATGATATAATGTAATCGATAAAATAGAGGATAATAATTATGAATTATAAGAAATAATGAAAGGAAATAATAGTATTTCACAACCTCTCAGATTCCCTAATAGCCTATGACTCAATCTCCCAATGGTCTCAACACCTCGGCTTCCCTCATGGTTCAATCTCCCATGGTTAACCTTCATAGTCCGCAGAATATATTTTTATAACCTTGGACTTCTCGAACTCCTAGCCTTATTTGAGATGTCTTTGACCTAGTCATGCCATAATCCGCGGTCTCCCCTGCTCTCAAAATTCGGGATGAGCGACCCACGGTCTGCTATTAACTCTACACTTTGGTCGATCTCTGCCGCAGTGTTAAGCCCCATAGTTAGCCTATGCTCAATTTCTCTAGACTAATCGTGTTAAGCTCAAGTACGAAGCAGGAGGTCCTTAAATATACATGATTCCTCAACCTAGCTAATGAATGTCGAGGCCTCAACACTGAATCCTCAACTCAATAACTCTCAAGGAAAAATATAATACTGCCTCCCAACTCCACGACCTCTTCTTATAGTTTGTGGACTCAAGGAAAGTGTTAGAACTCTTGGTCGGCAATAACAAGGGTATTATAATAAAAATGATGTTTTAAAATCCTAATTTACTCCTAACTTGAATCATCAAAGATTAAAGGCAAAACCCTAAATAAATCTCCGAAGGTCAAGTAAGAACATTTTCAAAAATCTCATTCTCCAAATATCGAATCTCACCTCAAGAATCCTAGTAGAAAACATCTAAAATCACAGATTTACTTAATGCACAATAATAAGCTTAAGTCTCGAAATCTCAAAGAATCAATGGAACTCCACGACCTCTAACCTTGATGAACCTAAGCTTTCCATGGCTTGTGACCCGAAAACCTAGATGAATCGTAGAATTCCATAGGGATTTCCATATTTCACATGAGGTGCATCTCAATCAATAAAAACATAGAAAACTATGATTTTAACAAGGAAGAAGACGGTGAGAAATATTTGCCTTTCGCCGCCTCCTTCTTCGTTAAATAGTAGGCCTCCATCGCGTTGTTTTAGCGAACAGTAGCCTTACGCCGCCTTTCTCCGATAACTTTCTATTTTCACCCACAAACCTTATTTTCTCTATCTAGAATGGATTTCAGTGTTCTAATAGTCTTGAGAATTGTGATGTATTTATAGGTTTTAGTAGGGAACCGTATTTTTTTCACTTTTGGACACATTTTTCCACAATTACCCCTTTTAAAAAGGCTTCTAGATTTTTCTAAACTTGCTCCTCAAGTCATGACATAATAATTTCACATCATCATCCTTCGTTCCGCTAAGAACTCTAAGCTCCGTGGCCATCACCTTAGGTCGTAGTCTTTTGGAGTATGTCTGCGGCCATTGCACACAAATCCGTAGTCTTTGGGTATCATATGTTCGTGGAACCCTCCTTTAACTTAGGGTTATTCAATTTCCTTCCATAGGGTCACGACCTCTTAAGGTTTTAGGGTTGTTTCACTTCTAATGATGTGTGTGATATTAACACTCTCATGATGACAAGACTAGTCCTAACATATTAGAAATGATAGATGCTCTTTTTATGTGGTAATTACTTCAAGATTTTGTTTAAAAATTCAAATGTTGTTTAATCATTTTTGTGCCCAAACCTGCTTCTCTTATGGAGTCGTTCATGGAGAACGATGATTGGGACTCACGGTGGTTCCATCTGAGTGCAGCTAACCCAGAACTCCCCACGTTTTTAGCTTCCATCGTTGTCACTTTAGTCGAACCTAATCTAACTGCACTTAGCTTTGAGAGATCCCTAACTAAACCGATATATGTCCTTACCCCTAACGGTCCTCTCTATTACTCCAGATGTCCCCATCCTTATGAATAGTAAACCTTGTCCTCACATACGAACATCAACTAGGGTTTCAGATCTAGTAGATCATCTTCCCCTCAATGACCAAACGTGCTTCTAACTTTATCGACATCGGGCTTTGGGCGAGTCTCGTTGCCGTCCAGAAAGTCACGACATTAACCCCCAATCCGACAATAATAAAATAATAACAAATACGCTTATTGATTAATTATCTGAAACTAAACATGTAAGATAATGAATCTAAATCGAATCAAACATATCACAACAGGAGATAGAAGGAAAAACCTTTTCGAAAAAAAATCTTTTTTATCACTGTTACAACTAGGATATTACAGAACAACATGTATAAACTTAGAGACTTGGACTCCATTAAGTATCGCATTTATGTATCCTTCCTTATTGATAACAAAAACTGATGTAGATCCATCAACGCTTCCACAACAAGATCCACTTGCTTAGGTGTTGTACACCAATGAGCCTCAGGAAAATCATCTTACATCTTCACTAGTGGAGAATCAACACCATAAGGATATGAACGTGTGATGTGTTCTTTAAGTTTTAATAAAGTTATAACATGGCATCCAAGGGGTTTAGATTTGGAAAATCAAAGTATTTGATCACAAAATATGTGAAAAATTCCTAGAAAGAAGTGCAACTTCGTATCTCTTAAACAAGGAGAAACATCTTAAAGATATAGACTTGAAAAGATTATGTTTGAGACCAAGTAAACAATATTCTACTACCCCATAACCTAAATTAAACATTATCATCACCATCTCGCCAATTAACAAATCTCTCTATCACCTTATGACAAATACTGGACCTCCGGAGAATCTTCCTCCTTGCTTGATAATCTGTGTGACACAAACCCTCTTTAGCTGATAACATCCAATAACCCCTTTGATACACAGGATAAGAAGGTTAAATCAGATAAGGAGGTTGGATAAAATGGGATTTGAGGTAAGAAAATTTTCCTAAATAAGACCTTCATTAAAATGTGAGAAACCATCCAACACAGGAGGTGAGGTTATTTTAGGGTCATATTATTCTCACCTAATTTTTCTGTTAACAATCCACACTATTATTAAACCCACATAAATTGGTTTATAATCCTTCGACTCAAACCATCTTTGGGGGATATATAAAAATTTTAGTGAAAAATATAAAACACCATTTCCATCGCCAATATCCATCTCCCATCACCAACAAAACCTCAATCTCCAATCTCCATAAAAATCTCAGCAAATCGGTATGATGTTCTCTGCAAAAAAATTAAGGCCCGCTCCCACCCTTATTTGGTTTTTATTGATAGGGATGTATATGATATTTATAAAAGTGTGTAGAGAAAATAATATATATATATATATATATATATATATATATATATATATATATATAGAGAGAGAGAGAGAGAGAGAGAGAGAGAGAGAGAGAGAGAGAGAGAGGTTCTCATTCATACCCTAGTTTGCATACCGCTGGCGCGGACCATTTTTGATAAATTAGTAAAAAAAATATTTTTGAGCAATTTTTTTTATGGTTTTTAAACATTTCAGTAGGACCATAAAAAAATTCAGCTCAAAATAATTTTTTTTGCTATTTAAAAAAAATCGGTCAAACTTTGTCAGTTTTTAACAGCTTAAAAACAACTTAAAAACTGACAAAGTTTGACCGATTTTTTTTAAAATATCAAAATAATTCATTTTGAGTTGATTTTTTTTGTCCTACTGAAATTTTTAAAAACCATGAAAAAAATCAGCCCAAAATTATTCTTTTTACTATTTTAAAAAAATGGTTCGTTCGGAGGGTATGCAAACTAGGTATGCATGAGATCCTTTCTGTATATATATATATATATATATATATATATATATATATATATATATATATATATATATATATATATATATATATATAATTACTGTAAAATTTGAAATTTCATGTTTATAATTTAACAAAAGATTTAGATTTATGGTGGGTTGGAAAGTTCAAAGAATCATCTTTGGTTATAACTGCAATCACATTTTTTTTTAACCTTTGAGATTTGCCATCGATTTTTTGTTTTTGGTGATGATGTCAATAATTTTTTCCCATTCCAAATGCTCTAACTTTACCTCTCGTTGTGTTTTTTGTCAACTTGTCTATGTGAGAATTTGTAGAAGAACTCCATTTTATGTGTGCTTTAGTTGAAAATAATTTTCCTTTAAAAAACTTTTTCCAGTTTTAGTTACGGACCAAGTTTGTGAACCAATTTTACTTTAACCCAATTATATCTTGTTTAATACTGAACATGCATCTAGCATGATTAAAGAAAGTAAAATAAATCAACTCCACACAACAACACCGATGTATGAGAAAACCACAAAGGGAAAAAATTTCGGACGACCCGAGCTAGACAATCACTATGATATGGTTTTACAAAAGTACAGAGAGTAGACTTACTCAACGAATCGATCCCCACAAGGCTTGATGCTCTTCTATGGTTCAACTACTCCTCCACAATTAAACACAAAAATCCTTTCACGCCACGTCCTTAACAAACAAGTCCACATGTGCCTCGGTATTTATCGATACAGGTATGACAACCGTATCGCTTCTTCACTGCAAAACTCAATGAAACAATTTTGTTCAATAGAGATAAAAAAACTCCAGATAGTGCAAACTCAAGATGTCTAAACACAATGGTTATGAAAGTTCAGATTTCGAAGCACAAAGGATGTTTTTAACTTTGAAAAGCTTTGTAAACAAGTGTAGAAAAACATATCGGTTCTTTTCTGTATTTTAGGTTCTGCACCTCAGCTAAATTCTGATTCAAACACGCCTTAAAATAAAAATGTTAAGTTAGCGCCCCGTTAGAATGAAATGGGCATATCGTTTGAACAATATAGCCATGTCATTGGAATGACTTGACCATATTATTTGAACGACCTCCACATATCATTTGAACGACAGTGAATGTCGTTTGATCCTCCAAAACGTAAGGGAAAGATCCATACGACTCTAAAACAGATTTATCTCATAATAAATGATTTAAAAATAGTTTAAACTCATTTTCAATAAAAATAACATCCTTAAAATAGTTTCTGAATCCCATAAACATTATGCGTTCATACCTGAGAAATCAGAACATGATGAAGTCGTGAAACGTGCACCAATAAACACCACATGATCTATCTTTGAAGCTTGGTCGCTACATCTTCAACACAATGTCATAGGCTTATGTTGATTGTGACAAGTAAAATATATCTTATGACGCAAATAGTTTCATCTGGAAATAGGTCAATTGCATATAAATTGACACACTTAGAAATTTGTCCTTACGAATTTTCCCCTTTGACTATTCCAGAGCAAAACCAAAATTCTGAATGCCAAGCCAAGCAGTCAAGCCGAATGACACCTAAATCCCATCCCATAAACCCGAAATATAAAATTATAGGGCAAGGACTAGTATATGTAGGGCCGACAAGCATGAGTTGTCTGAATGTGATGTAGTAAAAAAATCTTGAATCCTTGAAGAATACCTACACACATTAAATAGACAAATACCCAGTGAAGTATGGATGAACAAATGATATAAAACATTATGATACCAATAACTAAATCAAACCATTTTTTATATATGTGAGGAAATAAACATGATACTAATTAGTGAAAGACAAACATGATACCATTATAAAAACATGTAAACATAGGTGCTCATCAATCAAATCTCCCCCTACATCACATATCTATCTCTCCCATTTTTTTCTTGAATAGACAATCAGTGAAAAAGATAAACAAACAACATCGTATCTAGAGGTGCCATGTTATTCTCATGTTAGATAAACAAATTTAGCAAGCTAAAAATAATCAAAATACATTAAATCGTAGATAGAAAATAGTCACATAAATGAAATCATCGGTCTAAGTAATTATGTGACTAAACGAACCAATGCAGTAGAGGAATCAAGCATGTATAATCAAAATGAACTGCATATAAACTGTCCATAACAAACCTAAATGTACCAAAATAGTGTAATATCAACATATATACGAAGCAGGTACAAAAACAGAAAGAAAACAAAAAAAAATCCTCTTTATGTTGTTCGAGCGACATCGCTAAGTAGTTAGAACGACTAAGGCATGTCGTTTGATCCAGGTGATAAATGACCCAAAACAGTATAGTGTCGGGCAAAGCATCTATCTAACGACCTATCTCGTGACCATCTTTGATACTTTTAATACCCCATTTCTTATGTTCCGCGATCCAGTCTTCGAACGACTTGGGCATGTCGTTCGAACGAAGTCCGCAAATCGTTTAAATGTCTTCAAAAAACTTGTATTCTAGTTCTGAAAGTATACTGCATTTGCCCAGTGAAATTTTTTCCTCAAAACAACAACTAAAAATACGAAACAATAGCAAAATAGACTCAAAATAGACAAACATGAATCAAACAAAAACAATATGAGTTACATGCTAACATAGTATCGATGTATTTAAACATGGATATGGAATGAATGAGCATGAACTACAACAAATGAATCACAAATTAAACACATAAAAACGATCAAGAAGCTCTAATTGATAACCAAATTTGATCAAACTTAGTTTTAGCCACATGTGACAATTAAAATATTCGTCTTAACAAACTAAACAATCAACATGCACACAAATCTGGAATTTTGACAATTTTACCAAACAAATAGCATCATGACACGAATTTTCAACATTAGGGTTTGTGGTGCAAACTTGTTGAACTTTTTCGATCCAAACTCCCTCAAATGTACATAATTATTTTTCTATTTCTTTTTGAGGTTCTACATTCTCTCCTTAGAGAAATCCTATTGGCCCCTTTTTGACAAATTTTTCTTTTAACTGCCTTGATTTTTTCTTGGCCTCTTTTAAATGGCGGATTTCACGACGAGATTAATATTCTCTCACAACACTTTCCTGTGAACACTCATCTTTTTTTGAGTTAAACAATATCTATCTTTACGGGAAATGGTTATTACATGCACACCTCCCCCTCGGTCTAATTGCGCATAGATGACAAAATTGAGAGAAGAGCCTCTCATCAAACTCAAATGTACATGAGAAGTTAAACATCTTATAAGCTCATGCTTGTGTGCAAAGACGGCGTATATACAAAGTCGAATGAAAATTCAAATCAACTTCGAAATAACCCCATTAATTAGGCAAATGGTTAAGATCATTCTAATCATCTATAATTATAAACAAATGTCCTAGCCACATGGATAATGAAATGATGGGGTCTAAGCACACATATATTCCACATCAAACATGCAAACTTATGACACAAAAATAAATAAAAAAACATCTTGTGTTTTTCTAAAAAATATTTTTGACCAAAAAATAAAATCTTTTTGTATTTTTAAAAATATATAAGCCATAAATATTTTTGTATTTTTCAATAAGACTCAAATAGATGAAAAAATATAATACAAATAGATAAATATATCATGACACTAGCAAGATATATATCATGAAGCAATAACTAACGTATAAAAAACATGGAAACATAATCATTCATATTATATAATAAGAGAATAATCATGTGCATGCAAACGAGAGTCATGAAGTTTGATTCCTTAAGTATCTAAGTCTGATTTCCTGACCCAAGTAGGTGAATATCTATGCATGGGGGTTTTGGGAACCGGAACAATTTTATTCTTAAACTTCCTAAGAGCATTTTTAAGGTCATAGTAATAACGTATAAGGTGATCTTTCCTATCATAAAAAGTGCAAGTGAAATGGCGGTGTGAATGATTACCTAAATGTGGACCTCTTTTAACGTTCCTAGTTGGTTTTCTCACCCGATTGGGGTTGGCTTTGGGAATGGGAGAAATACGATTATCGAAGCCTATACCACACCTATCATATTTGATTTGGATGGTGCCTAAATCCAATCCAACTTTTTTGACCTAGCCTCCAAATTAAACTTCACCTTACTCGAGTCTCAAATTCTTCTCTTCAAGCTCACAAATCCAAGACTCAAGAAAACGCTTAGACTCCTAAAACTCTAGAATCTCTTTCCCCAACGCCTCCATCAAATCATGAAGACTGTCTCTTTCACCAGCAACTTATTATAGTTTCTCCCAAAGAGTCTTCTCCCTTACTGTAAGATCCTCAATTAATGCATCATTATTTTCTACGGTATGCTCTTTCAACCTAGCTTGAAAATTCAAGTTATCCTTCTTCACCTTCAGCGTTTCCTCATACAAATCATTGAAGGCAATTTGAAACTCTCTCACATCAATCTTATTTTCCTCAATAGCTTCACCCACACCCATTTGGGATTTACACTCAATGGCCTCAGAAATGTCATTCACATGAGTATCTTCATGAGAATATTTATCGTCGTCGCTCACATGACATTCCATGAACGCCATAAAGTTGCACTCAATGGGGGAACTCTCTCCCTCTTCCGATTTACTATCACTTAAGGTGGCATCATATACTATCGATTTATTTCCCTCCTTCTTAAGTCTAGTGGGGTATTTCGCTATCTTATGGCCACAACCCTCACAACCAAAACACCTATTTGACTCATACCTCTTAACATTCTCAGTAAGATTTTTAGGGAATTGATCTTCCTTGTTGTTCTTGAATTTCTCAAGTAATTTGTCATCTTTCTATTGCTTTTGAAACTTAAGAAACGTTTTGAACATCTTTGCCAATAAGGCTACATCCTCAAAATCGGTTTCGGAATCATCATCCAAGACTTTAGTTTCCTCTTTTCGAGCTTTCAAATCAATGTCCTTTTCTTTTTTTTGGCACTTTCTTGGTGGTAAACATTTCAAGCTCATAAGTTTGTAAGTAATTTACAAGATATCTAGTTTTGTTGGTTCAAGCATACCCAAGGAGTTTAAAACTGTCACTTTATGATCAAATTTACTAGGCAATGACCTTAATAATCAAACGATTCACTCTCTAACATCTTAATCATCTTAAATTGGGTAGTGAGGTTTTGAAGTTTAGACACTCTAACTGTGCCAGTTCCCTTGCGAGTAAGTGCCAGAACATCCCAAGCCTCTTTTGAGGTCACACACGTCACGATACGATTATACTCTTCCGGTATGACAAACGAGGAGATAACATGTAAATCCTTAGAATTATAACGTGCAAGTCTATATTTGGCTTCAGTCCATGACTCAACAGGTTTTAAAGTTGTGGCCTCTCCCTCTCTCGTGACCGGTGGTGACCACCCTTTTTCAACCGCTAACCAAACCCGTTCATCAATTGATTTTAAAGCACTTTCATTCACATTCTCTAATAAGAATAATTCGTACTAAAAAACAGGAGTTATAAAACAATCAAAATTTTTGAAATTCATGCATAAAGATGCACGAGATCACCAACACAATAAACAATGTTTATAACTCTGACACCAATTTGTAGAAGGGGTCCCTTTTTATGTGTGCTTTATGTGAAAATAATTTTCCTTTTAAAAACCTTTTTCCAATTTTAACTACACACCAAGTTTGTGAATCAATTTTACGTTAACCCAATTTTATCTTGTTTAATCCTAAACATACATCTAGCATGATTAAAGAAAGTGAAATAAATCAAATCCACACGAGAACGCTGATGTACGAGGAAACCACATAGGGAAAAAACCTTGGATGACCCAAGCTTGACAATCACTATGATATGGTTTGATATAGTACAGACAATAGACTTACTCAATGACTTGATCCCTATAAGACTTGACGTTATTCTTAGGTTCAACCACTCCCCCACAGTGCAACGCCTAAATCCTTCCATGCCAGGTCCACAACACAGGAGTCCACGTGTGCCTCGGTATCCACCGATACAGCTATGGTAACCGTCTACGATTCAGAAATCGAATTTCACCGCTTTTCACCACAAAACTCGATGAAATAATTTTGTTCAACATAGACGAACAAACTACAGATAGTGCAAACTCAAGATCTCGAAACATAATGGTTATGAAAGTTTGGATCTTGAAACACAAAAGATGTTTTTAACTTTGAAAACCTCTGTAATCAAGTGCAGAAAAATGTTTGGATTCTTTTCTGTATTTTAGGTTCTGCAGATGTACTAAATTCTGAGTCAAATATGCCTTAAATAAAAAGTTAAGTCGGCACGCCGTTATAACTTAATGGGCATCTAGTTCGAAAGATATAACCATGTCATTGGAACGACTTGACCACGTCATTTTTACGACCTCCACATATCATTTGAATGATAGTAGATCTCGTTTGATCTTCCAAAATGTAAGGGAGAGATCCACATGACTCTAAAACTAATTTATCTCATAATAAACGAATTAAAAACATTTTAAACTCATTTTTAGTAAAAATAACATCCTTAAAACAATTTTCGAATCCCATAAACATTATGTGTTCATACCTGAGAGATCAAAACATGATGAAGACGTAAAACGTGTACCAATAAATAATCCATGATCTATCTTTGAAGCTTGGCCTCTACGTCTTCAACATAATGTCATAGACTTATGTGGATCGTGACAAGTAAAATATATCCTATGATTCAAATAAGTTTTATTTTGAAATAAGTCAATTACATACAAATTGGCACACTTGGAAATTTGTCCTTACAAATCTCCTCCTTTGACTATTTCGGAACAAAACCGAAATAGTGAATGCTAAGTCGGGCCATCAAGCCGAATGACATCTAAATCCCATCCCATAAACCCCAAATAAAAAATTATAGGACAAGGACTAGTATATGTATGACCTATAAGCATGAGCTGCCTAATTGTCATGTAGTTGAAAAATCTCTAATCTTTAAAGAATACCTACACACATGAAATAGACAAATGCCCAGTGAATTATGGAGGAACAAATGATATACAACATTATGATACCAATGAGTAAATCAAACCATTTTCTAAACATGTGGGAAAATATACATGATACTAATTAGTGAAAGACAAACATTAGGATTCGTGGTGCAAAATTATTGAACTTTTTCCATCCAAACTCCCTAAAACGTACATAATTCTTTTTTTTTATCTCTTTTTGAGGCTCTACTTTCTCTCCTTAGAGAAATCCTATTAGCCCCTTGTTGGCATATTTTTATTTTTATTGTCTTAAATTTTTCTTGGGCTCTTTTAAACGGTGACTTTCACGATGAGATTATGATTCTCTCGCATCGCTTTCACGCAAACACTCATCATTTTTAAGTTAAACAACATCTATCCTTACGAGCAACGGTTCTTGCATCACTACACCAAAAACATCAATCTAGCACAGTTCAAAACCATACCAGATCAAATTTGGCACGGTTTTGAACTGTGGTAGAATCAGGTGTTCCAAAATGGTCATTTTTTTCTGGCACGGTTCAAAAGTGTGCCAGATTTGGCCAAACAGGAACACTTCTGGCACACTTTTAAACCGTGCCAGAATTTGATATTTTTGGCACACTTTTGGCACCATTTGTAACCGTGCCAGATTGAGTACATTTTGGTAACTTTTGGCATTGTTCAAAATCGTGCCAAAATTTGATACACTTTTGGCACGGTTTTGAACTGTGCCAAATTTTTTTATCAAAGAAATTACTTGAAAACAAATAAGGAAAATCATCATATTCCAAATCTGGTAGAAAAAATATTTATTATTTATAAAAAAAATCAAGAAAATTCACAAATTGCAAATCTCGCGCATTGTTGATAAACAAATGTACATACAAACTTCAAAATATTACAAGTCTTAATAGTTCAATGGCAAAAAAAAAATTAGACAGAATTTCCTTTATTTTTTGGACATTTTAAAACCTGTTAATATAAAACCTAGGCAATGTAAATCCCGCACGACCATTAAAGTTAACAATAAAATTACAAAATCCCGCACAGGCATAACACAAAAAATAAAATCCTAAACATTAACGACATTAAATAAACAACCCCATTTTTGTAAGCTATTGAATTCTTCTTGTGTTCCATGTGGATAAAAGCTAACGATAAAATGTTATCCTGTAAAACAATAAGATACAAAAAAGAGTTGATATCAGTAAGTAATTTTAAAAAAATCGTATTTAAAATGAAAAATTGCATATACGAGGTAAAATTATTGTCATATTTTTAAATCGAGAGTCTCGTGACCACACGATCAGTTCCTACGAGTTACATTGGTCCCGTGTCAGGTGTTAGTGCCTTCTATGGGGTCGTTTGGGAGTTGTTTTGGGTTTTCACCATTTAACTGCTTGTTTTTAAGCCTAATCTATTTATTTTCAAATTATCGTCATATTCTCAAACCGAGAGTTACGTGACTACGTGGTCAGTTCCTACAAGTTACATTAGTCCCGTGCGAGATGTTAGTGTCTCCTACGGGGTCGTTTGGGGTTATTTTGGATTTTCACCCTTTGACAACATATTTTTAAGATAAAGTCTTTGATATTTTTAAATTATCGTCATATTCTCAAATTGGAAGTCCCATGACTATGCGGTCAGTTCCTATGAGTTACATTGGTCTCGTGCAACATGTTCGTGCCTCTTATGGGATCTTTTGGGGATTGGTTTGGATTTTCAACCAACGGGCATGTTTTTAAGCCTAAGTCTAGATATTTTCAAATTATCGTCATATTCTCAAACCGGGAGTCCCATGACCACGCTATCAGTTCCTACGAGTTACATTGGTCACGTGCAAAGTGTTCGTGCTTCTAATGGGGCCGTTTGAGTTTTCGCTACCTAACGACATGTTTTTAAGTGTCCTCTAGTTTTTTTTATGAAAATTGCTAAAATCTACAGACATTGAAAATACTTTGTTTACCTTGACATTTGGTAAGGAGCAAAACTCCCTGCAGGATGTGAAGGTAAAATGTTTCCCATCTGGCACAAAAAGAAAACAACAAGATAAAAGAGGGAATTACGATAAAAGAAACAATTCGCTTAAGTCAACAATTGTTAGAGGGTAGAAATGTGGGGCTTTGACTATGAAATGCAAGCACAAGTCATATTAATGACTATGAAATGCCAACATATGAATCATATACAATAAATTACATTTAAATAGATGTTCTAAAATAACCCTCTAATAGCTCCATACTAGAGGTAAACTGAGAATCATGCTCAAAACTCCGGTATAGATGCATATAACAAGCATTCAAATTGTAAAACATGATCAGTAGACAAATCAAGTGGAGCAAATGGCGAGCACCTCATTGACAAAAATAAAATACCTAGAAATAACAAAGAGTTGTCGTTGATCTTCAACCTCCATGGTTTGAATCCAATAAACTGCAAATAAAAACATAAATATCAGTTATATTCAACCTCCATGGTTTGAATCCAATAAACCATTATTTTCCATCAGAGCAAAGCTACTTCCAGAAGGCTAAAATAAACATAAGGTTTTAGGCCCAACACATTTTTTTATAGGAAGGATTAGGGTATTATTTAAATCATGGATGGAATGTAGTAATTATACAAAACATATTAGTATCGGTAAGAAAATTAACATTTATTGTCACCTCAGGTCAAGGAGAATACCAACTTCCAAGTTCCAACATGTTCATTATTTGTCCATTTTATGGCTCACTCTCCTTATCTCCCACCATTATTAGTCAATTACTTTATAGAAAGTAAACTATAGAGGTGTCGGGCAGTGGAAGCGTGGGGCAACCGATAGAGGTGTCGGGCAGTGGAAGCGTGGGGATGCCGATAGCATATATGCACAACAACATATATGCATACAGTTGCTTCATATATGTTGTTGTATGCATATATGTTGCATATATGCATACAACTGTTGCATATATGCTGTTGTATGCATATATTATACAACATTTCACCATCTACATGCTAATATTTCCATCTCACATGCTTAGTCGCCACAATGCTCACAATGTAGTTTCCTAATTAACCTATAGGTTGCTTGAGCAGGGAATTATACTTATTATTATTTTTCCCAATTAAAGGATACTCATAATTAATAAAGAAAGGACTTAATATACTACCAAAATATGTATCATAAATTATAAATAACAAAGATGCCAAATAATTGGCATTTTATACGTTAGGAGCCTTCTCAGTTGTGGAAGACGAGTTGGCACCTTCACCAGATGTAGTAGTTTGTTGTGTATGTAGCGTTGATGCGGTATCAGCAGGGTTGGGATCAGAATTGAAATCAATCAAATTACTCGAGGTCTCTATTTTATCAACAACAATAATTTCAAGTGTTGGTATAATAATAATTTTTAGCACACTAACAACTAATCTAATTAACTAATCTATTGGTATAAGCTGTTATATTCTCATTAAAATCAGCCTCATTATTTCAAGTGTTGGTAAGAATTTCGTCAAAATGTGGGTGTGAAAACCAACTTGCTAAAAGGCATAAGGGTTTAGTTTTAGATTCAAAAGACTTACCTTCCGTGTTTATTATCGCCGAGCAATGATCTAAAGAAGTCCATGGAATATTTGTAACCGAGACATTTGGAAAGTATAGTCTCCATTTTGTTATCGAGACATATTAGTAACCAAGACATATGGAAAACAGAGTAACTAAGAGACCTGTACAAATGCACGAAAGTGCTGGCTAGGCCTTCACGGCTATTACACCACGTAAGTCTTACCCCCTCACAACTCAAATCAGTAAAGGCTGCATTTGTTCACGTTCTCAATAAATTTATCACAACAAATTTACCTACCACCATTTGGAAATAATATTGTGGTACATGACCCATTGCAATGAAAATGAGTTCAATACTGCCCATACAAAGATTAAGAACATATAAATGCATAAGAATATGCTTTTAAGACCTAGAGATTCTACCATAAATGCAAATTCAACCATAATCCTACTGAGAAAATCATGATTAAGTTGTCCTTTATTATTTTGAATAACTCCACTAATAACAACAGGATTACACGGGTTGGAGAAAGCATAGTCTACATTGATCTTTAAGAGTGATTAGAGCTTTGGACATTAGTGTGGCTATAAGACTCTTGGTATTTGTCTGTAGACAAGGCAACACTGATGGGAGAAGATAATTTATTTTTAAAAATGTATTTCTTTCTCCTTTTTCATATATGCCATCCAGTAAAGACAATATTTGCAATAATAGCAAGTTCATCTCATGCAATTTTTATTCTATGAACTGACTTACGAGGAAAATATCATAAGTTCATAGGAAACAACTTAATCATGATTTTCTCATTAGAAAACTAGTTCATTTCAATCCCGCCTAAAATTCACAAGTTTTCACAAGTTCATTTCAATCCTGTCTAAAATTCATTTCAATTTTGTCTCAAGTAGACAATTTATGACAACTTGATTTCAATCCCGTCTGAAGCATGGGTTTCACAAAGGTAGGTTATTCATCTCCTAGACTCAATTCCAACTCTTCTGCTCTCATTATAGCACCCGCTCTAGCTTTATTTGAAGCATACACCCGACCTGACAAGTCCCTTCTCTTATAGTTATATAAACCAAACCATATTATATAAATAAATAGTTTTAATAATACGACCTCATACGGGTCATTTCTCAGATCTTAAAGCTTATATATATATATAAAACATCATGCATGTGACGAACTTCATAGGGAAATCGTAACGCATGCGAGTAATGGACTTCATAATAATGAAGACCATCTAGCAAAATTATTCATAGAGAAGAAAAGGAAGACATTTGGTAAAGTGTTTCCAAGGGACGAGTAAAATATAATTTAGAACTCAATGCATAATTTGGAAAAATCATATACCTGTACTCGTGGACTTATGAAATCATCCATGGCAGCTATCAAAGCATGGATCACCTGGTGATGAAGCTACTCTTGAAATTGGGGTCTTAAATACTTAGAGAACTTCCCAATCGAATGCATGGTTGCCCAATGCACACACTATGGCTATTAACAATTAAACTCAGTAATTCATTTACCAATAGAACCATATTTTTTAGTAGTACTAAATTGACAATAACAGAATAAGACGAGCAAATCCAATCCATCATGAAAATATATAAACAAAACCAATCTACTTATAACCCTTAAGCAAAATCATACTACCTAGTACAAAAAACAAATAGTTATCTAGTACCTTTGAGCATCCCTCTGACATTAGCCCAACGGCTGTAATGGATGAGTGGTGCTTTTTCCAATTGGAATCACCCAAGAAGTCTGCGGGTATATGTAAATGGGGTCTAATTGCAGCTCAACGCGGCACAACCGAGAGTCTACTCAAGCTCTCCATCGCATAAGAACACATACTCGATTCCCCTACGGTGTGGTCATCGCTACTGGCATTACCCCACTCTTGGTCATCCACAATAATAGCAGGCATCTCTATCAAGACACGAATAAAATGAACCAAATAATTAGGCAGTTTTTGAAGCATCCCACATCTTGTGTCCCTGTTTTCTGCTACAGTTAGCATAAACTCAATCGACAAATGTCGCGTTTTCTCTTCGAGGTCCTCATTTGTATTTGGGGAATACAGATTTCCAGCTATAAATATCTATGCTCTATAACATTCAACCATTAATCAACCGTTAAATATCTTATCAAATAAAAGCATTCCATCATAAGTTTAATAAATAACATGCCAGAAGAAAAGGTAAAAGCATCGTCTCAGACTTACATCATTAAGAGTGTAATTGTGCCCTTTCCAACCTTTGCTTCCACAACTTATGTCCGGACATCTTGTGTTCACTTTGTAAGATAATTAATTTATTCATCTCACAAATTGGCCTCTGGAGTTTCCGATAAACATCCAAACATATCATTCAACATAAACAAGGCATAAACAGACAAGTCTTTACAAATAAGTGGACTAAAGTCTCCATGCTAAAAATTGCATATTTTGTCAAAAGATAAATTGTATTAACAATCTAAATTGTACATATGTAGTTGTTAATAATTATATAAGCAGATTATAATCATTTACTAACACAACTTTAAGGTTGATTATCCAGTACACTGCCTAGTTAATTCAAATTGTAATAGGCCCCTCAAGATCAACTCACTGCCTAGTTAATTTAAATTCAGAAGACTTGCTAAAAACTTGTGCATTGTGTCTACATGCAATAGCTCATCCTATCTATAGTATATATACTAGCGTCTCAAGTAGAAAACAATTTATCTCAAGTATACTCATGCCTATCAAATGTAAAATACATTTTTCTTATTAACTTGTTCAACATGCTTACGATACACCCAAACATCAGACGACGCGCCATTATACCCATGTCTACTGCACTTAATACACACACTCATTTTAAATACTCTAAAATTATAAACTCAAGAAAATATAGTTTTAAAATTAAGTGACAATCCAACCATCAACATAGTTTTGTCAATTAAATAAATATCACCTTGTGAAAAAACAAACCAATGTGCAAAAATTGTAATCGTAATCATAATATATAAACTTATTAACTTGATGGAACATGACAATGTTGATCTATCATTAGAAGTAAAAAAGAAATTTTTTCTTAAAATATGGTAATCATGTCACAAATTAAAACATAACATGTGTAAGAACAAAAAAGATACCTATTATTTAGTAGCCATACCAGTTGGATTGATAATTTGAAAACTATAACATGTAGGGATTGTAACTCGATATCCTAACTAAAAAACGAACATTGATCAGTCAAATCAAAATAAAAAAGCTGAAGAAAACAAATCTGAAAACGTTCATTTTGTATACCTTTGTTTCAAGTTTCGATTAATACAAATTTGATAACTTCATGTCAAGCACATGTAATGAATCAAAAATTCATGTGAGTGTAGGGATTGAAATCTAAAACCTTCAAGCCTAAATATGAAACCTTCAAGCCCTAAATATGAAACCTTTGATCCTTAATATGAAACCTTCACAAATGCTTTTAAAACATGGGAGATAGAAAATTACATGAGCGAGATGAGCTGGGATAGATAGATAGATAGATAGATAGATAGATAGATAGAGAGAGAGAGAGAGCTAAGCGGAGAACATATAGCGGGTTGCCTAGATTTCGTATTTCCCACTCCATCGGTCAAACCAACGATTCTATTATCAAAGTAATAACAAATATCATGTAGGCCACTTCAACCTCCTTAACATTATCACTTAAAAATAAATGGTTCATTTCTCAACTTGTTCATAAAACCCTAGGTAAGGACTTTTTACTTGGGTCATTTCTCTCACTTAGAAATAGTGAACCTCTTCAAAATTCTAGTCTGATAAAAATACAAGATCTGGATTCCGTAAAAAATAGAGAAATGGATTGATTTAACCCTAGTAATGACTATAAATGGATTATTTAGGCTCATTAAACGAACAGGTACAATACTATTCCTTATGTGAATAAAACAAAAATGTCATTGTACTGCTAAAAACCATACGAGTAAATAACAAACACAAGGATGGCTTTGATTCGTTACAGAACATCTATAATCAGTAGTTGAAGAACATTGTTAGCTAAAAAAAATAAAATGATAGACCATTGAAATTACCTGCAACAACAGATATATATTTCCCTTTATACCTCTCAACAAACAGATCGATCGTGTCCTTGAAAGCCTGAGGCTCAAGAAGCAACGTCGTTATATCCTGAAACATAATTCCTGCCAAAACAACCACAAATTAAAATCAACACATAATTACAGAAAGAGATGTCATATGTGCATAACGGGTTTAGAGAAATCAGGAATAACGCGAATGGGAGATAAAATTCAAGCGATGCGATGATCAAAAGCAAAGAAAGATATATTGGGGGGGGGGGGGGGGGGTGAGCGGGAATGAGAAGAATGAGAGAGCGGGAATCTAAATTGAGTATAGTGAATTATTTTTAGGTAATTTTATATTATAGTCAAGTGTACTCAATTTTGTCACACTTTAAAACAGTGTCAAATTTTGGCACTGTTTTAAAGTGTGACAGATTGTTATTAAATCATGCCAGAATTTGGCACAGTTTAAAACTGTGCCAGATTTTTAATATCAGGGTGTGCCAAATTGCTATTTTTGGTGTAGTACATGTACACCTCTTCCTAACTCTAATTGCACATAAATGACAAAATTGAGAGGAGAACGTCTCACTAAACTCAAATGTACATGAGAAGTCAAACATTCAAATAAGCTCGTGCATGTGTGCAAATATGGCATATGTACAAAGTCGGATGAAAATGCAAATCAACTTCGAAACAACCTCATCAGGAAAATAGTTAAGATCATTCTAAGCATCTATAATTATGACCAAATTTTCTATCCACATGGATAATGAAATGATGGGGGGTCCAAGCACATCGATATGCCACATCAAATATGTAAACTTATGACACAAAAATAAACCAAAAATATTTTTGTGTTTTTCCAAAAAATATTTTTGACCCAAAAATAAAATCTTTTTATATTTCTAAAAATATATAAACCAAAATCTTTTTATATTTTTCAATAAGACTCAAATAAATGAAAAAATATAATACAAAGAGATAAACATATCATAACACTAGCAAGATATATGTCATGAAGCAATAACTAACGTATGACAAACATCCAAACACAATCAATCATAAGATATAATAATAGAAGAATCGTGTGCATGCAAACGAGAGTCATGAAGTTTAATTCCTAAAGTCTCTAAGTCTGATTTCCTGACCCAAGTAGGTGTATATCTATGCATGGGGGTTTTGGAAACCGAAACAATTTTATTCTTAAACTTCCTAGGAGAATTTTTAAGGTCATAGTAATAACGTATAAGGTGATCTTTCCTATCACAAAAAGAGCAAGTGAGACGACGGTGCGAATGATTACCTAAATGTGGACCTCTTCTAACGTTCCTAGTTGGTTTTCTCACCCGTTTAGTGTTGGATTTGGGAATGGGAGCAATACGATCATCGAAGCCTATACCACACCTATCATATTTGATTTGGACGGTGCCTAAATCCAATCCAACTTTTTCGACCTAACCTCCGAATTAAAATTCACGTTACTCGAGTCTCTAATTCTTCTCCTCAAGATCACAAATCCAAGACTCAAGCAAACGCCTAGATTCCTCAAACGCTAGAATCTCTTTTTTCAACGCCTCCATCAAATCAGGAAGAATATCTCTTACACTAGCAACCTATTCTAGTTTCTCCCAAAGAGTCTTCTCCCATTCCGTAAGATCCTCAATTAATGCATCGTTATTTTCTACGGTACACTCTTTCAACTTATCTTGCAACTTTAGGTTAGCTTTCTTCACCTTTAGCGTTTCCTCGTACAAATCATTGAAGGCAACTTACATCTCTCTTACATCAATATCCTATTACTCAATAGTTTCACCCTCACTCACTTAGGATTTACACTCAACGGTCTCAGAAGTGTCATTCACATGAGTATCTTCATGAGAAGATTTATTATCTTCGCTCACATGACATGTCATGAACGCTACAAAGTTGCCCTCAATGGGGGAACCATCTCCCTCTTCTAGTTCACTATAACTTTAGGTGGCATTATATGCTATCGGTTTATTGACCTCCTTCTTAAGTCTAATGGGGAATTTTGCTACCTTATGGCCATAACCCTCACAATCAAAACACATATACTACTCATTCTTTTTAACATTCTCACAATGATTTTTAGGGACTTGATCTTCTTTGTTGTTCATGAATTTCTCACGTCTTTTGGCATCTTTCGATTGCTTTTGGAACTTAAAAAACTTTTTGAACTTCTTTGCCAACAAGGCTACATCCTCAAAATTGGTGTCAGAATCATCATCTGAAACTTTAGTCTCCTCCTTCCGTGATTTAAATTCATTTCCCTTTACTTTTTTTGGCACTCGCTTGGAGGTAAACATGCCAAACTCATAAGTTTGTAAGTAACCTACAAGCTCTTATAGTTTTTTTCATTCAAGCATAACCAAGGAGTTTAAAACGGGTACTTTAGGATCAAAATCTCCTAGGCAATGACCTTAAGATTTTCTTTATGACTTGGTTGTAGGGTATTTTCTCTCCCAAGTTAAATGACGAGTTGACAATGTTGGACAACCCAGCATAAAACTCATCAAATGATTCACTCTCTAAAATATTAATTGTCTCAAATTGGGTAGAGAGGTTTTGAAGTTTATACACCCTAACCGTGCTAATTCCCTCGTAAGTAAGTGCAAGAACATCCCAAGCCTCTTTCGAGGTTTCATACGTCATGATACAATTATACTCATCCAATGTGATAGACGAGGAGATAGGATGTAAACCCTTATAATTATAAAGTGCAAGTCTATGTTCGGACTCAGTACATGACTCAACAGGTTTTAAAGTAGCGCCCTATCCCTCTCTCGTTACCGGTGGTGACCACCCTATTTCAGCCGCTAATCAAACTCGCTCATCAATTGATTTTAAAACACTTTTCATTTACATTTTCCAATAAGCATAATTTGTGCCATAAAAAATTGGAGTTTTATAACCATCAAATTTTTTGAAACTCATTCCTAAAGACACACGAGATCACTCACACAATAAAACAGTGTTTCTAGCTCTGATACCAATTTGTAGAACGAGTCCCTTTTTATGTGTGCTTTAGGTGAAAACAATTTTCCTTTCAATTTTTTTTTTCCAATTTTAATTACGCACTAAGTTTGGGAACCAATTTTACTTTAACCAAATTTTATATTATTTAATCCTAAACATGCATTTAGCATGATTAAAGCAAGTAAAATAAATCAAGTTCACAAAATAATGCCGATGTACGAGGAAACCACAAAGGAAAAAATCTCGGACAGCCCAAGCTAGACAATCACTATGATATGGTATTATAAAGTACATACATTTGACTAACTAAAAGACTCGATCCCCACAAGCCTTGATGCTCTTCTATGGTTCAACCACTCCTCCACAATGCAACGCATAAATCCTTCTACGCTAGGTCTATAACACATGAGTCCACGTGTGCCTCGGTATCCACCGATACAACTATAGCAGCCATCTACGATTCATAAGCTGGAGTCCACCACTTCTTCATCACAAAACTTGACGAAACAATTTTGTTCAACAAAGATTAACAAACTCCAAATGGTGCAAACTCAAGATCTTTAAACACAATGGTTATGAAAGTTCGAATCTTAAAACATAAAGGATGTTTTTAACTTTGAAAACATTTGTAAACAAGTGCTGAAAAACGTATGGGTTCTTTTCTTTATTTTAGGTTTTGCCCCTAACTAAATTATGAGTTAAACACGCCTTAAATAAAAATGTTAAGTCGGTGCTTCTTTAGAACGAGATGGGAATATCGTTCGAACGATATAGCTATGTCGTTTCAACGAATTGACCACATCGTTTGAACGACCTCCACACGTCGTTTGAACGACATTAGTTATCGTTTGATCCTCCAAAACGTAAGAGAAAGATCCATACTACTCTAAAACAGATTTATCTAAGAATAAATTATTCAAAAACATTTTAAACTAATTTTTAATAAAAATAACATCCTTTAAATAATTTTCGAATCCCATAAACATGATGCATTTATACCTGAGAGATCGGAACATGAGGAAAATTTGAAACGTGCACCAATAAGCACGACATGATCTATCTTTGAAGCTCGACAGCTACATCTTCAACACAACATTATAGGCATATGTGGATCGTGAAAAGTAAAATCTATCCTATGACTCAAACAAGTTTTGTCTGAAAATAAGTCAATTACATACAAATTGACACACTTAGAAATTTGTCCTTACAAAATTTTTGTTTACATGTTTAACAATATGGGTTCACAAATTGGGGAACTAGTATAAACTGGTGTTTGGATCAACTAGTTTTGGGATGTTTGATGTACTAGTTGTTTTTTCAAAGAGGAGATTGAACAGGGGTTATAAATGGGAGAGAAGCGTCTTTTTGACATGTACTAGTTAAAAGTAACTTATCTTACAACTAGAGTCTAAAAAATCATTTGGAGGGTCAAAATAAAAAAAAACCTTTATTTTATTCCGTTGACATCGGATAATTACCTTATCTGACTCTTTTGATACCGAAATAATCCCTACACCTATTATATAATTACAAACCCCCTAAAATTTTAAAAATAGCATTTAATCCCCTCATAACCTCCGAACCATTCCTAACAATTCTGGAACGACCCCCATCGAATCTAAAAGGTCTTGTATTGATTTTCTCCCCACCCTTCCTTTGCTAAAGATGCGGATAACAATCAAAACTCTTCAATTGAGGTTTTGAACTCCAAGAGGACTTCTGTTTGTGATTGGTTGTTTAGAGAGAAAATGATAACGTGAACATAAATATATGACCATTTATGAACCATCGAAACTCTTATTAAGTTTTTCTCATGTTATTAGAATGGGGTGCTAGCAGTGATATAATTACTGACAATACTATGATGTTTTTACAAAGTTTTTGTAAATCTCATTTAATTATAGGAGCCATGGCTCTATACTTAGCCTTCAGGCCTTATTAATGGACATTAATAAGATATATGTACTCCTGCTTGTCATCAACTTTGCGCCTAACACCCAAAAGCCAAAAAAAATTAAATACTCTAAAATAGTTATCGTTAACCACTTTCACAAAATTACTTCACTGAATATCCTGGGAGATATAAATATTAATCGATGATGCTTTACAGCTTGTTTGGGAGTTCTACGTTGGAGAGAAGAAAGGAAAGGAAGAGAAATTGTGTTTCCTTTTTTTGTTTGCGAGCTTACATATGAGACAAAGTGTTTTTCTATCGTTTGGTAATTTTTAAAAGGAGAGAAAAGAAAGGGAAATTTTTAAAAAAACTCTCTTCCTTTCTCTATAAAACTTCCTTTCGAATCGGAAAGAAATGGATATAACGATTTTTTTAATGAACGTACTTTCTCCCCCTTAATAAAATATTTTTCTTCCAACTCGTAAACAACAAGAAATAAAATTATTTTCTCTTATCTTCTAAACTTATTTCTTTTCTTTTCTCTTCTCTTTGTTTTCTCTTTTAATTAAAATTTTCTTTTCTTTATTTTTTTTCACAAACTCCCAAACAAACTATTGGGTAATTATTAAGTGTGATAAAATTGCCAGAATATCCACTGAACATTTGAACAACTCATTAATACGTATGCCATAGTGTGGGTTATTAATTGCAAGTGTAAAAAAAGATAGTTGACTGAGTAAATGTCCGAAATAGTAAAGTTTAATGTTCCCTTCAATGGAGGTTAAGCGAGCGAATTTAGGATACCCAAAAGTTTAAAACATCAAAAAGGTATTGATGGAAAATGATCTTATCACTCTATGGATTTTGCATGCGAACGCTTGATAGATTAAGATGCAAAAAAGTAAATTAAATTTGAGGTTCCTAGATAACGAGTGTTATTAGGTTTATTAAGTTAATTTTCATTATCATGCAATGAGTCATTGATGATTATGAGATAGAAATGATGGAATGTTTGTTGAATTTAGGTACTTCTAACTGTTAACCATGCTTCCTTATGCATATTGATCTGCATAATTAATCTAAATTCAGAGTCTAAAAAGGAGTTCATAATTTTTTCATTTTCAATGAAGAGGGCTTCAAAACTAACAAGTCAATTATTATGTAACCAATAATTAATTATTGTGAGTAGAAAAGCAAAGTTATAGAGTGGAATCAAACATAAAAGGCATTCAAAGTTGTGGATGAAAGCAATATGAAAAACCAATATAAAAACTGAAAAGTAAAATCGAGCCACTCTACTCTTCTTCTCTTACTTTTTCTTTTTAGATGTTTGATCAGTTGACACTAGTAAGAGTGAAGCATGCAGAAACACTCTTCAAATTATTGTAAGCGAATTACTCAAGGGGTTGTGTCGTATCTTTCAGTGATGATTCCGAGGTGTAAATGATTTTATATTAGGTACAGAAAAATCAATGAAGGGTTGGAGCCATTGTAATAGTTCAAAAATTATAGAGTGTTTTATATAAATAATCATGCTGAAATAACAAGAGTACCTCGACTCATAAGCCTCCTTAGAATCAATGTATGGTTGTCTGTCACCTATAGTATCAAAGAAAGGATGAATCTCATCGTAATATTGTGTGACCTTTTCTTGCACATCTAGTGGCTGAGCACGCATCGCGATGTGCTTATCATTGTCGTTATCATAGGGTTGTTGAATCCACAATGGGTTGATTATATTGTTATCATTTGGCTCAATGTAGCAGTTATAACAAGCATTGCCGCTATTAGAGTGAAGCGATGCAATGGGAAATACACTAACAAGATTATAATGAATATTAAATGTAAAGATGATAGCAGTAGTAACCTCTGATGCTTATAACTATGGAGTACATTAAGTATAATCATAAAAAATATTATTGAGGCCATCCACGATCCTCGCGGCGTGATGGAGGATCCTTAGGTCCCGTGTATCCCTCTAAGAAGCACTTCGGCCAGCGTCATTTGAGGTGAGGTGAAAGATGCAGAGAGATTAGAGTCTCCAGTCTATTTTAGTCAAAACAGACAAAAGAAAAGGGAAAGCCATCCCGAAGGACAACATCCAAAGACATACTGGTGCATACAAAACCAAAATGATTCGAGAAGGATCCAGAGGCTATGTTACGAAATGGGAAGGTGTTAGGCACCCATTCCGCCCTTTCGGTCTCTCATGGATTTTTGCTATTTTCCTTTATTTTCCCCGTGATATGTGTGCCTGTGTATATATAGTGGAGATAGGAATCGTCGACTTGCACCATGGAAGAGGTAAAGCGAGTCATCCGTAAGAAGGTATAAAAGTATTAGGAAATAGGATTTAGGCAATTATCCTTACGTTGATCGTTATGAGGGAATGATAACGCATGTGGGATAATACGCCACTAGGAACAAATACATTATATATATATATATATATATATATATAAGAGTGGAGTTTAGAGAAAATAGAAAATGAGAGAAAAAGTAGACAATAGGACTCGAGTCTCGGGTTTTACCCCGAGAAGCCTACGTAGCCTATAGAGGCATCAAAGTCCATGTAGTTCGCATGCAAAACGAGGGCTGAGGTTTATCCCATAAATCCAACCAGGGATTCTATTATTTTTTTTTGTGTGTGTGTGAGTAGAAAAAGTGTTTTAGTTATCAGAAAAGTATGAGAATTCCCGTTTGGAATTTATGAGCAAACCTTATTTTTCTTGTTTTTTTGGGTTTTTATTCATATGAAAATAAGGGATGATCAATAATACTAAATAAAATGTATATTAGGATGTGTGAGATGAGATAATAAAAGTGCTAAGTAATAAAATAAGATATTGCGAATTTATGAAAATTTAAGGTGAAAGTTGAGAAAATTGGACCTTCTTAAAGATCTTGAGATTGATCTTGAATGTTGGAGAGCAGCCCTTAGACTTGGATGATGATGGAGGGTAGTGAATTCACCAAGTTTGGTGAAAATGATGATGAAAAGTGAAGGTTGTAAAGGGATTTGGGTGTAGAAATTATGCTAACTTCGAGAGAAGTTTTCTGGATCTGCTGAGAGTGATATCTATTAGATCTGGGCCTTCCTTACAAGAGAGTTCAGGCCTCCTTTTTATAGGACCAGGGTATTGATGATTGGCATAGCCCTGTTCCTACCGTTTGACATGTGCATTTAGGCACACTGTCGATAAGCAGGGTCTGGGACCTGCCATTTGGCAGTGTCTTTAAGGCCTTTTTGGAAAATTGGCCGCAGAACGCAAACCATTTATCAGAATCGCACACGGGGTGGACCATTGGAAAGTTAATTTAGAGACCTTCGAAAGTCCTTTGGACTGATCCCAGGTTCAGGAGTTGACTTTGGGTCAAATATGGCTCGGAAGCATTCGTCAGTCCATTAGACGTGGAATCGTCAGACGCAAGTGGATCGTTCGTCCACATGGTAAGTCCAAATCATGCACAGGGCGGATCGTTGGAAAGGTTAGGAGATTTACTTTGAGATTCCAAAGAGTTTGATCTGGTTCAAGGAGTTGACTTTGGTCAATTGGGCCCTGGAAGCATTCGGTGACTTTTCGGAGTAAAACGAATCGTTCATCCGTACCGTAAGTCAGAATCACACACGGAGCGGATAGTTGGAAAGGGGTTTCAGTGACCTTTAAAGATTCATTCGGTCTCGGTCGAGTTGAAGAGTTTACTTAGGTCAAATAGAGATCGGGAGCTCCCGGTGGCCTCATAATTGAGTTTTGGAGAAATTGGGTCGTTCGTCCGCATGGTAGGTCAGAATCGCGCATGAGATGGACCGTTGGAAAGGGGTTTCAGTGCCCTTTGAATATTCATTTAGCCTCGGTCAAGCTAAAGACTTTGACTTTTGGTCAAATGGAGCCTAAGAGTGCCCGATGGCTTCTAAGTCCGTACTCGGGGTATGATATCGGTTTGTGGTAATGACAGGAGGTACTAGGGACCTAAGGAGAGTTTAAGGGGTAATAGAATGGGGTGTCTATAGAGCCCCTCGACGGGTGAGTTTGGAATAAAATAATAGCCGTCGAATAGACACCGCATGCTGCTTTTGAAGGAGGATGACCAGTTTAAAGGGTCGAGGCCGATTCTGAGGACCTATGGAATGCGAGGATGACCAATACAGAGGGTCGAGGCCGATTCTAAGGACCTAAGGAGTGTGCCGAGGATAACTAATTCGGTGGGTAGAAGCCGATTCTAAGGGCTTAAAGATGAGGGTGGCCGATTCTGTGGGTCGAACCCAATTCTGAGGGCTTAAGGATGAGATGACCAATCCTATGGGTCGAAGCCAATTCTATGTGCTTAGGGATGAGGTAACCAATTCTGCGGGTTGAAGCCAATTCTACGGGCTTAAGGATGAGGTGACCAATTCTGCGGGTCAAAGCCAATTCTTAGGGATTAAGGATGAGGTGACCAATTCTTTGGGTCGAAGCCAATTTTTGGGGGTTTAAAGATGAGGTGACCAATTCTGCGGGTCGAAGCCAATTCTATGGGCTTAAGGATGAGGTAACCAATTCTGTGGGTCGAAGTAAATTCCGAGGGCTTATGGTGACGATCCAAGACTGAGGACCGAGGTCAATTCTGACCTAAGAGAGGTGATGACCGAGGATCGAGGTCACTTCTAACCTAACTATGGTGACGATACAAGACCGAGGTCAATTATAACCTAAGAGAGGTGATGACCGAAGATCGAGGTCAATTCTAACCTAACTATGGTGACGATCTAAGATCGAGATCAATTCTGACCTAAGAGAGGTGACGACCGAGGATCAAGGTCAATTCTGACCTAACTATGGTGATGATCCAAGATCGAGGTCAATTTTGACCTAATAGAGGTGACAACCGAGGACCGAGGTCAATTCTGACCTAACTATGGTGACGATCTAAGACCAATGTCAATTCTGACCTAAGGGAGGTGGCGATCGAGGATCGAGGTCAAGTTTGACCTAACTATGGTGACGATACAAGACCGAGGTCAATTCAGACATAAGATAGGTGACAACCAAGGACCAAGGTCAATTCTGACCTAACTATGGTGATGATCCAAGACCGAGGTCAATTATGACCTAAGAGAGGTGAGGACCGAGGACCGAGGTCAATTCTGACCTAACTATAGTGACGATCTAAGACCGAGGTCAATATTGACCTAAGAGAGGATGAAGATTAGATTTTGGGTTCCATTGGGGAATGAGCTAGGGAAAAAGTATAGTCTCCTTTGGAGACTTTGAAAATGTCTTTCTGGAGTTCCGCCGATGAAATGGGGGTTTCGTTTGAGGGAGTGTGAAACTTTCTTGGTGAAAATGTTCTAAATCCTTTCCGAGATTTTTAGGAATTTTCTGAGGATTTTTTATGATTTTCTGGTATTTTTTGGGAATTTTTGTACCAAATTTTCAGGGGGTGCCGATCGGCATTGTTCAGAGGGTACCATTCGGCAGTGGCACGGGCTTTTGGACTGCCTCGGGAAGGTAAGGGGTCAGTGTCGATCAGTGGGTTGGGAGTCAATGCCGATCGGCATGACGCTTAGCATCCTATATAAAGGGGGTGAATTCCCCTCATTTTTCATAGCTTTTTGCTTTCTTTCTCTTTGAGATTTTCCTCTGCAAATCGTTCTAGTGTCCCGATCTCTAAGAAATGGCCGCCTTTGTGAGCACTGCAGCGCATAGGGAATGGTTGACCGTTAATGACTGGGCGAACGTGGAGTGGAGGTTCAGGGTGCCTCTTGCTTTGGGGAGCGAGAACTCCTTTGATGCGTTCGAGCCGATTGTGGATGAACGAACCTTACTACGGGAGCCATCGCGTCATCGATCTTCAAGGGTGGTGAACCCTGGTGGTTATGTAAGTACCCTGACCTTTGGCATTCTTCTTTTTTTGGTGATTTTTTTCCTTCCTTCTTGAATATTGACAAGGTTTCTTCTTTTGACAGTCTGATATCTATTTGAAGAACATGCGTGCTCGTGAGACGACGGGGCTTAAGGATGTCTGGGAGCATCTTCCTCCTATGGTGTGTTGGATGGTATCATCAACGGGTTTTGGGAGGTTTGCGTCTGCGCTGGATGAGACGCCTCGATCGACAACGGTCTTATGCTCTTTGGGGGAGAGATGATGGGATACTACCCACACCTTCCGTTTTGGTTTTGGGGAAATGACCGTGAGTCCCATAGACGTGCAATAGCTGCTGGGGCTGGATTGCAATGGGGAGTAGATAGATGTGGATTTCTCTCTGAGGGTGAGGCCGGAGGCGGTGAGGGAGGCGCTCGACGATGTAGGGAGGATAGTTTCTGGGGATTCCATTTGATTGTTCTTGCTGAAGGATGTTTAGCTGAGTAGGGTGGTTGATGTGGAGGATGGGCTACAGGTGAGGCAGATGGCCCGGTTGTTCATTTTGCTGGTGCTGGGAGGCCTTATGGTGGCGTCGAGCGACGACGTCATCCATTTGTGGTTCTTTCCGTACTTGAGGATGGTTTCGAACATCCCTCTCTATGATTGGGGGAGCCTGACTTTGGAGACCCTCAATTTTTCTTTGGATGCTTTCAGCCGGTGCTGCCGACAAACTTTCATTGGAACCACATATCTCCTCCAGGTATTTCTTTAATTTTGCGCATTTTCCATTCATGCATTCGCATTTTCCTTATGCGTCCCTTTTTGATTGAGAATTCTTGTCTTTAGCAGACGTGGTTCTATGAGGTGATTGGGTGAAATACCCCGCTAATCTCTCTGAAGGATGATACTATTGGGGACTTCTACCGATTGTATCGATGGCGCAAGGCCAATCGGCAGTCGAAGGGATCTCTCTCTCTAGAGGCGGTGTGTCAGGTCTTGAATGGCCTGACCAGTGGTAGGGTAAGACTCTTTCCTTTTCAGTCTTGGGTTTTTTGGCAGGTTCTGATTTTGTATTAACTTATGCCTGCTTGAGGATTTTCAGGTGACCTTTTATCCTTAGGGGATAGCCATTCAAGATACAGGGGAGATCGGGGTGAATGCACAGATGAGGCATTTGCTAGCGCATGAGTTCGGCCATTCTTGGTATCTCGGGGAGCTAGTGGATCGGTTGATTACTGAGGAGGAGGTGGTGATGCCACCTGCGCAATCTTCTATGTCTATGAGGTGGGAGCGGCTGATGTCGGAGGATACGAGGACCGCGGCAATGATCGACGTGTCCTACCTGTTGTATACTGATATGGCTGCTCCGTATGACTATGTGGACTTTGTGACGAGCTGGTTAATGGCGCCCAGCATATATGATGCCTAGCCTTTCCCTCCTGCGGGTTCGAGTCGAGCGGTGGGGTCCTCCCACACCGGCAGTGGTCCGTCGGCGTCTGCAGCGGCGGTGAATTCAGAGGTTCCCCTTGTTCGATTACATACCCCTTCATATAATATCCGACAGGCTGATGGATGGATGGTGCCTATGTTGCACCTTCCTTACGCGATGGATCTGGAGGAACTGGGTTTGACAGAGGAGGTTCTTCGTCCTGCAGTATACCTTCTTGCTCTTTTTGGTTCCTTTTCTATTTTGATCCCTCTTTTGATATTGATTCTTACTTTTACTTACAGCAAGTCCGTGTGTCGACCACTTAGGTGAGGTATATTAGAGACTGGATCTCTTCGGCTACTGCCCACATTCGGGATGCGGTCCCGATTCCTTCTTACTTGGTGTCGTCCGCTTCGTCCGGGGAGGATTATGTCTCGGGTAGAGGGGGTGCGTCGTCTCACCGTAGGGGAAAGAGAGCGCATCGCAGGGGAGGAATTTCTTATAGAGACGAGGAAGAGTAGGTTAGAGAGAGAATGTGGGTTCGGGCTGAGCCCCGTTATTTTTTACTTTTCTTTTATTTCCTGTAAAGATTGATGTAACACAGAAGAATATATATATATGCAATGCAAATGGAGTTTTTAATGTCTTTTGTTAATGATGAATGAGTGAATGCATACACATGCCCTTTTTAGTTTGCTGTTGAGACCGTAAAAAAAGATATTTTTGGGATTTTGAAGAAAGTTTTAAGAAATTATATAGGGATGGAAAAGGATTTTTGAAATTATGTTGAGAATATCAATTTATTTTTATTGGGCTTCTGAAAGGTAAAAAGAAAAATTTCCAAAAATGGGGTTTTTTCGATCGGCAAGACCCTTGTCCTGCCTATCAGTAGTCAAGTCCAGCCCCATCAAATCAAAGCTTTGATTTGTGCCCTCTTCAGCCTTTTGTACCTTGTGAGGTAGGATTCCCTCCGATTTCTGCAGGGATTGTGTCTCTTATGAGGGTTCTCAATTATAAAAAGGGGAAGGGTGGAGTGTTTACATCACACCTTTACTTATCTACTGTTTCTTAGTCTTTGTAATATGGCTTTCCCTGGTAGCATTGAGTTTTCTAACTACCTCGAAGCCTTGGAAGCGATGTGCTCTTATAACATCGACTACAACATGCGTCGAGTCTCTTTGTGGCACAATCAACCCATTGAGTGGAACCTGCTGATGGCGGAGGTATAATTTTGGTACCCCGAAGACCATGTATTCCATTTTGGGTTTGATGAAGTTTGTCCTACCTATGAGGACTTTTCTGCCATGCTGGGGATAAATCCCAGTGTAGCTACGGCTTTACCCGAATTTTCCCGTTCTCCCAGTGATTTGCTGGCTGGGCTTCTTCGCATTTCGCCTTAGGCAGCTAGATCACTAGTTATTGGAGGAATAATCTCCCTCTCGGTGGTGTTGCAGTCCGTACATCTGTGGGAAGTAGGCGATGCTGGTTATGCTGGAGCCGTTGCTTTGGGCCTGGTATTAAAATTATTGCTGGTGACTAGGGAACTACGGGTGGATCCACAACTTACAACCATTACTTCATGGATGTCATATCGTCGTAATCCTGCAGTGGTGATACTGGCGGAGACCCTGAACGATTTGGATGCCTGGCGAGAAGTTCGTTCTAACTTCGTGCAGGGTAGCCCCATGATGTTGTTCATGTGGTTGTCTCAAAGACTCCGCTTGGTGACTCTTCTAGAATATCCTTTGTCGGTTGTACCCAAATTCTTTTCGCGCCACTTCTTCAGCGTTGGCTTGGATATTGAGAGCTGGGATAATTGGCTTGTGGAGAATGGGGCTTAAAATCTGTACTGGTCAGTGCCTTGGTGGGGATAATTTCTTCTTGCTTTGGATCTAGGAGAATACTCGTATGTGCAGCTGGTTGGTCTTAGCCATACCTCTTTTTATTTCCCTTGACGGCTTCTACGCCAATTTGGCTGGGGACAGGTCGTGCCACCTCGGACACTAAATTTCTTTCCGGTAGAGGATTTGACCGAGCATCTGCATATGCGGCTTGGCTCTATGTGGGAGAATCGACGTCCATCGACCCGTCCCTCTCAGTCTGTTGGGAGAGTTTGACATATCCCATGGGATTATATGAAGTGGTTGTGGAGGAAAATAGTTAGCAAGATGTTGGCAGTGTAGACTCGATAAAAGTGGCTTGTCTCTTTTGACACCATGAAAGAAGGTGTTGTGGTCTTTTCGAAGCTGGTTCGAGCTTATCGGTCCATGGAGTGTATGTGACACTCTGTTCAGGCAGGGGAAACTTGGGGACCCCACGATCTAGATGATGATGACGGAGCGGGCTCCTCTGGTAGTTGTGGGTAGGATGTTTTTTTGTAATGGGCAATAAATGTGGGGATTTTATTTTATCTTTTTTAAGAAGGTAGGGGGAAGGGAGTTATCCGTTGCTTTATGTGATCTGTACCGTAATTTCTTATTAGTGAAATAAATAAGTTTATGATCATCCAACTATGCCTTTCGATGAATTTTTTATTGTTTGAATTATCTATACCGATCGCTAAGGCATACATAATCCTTTTGTTCAAATACATGTTGGATTTGACTGTTGTTCTCGGAGATAAGAAAAGAATAGTATTTTGTGAAAAAGAAAGCGTCGTGCTCATGTAAGGCATATGAGCTGCCTACGTAACTCTGGTTTTTTTTGTGAAAATTTTTAATTTTGTTTGAAAATGGTTTTTTACAGAGAATCAGGCCCACGTAGTTTTGGGTAAGGGGAAATGAAGAGATTTTTTTAAAGAATAGAAGGGAGATGAAAAGAGTCGTAGCGCATTGAGATTTCAGACTAGGGGTAGAACTTCTTGAGATGGTCCAGGTTGACTGGACGATCCATCTCTTCTCCATCTAAGTCGGTGAGCATGGCAACACCGCCGGATAAGATCTTCTTGATAATGTAGGGGCCACTCCAATTGGGCTTGAATTTCCTCTGGGTCCCAGATGGGTTCTATGATTTCTTTGAGGGCTAGGTCCCCCTCTCGGACGCCACGGTCCTTAACTCTTTTGTTGAATGATCACGCTATTCGGTGATGGTAACCTTGTATGTGATATAGAGCTTTTAATCTCCTTTCGTCTAGGAGGGTCATCTCGTCAAGACGGCTTTGGCACCAGTCTTCTTCACTGACCTTGCTTTCAAGAATTACACGTAGCGAGGGTATTTCCAACTCCACGGGTAGGACTAGTTCCATGCCGTAAGCTAGAGAGTAAGGGGTAGCTCCAATAGCAGTTCGAATTGAGGTTCGGTAGCCCCAGAGGGCATACGGGATCCGGTCAGCCCAATCCCGACATCTTTCGATCATCTTGCTGATGATGGTTTTGACATTTTTGTTGGCGACTTCAACGGGACCGTTGGTCTGAGGTCAGTAGGGAGGAGATTTTTTTTTCTGAATCCCATACTCGTTGGCCACCTTTGTGACTTGTACCTCGAAATGTAACTTGTTATGTGACACTAGCTTATGCGGGACCCCATATCGGCAGATGATGTTTTTCTTGATAAATTTGGCCACTTTCTTAGCATTTAGCATTACGTATGACTCCGCTTTGACCCATTTGGTGAAGTAATCAATGGCAACTAGTATGAACTTATGCCCATTGGAAGCCTTCGGTGTAACCTTCCCTATAATGTCGATGCCCCAGGTGGAGAACGACCAGGGAGGGGTCATGTTGTATAATTCGCGCGGAGGCAGATGCTGGAGGTTGGAGAACTGTTGGCATTTGAGGAATCTCCGGACATAGGCGACGCTGTGGATCTTCTGCATTATGTTTTCAATGTCAGCCCCTGCGATGCAATTCAAATGAGTTCCATCGAAGTTTCTTTTGAGCAGTGATTTGTGATAGATGATGTACTGGGCAGACAACCTTTGAAGGGTTTCTCGATCTTTCTTGTTGGAACCCTAGGGATACCTACCATGCTTAAGGAGGCGCCAGATATCATAGAACCAACAAATGTCCATCTGGGGATCTTCTGTGGTGACGAGCTCAATGTGGTAGAAGTGGGTTGGTTTGCCTTGCTTTTGATTAAGGAAGGGGGTCATTGTGATTCCTTCGGGCATGTCGACCATGGAGGCCAGGGTAGCAAGGGCAACTGCTAGGTTATTCTTTGATCGGGGTAGGTAATGGAAGGTAATATCTTAGAATTGGGAGGCTGGTTCTTCTAAGTGGGCATAGAAGGGTTGGAGTTTCTCGTCCTTGACTTTCCACTTTCTGAGCACTTGACCGATGATTAGGGCGAAATATCCATAGACATATAGGCATTGAATATATTTCTCGAGAGCAACCTTAAGGCCTAGTGTGCATGCCTCGTATTCAGTCATGTTATTGGTCCAAGGGAAATCCAATTTGATGGCGATGGGAGTGTGAGAGTCATTTGGGGCTATCAAAAGTATCCCAATTCCATGTCCCTTCTTATTGGCAGCGCTGTTAAAAAAATATTTGCCATCGAAGGTTATCTTGAGCAGTGCAGAGGATGTTTTCATCTGGGAATTCGGAGATCCAGACATCAGCTTCTTCCATGGGGTAATCAGCGAGGTAGTCAGAGATGGCTCTTATTTTCATGTCTTTCTGCGTGACATACATGATATCGAACTCGACTAGGAGCATCAACCATCGATCCATTCAGCTGGACAAGGCGGGTTTCTCAAGCATGTATTTAATGGGGTCCATTCGGGATACAAGTTTGATGGGGAAGGCGAGCATGTATTGCCACAGCTTTTGGGTGACCTAGACAAGTGCGACACGTGCCTTTTCCAAAGTAGTGTAGTTAACCTCATACCCGACTAATTTACGACTGGCATAATAGATGGATCTTTCTTTGAGGGAATCTTAAGGGTATTGGGCTAGCAAAGCCCCAACTGCAATGTCGGTTATGGTTAGGTATAAGAGCAAGGGAAGACCTGGCTGTGGTGGCATGAGTACCGAGGTTGGGTTAGATATTATTCGATTCGGTCAAAAGCTTCTTAGTATGCCTAGTTCCAAATCTTGATTGAATCCTTTCAGAGGAGTTTGAAGATTGGCTCGCAGATGGAGGTTAACTGGCTGATGAACCTACTGATGTATTGTAATTTCCCAAGGAAAACTCGAACTTCTTTCTCTGTTCGGGGAGGGGGCATCTCAAGTATGGCTTTCATCTTGGCGGGATCTGCCTCTATTCCTTTCTCACTGACCATGAATCCCAAGATTTTTTCCTTTGTAATGCCGAAGATGCATTTATGCGGATTGAGTCTCATCAGATACTGTCGTAGTCGTTCGAAGAACTTTCGGAGAGCGGGAACATGACCTTGCCTAGTCTTGGATTTGATAATCATATCATCCACATAGACCTTAACCTCTTTGTGAATCAAATCGTGAAGGATGGACCAAATGGCATAACGGTGTAACAAAAGGTTCCCCATGAGGTGATGAATGCAATTTTTTCTTGGTGGTCTGGGTGCATTTTGATTTGGTTGTATCTGCAAACCCGTCGATGAATGACTTCAGAGCATGACTGGCTGTGTTATCCATGATCATGTCGATATTGGGTAGCGGATAATCATCCTTTGGAAAGGCTTTGCTCAAATCCTGATAGTCTACACACATCCAAACTTTTCCTCTTGATTTTAGCATGGGCACTATGTGGGCTAGCCATGTGGGATATTCGATCACATGAATGAAGCCTACGTTTAACTGTTTGACCACCTCTTCTTTGACTTTGAGTGACCATTCGGTGCAGAGATTTCTCAACTTTTGTTTAACTGGCATGTAATCTGGGAGAGTGGGAATCTCTTGCTGAGATATTTCAGGATCAATGCCGGGAATATCGTCATGGGACTATGCGAAGACATCCATTAATTCCTTTAGAAATTCTTCGAGTTGTGCATGCTCATGCTCGTCAAGGGTAGTCCCTATCCTAATCTCACGTAGTTGGCTACTAGAACCGAGGTTAACAATAACAGTCTCTTCTTTATTAACTTGAATGCGGTTATATTATTTACTATTAACCTTATTTAGATCAGTTAAGAATTGTTTATTTGTAAAATCATCATCATCAAAAGTTTATTAGAATCTAGACAATTAATGTAGGGCACAACAAAATACTCAAAATCTTTGTTTATTTCATTGATAGGAAAAACAGAATTGAGAACCTCATCAAAGGAGGACTCGATTACATTTGAACAAGGATAGACAACAGAAGAAGAAATGGGGTGAACATTGGGATTAGGGGAGATTTTAGAAGGTAGAACTGGCATGATGTAGTGCCTGAGTGAACCATGTAGAGTGTCATCCCTAGTGTCTGTAAATTGAAGGAATCTTTGGAGTCACTTTCCTGAGTCTCTTCGATATCTTTGATGAGAAATTGTATATGGTGTTAGGAACTCTCGACCCATGGGTAGATGTCTTGGAAGAAGATATCCATTCTAGGCTTCATATTCTTATCTATATGGTCATACCATAGTTCTGGAAAGCCGCAAAAGGGGAAGTCTTCGCCCTCTTTGATGGATCGTCCATTCAAAGAGTCTCCTGGGATGGTCTGGACACGGTCTAGTCTTCCCTTTGGTCGAGACAGGCGGATCATTCTGAGCTCTTGTTCTGATGGTTGATACCCCAAACCATAAGGAGGGAAAGATTTCTTCAGTTTAATCGGTTCGAGTATCCCTTGTTGTCTTTGTCCTAGCCCCAATCCGGGCATGAAGTGCATATTTCTAAACATCTTAATCACATTGACATTGCCATGAGGGTCGTATTCTGGGCAAACCCTTTCCTTGAAGTCATCCCCTACCGGGAGTGGAAGTGGCTTAACTCGAAATCCTGATAGAAGCATATCATTTGACCCGTGATGTATATCAAGAATTGGACTACTGGTACTTGCCCCCTCAGCATTGTCATCGTTGCCCAAGATATAAATAACCCGTCCGTCGGTGAAGAACTTTAATTTCTGATGGAGGAAGGAAGACACGCCCTTGATACTGTGAAGCCAAGGTCGTCCTAGCAATAGGTTGAAACAGGCTAGGATATTAATAACTTGGAATTCAACGATAGGGTTTATAGGGTTAGCCCTTATTACAAGCTTTATGGATCCCATCACCTGCTGACGGGTATTATTGTAGGCACGCACAACAGCGGAGGTTGTAGCGAGGTCTCTTTCTTTCAGGCCCAAATATTTGAAGGTCCTCAATGGGCAGTCATTCAAGGCGGATACAATATCGACAAGAGAGAGTGGCATGACCTTCCCCATAACTTCGACGGAGATGTTGAGTGCATGATTGTGGTTTGGACCAATCTTGGGGATTTCTTCTTCGGAAAAGGATATCATTCGGGTAGAGGTCAAGGATCCGACCAAATTTACCGCTTCTTTTGGTGTGGTAAACGGATGAACTGTGGGTCCAGTGAGCAACTTGATCAAAGCGTTTATGTGAATCTGAGAAGACATGAAAAGCCCCCATAGAGTGATGTTACTTGATTTTTCTTTAGTTGATCGAGGATCTGGATCTCCTCGAGGGTCATCTCTGGTATAGGAAGGTTTTTAACGCCCTTCCCCTTGTCATTTGCTGGTAGTGAGCTTGGAATCTGGTAATGCCTCCCTGATCTGGTCATGTGATTTACTAAATAAGGGAAAAACATGAATCCCATTTCCTTGTCGATCTCGAGTTTTTCTTCCACCTAATTTATTTCTCCAAGGAGCTCTTCAAATGATATCATTTCACGCATGTTGGCTACCGGGCCAGTTTTCTCTGAAGCTTACTCTTCATTCGAATCTCTAAATTCTTCCCCCCATCCGGTGGCAACAATTCTGTCTTTCCATGTAAAGTCGATGCATTACACAACTTCAACGTCTTTTTCATACATGTCATCCCATTCTGCGGGGATGTGTAAGGGTGAGGGTACCAGGTGCCCCTGTAGCTTCAAAGCATCGAATAACTCAGTGATACTGAAAATGTTATTGGTCTGCCTGAATAATTCTGCCATGATCTAGATAATATCATCCATACTGACTTCATCGGTTGGTACTACCCAACTATCTGACTCTCGAACCCATTTTTGTGCTTCCAAGAATAGCGTACCGAAACTCTGGCAATCAATGATCATCTGTGAGGGCAATTTCAGTCGGAACTCTAGGAGTTGGTTTTAAGACTTCTGATAATTCCATACTTCCATTTTTAGAACGGGTATGGACAGCGATGCATGCTCTGGTAAGGAAGGAGAGTGCCTGATCAGTGAGACTAGTAGGGTGTAGGAGGAAATATGGGCAAATTTGGAGAGGTTTAGGAGAGTATCTGGGTGTAATTTGAGTTGAGGGATCAAATTCTGGGTTCTCTTCTAAGAATATGGCATTGGTATGATTTGGAAGTGGGTTGAGAGTAGTGTTTGGATTAGGATTGGCTGGTGGGGCGATGGTATCCCGGTCAATTAGACCTTGGATTATCTTTCGTAGGTGAAGGCAGTGGTCGGTGGTATGGCCAGCAGTTTGGTGAAAGGCGCAATGGGCATCTGCCTTGAAGTTTCTCGTGAGGGGATTTGGCAATGGACAAGGATCCAAAGGTTGGATAAGGTTTCGACTTAGCAAGGCTTGATAAACTTTGGAGAGGGGAGAATGGAGATCATCGTATTCCTCTAGGACTGGGACATGGCGGCTTTTTGGTGCCCATGAGGTAGTTGGTTGAGAGATGTTGTTGATGGTTGAGACTGTAGCACTGGCAGGTTTGTTATATTTTCTAGGGGTGAACTATTCAGACACCATTTTGTTCAAAACATATCCAAGTTTTATCATCAGAATTAGTTTTACTAGATGCTACACAGTGTTCAAAACACTTGGAATTATTTTCAAATTTAGAGAATATTTTGAAGCACTGTGAAAATGTTTTCTTTAGATTGTTCCAATTCTAGCAATGTAGCCTTATATTTCTTTTCTAAGACTTGTTTTGCTTCTAATAGATCTTTGATTTTATCAATAAAATCTGTAGATTTAGTTTCATATACCAGACGTTGATTAGTATAATCTTCAACACTCTATTTTACCATAAGACATAAGGCTTCTATTCTTTTTTAGTATGTTCCTTGACAATATTTTCATGTTTTGTGCTCTTCGTAAGAGTTTTGGTGTAAAGTGTTTGAATGTCTGGGAGATCATCATTTTTGCAATCACTATGTGTCCTATGTGAATTGTCCCCTAACGATTCATTTTGTGTACTCACGCACACATTAAATTTGTCATTCAAACGTTCCCTTTGACTCACACACCCCGTTGATGACCTACTTAGAATTTTAACAATATTAACAAAATCTAGACATAGAGCAGATAAACCAATAGTAGGCAAGACTTCACAACACATATCATGATTAAGCATTTTAACATCAAGTTTAGTATGATTTGCAGGCATATCACCAGCATATTAATTTTTGCAAAAACGAACATGTAGGGGTCAACTATATTGGATAAGTCAAGCTCATTTTCATTAGAGTCTCTTGAATCGTCCCAAGTCATACAAAAGTTGGCTTAATTATTATTGTGTTTCAATTTAACCCTACAGTTGTTGGCCATGTGACCTAATTTACCTCATCTAAAACATTCAGTCTTTTTAAGGTCTCTGTTAGGTCTATTATTGTTTTCAGTATTGTATTTATCATGTCTTCTCTACTGGGGTTTGTTATTAGAAAAACTTGTATAATTATCCTTCCCTTGTTTAGAAGAAATTTTGTTTCTAAACATAAGAACCTTGTTAAAATGTTTAGACATGAGGGTAATTTAATTGTCCAAATTATTTAAGTCACACTCCTCATCAGAGTCTAAGTCAATGTTAGGGACACCAAACTATCGTATATTCATCTTAGACTGAAAAAAAAACATTGGTATCGGTTTGTTTCTTTTGATTATTGGATAGTTGTTTCTTAAATTCTAATTCCATTTCCACAGTTCTGAGCTTGCTAGTGATATCAACCATCTCCTCAATTACATAGCATTTGTTATTAAATTTAGGCGGAAGTGATTTTAGAATTTTAGACACAATCTATTTCCTATCATATATATTGCCATTGGCTGTAAAATTTATCAAATGTTTCAGTCTTAGCCATTAGAAGGGTATCATAATGTTGGATCAACATTTGGATCTTAGTAGCCTTAACACGGGTGTTACCATCATGGGCAGTGACCAACGTGTCCCAGGCTTCCTTTGAGGTTGAACATATGGATATTTTTTTAGATTCATGTTCATTTACTGACATATATACTGCATTCTTTCCATTATTGTTACTAACGGAGGCCTGTTTTTCTTCTTTCGTGAACTAGCTTAGGAGTTGTTTAATTCTTTCAGTACTACCAACTGCAGCAGGCTTAGTTGGATGCCTATAACCATTTTCAATAGCATCCCATGTATCATCTCCAAAAGTCACTTTAATGAAGGCTATCATCCTTACGTTACAATAAGGAAAATTAGTCCCATTGAAGAGGGGAGGCCTGGATAAATTTTCCAGTCTCTAATATTTCTCATCCATAAATAGTAGTTTTTAAAAATAGTTTCAAAAACCATAGGATCTTAGATTGTTTTGAAAAACAATTGCACTGCTCTGATACCAATTGAAAATTTATTACTAAGTTGTTTAACAAATGTTAAATCAGTTAAGTAAGATCCAATTTTCCTTTTGGAGGAAACTCTTTTATAAAATAAGAATTGAACACAAGATGTGTTTAAATGTTATAAACAATATATTTCAGATTCTTGAAATTAGGTTTTAAATTTTAAAAAAACTAAGTCTAGCTTTGTAGTAGTAGGCTTGAAGAAGTGAAAAACACACATGCAAGAGAGATTTGTATCGTGGTAAAACCCCACCCAAACGTGGAAACATCCACGGAGGTTTTTACACCTCAAAACAAAAAATCCACTAAAATGGAGTTTTAGGTTACAAGCATTTAACGAACTAAACACATATTAACAGACCTATTCTAAGTCAACAATTATACTAGCTCCATTAGGTTGTGTTCTGACTTCTTTGTGGATCTAAAGTGGTACTCTTCATTCTTTACCTTGGCTTATCTTCTCCTTAGTCTCTACGTCGACTCAAATGATATAAATCTCTCAACCAACAACATTGTTTAACTGATGTTATGTGACTATATAGTGAGTGTAGTGGCTAAACACATGCATGTACTCACACATGCTTAGAACAAACAATTTCCTATAAATTACAAATTGTTCTAAGTTTGAAATGCAACTTTCACACTACTGAAATTAAACTTGATCTGCATCACTGAAAATATTCAGATCTGTGAATCTTAAGAATATTTAAAATAGAAATTCTTCAAATCTTATTTATGTACAATATTTTTCGAAATGAACAACAAACTCAGATCTGAAATAAGTAAGTTATTATTTTAGTATTGTAAAACTAACGAGATATTGGATGTAAACAGTAAAACATACCTATACTAAAATGAATCCAACAGAGTAAAAAATGATTTCTTAATAAAAAAATCAAAATAACCAAAATATGCGTGACTGCATCACATTAAACTAGATCTTTAAGTTTTTATAAACAGAAACGAGATCTAATTTGAGTGAGGTTGTTTGGACGAGAGATTAAAACCAAAGAGGATATGAACACCAGAAAATCAAAAAACCCTAACTTTCTCAAAAATATTTTCTCTAAAAATTTTAGCAGAGTATGGTTTGGATTTGCAAATTTTTCTCTTTTTTATTTTATCTTTCCTCTCTCTCTCTCTCTTCTCTCAGACTTTTGATCTCCCAAAATATTGTAAATGTGAGGACGAAGAGTTATATTTATACTGAGGTTGGAAGGATTTAGAAACACGAATGAAATCAACGACTTGAATCAAGTCTAAATGTTCGAAAGTAAATCGTATGGCTCACAATGCACCCCCTTTAAATGCGCGCTGATTGGTTCAAATAGTTAACACTTGGATTGAACTTAAACGCATGTAGACCTTTGATTACATTGATCGAATAAACCATATTCACTACAACATATGTGAGTGAGAAAACACAAATACAACAATTCCGAATACAACACGTATAAGGCTAAGATCGCTTATAAAACGTGTGTTTTGTAGTTTCAAAAAATTCCACTTGCTACCCTAATATTCTCAAGCGCTTTTGGATTTTACCCAAGGCTATTTTTTGGTAGAAATAATATTTATGTATTAATGCCAAACATTTTAAAACCCTAATTTTAATTTCTTAAAAATAGATTTTAAATGTTTGAAAATTCCTAAAAATTCAAAATAAATGTAGAAATATAATTTTAAGCCACTTTAACACACACCTCATATATGAAATGAAATGTGAAGAAATACAATCCTAGTGTGTTGTGTTGTTGGGTTTATACGTTGAGGATCGTTGTTCTTCTTATTTGATGTAAACTTCCTTGAATATGGAATGAAGGGAATAAGATGACTCAAATTTTGTCTTCTTTTCCAAACTAGAGAGCTCCTATATAGTACGGACTCAAGTGAGTCAAATATATAGTGTGCTTTATGGGATAGGTTTAGGAGTGTTAACCATGGTAACAAATTTAGCTAAAAGTTCGGATCTAGTCTTCGATGATTCACCTTCCACTATACCAAGTATGCCGAATTGTCAAGGTCATTGACCTGGACAAGTTCAACTTGTCAAGGTCAATGACCCTGACAATTCTGGGCGAGATAACATTTTTTGTCACGGTCATGTCACGGTCATGGACCATGACACGCTCGTTAGAATTGTCACGGTCATGTCACGGTCCTTGAACTTGACCGTGACAAGCCCGTGACATTTTATAAAAAATTGTCACGGTCAATGACGGTGACAATTCTGGGCAGAATTAAAAAAAAAATCTGCTGGGCAGTATGGCCACTGCCTCTGCCCTGTAGTATATTTGTACCTGTTATAGCAACGTTGTACCTATTTAAACATCATATATCCAAATAAACTAGAGATAATGCAAATATACATTCTAAATAGAAACAATATGCAAACGGGACAACTTCGCCTCATGCTATATTTTTGTCGTTTCAATGTTCTTCTTAATTTACTTATTTTACTAATCATGTGCTTTGAACACTTTGGAAGCTTTAATTATTCAACACCACCCTTCATCTTTATTATAGTCTTCTCCAAAACATTGACATTCTCCACAAAGTACCTCAACTGTTCAACTCCGTTGTTCGACCCCAATCCAGTAATTTCGATTGTCTTTAGGTGTGATCTCAAACAATGAGGTACATAGCATTCCATTTATTCACAACAAAATGAAAAACCCTAATATAAGAAGAAACAACATCACCATCAATTATCTCAAATCTACAAACTATTTAGCTGGAAGTGATGTTATGAAACCTCGACGTACCTCAAAGATAAGAACCTCTAGAAGAGGACAACTTTTGAGAAAATCCAGCACCAATTTCTAATTCCAGTTCCACTATAAGAATCAGCCACTGCAAGACACTGCAAAAGAGAGATTTTATAAATGAATTGAAAAGTAATAAATCTAAAAAATAGTCATTTATGCAAGCAACAATAGCAGATATATTATATCTTACCAACATGGTAGAACATGATAATGAAAGAGACTTTACGTTGGAAATCCTTCAAAGAAGCTTAAATAAACATGTGGCATAACCAAGGGCGAAGCCAGGATTATCATAAGGGGTGGGCTAACAACAAGAAAATATTCATAATAATAGAATTAAGCTAAAACAAGAAAAAAAAATGACAAAGCATAGTTTAATATTATAATTCATTCACAATAAAAATTAAAATGTATCGAAATTGTGCATGACTAATCTTAAAAGAATTCAGATTCATCGAGTGCAAAAAAATTCTACCAAAATTGTGCAGACGAGTCTTTAACGATTCATATCCATCGATTACAGAATCTAAATCCATAGTCAAAGTAAGTTACCGTTAAAGAAAGAGAGACAATAATTCGGCAAGAAATTCATTTCGCATTGAGTTTCGATTCGATTTAATAAATCCCTAACCAAACACAATCATAAATAAAATTTAATAAATGAAATTAAAATCAGAATATTATTATGCAGTCCCAAACTGTCCAAACGGGACAATTCGAGGGATCTCATTACAGGGGTACGGGTCCAAGGGATATTAATTTACTAATCTACAATGAGGGGCAATCCTACTTTCATAATTAATCATATATTAATTTACTAATTTACAATGAGAGGCAATCGTATATTAATTTACTAAACAAATTAATAATCAATCAATTCGTTTACAAGTGACACTACGCACAAACACGCACATACATGCACACTACACACATACACACACACGCGCCCACATACACACACACACGCAGCCCCCCACCCCCATCCCTGCCCCCTCCCCCCTCACCCTGCCCCAACCCCTTCCCCCACCACACACACACAAACAACCCCACCCCCTCCCCACACCCCCCACCACACACACACGTAGACACACCCTGCCCCACCCCCTTCCCCCACCACACACACACCCACACCCACCCTTCCCCCCCCACCACACACACACACACAGACCCACCCCCACCCCCACACCCCACACACATGCACACACACACACACATATATATATACACACACACACACATATATATATACACACACACACACATATATATAAATGGATGATAGAGAGAGAGAGATGGAGAGCAGCGTCAAGAGAGAGAGAAAAAAGGAGAAAAGAAATCGGTGGGAAAAAAAGGAGGGACAAGGATTTTTTGCTGCGAAATTTGTCATCGTCATTGACCATGACAATATTGTCACGGTCAATGACCTTGTTTGTCACGGACTTGTCACGGTCATTGACAGTGACAAGTCTTTATCACGGACTTGTCACGGTCAATGACCATGACAAAAAATGCGTGTTTTTTTTATCACGGTCATTGACCGTGACAAAGATAGCCGCTGGAAGGGTGCTAATTTACCCATTTTGGTGTAGTGTTCTACATATCCTATAACTTTTCTCTCTTGATTTCATTTCTCCTTATATCGTAAATGGGTATAAGAAACAATTTTCCCATTCTTCCAAAGTTATCTTCAAGAGTGACTATGACATCTTAGGAGGCCTCGAGATCTTTCTAGATTTTGACAATTTTTGCTTCAAGTGTTTTTCGAACCTCCAAAGATTCATTAAGATTTTTAGAAACATGAGCTAAATTATTTGTCAAGTCAATCTTTTCATTCCCAATAAAAATAAGTTCATCTAAAAGAGTAACCTTAATCGCCTACAGTTGAGTAATAAACCATGCCTTATCCTTTAATTCTTTCAAATATTTTTCTAAAGTGAACACCTAAAATTTAATTTCTTATTATTATTTTGAATACTCAAGGATTCGGTGTATAATGCATAATAGGGGGTTTTAAAATAATTTTCTTTAACATCACTCTCACTTTCAACAAAATCCGTATCTAGTGGATGATTGGGAACAACTTCATTCTTATCACTTCCAGAAATGTAAATATTAGGATGTGACACACTAGATGAGCTGTCAACACTAGCCATAAAAGCAGTTAAGTCATTAATGTATGGACTTGAGTAATCGGAGTCTTCGGACTCATTTCCACTATCACTAAGAGTCGCATTGTAAACGGTTTATCTTTGACTCGTCTCTTAAGTTTAGTGGATCATGCATACACACTATGACATCTATCATCACACTCAAAGCATCTTTCCAAATCATCCTTTTCAAAATTATCACCTTTAGTATTATTATTTTTAAACTTCCTGAGATTTCGATCATTAAAACTACCATTTTCCTTGCTTTTATTTTTCTCAAATTTTGATTCATCAAATTTTGAATTTTGGTCCTCAAATTTAGGAAAATTTTTAAATTTATTTGCAGATAAGTCCATATCATTGATACCATCATCGGATTCAAAAATATCTTCCTTTTTAGCTTCTAAAGAAACTCCCGCATCTTTCTTTTTGTTATTCTTAGGAAACATGGTAAGTTATAAGTTTGGAGATCATCTACAAGTTCTTCTAATTTTAAGGAATTTACTATGCGTAAGGTATTAAAGAAAATTACTTTATAATTAAAACGACTAGGAAGAGATCTAAGGGTCTTCTTAACTACACAATTTTCAGGGAATATATAACCTAAGTTAAAGCATGAGTTACTTAGGTAAAAAATGCGGGCATATAACTCATCAAATTTTTCACTTACTTTCATGGTGATAGTTTCAAATTGAGTGATTAAATTTTGTAGTTTTAAAGCCTTACCAGTGTTGGTAACCTAATGAGTTAATTGGAGTGTGTAGCATGCCTCATTAGAAATTTCACAACTCATGATACGACGAAACTCCTCCGGGGTCACGACACTAAATAAAACATTTAAACCTTAAGAATTAAAATTACATAATTTTAACTCATCCACACTCCATTATTTAACGGGTGTTAAAACATTAGCAGTACTAACAAAAAAGTTGGAGGGAGCCATCGATTTTTAACAACAAGACAAATATGTTTATCTATAGATTTTAATGAGGATCTCATACATACTTTCCAATAAGCATAATTTGTTCCATCAAAAAAAGGGGGTCTATTTGATGAAAAACTTTCCATATAACCTCTAGGATTCATCTAAGTAAATTTTAGAAACTTGATCTGATACCATTTTGAGGGAGCAGGAGTCCGATTATATGGTCAAGTCTTATATTCTTGATATTTAGTCCCTAAACAAACACAGTTTGAACACACAATTAATCAAACATGACACATGGACAAAATATGCACATGCCAATTTAAATTACGATGTGTTTCTAATTTTAATTTCTTGACTAATTTATCATGCGTGAACATGCGTAATATTTCTTAGTTAATTTCCAATGGTACATAAAGCATTGATTTTAAGCAAGAACTGTGATTAGACTTGTTTTAGCATTTTAGTCCTACACATGCATCTATGTGAGGAAAAAATACATGCATAAAAATCACATGACCACAATGCCATGATGTACGAGGAAAACCCCAAAATGGGAAAAAACCTTAGACGACCAGGCTTAGAAGAAATTAACTAAGAATATAGATTTACAAGGACAACTCAAAACACTTATAGACTCAATGCAACAAGTTCCACTGATAATGTCTCCAATACCTCCGTCCGTAGCACGTGTAGCACCAACACGCTTTCACAACACGTCTCGTGTCTTAGTATCCACCGATAGCCAAAGCTCCATCTCCAACTCCTGCGAAAACCCATGGAACACACAAAGGTGGTGTATGTAGGTTGTATAGGACATGGGTGCTTTGTCTTAAAAAATTATCAAAGTTGATCAAGTAAATGTTGGAGAAAAAAATGATAAAGTGTTTTATCTTTGTAAAAATAAATGGAGTGGAGTGTCTTAACTTTTTCCCGAGCTCATGTTTTTTAAAAAGTTAAGAGGAGTGAGGTAGTGGAGAACATGGGAAAAGAACTGCTCATTTTTGTGCCATTTTCAATAACTAACCTAGTCATTCAAATGACTAGGTGTCTCATTCGAACGAGGATGTTTGAACGAGGTACTAAGGATTTCTCAGCACCAATATCAAAGGATGTCGTTGGAATTATCATTCGAACGGGGGCAATATCGATCGAACGAGATTTTTAACGAAATCTCCTTCTGAGGAAAATGGTTTATGATATGAAAATTATTTTCAAAAGTCACTTAAATCCTTTAAAAATATTTATAAAATTTTCTCCAACATATTTTAAGACAAAGGGTCATATGCCTTTTGTGAATAGATCATTGGAATGTTGGTATCAGCTTTGATAATGCTTGAATTCTTGAATTTATGGATGTTCATATTTCCTCAGTGTAGAGCATGATATGACACCTCACAACAAACATGTTTTGTCCCAATAGAAATAGCCAATACTATAAATGACTCAATGTGGAAATTTCCCCTTACAGTTCAGTTGCCGAGAATTTCACTATGCCATATGTCAAATAGTTTAAAAGAAACGAACCTCCCATCATATACATATGCATTCACCACCATTCTATGACTCTCCTTGGAGTATCAGAAGGGATGAGGGTAGAGATGTTCCACCATAATCTCATAAAAAGTGCTCGTCGATCGTTCCTATAACTGAGAATAAAAAATCCATCGTTGGGGGGATATGACCAGTGAATTCATGACCCAGTACAAGTACAATGAGGAGATAGAGGTCTCGCGTTGAGACCAAGTGCTACAGAAGAAGAACCCTGGTGAGTCATTTAGAAATTTTATCGAGCAATGGAGGTAAAAGGATCCAACCATTAGAAGTCGATTCCGTGAGTAAGAGAAGGCGAGTATTGTGAAAAAGAATTTCCTCCGACACATCAAACTAGAACTGGAAGCCACCTGCATATTAGAGACCCCCGAAAAGAAGAGATTAAGATTGAAGAAGGAGTAATGGGTTCGAAATCAAAATTAGAGACAAAGAGACCAAACTGGTAATTCATCCCTAGAAAGTATGATAATCTAGACAACACCTCAGTCTTCACCACAAAGTCCTGAAAATCGTCCCAGTTTAGTAAAAAGAGAATACATCGAACTACATGCCCCTTTATCAAAAGTTTACCAAGAACTCCTAAACTGAAATTTTATCAAGCCTCTAAAATCCCAACTCGAGTTTGATGAGGATACTAGGTTTATTTTATTTCCTTCATCCATAAATCATATAACTCATCCTAAAAATCACTATAAACGTCCAATCCTCCCACCAAAAATTACAGATAAAAGAAAATGAATCACTAAAGAGCTTCTAATACGAGAAATAACATTCAAAGAAAATAAGGTCCTTGAGAAACTCAAGGAAAACCAATCCAACATCTTTCTGTATGATATTTCCATGTCCTCCCAATTGCACGTAAAATATTTAATCAAACTCCTCAAAGGATCCATGGGTCTTCCTACTACAAGCCCCAAAGAAACAAGTGGGATATTTGACCACAACAAGGCTCATATATTTTTCTGAGGAGGAAATCCTAATGATTGGTCCTAATCGTAATTATTCTCTCAATACAGTAATTGAAGTCATGGTGAAAATGGTTGCACTAGTACTTGTCGACAATGTCTTTACTTTGAACATGTGTCCATTTAGAACACTCAACTTCCAAGGGATAATGGTTAGAGATATCACCCAAACTTTTGTTGTCGTAAACACCTATGATAATACCCATCGACAGGTTATGGATTATATAAAACTCATACTAGGGGATGGTCCTATATACCCTTAAACAGATTTTCAAGTCATCGATATGACATCCTACGTTAACTTGCTCCTCGATCACCACTGGATGCACAATATCAGAGGTGTGTCTTCTTCCCTCTGTAAAAAATTGAAATTCTTCACAAATGAGTAACCATGTATTAGAAATCCATCTTGGTTCTAATGATATGTTCCTATCAATCTTCAAGACTGATCCACTTCCTATCCTAGTCGGAGATAATTTCAAAGACAAAGTATGCCTAGAATACTATCAACACGGTAATGGCAACATAATCCAGATGTTTAAAAATAGGCATTTCATGCCCAGAATGGGGTTGGGTCACCGTCAACAAATAATTTTTAAAAACGATAATTCTAAAAATAGTTTTTCCCCATTGCAGTATCAACCACCACAAGCTGAACTGAAGGCCATCTGCCATCTATACCAGAACTTTTAAAAAGAGGTGATCTCAGGATATTACCTAAATGGACGATTTCTTAAGGAGGGTGAAGACTTTTCCTTTCATGGGTTCCCGAGCCATGCCACGACCTTGTGGAATAAAAGATGAAGGCAAGACTCGAGATTTTCTTTGGGGTTGAAGTTACCTAAGATTTATACTAAAAAGAAGAGGTTGGGACTATAACCATCAAAGTCATAGAATGAAATGAATACTCTGAAGGTAGTTAAGATGATGAACCATTTGATCACCATATGCTTGGGCGGGATCTTAACATGATCAACATGAAGACCAAGTCGTCCCATCTGTACATCAAGATCATTCTTAGTGAGAAACCACTCCTTACCCATTTCTCCATTCCTCTTGATTACCACACCACTCTCTCCACTTTTTATATTAAAAATACCTCATTTGTTTATAACCCCAATTCTATGCCAAGTTTCTCCTAATTGGAATTGGAACCTCACATATTTTTTTAAGACTTCATAACTTCCTCATTTCACATCCAATATTTACTATTTTTAGGGGTACCTGTAAAATGCATAATAAATAATATGAATTTGAATTGTGTCTCATAAAAATTTAGGAAATTACATCATTATCCAATTTTGAAGCCCCCAAATTTCATAACGTACTCGTTTTAGTTTTGAATTCGATCAAATTTCAGAGGAACCTTTATATTTATAAAATAAACATTATAAAATTACTTTTGAGCCTAAATAATATAAAATAATTCACTCATCACTTGTCATTGAAGTGGCATAAATATATATATATATATATATATATATATATATATGTGTGTGTGTGTGTGTGTGTGTGTGTGTGTGTGTGTGTGAAGATCATTGAAAAAGACTTATTTGGGTTCTAAAAGAGAAATGGGGTGCAAATTTATATTTCCATATTTTATGAAAAGTTAATTCAATCGTCGACAACATCACTTTTGAGGACATGGGCGTTAAGGAATCTAGTTTGGTGGAGGAGATGTTTAAAGTAGTAGATGTTGTTATTAATTTAGGTGCGACAACCAACTTTGAAGAGAGGTACGGATCTCAAATATTTATTATTTCTTTGTTTAAAACAAAGATTAATAATATAATTAAAAAATTACTAGTTGTCTCTTCAAAATTTTATATTTTCGAACATACACTAGCTCTTAATACTATAGGAGCTATGCATGTTTTGAATTTTGCCAGGAAATGTGATGAAAGAAAGTCACTTCTCCATCTATCAATCGATTAATATATATCATTATATCATCACCTAATCATTGGATTACTCCTTTTTCTATATAAATATATACATACAAATATGTGTCTTTAAAGTAATTCTTTAGACTCATCATGTTATTATTGTATAATATTTATAAGAAAATTAGAGTTTTTTTTGTGAACATTAGTGATATAATTAATTATTCAGAATGAAATTTAATATTAGTCCACAATATCTGAAAATGACAACCAAAATTAAAGTATAAGATAAATTAAGATGCGATAATCCACAAAAATAGTTGTGGCCATTCGGGATTCCTTTGGAATGGAATCACCTTGAAAGAAGAGAGAAATTGAGAGAGATATCTCAGAGGGTGTGGGTATTCAATAAAGGAGGTACTTTATTCGCCACATGCACGATCTTCGCGGTCTTGCAACATATATAAATTGGTCGGCGTTAAAAGGGGAGGAAAATATATACAATGGAGTTGCCAAGTTATTTTTCTCAAAACAGGAAAAGAATGTAGCCATCCCAAAAATGACATCAAATGAGAAACAAATGCATATGGAACAAAATGAACCGACGGTCCGTGGACGAAGTTATGGAATGGAAAGATGTTAGGAAACTATATAGCCTTTTCAGCATCTTTAGACTAAAATAATGTTCTCTTCTTTCTTATTGACTTGATATTGTGTATAATATGTATGATTTGAAAAAAAAAATCACATGCTCACTTCATAGGAAGGACGGAGAGGAATCATCCCAAGGATTACATAACATAAGGAAAATAATATGAAAATACAATATTAGTGAGTTTTAAATCATAATTCACTATAAGGAAGTGGCCATGTATGTCTGGTGGAAACACTAATATGGTGGACTATACATATGCACAAGACTATTGAACACGAAATTTAAACAAAGTGGGCCAGTGAGAAAAATAGCACTCGAATCTCGATAATGGTTCGGGACGCCTACATTGCAATAATAGGCATCAAAGTTCCCAAAGTTTGACATATCATAAAGATGGGGTTTGTCCCATAAACCAAAATTTAGGATTCCTATATAGTTCATTTTGATGGAAACGTGCTCAAGTTTAAAGGTGTATAAAAAATGATGATATTATACTTTGGGGTTTACAAGAGAACCCTCTTCTTGGCCTTTTTCATTTTACGAAAATATATTATTTTAGTACTAGTAATAAAAAAAATATTAGTTGATGTGAAAGAATAAAGTAAGACTAAAATATACCAAAAGTAAAAAAAAATAACACTAACTAGATGAAATAAAAAATGGTAGGAGTATACGTCCTAGAAGGTTTTGCTAATATTTTTTTAAGAGGAGTTGGTTGATTTTATGGTGATGTAATAGCGGTGAAGTACGGATGATATAGGTGGGGTAAAAGTGATGTAGGTAAAGTGGAGAGAATGTTGGAAATTTGGATTTTTAGAGTGGTGACGCACTAATTTTGATGTACAAAATGTTCTCATTGAGAAAAAGGGGTCCTTGGTAATGAGGTCATGAGCTCCTTAAATAGGAAAAACTACTGTTAGGAGGTCTAATGATCGTCATAGGCCCTATCTGACTATCAACCTACCCATGGCTTCCTGATGAAGTAAAGTACCTCTCTTCCAACATGCAGAGGGTCTGGGGTGCCTATTCGCAGTCCAAAAAGGATCTTTCTGGAAAAATGGGCATAAAATTCAAATCACAAGTCATAATTGCGAACAAAAGACCATTAGATAGGGGATTCACATCCCTATAAACATCTATTAGGACACTCTCGGGTTTGGAAGTTGACCAAAGCCAAATAAGGCTCTGAAATGCCCGATGGCCTCTAAATAGGGGTTCTTGAAGTAAAAAGGTAAATACGTGCGAACCTTAAAGTCGATATGGGAACATTATGGATCATTAGAAAGGGTATTTACATCCATTTAAAGGTGTAATAATCTCCACTTGGTTTGCAGAGATGACCACAGTCAAGCAGGTTTTGGGAGAAACTAGTGGCCTTTAGATCATGGTTTAGATTAAAAAAGTGAATAAACACAAACGGTAAGGAAAATTCGCACACGCTATGAATTTTTGGAAAAGAGGTTCATGTCCTTATAAATTTTAAATGAGTTTTGACCGGGTTTTAGAATTGATCGAAGTCAAATGAGGTTAGGGCGCGTCCTTTGGCCTCTGCTTCAGGGTCTACAGTAAAAAGGTGAGTACGTGTAAACCTTATGACCAATTCATGAATGGTATGGATCATTAGGCAGGGAATTTAGAGACCTATGAATATATAATGAACTTCGCTGAGGTTTGATATTTGATTGAGGTCAAATGATGGTCCAGAGAGCCCTATGGGCCCTATATCAGGTTTTGGACTAGGATCGGGTTCTTGGAGTGTTAAGGACCTAAGTAGGTATTTGTATTATACTAGGTTTGTGTGTTTACAAAGTCCTTTGGTGGGAGAGCTTGGAGGAAATGGAGTTCTTCAAAAATCAATATATTGCAGAAGGTAAAGGGCTTGAGGGTGGAGGCTTCTACTTGAGATTTAAAAGAGGTAGTGACCAAACTCAATGTGTCAAGGCCAATTTTATGAACCTAAAAGAGTGCATATGACCGGTTTAGAGGGTCAACTATAGACCTATGTTAATTATGTAAATAAAAATAATGAAAGCGACTGATTCAGAGGGTTGAGTAGAAGAAACTGATTCACAGGGAAAATTGACATAAAATTAACATAGGTCTGTAGACCAAGGAAAATTTTACAAAACCGATGAGTAGAAGAAACTGATTCACAGGGTCGAGGTTAATTATGCAGACACAGATCAATAATGCATATCTAAAGAGTGAAAAAGGTCAATTCAAAGGTAGAGGTCAATTCTATGGACCTAGATAAATTTTTTGGACCTAAAGAGTGAAAGCGAACGATTAGGCGGTTGGGGTCGATTCTACAGACCTATGTCAATTTTAGGGACTTAATGAGCAATTATGCATACCTGAGGAGAGAAAGTGACTGATTTAGAGAATCTAACTTGACTCCGTAAATATAGGTTAATTTCTCTTACCTAAAGAGTATAAGAGACTGATTTAAATGGTCAAGGCCGATTCTGTAACCCTAAAGAGAGAAAGTGATCGATTTAAGGGGCCGAGGTCAATTTTATGAACCTAAAGAGTTGAGGCAACCGATTTCGAGGGTCGGGGTTAATTTTGCAAACCTAGAAAGTGTTGATAAGTGTAGTTGATGACTAGTGACATTCTTCTATTATGATCCCGTGGGGTAGTATGATGGTAGTGGGGGCTCTGTACGTGCATTGTTTAGAGAATATCTCGAAGATCTTATGTACTTAATCCTCTGGGGATATTTCGAATTTTTTTATTAATTTCTTGGTTAATGTTTATTTTTTTTTGAAATTTTTGTAATAAAATTTAAGGTAATTGTTGACAGGCATTGGCAAAGGCGTGCCTATCAACATGGGGTATGGACTCCTGGGCTTCTCGAGGAACATGGGAGGTCACTATTGGTAGGCATGATCAGGTGACTTTCGATTGTCCTTCCCCTTAGATCCTTAAAAAATGGGGGAGACCTCCTTTATTTTCCATATCATTAACTTAGGGAACTTTTTTCCCTCTTTATCAAGAATATTTTTTAAGCGTATTTGTTCTAAAGAATTATAAAAGGCGAAGATGACAATATTTGGATGCCTAATTAAGACTATTCTAGTTCCGAGTGGCATGAGGTCGAGGCATTGGAATTAGGAAGTGAGAACATCTATGATAGTTTTGATTTTGTTCTTTATGAAAGGGTTCTATTACAGGAATCGGGGGACCATCGTTATGGGAGTGTGAAGAACCTGAATGGTTATGTGACTGCTTGTTCTTTATTTTTAGAGTTGTTTTATTTATTTTCTCTTTTTTTGTTTTATATCTATTTTATCCTTGGGATGCAGAAGGACTTTTTATTTATTTTTAGGAGGATATCACTTTGTCGAGTATCCGTTCTCATAGCTCGATGATAATATAGGTGTGGAAAAAACTTCCATGGGTGGTATAGTTGATGGTGGAGGCCTGCTAGATTTGGCATTCTGTTGGGACCTTGGATTCCATGTCATGTTCCACAATATTGTGCACTATGGTTAAGAGATGATAGGACACCATCCATCTATTTCACTAGGGTTTCGGGGAAATGATAGTTACTCCCATTGTTGTTCATTAATTGATTGGGTTGAGTGCGAGGGTCACCAGATCATGGTGGACCTAACTTTTCACATATATGAGATCGCAGTTTGGAATGCACTAAAACATATCAGGTGAATTATTTTTGAAGAGTCAGTAAGGATATTTGTGTTAAAGAAAACCTTATTGGCCAAACAGTTCGATGTGACCGATGGGTGACTGTTGAGGCAGACAATCTGTCTGTTGTTTTTTCTTTTTGTGGGGGGATTTATTATGGTGACGAGTGGCGATGCCTTCCGTTTGTTATTTCTGCAATTATTAAGAATCGTCTCGGAGATTCAATTCTATGACCAGGGGAGCTTGACATTGGAATACCTTTATACTTCTCTAGATGTCTTCATTCGGTGTGGTCGATAGACTTTTATAGGGCTCATGTACCATCTAGCGGAATCATTAGATACAACTTTATTTATTTTCCTGCGGTCTTTCTTGTTTTTATGTCATGATATTTTGTATAGCTTCTAGCAACAATGTTTTTATGAGGTGATCAGTCATAGTGTTGTGTTGATGTTCTTGAATGCGAGTGTGGGGGGGGGGGGGACTTCCACTAGATGTACCAGTGGAGGAAGTCGAATAGAAAATCTAAAGAGTTGTTGGCTCTGAAGGATATGAGGGCGATGTTGAATGCCTTGACAAACAATCAGGTTAAGCTCTAGCTTCTTCCTTTTTGAATTTTACATTTTGTTTTCACTCTTTAGATTTTTTATTACTCACCTTTGGTTGGGTACACATGATGTTTTACCCTTGGCATATTTCCTCAAAGGTTTTCGGGGTCAGATGTATACATGCTTAGATACGTAGGTTTTTGGAAGATGAGTTTGGGTACGGATCATACAAGAGGGTGAAGGTAATGAGGCGAGTGATGGATAGTGTGGTGGAGTTCCCACCATCATCATCTCCTATGTTCTTGAGGTGAGTGAAGGAGATGATAGATGAGGTGAAAGCAGTGGTTTTGGATAGCGAACCTTATATTCTTTAAACCAACATGACGATAGGATATGATTATCTAGACTTCACAATAACTTGGTTAATGTCGTCGTCTACTTTTGATGTGGAGGGTATGCATCCACTAGTGGTAGGTTTAGAGAGGGGAAACAATGCACCGTTGTCTTAAAATCATAGGTTGGGGGTGGTGAAATAACTACGATGAAGGATATTCCCATCCAGCACCTTTGTACTCTTACTTACCACACTCGGTTGAGTGGTGGTCAGGTCTTCTCGGAGCCTCATCATCCTCGGGCGATGAAAGATGGTTTTATTACCATTCCTGAGGAGGATCTTCAGGGAGAGGTAGGAAAATATTTTTCCACTTTGCATTTTTATTTTTATTTTCTTTCTTTATTACTGTCTTGCTCTCTATTGCCAGACTAAATATTTTGTAGGCGATTCAAGTATCGACATCATGGCTGTGAGACATTCGAGACTACATGGATTCAATGTATGGTCATGTGAGGAAGGCCGTTAGGTCTTGTATGGTGGATCTGAATACTTCTGAGCTGAGATATATTTCTTCAAATGGTGGTCCATTACTCATTCTTGGGGAAAGCATGTTCGTCTTGGTGCTTGAGATGACAGTTTTTAGTTGACAAGGTTTTAGAAAGATTGGGCTACACTATGACAAATGTTTTGATATTTTTTATTTTTTCCTTTTTTCGTTGTACCCTAAAATTGTAGTAATAATAATAATGAAAATATATAAGATGCATTTTTCATTATTTTGATTTATCATGAGTTAAATGGCCTAGTGTACATGCACTTTACTTTTCCTCTGAGGTTTTTATTTTTTGTCATGGCAAGTTGAACAAATTATGCATTTAATTTACCTTTAGTTAGAAAAAAAACATCCTGAATGGTCTTTGAAAACATGTTGTTCTTGAAAAATAATGGTTTTATTTGGAAGACAAATGAAAGAGGTGAAGGTAAAAAAATTCCAAAATTAAGGGAATGTCAATTTTCATAGACTTATCCTTCCGACCAGCCTATTAATTAGGTCCAAATCAATTTTTTAGGCATTATTGTACTTCTTCTATAATTAGGACTACTCGAGTGGTGTATTCAATAAGCAGTTCAACCCTTTTGTATTTTGTGAATGATTTTGGGTATAAAAAGGGGGATTGAAAGGGATTTTCATCACCACACTTCAATTTAATTTCTTCCCATTTTCCCAAACTTCTCCACTTCTTGAAATGGAGTTTCTAATCGCCAAAGCATTCACAGGTTATCTTGAGGGTTTAAATATCATATACCTTTATAACGTCAACCATGAGACTTTGAAATTGCGTCCAATCACCTAGTGCCATAATCGCTCCATGGACTGGAATTTCTTAGAAGCGAAGTTGTATTGTTGGTTCCCAAGGGACCATATGTTTTTCTTTGGCCTAAACGAAGTATGCTCATCATATGAGGAGTTTTATACGATGTTGGGAATTTACCCTAGTGTTGAGATAGCTATGTTGGACTTATACCATTCCCCTTGGGTATCATTAGTGGAGTTACTTCACATATCTTCTTCGGCTACCCGACCATTGGTTCATGGATGCAGTATTGTTCTCCTAGCGATATTGAATTAAGTGGGTCGAAGGGACTATATTGATATCAACTTTGCTAATGTTGTAGCCCTGGGATTGATTACTAGGCTTATTTTAGTAATTAGCGATATGATTATAGACCCCAAATACACACGATAGTGTTATTGATGTCTCATTACTATAATTCAGCTAATGTCATATTGGAGAATACTCTGAATGGGGTGGGTGACAGTAATCAAGGATGGGCTAAATTTTTTTGGGGTATCCTTGTGATGATGTCCATGTAGTTTTTGGATAGACTATGTTCGGATGTTCACCTTGAGTACCCTCTTGAGGGTGTTCTTAATTAGTTTCATAATTGTTTTTCATCTTTTTCCCATTTGAGATCAACTGGGTGAATTGGACTATGAAACAAGGGGCTAAGAAACTTCTCTTGTTAGTGACATGGTGGGGCAACGTATAGCCTATTTTTGGTCCTTACGAAACTTACTTATACTTTCCTTGGTGATTTTCATGTCAAGTAAGATTCGAACATGTTGTTCCTACTCGCGTGACTAACTCCTTACTTTTATAAGATCTAACTGAATCTCTAAGTGTGATCCTGGGACATTTGTGATAGTGTTGTTGACCGTCTACACATCTGCCTTAGATTTTCATGGGGCATATGATTGAAATGGTTATGGAAGAAGGTAGTTATAAAAGTTTGGGTCGAGAGTCGAAACAAAGGTGGCTTGTGATGTTTGATGCTCCAGATAAGGGCATTGTGATTTCATCAAAGCTAATAATGGTGTATCGTTGCATGGAGTGGATATGGAAATGTAGTTAGGATTGGGATTGTTGGAGTCTTCTAAGACTGGGAATGATGATGAGGCGGGCCCATCGGGATGTTATAGCAGGTCTTATAGGGATTACCGAGGGGAGAGTATTGGCAATATATAGGTTAATTATGTAGAAGTTTGAGGTGTTTTATTGTTATTTGTTTTCCCTTTCAATCGCTTATGTGTCTTGTAATTTCCATATTTTGTTTTCAATAAAAGATAATGTTGTGGACATATTTCATTATGCCTTTGAAGAAATTCTCTCTATTTCATCTATCTATATTGATTGCTAAGGCATACATTGATGATACCAGAAATGGCATCACCAAATCAAAGTGATAAGCAAGATAAAACCAGTGCAACAATAGAGGATGACATATATATATGTAAAATACAGAAAGAGATGAGGCAAGGAAGAAGATAACACAAAATGTAAGTGAGTGTATGTAAAATCCACTAAATAAGCGATCTAATGTCCCTGGGATACAAGCACTTAAGCTTTCTCTTTCTAATCAATGGTTTTAACAGAGTTTTAGTAGGGTTATGAAATTGTGATCCTATATAATGATGTATAAGGCAAGTATTTATATGGATGGGGTGGTGTCATACGCAGTCCAGGCCTGCAGTAGGCATGTAAAATATCAAGTATCCAATGCCATGCTGCCATCTATCATTTGTGAATGTAAAGAATTATTAAGAGATATTCTCCACATGTTGTGCAGAAGTTTTTGTAACGATTTTATCCATGTGGGGCTCACAACCCATGCACACTTTCCAATGCATGCTCCATTCCATGAACCTTATTAGATTTCAAACATCTCCAGTTTGGTTGAGGTGTCGGCCTAGTCAAGTATGAGACCATCGATGTACCACTAGATTACATGTAGGTAATTGCCAAGTGTAGTCTCGAATGACTTCCGTCAGGCCGAGATGAGAGTATGAACAAGCTAATGAGTTCTTGGATTCCTGATATAGATGAGATAAGGTGTTACGACCATTAAGGTGGCATGTGGTCTCAGGCTAATAGTGGACGATACTGAGACAGTTGTTGCAAGATGTATCAAGAGACCAAGCTTTGTGAATTTTGCTTGAGCCAAGCCTGGCTTGAGCTGAGATGAGGTCTCATATTATCATATCGATCACCCCTAGCCCTCAGTCTTCTGTACAGATATAAGACTGAGGGGTAAAAATGTCAAGTTTCACCCGATGAATGGACATCTCTGGCTTGTCAGGTGCTGATGTACTGATGTGTATGAGAGGGTTACACTTGTCATCTAGTCTTTGGCATTACATATTCCCAAGTAGAGGCAGCAACATGTGTGCATTTTGGGAGTTATACCCTAATGATGGGCGCATTGAAAGTTAAACCCCATAATTATTAGGGTTTAAAATTGTAAAACTCAAAAACTCTAGATTCCCTCTCCTTATTTGCATTTGTTTCTTCATCTCTCAAAGTTTCTAGTTTCAGAGCTCCTCGCTCTCTCTCTCCACTGCTCAAGAACTTATCGATGAATTTTCTAAGTCTCCAATGGTTGTCAGCCCGAGTAATCATTCCAGGTACTCCATTTCTTCCTTCCTTGTTAGCTTTCAATTAGTTTTCCACCATATCTATTTGTGCTTTGTTTTTTCGACAAATTTTCTGATTTTTCGGCGACTGTATTGGCCAATTGTGAGGTTATTTTAGGGTTGAGAGAGGTTCTTTTAGGGTTTGTAGGTGGTTTGGGGGTTTCCTCATCTTTATTTATCCACATTTGGTTATTTCAATGAATCACCAATCACATTCTCTTGTGAAACCTTCAAACTATTCTTGAGTTTGTTCTTGGTGAGAATTGTTCATATTCCAAGGTTTAATCCTTTAGTCAAACCCCAATCAATACTTTAACTATTTACCATTTTTATTATTTTCACCATCCAAGTTAAATGTCATCCCTTGAATGTTGAGGAAGTTGTATGAGATGGCTAAGGAGTTCCCTACTCTCTGAGAGAGGTGCTTTAGGGAGTCAGATAGTACGGGGTTGAGGATGATTCCATGCATAAGGCTGAGGATTTTCCTCTTCATCCGATTTATCCCATCCCTTTCGTAACCATTCGTCCTCCTATTGTAGAAATAAGTGACTCCATGTCTAAGTAGGCTGCCTAGAGTGTGGATTCTTTTAAATTGGCCATGGATTTTCCTAACGATGGGTCTAAGGAGGCTAAAGGTTCTTCAAGAGACTTTTCCTCAAACCAAGGTGGGCCATATAATTAGGTCGAGTCATTATACCAAGATGATTCATCATCAAATCAATTCGAGTCTTCTTAGGGTTCATATTCTTCGATACAAATCCTTTTGTCCCATGATGAGCCAAGAGTGGGTGTTGCAATTTCACCCCTATAGATGATATTCCTCTCTCCTCTATTCTAGGGAAACTATTTTCAGAACCCTCTCATGCCCAAGGTGTTACCCCCTAGTGTCATCCTGACTGCAGACCAAGGCGATGATGAAGATGCAGCTAAGGGTATACTTGACACTTCCTGTGATGAATCCTATGGTAGTACATTTACTGAAGTTTACCTCTTGTTGTGGGCACATCTTTATGACATTGGGCCTTCTGTTATTATGAGATTACCCTCGATGGGCAAGAGAGCTTTCCAAGGTCCATAGCGTGAGGTTTGTGTTTATGAACAAAAGTTTATAGTCTGCTTTAGGCTACCTGTACATCTGGATATATGAGCCATTCTAGAAAGTCTTGGTCTCAGCCCTGCCCCATTGTCACTGAATGTCTCAAGCGTGATTCTCAAATATGTCTCCATGTGTAAGGTAGTTCACCTTACAGACCTCCTAGTTAGTGTCTTTAGAGGATGCTATATTGTCTCTTTCTCTAAGACTCATCCTGGATACTATCATATCATGTCCAGAAGTCTGAAAAGAAATCTTTAATGGTTACCCAAACTTCCAATCATAATTGGAAACCTCATTACTTCTTCATTTCGAGAGCCTAGGAATACGGCCTTGATGTCCCTTGCACTGCCTTTGAGCCTGAGTTCCCCAACGATGGGCTAAGGTCCTAATGTCAGTTAAAGTTGATCCGGGCTTAAGCATTGAAGCCACTAAATAAACTTAAAAAAGTTTGGAAATAAGGAGAGAAAGGGGGTGTTATGAAATTTGAGCAGTTGATGACCCCATAATATCTAAAGCAGGTGGGTATGGGGGTATCTGACATTATGATCTCATTATCTTATTGTAGACTAGCCACCTAACACTCCAAAGGCTGTTTGGAACATGGCAGCTCCAATATTGGAAAATTTACTTAAGAAAGTACATAAAAAGACGACCCTTGTGCCTCAGACCAAGAAATCCACAACTACTAAACCTAGTCAGGTCGAGGGGTCCAAGAAACAAAAGGAGGGCTAGGAAAATCTCCCCACATCCCATTGAATCCAAAATCAAGACGAGTCAAGCGATCTCCATATCCTCCGAGGATGCACTTGTTTCACATCTAGAGACTCTAAAAATCATCCCCGACTCTGGCCTGAGAAGTAAGGAAAAATCCATTGTGTTCTTCACCTCTAATACCTTAGAGTCCAATAACATGTTTTTAGAGGCTAGTAATATCTCTCTAATGAACGATTTCATCATTCACCAAGCCATACAAGTAGGTCTTAGTGTCCTTTTCATACTTTTAACACATATGTAACGTCATCTCGTACTCACATATCTTGTCTTATGAAAACTTCTATCTGTTCAAAAACTACACCAATGAATCGAGAAAAAGGTCCCTGAGATTCGTCAAGCTCTTCTGGCCATAAAAAACAACAAGGCTCAGAGAACTCGCGTCTCAAACTTGGAGACCAAGATTACAAACATGAAAAAACAACACTCGGAAGTTATCATCAACCTGAACACCAGCCACACTGAAACTATTAAGTCCTTGAACAACTGACATACAACCGAGATTGGTGGGAAGGTAAAAGAAGTTGTTGATAGTAATATCTCAAAGTCCCAAAAGTAGGTTGTGGAGGCTTCAAATTCACATAGGAGTTATTGGTCTACAGTGTATAATACCTTCAAAGAGGATATCATATTGGCTACCTCTCGATAAAAATGAAGTTCCTTGAGATCGCCCACCCATTGGAGCAGCTGAAGACCTTCAGCTTGGATGACTCGCTTACAATGACAGATGATAGCTCCGAGTCAGATTAAAGGGTTAGCAGAATATGAGCTTATAGCTCAAACTAAAAATTTGGTTCACGAGACATAGCCTATTAGTGATGGTAATGCCAATAAAACTACTACTGAGGATGGATCGGATCCTAAAGAGACTGAGAATTTGAATGTTAAAGAGAAGATCCCCAATGCATAACTCTTTTAGTGTTTTTATTTTTTGGGTGGATGTCTGTGGCCCAATTCCCATCATGGTTGTAAATGAATTCAAATACTTATAATCTCGTTTTGTATTTTATGATAACACCGTTACTCTTCTCTATGAACTCTTTTATCATAGTCTTTGAATGAAAACGCTCTTATTATTTGTTGTCATATTTATTAGTTGTTCTTATTTAATTATATGTGTGCCTTGTTCTGATGTTTAATCAAGTAGCCACAATTAAAATGGCTTATAATCTTGAGATCACCAACTAATCAATTAATGCACACATCGTCCCATCCTTAGATGAGATAAGTATAAATGACATGTTTCATTATTTAAAAATTGTCTTACTTTAAGATGATATAAATATAAATGGCCAATTTTGAGTTCACCCAAGTCCTCTCTCATCGTTTTGAGAGTACATGGAAAAGAGCTACCTTACCCAGGCACTATCGTCTCAATCGGGAGAGTTTTTCACAAAGTTAATGATGTTTAACATGAATAACAATTAAGTGATTTTTTGAATTTTAATTCACCAAATTATGGTGTTGTATCATAAGTCCCCTCTCGTTGTTTTGAGAGTCTATGGACGAGTGTTACCCTATCCATACGCTTTCGTCTCGGTAGAGAGAGTTTTTTCACCAAATTAACGATGTTTTACATGAACCAAAATTAAGTGTTTTTTGAATTTGAATTCACCAAATTATGGTGTTGCATCACAAGTCCCCTCTCATCATTTTGAGAGTGTATGGATGAGAGTTACCTCGTCCATGCACTATCATCTAGGCCGAGAGAGTTTTTCCACAAAATTAATGATGTTTAAGATGTTGTTCCCCCCTCTCGGTGTTATTGAGAGTCAATGGATGAGGTTATCCCCGTCTGGACTATCATGTCACCGAGAGTAAGTTAAAGCTATTTCACCACGAATGATGTTTAATAGCTTAGGATGAACTGATACATACAATCTGAATTACTTATACAACAAAATAGGAGAGAACACCGGGAAATTTTTCATTAATAACTTTCTGCTCATACATTGTTACATAGATAAAAGAAATTATTACAAAACTCTTACTTATAATACATTTTGAGATGGTCATCATTCCAAGGTTTGGATAATGTCTCTCCTTCCAAGTTCTCCAACCGATACGTTCTGGGAACCACCGCTTCAATCACCTTATAGGTACCATGCCAATTAGGATGATGTTTTTTGGGCTTCTTCCAATACTTCTTTAAAATTAGGTCTCTTACTGCCAACGAACGAGCCTTCACTCTCTTATTATAGAATTTTGTTGTTCTTTGTTGATAAGAAAATTGCCTAACCTCAACATACTCTTTTTGTTCTTCTATAAGATCCAAATATAGTCTTTGATACAAAATATTCCCCTCAGGGTCATATGTCTTGACTTTGTGAGTGGGGAGACCTATCTCTATCGGCACCACAAGCTATGAGCCATATACCAGTATGAACGAGGATTCCCCGTTGGTGTCCTCTCCATCGTCTTATAGTCCCATAGGACGTCCTACACCTCTTTAGTTCATCTTCATTTTGCATCTTCCAATTTTTTCTCGATTCCATCAAGAATTGTTCTATTCGTCACCTGTGTCTTTCCATTGGCCTAAGGTCGGTCGAGAGTTGAAAAGAACTATTTTATGCCGGCCCTCTCACAGAACTTCTCCATGGATATGTTCTTAAACAACTTCCCATTATCTGAGATCAACGTGTTTGTAAGGCCATATTTGCGAATAATGTTCTTCTAAATAAATTAGAAGGCTTTCTTCTCTATTATCGTGATCATCTCATCGGTCGCCACCCACTTCAAAAAATAATCAATAGCTATAATCAAATATTGGTAATTGTTCACAACCCTTGGTAACGGACCTACCAAGTTAATCCCCCATGGTGAAAATGGCTAGTAATCAGTGATGGAATTCATAGGTTGGTGAGGGTGATGGGGAATGCTGAAGAACCTTTGGAACTTATCACATTTCTTCATGTAGCTAGCTTCATCTTTCACTAGTGTCTGCCACCAGTATCTCTAGGTGAAAATTCTCTTTGCCAATTACCTTCCTCCTATATGGATGGAGCAAGACCCCTCATGCACATCCTTTAAAATATAGTCCACCTCAATCGGATCGGCACATATGAGTAGGGTAAAGAGGAATCCCTTCTTGTATAGGAAGTATCAAATGATGGATAACTTCGCCACTTTGTACCTCAATTTACTCCTCTCGGCTACTAAATCGGGTAACAAACGTTAAATAAAAAGGTCCATCAATGAAGCTCCCAGGTTCAAACTCAGATAAAAATCACAGTGCTATCCTTTTCTTCAATGGTTGGTCGATGTAGGATCTCCACTAGCACTGACCTCCTGATCTCTGTCTTAGTGGCGAAGGCTAAGTTCACCAAGGCATCGACTCGACTGTTATCTAGATGAGGGATCCTCTTTAGTTTCACCTCTCTGAAATATTTCAGTGTTGCGTTTACCCTTCTAAAGTACTTAGACATTCTATCATTCGTGTCCTCATATACTCCTAATATTTTATTCAACACTAATCTAGAGTCACTATGAATGAAGAGTTAGCCGACATTCAAGTCTCTGGTGAGACAGATTCCTGACTCATACTCCGACTCATTGTTGGAGGCCTTAAAATTGAACCTCAGAGCATATTCCATGCCAGTCCCATCTAGGGCCGACACAATCAAGCATATTCCCCTTTCAGCCTCGCATGAAGAGTCGTCAACAAAAAAAATTCCAGATAGTACCTTATTTGGAAAAATTACCCTCTTTTAGGGTCCCATTTTGAAAAGATATCTCTTTGCATCATTCTCAATCACTTTACCTCTTGTCATACTCGTCTCAGCCTCATCCTGGGGAGACATATTCTTATTTCTCGATCACAAGATGGAGTCTTAATCTCTTCTGCGTCGGCCTCGTCCCATGTGAACTCGACTACAAATTCAACTAGGGCCTACCCCTTGATGGTCGTTCTAGACAGGTAGATGATATCAAACTTCGCAAACTTTATTTCCTAGGACATCAACCAACTCGATTTCTCTAGTTTATAGATGACCTGTCTGATGGGAGAGTTGGTGAGGATGACCATAGTATGTGCCTAGAAGTATGGATTCATTTTCCTTGATGCGTGAGTTAAAGTATAGGCCAGCTGCTCCACCTTAAGATATCTTTGCTTGTCTCCCTAGAGGGCCTTACTATTGAAGTACATTGGCATTTGCACACCATTCTCCTCTATGAAAATTTTAGCACTGACGGCCGATTCTGACATTGCTAGATACAGATATAACTTTTCTCCCTAGACTGGTGTTGATAGCAGGAGTGGAGAGCCAAGGTAGTTCTTCAACTCTTGAAAGGCCCTATTATACTCTTCATTCCACTCGAAAGATTGCCTTAACATTTTGAAAAATAAGAGACACTTATCACTAGGTCTTGATACGAACCTATTCAATGTTGCTACTAGTCTTCATCTCTATCAGATCTTTGATCTTCTCATGGTTGGATTCAATTCCTCGTTGATTCATAATAAACCCAAGAACTTACCTGCCCCCACACCAAAAACACACTTGGCGGGGTTTAGTTTCATTCGATACTCATCAATGGTATCAAACGTTCGCTCAAGGTCATCCATATGAGTGTTGAATTTAATCCTCTTTATTAGCATGTCATCAATATATACCTACGTGATTTTCCCTATCTAGTCTTCAAACATCTTGTTTACCAATATCTGATATGTCTCCCTCTGCATTCTTTAGTCCGGAAGGCATAACCTTTTAATATTAGGTCCCCTTGTCAATAATGAACAATGTCTTCTCAGCATCGATTGGGTCTATGAATATTTGATTATAGCCTGAATAGGCATCCATAAAACTCATTAATTCATGGCTAAAAGTGGCATCAACCATCTGGTCTATCCTCTCCAGGGGAAAGCTATCCTTAGGGCATGCCTTATTTAGGTCTGTAAAATCAACGCACATTCTCCATTTTTTTTGGCCTTGGAGAAGATTACATCATTTGCTAACCATTCAGGGTATATGAATTCCTTGATGTAGTCGGCCTTCTCTAACTTCTTCACCTCTTTTTTGATGAGATCATACTTCTCTCTAGAGTACATTATCCTTCTCTATTTGACCGACTTTGCATTCTCAACCATATTGAGCTTATAGCAGAGGACCTTAGCATCGATGTCAGGTATATCTTCATAGCTCCAAGATAAAATGCTTTATCTCTTCCTCAATAATTTGATTAGCTCATCTTTAATCTCTTTCTTCAGGTATTTACCAATTTGGATAGTTTTTTCCAACTCTTCTTCATCGAGGAAGATGGATTCTACCTCCTTAGTGGCTTCTCCCTTCTTTAGTTTGGTCTTATCTCTAGGGTCAATTTTATCAATGTTATAAGTTGTTGTTGCCCTTTTTTATGACTCCCTCTCCTCATTCGAGTTAAAGTATCATTCATGTTCCTTAACTTGGTCACCCCGAACTTCCCCTACTCCATACGGAGTCAGGAATTTAATCATCTGGTGAACTGTTGAGGGTAAGACCTCATACTCCTTGAGCGATACTGGTCCCTGAATTATATTATATATTGAGTAGACGTTCTCATCCATAACAAAGAAATTGATCTTCTTTGTGAGGCATTTTAGCCAACTGTTCCCCATTCTAACTTCCATCTTATAGATTCCCAAAGGTTGTAGTTTCTCTCCATAGAAATTGATGAGAGGTTGGTGACTAGCCTCTTCTTGCACAACCCTAGACCCTTGTATAAGTCCCAGAACATCATGTCAGCTGAGCTACCACCATCGACCAATATTCGAGGAACTTCATACCCATGCACAAAAGTGGTGGTCACCAAAGGGTCATCATGCGGGGCTAAGATCCCCTTAAAATATAACCTAGAGAAACCAATAATCAGAGTATTTGTTTTAATTTTTGTTCTCTTTACCTTTTTCTCCTCAACAGTTGTCGAGTCCACTTCTATGGGTTTTGGAGGAAGAGCTTTGGCTTCTGCCACATGAGCCTTTCTATCAGCAATCTTCTTTCCACCTCCTATAAGTCCTTCACAAATCATCTTAACTTTGAGAGAAATCATGTTCATCCGACCCTTAGGATCGATAATTGGAGGTGGTAAGTATAGGTATGCTTTATCATCATCATTGGAGTCATCGGAGTCTTGGTCAGTTAGAGCATCGGGCTTGCACTTATCATTCCTCCTCTTTCGAGTGTCGTCTCAGACACCCTTTGTGCTTCTCTTATCCACATACTTTCTTACATTGCCATCTTTCAATACTATCTCAATCTCGTCCTTGAGATTAAAATATATGTCGATTGTATGGCCATCATCTTGGTGAAATTCACCCCACGGGTTATTGCTCCTCTTATGAGGAGAAGCTCTCAAGTTCTCAGGCCATCTCGGAGACCAGTCATTCTTTATCTCATTTAGGATGTTCTCATAACTGACTGTCAGAGGGTTATAGTCAAGGAACTTATTATCCCCTGACCTCTTATTATCATTTTTATTCTTTTTCTGGAATTTACCTCCACTATTTGTTCCCTTCTAGTCATCGCCCTTAGCAGGCATCGCCTCCTTCGCATTCATAACCTTCTAGGAAATAACTAGGAGTTCGTCCATGGATTTAGGAATACCCTTAGCTAGCTTCCAGAGGAGTTTTCCTTTCTATAAACCTGCTATCATAGTTGTAATAGCGATGCTCTCTTCCTAATCTTCAACTTCTAATTTCTCCATATTGAAGCCAGCTATATACTCTTTCAGACTTTCATTTTTTCCTTATTTCAAGTACAACAGGTGTACCATCTTTTTTTGGGGCCTCACTTCGAAGAAAAAATTGTGTATGAACCTATTTGCTAACGTCTTGAAATTCTCTATTGAGCTTTTAAGGAGAGAGGTGAACCACACATGAGCAACATAGGTAAGTGTGCTAGATAATGCCTGGCACCTCATCTAATCTGAGACCAAATATATATGAGTAGATGATTGATACATCTTAATATGATGGATGGGATCAGTACTACCATCGTATTTGGGTGTAACCACAGGTGGCTTAAGCTTAGTCGGGAATGGATAACTCACGATCCTTGCCACCAAGGGGGAACCTTCAGTGTAGCCTCTCGGAAAAGAGTCTCGACTCTTCAGTATATCCCCTATCTTGTTCTCCATTCACTGTATGGAATCATTCCAAGGCCTTTCGGCCATGGCTGTAACCTCGACTTGAAATGCATTGTCTCCATCCCCCTCTCTATCAGCTAGACGAACTAAAGGTTCTCTAGAATTTGTTCTCTGCCAGCTATTTACTTCTCATTGTTCTTCATCTTGGCCTCGTGGAGGCCAACGATCACCACATCCATCATTCATTCTGGAATCAGTCATACTTTGAGATTCGGAGAGGCAATTCCTCAAGTCAGCTACTATTAGTCCTATCCTATCAAAGGCCAAACCTAAGTTAGTATGTACAAAGTTTAAGCCTTATCCTACACTCTCGGATCGACCTTCTGTTACATCCTCGGCTGAGTTATATTGGTCGCAAAGTGTCTCCAAACATTTCATAAGGCTCCCAACATTCTCTGTCATCCTGATCATCATACTGTCCATCCTCATCATCAGGGCATTCCTAACCCAGCCTCCCTGGTCATAAATGCCTAGGGTCGACCACGTGTCTATGCCTTTGCTATAGAGGTACCTCTTTGTACGGGCCTGGCGAGCGTAGTTATCATCTCATCTCTTTTATTGACAGGTTTAAACACTATGTTCTCGATAAATGAAAAAAATGTCACTTGAATCTTCCAAATGTTGTTCACCAATAAGCGTAGAGCCACTTCCACCTCACCCATTTCTGACTAAGCAGGGGCTTAGCTAGAACTTAGAACTAAGCCTAGAGGTAAATCGAAGGCCATATCTCTGGTCAACTGAAAGAACTGAAAATCTGAAAAAAGATTGAGAGTATAAATAGGAGCTTTTTCAATGGTGATACAGACCCACCTGAGTGGAATTGGATCACCACCAAAGAATTCGGTTATTTCAAACTAAAAAAGATGAGGAAGAAGTTGTACTTCTTTCCCACATACGGCTCCAGATTGATGATACCAGAAATGGTATCACCAAATCAGAGTGATAAGCGATCTCAAACAAGTGCAATAATTGAGGATGACAAATATATGTAAATACATAAATAGATGAGGCGATAAGGAAGATAACACCAAATGTAAGTGGTTCAGCCAATTCTGGCCTACGTCCACTGTGTGTAAAATCCACTAAAAAGGGGCTCTGATGGCCTTTGGATACAAGCACTCAAGATTTATATCTATAAGAAATTACTTTATAGAGCTTCAGTAGGGTTGTGAATTTATGATCCGATACAATGATGTAGAAGATAAGTGTTTATATGAATGGGGTGGTGTCATACACACCCCCAAGGATGCAGGGGACATGTTCAATATCAAATGTCCAACGCCTTGTTTTGATTTGTCATTTGTGCATGTAATTAATGATTAAGAGATATTATCCACATGTGGTGAAGATGTTGGTGTAACAATTTTGTCCTCATGGGTCTCGTAGCCCACACACACTCTCGCACGCGTGTTCCATTCCACGCACCTTATCAGATGTCAAATGTCTCTAGTTGGGTTGAGGTGTCGGCCTAGCCGAGTATGAGACCACCGATGTACTGTTAGATTGAATGTTGGTAATTTCCAAGTCTAGTCTCGACTGAATTTCGTTAAGCCTAGAAGAGAGTATGAACAAGATAATGGGGTATCGACTTCCTGAGATAAATGAGACAAGGCACTAAGCCCATCAAGGTGGAATGTGGTCTATGCCCGGTACTAGATGAGACTGAGATAATTGTTGGAGGATGGTTCAAGAGAACAAACTTTGTGAAGTCAGCTTGAGTTGAGCTTGGCCTGAGCCGAGATGAGGTCTCATATTGGCAAATCATACATAATCCTTTTTTTGTTTAATTTATGAAAGATCATTGTTCTCAGTGGGAAAAAAGAATAGCATTTTATAAAAGAGAAAAGATCATGCCAGAGTATTTTTATGACCTACTTAAATAACTCTATGGGGTCTCTTCATAATATAAGGGAGATGAGAAAATTAATAGAACAATGAGATTTTAGACTAGGGGTAAACTTTATTAAGATATTCCAAATTGAATGGATGCACCATCTCTTCTTCATCATGGTTTGTGAGAATATCGATGTTTATTGATAGAATTTTCTTTATGCTGTAGGGCCCACTCCAGTTGGGTTTAAAATTCTCTCTGGGATCCCAAATGGGATCTATGATCTCCATAAGGGAGAGATCGCCTTATTGGTAATGAGATCCTTGATCTTTTTGTTGAATGATCGCGCGATACGACAATGGTACCCCTATATATATGGGATAAGGCCTATAATCTTCTTCAGTCCAAGAGTATGAGTTTGTTGTAAAGCTTTGCTACCAATCTTTTTCACAAATCTAACCTTTGATTATAACCCACATGGAAGGTATTTCAAGTTAGAAAGTTAAGACTGCCTCCATTCCATATACTAAGGACTCAGGGTAGAACCAGTGGGTGTTTTGATGGAGGTACGATAGCCCCAGAGGGATATGGGATCCGGTCTTCCCAATCTTTATAATTTTTTGTCTTTTTCTAATGATGGTATTGAGGTTTTTGTTAGTGGTTTTGACAACCCCTTTGTTTTGAGATTGGTAGGGAGAAGACTTGATCCTTTGGAGTCCATATACTCCAACTAGTTATGTGACCTCAACTTCAAAATAATGCCCATTGTCTAATACCAACTCATGGGGAACATCGTAGTGGCCGACTATGTTCTTCCTGTTGAACTTGGCTAATTTTTTTGCATTGAACACTGGATATGATTCCGTTTACACCCATTTTGTGAAGTAATCAATGGCAAACAATATGAATTCATGCCTATTTGATGCATTGGGGGTGAATTTCCCTATAATTTCAATTCCTCGGGTGGAGAAGGTCAAGGGAAAAGTCATGTTGTATAACTCCCGAGGAGGCAAGTTCTGAATATTGGAAAATTTTTGGCATTTGAGGCATCTTATAACATAAGCACCACCATCTTGAACCATAGTGGTCCAATAATAAAAGCCATATTACAGGCAAAAACAAATCAAAGAAAAAGTTAGATGGAAATAAAGGATTCAAAAGGCCCGTAAGGATCAAGTTAAAGACGACTAAGCAAACATGATATTTCGATGTTATCACCACAAAGTAGAACTTTCGGATTTTTCTTCCTTTATATCTTTAGAGAAGATTGAATCAGAGATTACAAAGTTTAAAAACTTCCTTAACAAATAATCTTCTTGGAAAGTTTATGACCGTTAATATTGGCTCCAAATTTCACTCTGATAAGCACCCAAAACTGTACAATTTATACCCCGAATAGACGTACTTTAGTTCATAATTCTAGACAATTTGGGTCTTATGCGCTTAATTGTTCAATATGCAGGCTTAATTGCAGTTGCGGTGTCAAAAGCTATATTTTCAGCCAATTTACAGTTAAAATGGTGCTAAATACCCAATTTCCTGACCCTACCCGAGCCTAAGCCTAGCTTAAACCTACCCTAAACCCTTTGTGTGTTTTGTTTGTGTCTTTTTATCATTTTTTCGATTTTTAATTTGAGTTATTTTTATTTTTAGGTTTTATTTAGAATTTTTAGAATTTATTTTCTATTTTTATAATTTTATTTTATTTTGATTTTTATTAGCTTTTAGTTTAGTCTTATTTTATTAGGATTAATTTTAGGAGTTTATTTTTAGATTTTATATTTTTTGTAGGACTTTAATTTTCATTTAGATTTCAAGTTTTTATTTCTTTTGTTTTTATATAAGCTTAGGATTTTTTTTTAGTTTTAATATTTTTATTGTTTTTAATTTGTTTTATTTTAAGTTAGCTTTAATTTTTTTATTTTTTATTTTTATTAATTTTAGTTGAGTTTTTATTATTTTAGTTAGGTGTTCAAATTAACACACACACACACCATACTTCTATACACAACACACTCACACAAATTAAACCCTCACATCCACCATATTCTCATATACCCTCACCACCAACACCCCTCCCACATTTTCGACCTCACCAAACCTCTCCTCTCTCACCTTCCCTTCGCCGGCGATCCAAACGACCAAGCCCAACCCGTCGTGTGCCACAACCCGCCAACCCTCCTGCCACACCTCCATTCCGGTGGAGTTAACCCGTACCCATGACCCATTTACCCAAAACCCAATCGCTCCCTGTCAACTCCGCCCGACGCCAATCTCCAACAACCAAACCCGGTTCAATCCGGGGCAGTCCCCATCCCGTCGCCCATAGACCACTCCGGCGAACTCTCCGGTGAAACTCCTCACTCCGGTCACCAGTTCCCATTTCTCCTAAACCACGATTTGTGTCACCTCCCAATACCAAATACCAAAAGTCAAGACAAACTCTAAATTACCCATGTGACTAATAAAACCCACTTAACCTTTTTTACCCAATACCCAAAAATACCCCCAACTAACTCTTTTAACCCAATTTCCCATTATACCCTCTAAACCAAATCAGATTTTGTCACCCCATTTAACCCACATGACCTCACACCTTTCTTACCTCATGTGCACGCACCCCATTTTCATGCACACTCAAGTCAATTCCCAATTTACCTCTAGCCTCCATGTGCACCATATAAATTGAAGACTTTGGCCATTTTCAAAAGAGATCTCAAATTTAGTTTTAAGCTTAGTGTGATAAAATTCTCTCCACCCCTCTATGTTGAGTATTTGCATTTTTAGTAAATACCTCAATATAGAGGTGTGTAATGAAAATTATCTATAGGATAAATTTCACCCCACCCCTCTATTATGAACTTTTGCATTTTTAGCAATTATTCATAATAGATTGATGTAGTGAAATTCGTCCCTTATGGGAGGTAAATTCTAATTCATTTCTTTATGTTGAGATTTTGCATTTTTAGCAATTATCTCAATATAAATAATGATCTAGAATTTATTTCTTTGGGTGAGTTCTAATGTACAATTTTATAATGTTAGGATTTGTATTTTTAGCAAATCTCTTTTATCATTTAATTGTGCATTATGAATTCATCCACTATCCTTTTCATTTTTATTTTGTAAGTTTTAGTTTAGATTCAAAGAGATGTTAGATCATCAAATAGAGAGAGAAAAGTAGAGAGTTTAGGGTTAGAAATAAATTAGGATAAACATCATTTTGTAAATAGTTTTTATTTTTATTTTTTGAGATTATTGAGTGATAAATGTGTGAGTATTAATTTGAGTGAAATTTTTATGTAATATTGTTTGGATCACTCAAGTTGATGGATTATGAATTTCAACTCATGGGTTGAAGATCAATGAAGCATCAAGAGATTGGGGTTTGATTGTTCTCCTCTCTTCTCACTTATTTTATGCCTTTGATTATTAATTTGTCAAATCTTATACCATGTTGGGCTACCCCTTTCAAGGGGTGGGGGGAAACCCTTATTTGATGTTATTTTAGTTTAATTAGTTTGATTACTTAAAAATTCCCTTTGAATGTTAATTTTGATCACTCACCCTTAAATTTACGCCACGAGAGAGGGCAAATGATTTTCGAGAGAAAATCGAAATTCTAGTTCCATTTTAGATTCGAACTAGAGATAGGGGTTTCTTAAGTGGGGTATTATAACTTGAATTTCAACTCTAAATTTATTTTCTAAGATTTACATAAGTTTTAATGTACGATCCTAGCGGGTGATTAATTAAAAGGAGTGTAGAACTATTTTTCTAGAGTTGTGGGGTGTTAAACTTAATTTTCTAAAAGATTACTATTGTAATTACACTTGCAACGAGAGTTGGTTTGTAATTTTGATATTAATTTTGGAGAATTCAAATAATTAAATTAATTAATTAGAATAACTAAAATTTATGGTATAATCTCACTCCTTGACTGTTCTCACGATTATTTACCTCACTTTATCTCTTATTTTAGTTTAGACTTTATTTTTCATTTTAGTAACTTTCTAGTTAGTTGTTATCATATCACATTTAGTTTAGTTTAGTTTAAATCATCACCTCACCCTATTGTTTTAATATTGAAAAAGATAAAAAAAATTAGAAAAAGTGAAAAACCACAAACATAAAATAAAAAGTAAATTACAAATGAATTTGTCTCTAGCTTACCCCCTTGAAAGTGGATTGATACCCTTACTTACCGCTACATTTGAGATTATTATATTTTGTAGGTGTTTGAGGATTTTGACTAACTTGGCTTTCAAACAACGACATACGCAAAAGTCACATTATCAAATGGCGTCGTTGTCGGGGAGCGTGAAGCGCTCGAAGCAAGAGCTTTTCGGTGTATAATGGCGCCGTTGGCATTCTTGGGAGCATGAATCACTCGGAGCGGATTCAATTTTGTAGTTCATTTATTTTGTGTATTTTTGCATTTTAGTATCATTTTTCTTTATTTTAGAAGGCTTGTATTAGGATTATTCTATTCTTGGCTTGTATTGCGGTCCTTAGAGACACCATTTATTTTCCATTTAAATTTGTAATAATAAAAGACAAGCGTGATAGGGAAACCGGACAAGGTAGAGAGAGGGCGTCCAAAGGCGAGGATTTAGAAGCCTCTCTACCTTGGGTCAGTTGGACTCCCGGGGACGACTGAGATAGGTGTGATCTCCCCCCAGTTGACTCATATTTTTCGGCACCCCACGACCTAAAGATCGTGGGAGGTACATTTCTTACACCCTCGCGCCTCTCATGTTAGCGAGTTAATTATTGTGTGTGCTTTTGTGCTCTTATTTGATTTTATTCTCACATTTATTTTCCAATGGTGTGATGAATTAATTGACTAAGACCTATACCCGATCATTCACGAGAAGGGATTTCATCACCCGACTCACTCGCTTACCATTTGTGTGCTACCCTAGCCATCACTAAATTTAAAATCCATTCACTAGGTAGACCAATAGGAGAATATTTTGCAAAGGCGATCACTCATATTATTCCGTGACGTTTTATCGCCCACGGACTTAATTAAAATTTGACTACCCTTTCACTAAATTTAAAGATAAAAATTGGCTATGTGCAAGTTAGAAAATTTTCTTGACTTGTGTGAGTGTCCAATTCATTTTTCGGTAGTCGGTTTAATTAGTTCGTGCAAATTCAGGGAGTCCATATTTTTTCCCCACCTTTTCTTCCACAAAAAATCCAAAAATATTTTTCTTCCTTTATTTTTCACAAAAATCCAAAAATATTTTCTTCTATTATTTTTATAAAAAAATCCAAAAAGATTTTCCTCCTTTATTTTTTGAAAATCCAAAAATATTTTCTTTCCTTTTGAAAAAATTTACAAAATCCAAAAAAATAAATAAATAATATATATATATATATATATATATATATATATATATATATATATATATATATATATATATATATATATATATATTTTTTTTTCTCCACATGGCCGAAGAACGTCCTTTACGGGACTACTTTGGTCATTTTCCATTGACACGTGACACGTGTGAGAGTGATCCCGAGCGGTCTCTTTATGATATTTTTAGTGGTTTCACTTCTCTCACGAGTGCCCTTGATACTCTTGACCCATCCATGCATGTACCTCATATTCCATCACCCTTTGTGTTAAGTGTCGACGTGTCTAATCCTTTATTGTTCACCCACTGTTATTATGACGATCACATGTCCCATGAGTGTCCGTACTTGTCATATCCATCCAAAACCACCATGGAACATGTGTATCCATATGACATTGTTCTGGAACCCACCTTGGCCTATTATACCGATATACCCAATCCCGAGTTGCGTGAGTCCCCGAGCTATTCGTGGAGGCCTAATCACCCTTCCACGCAATACGAATCCCAACCCGATGTTGTGGATCCTCACACGTTCCCAAAGTCGTCATGGCAATCTTGTGCACCAGTTCACGATCAGCTCCCTCACTACGCACCCCATGAGTATCAACCATTTGTGCATCACGAAAGCGAGCCTTTCGTGTATGATGAACTTGTCCCCACTCCACCCACTTCATTTGAGTATTCTCCATATAGTCATGAACATAGAGAGTTGTGTCCACCTCAACCACCGCCACCACCCGTCACTCCACCACCACCATCATCCACCTCCGCTTTTGGAAGACTCTTGCAAAAGTTCATACTCGAGCAAGAGCAAGCCACTCAAATTCAAACTCAAGCTCTCCAAAGGCTTGAACAAAGGTTAAATGAATTGGAGTGTGCGAGAGAGTCGGACATTCCTATGGCTCCACCCATCGTTGCCACCGAGTGTGATGATTGTTAACGAAAATGTATTTTATCCCTAATTAATTAAATTAGTTTAATTAATGTACATTTTAGTTTAACTTAATATATTGATTTTGATGATTCCAAACATATCTTTATTCAATGACATAGATATTTCTTATTGTATAATATTTTATATAATCTTGTTCATATACCATTATATACATATATTTATTATATTATATAATATTTGCATTTATGTCATAGTGCCTTGATTACATATTTATTCTGATGTTTTATTTTCACGATTCAATATACCTCGACTCTACTCAACGACACATTCGAGTAAAGGTATTCACGTGTGGTGCACATTTGCACTTGACACATTAGGCACACATGCTTATCTTGATCCATGATTTTAATTGTGTGACTAATTAATTATGAGCCGAAACATTTTTTAATGAAATTATATTTTTCTTGGAACTAAGTTTTGACACTAAATATTTTTTTATATAATAGTTGCAGAATTTTTTTTAAGTTAAAAATATTTTTGATATGATAATTTACATATGCGAGTATAACTTTTTTTTGTGTGGCTTTAAGTTACTTTCTTCATGTATGCTTTTGTGTATTTAATATATTACTAACATTTGGTAGAATGAGTGGCAAATACCAAAAGTTGTTTAGATCTTTTTGCCTTCTACGATTATATATATATATGCTTATATGAGTATGCATGCATGTATGTCCTTTGGCTTATATATGTATGTTCACCTCCTCTCTTCCTCACAAGTCATGGTTGTTCTTCTTTGAATTCCTAAGATAATCCTTGTCAGCCTATAGCAAGGCTACACAGTCAGGTTATATCAATTCAACTCAGACTAGCAAGGCTACGACTTGTATTGTCTTCAAAGTTAGGTTAGGTTAGCTCCTTCATTGGTCTAAAAGGTTAGTTCAGTTTTTTATATACGAAATCTTTTACATAATTTTTTTGTTTTGTCCGAATTTTTTTTATATAAAATATCTGTTCTAAATTTCTTTATCCGTTTGGAATTTTTTTTACGAAAATATCTGACCGAAATCATTTTTTTATATCTGTCCGAAAAATTGATTTTATATCTGTCCGAAATAATTTTTTTTTGGAACTGTTCTGTCCGAAGTATTTTCATATCTATCAGAAATTTATTTCTAGATCTTTTCGGAAACTTTTTATCAGTGTGGGAAATATTTTTTATACAATATATATGTACACCTATGTATATTTTTTTATAAATATCTTACACGCATATATTATGTTTATCTCCGGTTATGAGCCTGATTTTTCTAACAGCTATTTTTTGGTGTAGTTGGTATATGTCCAATCTCATTTTCTTATATAAAATCTTTGGGAGATTCTTTGCATTCTTTTGCCTTGGGAAGGCACGGACATGTGGCTTAATAGTAGTCTTGTCAAGACACCATTTGATTTATCCAAATCTCACACCTATTATTTGACTTGGACAAATTGTATTTTTTTTTTGTTGACAAATTGAAATGATAGTAACAACAGTATCCTAATTTTTAACAATTTGTTAAGACCACGTGTTATCTGTGTGATATGATCTAGTTGGCTTTAGTAATTTTTTTTTTCACGGTTGAACGAAACCTTTTTAAACTTGGATTTTATTTTTTATCCAATGCTATCTGAACGCATATCTGAATTTGTACAAGTTGTATTTATTAATTATTTTTGTTAAAATCAATATAACCAGCATGCGCTTATTATCAGTACAAGACATGGCCTTATACATTTTGGATACTCTACCCTTATGTTCATGTCAGTAGGCTATTATTTCAAAGTGCCTTGGACGCCTCAACTGACAGGCGATAGTATTGGCTGATTTCAGTACTTTGCATATTCCATTTTGCTTCTAACTTCTTTATCTCTCTACCAGTCTATATTTTATTTCTTACACAGATAATATAGTTGGTTTAAATAGATACGTTTTTCCTTCTCAAGATATATTGAGCATTTAATGCTCTATCAGTTCACAATTAATGCTCCATGTTGAAGATGATTTCAGCTGGAGCTTTCTTCAACGGCTATTATTTTTAAGCTACAAAAGAAAAGACCATATTCAGTTGGAAAGCAGCACACACGAAATATCAAAAAGAGAGCATCCAGAAATTTTTTATTCAGCTCCATATACACACAGAAGAGAGAGCAACTCAAACTTGCAATCAGCTCTACAAAGCAATAATTTCAGCATTCTTCCATTCGTTGAAGATCAAGAGAAACAGAGCACAACAATTCCATTTTGCTATAATCTCAAGAGAAGTTTAAGAGACCAAAAATTAGATTTATTTTTGGTATCTCAACCAAGAAGAAACTCGGACTCATTTTGTATCTTTTAAGAGTTTCAAGAACTGTACATCATTTCTACTCCATTTGTGTAAAGATTTGAAGCTTGGGTTTTTAGCTTCGGTGGTTGTACTAGTAGCTGGTTTTTGCTGCTCGGTTGTACAAGAGGTGGTTTGATCCTACCTTCAAGTGGATCAGGACTAGTGAAGCGCGGGAGACGGAAGCTTGCTCTTGGCGCGTGGACGTAGGCCGGGTTTTGGCCGAACCACGTTAAAATACGGTGTCATTTATTTTCAACATTTTTATTTATTTATTTGCTTGCGTGTGATTGGTTATTTTTATTTTAAGCACTTACACTTGCATTTGAATTAATTCTGAAAATTGATAATTTGTTTTTAAGACAGAAATAATTATTTTCGTAATAATTAATTAATTCCAGAATATTAATTTTTATTAAATACGAAAATTGTTTATAAATTTATTGGGTCTTATAATCTTGAAATATAACAACTTGTTTAATTTATTAAGAGTATTTGGTTGTTATTCTTGATTTGAATCATTTAAAATTAATCCTAGAAGATAAATTATTATTAAGCAGAAATTAATTAAATATTTATTTGGGTATTGAAATCTGTGATTTATCTTGTTTAAATTAATTGGTAATATTTAATTGATATTCTTGTGTGAATCACTTTAGATTAAATCCAGAATATAAGATACGAAAATTGATTATTTATTTATTGGATGTTGTAATCTCTTGTTTAATCATTTGGAAGTATTAATTTGATAACTTATTTATTGTGTGTTATAATCTCTGATTTATATTATTTAAATTAATTGGTTACATTTATTTAATCATTATTGGTTTAAATCTTTTAAAGATTTATTTAATCTGAAATTTGTATTAAGTGTTTTAAATTAAATATTTGCTGAAATATTAGTTTAACCCGAAAAGTTTGTAAAATCTCAATTCACCCCCCCTCTTGAGTATTTTTCTGGGCAACAATGATGATGTGTCCTCTTGTGACACATATTTTGAGTGTGACCAACCCTACCACCCCAAGCATCTCGAAGTTGAGACCATCCCATGGTCCGGGTCCCAAGTCGACAATTGTGTTGACTTACCTTTAGATAGTGAGCCTGATAAAATCTCACCATGTCCATATGAACCCCCACTTGAGGTTCCCATTTACCTTCCCACTCCCGTAATATCCAAAACAATGCCCGAGTCTATACCCATTGAGCCCATCGTGTGTGTTCCTGAGGAACCACTTCATCTTAGGTTAGTTCTGGCTACGAGTGCTCACCATTTTCCCGAGATAGAATCCATGATAGTTTCTACCTATCCGGATATGGATGATGTTATACCATTCTTGGCTCATCTAGAGCCCATTATTTCTCGTGATTCCTCTATCTCTAATCTTGGTGCCTCGTCTTACCCACCCACCACATTCACTGATGCTACTCTTATGGAGAAGCTGACCACTCCATCTTTAGAAACCACACTCCCTTGTGAGTTTCCATTACTCCTCCCAATGAGAGTGTGTCTCCCACTCTTGAGTTGGATCATCTTCCTCCACCATTTATCCCACCCGATACACCATTTATCCCACCCAACCCACCCATTGTCCCTTTCACCCCACCACCTGGTTTGGATCTTGATTTTGCTCATTTCAAGTTTCCATCTACATTTTTAGATCCTCACCTGACACCATCCTCCACCACCTATGAGAGCATTTTTGGTGATACTCTCCACTTTCGTGACATCAAGCTTGTTACCCTATGCACACCACTTCCTTGTGGTGTTGATTTTTCTTCTCAACAGCTCCCTGGTGTCACGGCGTGACCATTATCATCGCCCATTCATAGAACGGTCGTGTCATTTCTATGAGGCCCACCCCATTCCACTTTCCACACCATTTCGCCTCCCTCACCAACTAGAGCACCATGCTTATAGGTCCCTAGTTGCCCTCACCTTTCGGCTCAACAAGGCCCGTGGCCGATGCCTATTCACCCTCACCCTTACCTTAATCCCCACCCGCCCATGGTCCACCGATGATTTTCATTGTGTGATGCACTTTGCCATACAAGTGCATTGACCCCTTTAGCCTTTATCCAAAAAGACTGACACTTCAGTCTTGTTTGGGGGTGATTCCCATCACCCAATTTTTCTTCCACCCTGAGCTTTCCTTGTTCTTATCTTTAGGGTGAGAATGGTTCGGTCTGGCTGAAGATGTAAAACTTAGCGCTACTGGGAGGTAGCCCGCGTTTCTTGTACTTGTCTCATCCTGTTTAGGGATGGTGTTTCACATCACCCTATGCTTTACTATGTCATGGACTTGTACAATTTTGTATCTTCTCCCTTTTTTTCAGGTTTATTCTTGGCTTCATCTGTCCACTTCATTAGCAGTTGGTTCTGGTAATCTCTTTCCTACCTTATGCTCTCCATTTTAAAAATCATTTACTTAACATCGAGGACGATGTTCCTTTTTGTTTGGGGGTGGGAAATTTTATCAAAATCGTGCCTCTTTTGAAAAATTTTGAGTTTTAAACCTGATTTTTAAAATTTTCGTGCAGTTTCTTTCATCTCACTCATTGATGTGAATTTTCAATCATCCATCTTTCAAAGTTTAGGAATCAAGCTAGAGAATAATTTTTCTAAATGGCTTATGTGATACGTAACAAGGCATTTTGCACAATGAATTCCTAGACTCAACAAAATTTGCGCACTTATGACGTCACCACGGTTTAGAGTTGAGGAGTACTACAATTCTAAAGAGAACCTTAAGGATCACTAGTGGAGACTTTAGCCTGTGAGATTTGTGCCTTTCACACTTTTAGATTGTTATACACAATCTCCGAGATACAAGTTTATTCAACTTCGTTTGGGTCCGCACTTAAATCGTTGTATGATCTCATTATTCTTCATTAAATTTTTGGCTTGATCACTGAGAATCACATCTTTTTCGTGTTGTAAGAAACGCGTGTCTTGAAATTTTCCTCGAATACTAGATTTTCATCCATACACCTACCATTTACTATTCACGTCACCCATTACATTCCCATGCTTTTCCATATTCCCCACATCATATATTCCCCACACCATCACCTATCATCTCCGTATCATCTTTCATTTTCAAATAAAAGAGTGTGATTTCAAATGTAAATATCTTCATTGTTGGTTTGAAAAGAGAGAGAAAAACGAACAAAAAATATAGAAAAATTAGGAAAAATAGAAAAAATAAGAAAAAAAAGAGAGAAAAGAAAAGAAAGAGAGTTTGCAGTTAGTAATAAAGACATTTGTGCCTAAAGTATGGTACACTCTTCTCGCTCATCCATCATATATCCATCATTTCACACATTAATCCCATTTTACATCACCATTCTTACCTCATCTCATCCCATCCTACCTCATTTCATTTCCCCCTCACCCATAATCATCCATATTTTTCCTAGGTGTTCGGGCAAATGAAAGACGACGTGGTGAATAACTCGACGTTCTCACTATAGTGATTAGCATTTCTTTCATGAGATCACTTTCTTTCAAATTGTTCGTTCTTTCTTATGTGTGTGTGAGATGTTTGAACTTGCTTACATTTACTCACCTCCACGCACACAAGAGCGATACACTTACCCATATCTCGAGAGTTCATTTGAGAGAGTTATATCCAGTGAGATTTAAAGTTGAAGCGTTGATTCCGACGAGGCAATGATGATACTCGACCCGTTTTGACTGATTCACACTACACACGTTGAGTTCTAGGAAGGATGTGCCTTGAGTATTTACTTAGCTAAACTTTTTATGCACTTCTAGCTTGTATTTCTCAAAATATATCTCATGTGATGGATTATGCGATCATTCTATATCAAATAAGAGATTGACTGCATTTCAATAAATCATTTTAAATAAAGAATTTTGTGGGTATATTCCCTGCAAACCCTCACGAGACACAGTCTTGTAAGGCAACCTATAGGTTTAAAGTGTTGTTGTACATGCTAAGTGCAATCGCAAGTGCCCGCGAAAGTGGTACACTTTTGGTTTTTTATCTTTCTCTTTCTCTCTATCTTATTGCTCGAGGACTTCACTCTTTGGATTTTTTTACATTATGTACTTAAACCTAGCCTCGACTATGAAACATAAATGGTTTCCATCAAAATTTCATTTGAAGAGTGCATTATCGCAGATGATGTACTGAGCCGCTAACCTGCAAAGTGTAGCACGATATTTCTTGTTAGAGTCCCAAGGATAACTAACATTCTTGAGGAGGCAGTAAATGTCATAATACCAAAACCCATGAATTTTTAGGTCGTCTTCCGTCACAACATCGATATGGTACTAGTGAATGGGTGTTGTTGCCTATTTTTGGACGAGAATGGGGGCCATTTTTCCTCCCTCTAGCATGTCAACCGTGGAGTCTAATATTTCCAATGCGTTGACTAGGCTATTTCCCAATCGAGGAAGGCAGTGGAAGGTGATATCTTTGAACTTTAAGAAAATCTCTTCGAAGTGAGCATGGAAGGGTATGAGCTTCTCATCTTTGACTTTCCATTTTTTAAGAATGTTCCCCACTATAAAAGTTGAGTCTCTATAGACACTAATGTGTTTAATTCCTTTCTTAAGGGAGATCATGAGTCCTATGGTACCTGCTCCGTATTTTTCATGTTTCTAGTGCAAGGGAAGTCTAATTTGAAGATGATTGGAGTGTAAGAATCATAGAAAATGATCATGATTATCCCAATACTGTATCTTTTTTTAATAAAAGCTTCATTGAAAAACATCTACCATATGAGCTCTTCCTGATAGTCATAAAGAAGGTTTTCATCTGGAAATTCGTAAATGAAAACCTCAGCCCCCCATGGGATTATCGTTAAGGTAATCGAAATTGCATCTTTCTTTCTTGTCCTTCTTCATAACGTACGCAATGTCAAATTTGGCGAGTAACATCAACCATCAAACCACGCAACCAGATAACGCACACTTCTCAAATTTGTTTTTTTATCAGATTAACTCGGGTTACAAATATTATAGGGAATGCAAGAATGTAATGCAGGAGGTTATGCATGAACCAGACTAAAATGACACACACTCTTCCAATGCGGTATAGTTTAGTTCATAATTGATTAACTTTCGACTAGTGTAGTATATGGCCCTTTCTTTGCATAATTATTTCATGTATTAAGATAACACGGTCCCTTATTTGGTGTATGTGATCATGAGGTATAGTAAGAGGGGGACACCTTAACGCGGAGGCATGAGTACTGGAGGTCACGTGAGGTATCAATTAATGTGGTTGAAGTCTTCTTGCTATGCCCCATGACCAACTCTAGCTGAATCCTTCTGAAGGAGTTTGAATATGGGCACGCAAATGGAGGTTAATTGGTTGGTGAACCGACTGATGTATTAGAGCTTGCTTATGAATCCAAAAAATTATTTCTCCATATAGGGTGGTTCCATATCAAGTATTGCTTTTAGTTTGTCAGGTTTTGATTTGATCCCTTTCTCGCTAACCATAAAACCGATGAGTTAGCCTTTTGTGACAACGAACACATTTTTTTCTATTAAGGAGCATCTTATACTACCGCAGTCATTCCAAGAATTCCCTCAGGGCAAGGATGTGATCTTCCTGAGTCCTATACTTAATGATTATGTCATAAACATAGAATTCAACCTACTTGTGGATAAGATTGCATAAAATGGTTATATCGACCCTCTAGTAGGTAGCCCCGATATTCTTGAGACCAAATAACATTATTGTGTAGCAAAAAGTTCCCCACGAGGTGATGAAGGCAGCCTTATCTTGATGTGATTATACTCACAGAAATAAATGATTTAAGGGCACAACTAGCAGTGTTATCGACAACCATATCAAAATTGGGATGTGGGTAATCATCCTTGAGAGATAATTTGTTCACATCTTGATAGTTGAGACACATGCAGGCTTTTTCTAATGATTTTAGCACAATGATGCTGTCTTCAAACCATGCAGGATATTTGAATAGGAAAATGAGCGCTATATTCAATTATTTCACCACTTTGTCTTTGACCTTGAGAGACCATTATGTTCGGTTATTTCTCAACATCATTTTGACATGCTTGCTTACTAGTAAGTTAGGTATCTCATGATGTCTGATCTCCGGGTTAATGTTATGCATATCACTCTAAGCCATGAAAAGACTTCCAAAAATTCTTTCACAAGCTCTTCAAATTCAAACCATTAGTGCTAGTTGTGGGTGGAGCTTATCCTAATCTCGCGCAGATGTATACTAAAACCGGGATTAATAGCAATTGTCTTGTCCTCATTAGTTTGAACACGGTTATGTTATTTACTTTTTTTCCTTTTGAGATTAGTTAATAATTTTTCATTTATTTTATCATCTATTTAACTATCTTATTAGAATTAAGACATTACTATAAGTCATAATACAATACTCAAAATCATCATTGATTTCATTAAAATCATTTTTTTGGAAATGCAATGGTGAGCACCTCATCAAAGGATGCCTCATTCATAATTACATAAGAGATAGGGAAAAAACTAGATTGAGGTGTTTCATGGAGGCGTTAATAGGAGGGTTGAGATTGACTTAAGAGGATTTATAGGGACGGATTGCCATTTGAGGAGTGGTTTATCAGCAGTGGTGATATTTTCAGATAACTCGACCCCATGTGGATTATGCAAAGATTTCGCCCCCATGTTAGTAGGTCTAACGATTAATTGGCCTCACTTCTTTCGAAGTTTTTTGTACTTTCCATAACATTTATGGTTAGAGGCTCCCCCTCATATTTTGGGTCTTCATCCTAAGTAACCTCTTCTTTTGAGAACCCCCATCCTGTCTTCATCTCCATAGGGTCGTACCATGGCTTGGGGAAATCATAGAAGGGGAAGTCCTCGCCCTCTAATTCCTTGCTTGAGTCATCGGAATTTCTTCCCAATCTAGTTACAATAATGTCATTCTTCCATGAAAATTCGGTGCATTCCACAACTTCGATGTCCCATTTATACAAGTCTACCCATTTAGCAATGAAGTATTAGAAGGAATGGACTAGATGCCCTTAATTTTCATGACCATGAAAAGCACGGGGTGGTACACATTCATCGCTTCTTGACAAACACATCAGAAATAACTTGAATAATTTAATCCAAAATAAATTCTTTCGTTTGTATGAACCATTCAACGAATTTCTGAGTCCACTCTTAGGCTTCCATGAACATGAAGCTAATTTTCTTATAGTTATTTTCTTTTAGGGTCGTTTTTAGGGAAATTTCAACCTAAATTCCTTAAATTGGTCTAAGACTTCGGGAAGTTTCAGGAATCACCCTTATAAATAAGTACGAATAGTTGGACAGACACTGTTAAGGAGTTATAGAGCTTCCTCAATGAGATTCTGAGGAAGTAGGATGAGGGAAGGATGGAGCTTGAAGGGTTTACGTGAAGTAGTTAATGAATTAAGTGTTTCGATGGGATTAATTGTATTAGAAGGGTTAAAATATAGATTTCCTAAAAAATAATGGTGTTTACCTCGATTTTGTGTGCTAGGAGAGTGTTTTGAGTGATATTGGGTTTTGTATTAACTAGAGGGGTAATGATCCCCTAGTCTACTAAGATTTGGATGATATTCTTATAATAAAAACATTTATCGGTGATGTGCATAGAGATTTGGTAAAACTCACAATGGGCGTCATGATTGAAATTTTAGGGAAGGGGATCTAGTAATGGTTCGGGTTGCATAGGTTTGATTAGATTTTTGTGTATAAGTTCTTGATAAAGCTTTAAATAAAGAGACATGGAGTTCGGTATATTCTTTTCTCACTAGATTGGGATAAATTTTTTTAAGAAAGGAGATTGAGAGATGTCGATGGTTGAGACTACGGTATTAACCAACTTATTATGCTTTCCAAGGATGAACATAATAGTTAGACTCTTAATCTTAGATTAAATTTTCTAACTTATTATCCCTTCTTCGATTTCTACCCCTCCTTCCCAAAGGGTTATAAAATGGGGTAATATTGGCCTCCCATTGATGTTCTAATATCTGGGAGGAAGTTCTTCTTTATAATGCTTACAAGCTCTTCTCCTAACGGCCGATTTTTCATAGTGGCATCCTTCTCCCTCCATCTTCTAATCAAACTACTAACCAATTCACTAGATTTTTCTCAAGTAGTTTTAGATCTGGATTGTTAAGCTCTAGTCTTCATTGTAATTATACTAGTTCATGAATTTTTAGGCCACATTCTCTTAACTGCGTAATTTGTATTCCTCACGTGACATGAAACATTAAAGGTAACTTTCTTTGGGATCCTATTGTAACAATTATGCCACTATATCTTCTGATGCTCCCAGGATAGTCATATCATGGTGGTAGCTGCGTGTATGATTGGAGGTCCGCTGCCTCCGAACTTTTCTGTATCTAGACTTTTTAAGTTCTCTACCAAACGATCTTTAGGATAGGGAGACATGTGGGTTTAATCCACATAGTTCCCCAATATTTTAACTTGGTCAAACTTTTTTAATAAGAACCTCAGGTCTTCTCTGACATTTTTCGGCTCTTTTTCTTTGGGATCAATGGGGACATACGTTGAACGATTACCCTTGGACGGGTAAGATTTGGTATTAGAAGTTGGGCTAGTGGCGGGCCTTTTGTAGGTGGGGCATGCGGGACATAATTGTATTCTTCCATAACCCACACTTTTTTTGGAACTTGTGGACCCATATCACACGGAATAGTGATATCAAGATTAGGAACCTAGAGAGTCTGAACATGGTTTCTTTTCATTCCATAAAACATTTGGTTGAAAATTGTCGATCTTAACATTGAGCTGAGTAAGGTCTATCACTAGATCCATCTGGACATTCGCAATTTGGTCAACGTTCTCCATTAAGAGTCTTCAGATAGATTTCTCTGATTCTTAGAAGAAACAAAAGACGCACTAGAGCTCTAGCGTGGCTTTATGGAGGATTCGAGATAATAAGGAGTCATGCCAAGATTATGGTATACGATTGCACCTAAGAGGGAAAATAGATTTTTGTGCTTATCTTGAGGGGGATCGGAATATTTCTCTCTCTCTCTCTCTCTCTCTCTCTCTCTATATATATATATATATATATATTTGAATAAAAATATAAAATGTTTTGGTATTTTTAAAAAGAGAGAAAATATTTTTTGGCAATTTGGAAAAAAGGGGGAAAGGAAAATTCTCACTGCGGTTGTTGTTATTAGGTTCCTCTTTTATTATGTTCTCCCCAAGGTTCAAATGAAATGCCGGACATGACTTGAGTCTGGGCAAAGATAGGGAACATGATGCAATATGCAGTTTGACATGTTTCAAGACTCATGGACAGGGTCATATTTTAAAAATAGGCGAAATAACGTAAAATTCGGGTGGTAAAGTGACCTAAAATTTTGGCAAAGTTTTTCTTTTAAATCGATAGACTAGGTAGGAGTGTCATAGGGTAGCGCATATATGAGGTTGATCATTGGGGGGTAGTCGAAAGGTTACAACTTTGGCATGACTTCCACAAAATACCTCTTGCTTATAAAGAAATTCATTCATCGATACGTGCGGAAAATGCATTTGATATACATGAGTGTACATGAATTACCTCAGGATATACCTCATGGATACAGTAAGTGTGAGAGATAATTCAATTTACTCAACATATGTGAACGAGTTACCTGTTATATTCCTTTGCCATTAGTGCGGTCGAGCGGTACGATGCGGGAGTAATCGTTTGATGTATGTCGAAGGTACTAGGCTAATGGAAGGTGGGAATCATATAACTAAGGTTAGTCGTGCCTCATAAGACCTACACCCATTAAGAAATAACCCCCAGTACAGGATAAAATTCTAGTTAATAGTGTAATGCTCAAGTGATATTATGAGAAAGGATGCAAGCGTCTTAATAGTATTTTATGGAGAGATTTAAGTATGCTAAGAGGGAAAAATACTATTATTATAAGAGAGATTATTGAATATATAAGTAGCATGGGGCAAAATGATAATCATGGAGAGTAAAACTAGCACGTTTGTATATGAAACATGGAGCCTATTCAAAGAATGATAATATATTTACCAAGTGTGAGGTATAGGCTATACACAATTCAGAAGAATGTGAGAGTGTGTTATAGTGAGACTTGACATGGGCATCTATAAGTGATATGAATCATATGTAAGTGTGAGGGAGTGTAGTGAAACAAGGTTACCATATACAATTGAATAATGCATGGAGAATGTGAGATGAAGATAGTATATATGCGAGAAGAATATTATGGTAGAGAGAAACATATAGACATCATGAATGAGCAAGACATATATACAAATGAAGTCATGGGAGTATGAACAAGATACAGCTGTAGACATACATACACATGTAGAAAGTAGAAATCTGGAGAAAAAAAGGAAAAAAACACGTGAAATATAGTCTAGTCCTCTAAGAAATAAAATCCCCAATAGAGTTGCCACTATGGAAATTCGGGATTCCTCAATTGTGGGTTTGCCACAAAAGGAGAGAGAAATAGAGACATCTCCCTTGGCGTGTGAACAGTAATATGAAGGTGTATATATAAGGTTAATATTACTATATATGAGAGTTAAAATCATTAGCACATTGAGGAAAATATGACTCGAATCTCGATAATGATATTGTCAATAATTTTTTTTTCGTTATATATATTTTATTCATTTACCATTTTTGACACACTCTTATGATATCTTTATCATCAAATTAGGAACCTGGAGTTTCCTATTTTTTTAATAGGACCCGAAGTTCCTAATTATCATTCAAAAGGTGGGACATGAAGTTCTCATATAATAATTTGAATTTGGGTACAAAGTTCCCAAAATATTTAAAATTGAGACTTTAAGTTCTCAATTGATATTCAATTTTACGGACATGATAAAAAATTTGCCTAAAATCAAACTTGAAGGTTTGATTATTTCTATAATAGGGCAAGGTACAATAAAAGTACCTTAATAATTATTTACAATTTTGACTTTAATTTTTAACAAATGTTCTTTGTAATCAAACTTGATGTTTACCTTTTTTTTATAATAACGGTTAGGACATTAAAAGTCCCATTATGATTATTTATAGTGTGGACCTCAAGCACCAAATAATTTCATCCCTTACCAATCTTGAAGTTCGGGTATAATTTGGCAGGGCGTTCAAAACCCTTAAATATTTAATGCTCTGATATGAAGTTTCCCTTATTATTTACACTTGTACCTAAAGTTGCCTAACAACTATTCAAATACGTAAATTGAGTTTTCTTCGTTCACATTTTGGGACGTGGAGTACCTAAATTATTAGGGCCTAAAATATAAAATAAAATATGTTACAGTCAAGCCTTTAGTTTTGGATGTCTAATTGGGAGGGTATAGACCAAGAATCCCCCCATTATATTTGTAATATGAAGATCCATTATTATTATTGTGACCATAATATTACAACTTATTATTTCTAATTGGGATATATTTTGTCCTAATTAATTATAAAAATATGACGCCTGAAGTTCTCCTGGTATTTCAAAATATTTGTATATGAAGCTCCGACAAAATATACCATAAATCAAAAGGTTGATTTTTTTTATTATTCATGGGATATGAATAATTAATGTTATAAAAATAATAAATTATAATTTGGACTTGATGATCTAATTATATCATTTTTGTTGGAATTAGTTTCAAAGTAAATTTGATGCTAGAACATGAATTTTTCAATTCTATTTTGTTCAACTTCTTTATTAAATGAAAGACATTTTTACATACTCTTTTAATGGCTTAATGTCCCTTAAAGACATTTTCACATATTCTTTTGGCCTTTTATTTATTTTTGAGTCCATTTTTTTCTTTATGTCTAGTCCAAATAAATAAAATGGATTGAAAATTTCCCTTGAACGTTTATACGTTGGCCAAGTTAAAGACCATGACCCATGAGCACGAGCTGAGCCGAGCTAGACTGGACCGGACCGGATCGAGCGGACGGAGGCGACGCGTGTGTGTGCTTGAAAGTCAACCCAACCCCATGTTAGTCGTCCATCATTCAAATAGTTAGTATACATCAAGGTCCCTAATCCTTTAAGACAAAAGGGATTATAATATACTACACTCATTTTTCACATTCTTCCTATGTGGGACAAGAGCATTAATATAACAGTTCAACTAAATTCCATGTTCCAATTGGGTACTTTGAGATACAATTTCTCATTCATTAATTTATTGTTTTACACATGTGAGTATACCTCATTAGACTCCTCGCGGAGGAGAACACATTAGCACATTGAACCGTCTTGAAAGATGTGTAGGCCCCGGGTTAAATTGGCCCCAAAGTTTACCACAATCTGATTTTGTCAACTCAATTAAATACCATAAATTCCAAGTTACCCCCACATGAATGAAATTGGTTGGATCAACGTAAAATACTATGTAGACAGTAAGAGAGTTCTGTAGAAATAATCCTGCATCGGCAAAGACAACTTTTAGGTTTGAATCTTCCCTAGCGAGATACTATAGGGTGTACTTACTAAACAGTGAACACGGTGCCTTGAGCTATTAAGTGTTTTTTGTAAATAAAGTCAATAGACTTCACACAGTAAGTTTTCAAACAATGTTGGTTCTTACGGCTATGTTCATAGCCCTAAAAAATTCCTAGTTTTATGAGTGCTTTAAAAAATTTCAACCTTTCGAAGTTCTCATAGAAAATTCCCCTTTCCATTAAGAGTATCCTACTATACCCCACTTGAATTTTCAAAACATGGGAGTCATTAAAAGCTAAGTCGATCCTTAGTTACTTTCAAGCCAACACTTATTTTATCATATGAATAAGTATGAGTTTTAAACTCAACAGTGCTCTTTTAAAAGAGTCAGTCAAGATTCAGTTGTCCCTTTGAACCTAGATCTTGGGGTCTTCAGGCATCTAGGTAGGTTTGCCATTGATACAAATCATTATTTTTAAGCATTTAATCCCATTACCCTCAATAAATCATCCATATGCCCTCTATTCAATTCTTTGGTTAATGGATTCACTATATTTTCCTTTCACTTAATATAATCAGTGGAAATAATTCCATTGGAGATAATTTGTTTAACGGTATTATGTCTTCAACATATATGTCAAGACTTACCATTATACATATGACTTCGTGCTCTGTTAATTGTCCATTGATATCACAATGTATGAAAAATCCAGGCAGAGGATTCGACCACATTACAATATCCTATAAAAGTTTCAAAGCCATTCTTATTATTCTCTATCTTTATCTAAATGTATAAATTTGGATTCCATAGTGAAACTACCTATACAAGTCTATTTTGCAGATTTCTTCGGCACATCAGTACTACCACGTGTAAGTATACATATCCACTTATGAATTGAGAATCCATTGAATCAAATATCCAATCAGCATTAGTTTATTCTTTAAGTACTACTAGATATCTAGTGTAGTGAAGTCCATTATTAAGGGAATATCTTAGATATATAAGAACCCTTGTTATGTCTTTCCAATGGTCTTCACCCGATTACCTACATACCTACCCATTTTTCTAATTGAGTAAGCAATATCCGATCGAGGTCAGTTCACGACATACATTAAACTGCATATGATACAAGTTTTTTACAATTGATATATACCATTTCCATTATTTTTTATATGAATGAAGATTTGGATCAAAAGGTTTTTTAGCAATGCTATCACTACCTTTATCGAAGTTATCAAGTATCTTATCAATATAATGAGATTGAGACAAAATAAGTTCATCAGATGATTTAGTAATTTTAATTCCTAATATAACATCAACAATACTCATATGTTTCATAGAAAATTTACCATACAAGATTCTCTTTGTAGATTTAATGATATCTTTATTAATTTCAATAATATGCATATCATTTACATAAAGAAAAAAAAATTACATAAATACTTTTAGTGTTTTTTTTTGTAAGCACATTTGTCACTCATTTATTTTAATTCCATTTGATACCATTACATTATTAAATTTCTCATTCCATTGTTTAGAGGCTTGTTTGAATCCATAAAGGGATTTAACAAGTCTACATACTTTTTCTTTTTTTTGGAACATTAAACCCTTCTGGTCGTTCAATGTATATCTCTTCATTTTACTCACCATCTAAGAAAGAGGTTTTTACATCATTTGATATATCTTAAGATTATGTACACTACCATAGCTATTAACATTCAAATCGAAGTTATTCTCGTAAAAGGTGAGGAAGTATCAAAATAATACATCCTTAATTTTACCTATAGCCTTTAGCTACAAGTCTATTTTTTTATTTTTCAATGGATCCATCAACTTTCAATTTTCTCTTGAATATCCACCTGGATCCAAGAGGTTTACTTACTGATGGAAGATCAACCAATCCCACATATGGTTTTTCATGATGGATTCAATCTCACTTTTGAAATCCTCTTTATAGAAAATGTCTTCTGAAGTTGACATTGCTTTTACGAAGTTCTTAGTCTCACTTTCTAATATATAAGTTACAAAATCTGGACCAAACGAGTTTGAATTCTTTGTCCTTTTACTGCATCTAGGTTTGAGATCATCATCTTTTTCAATATATTGCTTTTTTACATTATCTCGGTGAATACTCGATGCAATGTCATAGTTCTTTTATAAGAACTTGAATCAACCAGTTTAATATTAGGAAATAGATTTTAGAATAAATATTCATTTCTTCATTCAATAATTGCATTTAAGTGTATATTATAAATCTCATATTTGTGTATAAGAAATTGATATGGACTACTATTAATTTCATAAACAACGAACTTGAAATAAATAGTTTTTGTCCTATTTTAATCCGTTTAAGATTAGTAAACAACAACCTTTACAAGACATCCACACACTTTTAGGTATCTATAGACACCACATTCTATGACCTCCTAAGTCTCTCCTTATGTCCCTATCACTTACCCATTTCACTACAAACCCTAGGTCGCACTCCGAGTACCAATCTAGAGGCCATGGGGCGCTCTCGGGCCCCGTGTGACTTCGGTCAACTCTATCATCAGAGCGAAAGCTCATTGAATATTTGAAGGGCTCTGAATACCCTTTCCAATGATATTCCCCGTGTACAAATCATCATAACAGTTTGGATGAATGAACCATTTTACCACAAAAAATCAATTCGAAGGCCCCGATCTGACCCCAATCAACTTCACTGTCATAGCGAAATATCTTTGATTCTTAGATGGGCACTAAGACCCCTTTACAACGGTCCACCCCATGAAATAAACGGCATAAACGTTCGAACGAAGGATAAGTCTTCCCCTAAAAATTGATCCGGAGGCCACCGGGCACTCCCGGGTGTAATACCCCGTATTGTTTATGGCTTTTAATTTGGGAATTTATTAAATTGAAGACAAATTAATGTAATATTAATCCTGATTTTATTTTAAATAATTAATTACTAGCGTGATGGGAGTTAGTAATTATACGTTGAATATTACTAGACGAGTGAAGTAATATATGAGATTGAATTTATTAAAAATTGTCGCGAGTGAATAATACGGCAATAATGGAAAATTAAGTCGGGACGCGCATGTGTCGTGTCAGGACTAAATTATTATAATAAAAGTGAATAAATTATAGGTCACCCTTATGGTCATTTCGAGTGTGCCAGCGTGTCCAGAAGGGTCGAGATAGTCAGAAAAGTGTGCCCAGAGATTTAGTTTGGGGGCCCCAGGGCAATTTTAGGCCTAACCAGCATCATGAGAGGGCAATTTAGTCATTTTCAAATTTTTTTCCTTAGTTAATGATGAAAATTGGGAATTAATATCATAAGTTAGGAGAGCCTTCTAGGGTTAACATTCTCAAAAGTTTAGAATGGCAGTGAGAGGAAGAAAGGAAAAACATTTCCAGGAATTTAAGGCCAAGAACTAACCAATTTGCACCTCCACCACCACCAAAGTGTAGACCGGAGCGAGGGGATTTAGCATACACCAGTCTATTTCGTGGAATTAGACCTACAATCTTAAGGAAAGTATCTATCTTGCTGATTCCTAGGTAATATTTCACCCATATTAGATTAGGGTTGGCAATCACACGTTTTATTGAATAATTATATGATCTAGGAGAGTTAAATCGCATGTTTTAGGAGAGATGCATGTAGTCTGGAACCTCTGCCATATGTAGAGGATCAACCACAAATTTGTAATCATTTAATAGAAAGAAATCTGGGAAAAGATTGAGAATATTGGAATTTATGGTAAAACTAGGATTCTTGATAATTCTACTGAATTTTCCCCTTTAAATCCATGCCTTTGATGAATTCGTACATGTTTTACATAGGAAATCATGTATATCGGTTGATATAACCCTTGGTTTAATCGTTTGGAAGTTTGGTATGAATTAAGCATGATTTAAAGGTTGAAATATGATGAAACCCATAGGTTGTTTTTGCAGGAATCTGGGCAAGAACTGCTCGATCGATCGACCCCTCATGGAAATTGAATATTCTTCCCCTTTTTATTTAATTCGGTTAAAATACATAGGAGCCCTTGGATATTATTTAAAGATCATAATGGGTCATGAAGAGGACCAGGAGGGTCTAAGTAGGTTCCGGTGAATATAATTTTATACGAGATGTAATCGTGGGATATCAGCGATATGACCTTTATTACAAATCGTGCATACATTAAGTAAGGTATTGAGAGATTCAAGAAAGACTTCGACTAGAATAGGAGTGAGGGTATACCTACTGAATTTTCCTTTAGGAAGAGAAAACACCTAGGGACGAGAAGTAATTATGAAATGGTCATAATTGAGAATAAAAAGAGATGAGGTCATTATGCGTAAGAATTAGGTAATTTGTACTATGTACGGTTAAAATATTGTTATAGGTCGCGAGCGATCCTAATTGAAATATGTAATTATATATATAATCGGGTGCATGTATATATATAATGTTGTATCTGTGTATAATCATACCCGCGCTACTTGCTATCATGGAGGTTGCCGCACCGGGACAGTCTTATCTCAATGGGACCTTTATGGGGGATTTTGATTCGTACCCTAGAACATAGGATTCCTTAGTACAGGCTATCTGAGAATGATAGTCAGGCGGTCCTAAGAGACGTGAGAGTATGTGCTGACCTCTTAGTGACTTAGAACTATGCTTTGCCTCCAATTTGTGTCTACTGTGTTAATACAGTTCGATAGTGAATCCGAAGTAGTATTTCATTTGTATGAGAGATACGGGGACTTGATAGCAGAGTATGCCAGCACCATAGATTTTTTTTGGGGTTCCGATTATTATATATTATATGAATGATTAATAAATATATGTATATCTAAAATTCTTCTACTGTGTGTATAAGTAGATAAGTAATCGAATAAATGCTCCTAATCATAGTAAGTGTTTGAAACTTCACAACAGTATTGAGAAATACATAATTGTCTTCAATAACCTTTAAGAAGATGTATCTTAATCATATAATTATAATCTTCTGAATCAGAGCTTATGGGAGGAGTATAGAGTTAGACTTATGAGTTCTTTTAGTAGTACGTTAGGCCTGCACACTAGATGAGAGGTGAGAATTCTTAAGAGAGTGTCGCATACTAACATGTGTGTTATATTAATTAGTAAGAATTTTGAATACTTGCTAAAACATTTTTAAATATATTTTCTATCGGGCTTTGACCCGTTTATTGTCTCTACTCTCTCTCTCTCTCTCTCTCTTGTATATATATGTTTATTACAGGTACCCAGCCACAGGGGCGTTAGGCATAGTGTTCTTTGGATTGGACGTACTGCAGCTTGTATGGGAGTTGCAGGTCATTGCAGTAGATGCTTACTCTTTTTTTGGCTCCTCGGATTTCTATTTAGCTCTTTTAGTTAGGGCATGTGTCGCCCATTTACAAACTCTTGTTTACACTTGATAGGGATTTCATATACTTCTATTATTTCAGTATTCTGTTTTTATTTGGGATTATATCTATCACATTGTCGGTATTTATGGTTATTTATTTGGATTTGAGTAATCTAGTTGGCATGTTTCCTTGGATGATTGGTATCTTTATCATTTGTGTTATTCATAAACTAGTTTATACTTAAAAGTTTTTTACAACGGAATTTAATAAATTAAAATGATTTAAATTATTTTGACACTTAGCTTAATTATTTAGAGTGATTAAAACGGAAAAATTATTTTCGACAGTGATGCTAGGAATGAACCAAACCGTTCACCTTGATTTTTAATTTAATAAAGGATTGATCACCCGATATTTAATTAGGCGGGGTGTTACAGGTGATATCAGAGCATCAGGTTCTAGTTTCCTTTAGGATCTGTACGGCTTATTGCGCTTTCAGCTTAGCGTCCTTGATATAGAGCCCTATTTTAGGACTGTTGTATTCTTGTTTATATGATTTACGTCTTCAGCTATTTGAGATTGATAATAAACTGTAGACTAACAAACTTCCTTCTCATTTCAGATGCCTCCGAGACGAGCACCTCGAGACAAAAAGGCCCAGCCCGAGCAGCCAGTAGCTCCGGCTCAAGGAATGATAAATGTAACTGAAGTAGCTGCCTTAGTTGCTCAGGAGGTTAATTTCGTATTAGCGGTGGTGAATCAGGATCCACCCCAAGTTCAGGCCATAGAGCCAGTGTCAGCACGGCTTCCCACGACACGGGAGAGAGTTAGGGATGCCTTTTCAGAAGGTCCATCCCCCAGAGTTCTCGGGGGGTTCCAATATTATCATCGCCAGCCAATGGAAGAAGAACATCAAGAGGCATTTGCATATATATGCGTGCACTGATGTGCAAAGGCAGTTATTGGCGTCCTTCGAGCTAGTGGGGGCCACTTTGCAGTGGTGGGAGTCCACCACCACCTTGGAAGAGAGGGACAACATGTCGATTCAGTCATTTTGGGTGCGGTTTGAAAACAAATATTTCCCATCCTCCGTGCAGATTGAGATGAGGTGGAGATTACTGAATCTTAAGAAGGATATTATAACTGTTTTTAAGTACGAGGAGGGGTTCATTAGACTTCTCTCTATAGTGCCGAATGAGGTACCCACTGAGGAGAAAAAGATTTTACTGTTCTTGGACGGATTAGCTTGGAGGATTCGTCATCACCTCGTAGGTAATGTGTCGTTGGGTACCTACATTAATGTACTCAATGCCGCTCTATTGCATTTCTAGGATTACTGCTTCCATCTGCAGAAAAGAAAGCGATCAGAAGAGTCCATCCAGCAGGGCCGAATAGGGGGTCGTGGTACTGGTGGGGCACCAGTAGCCCCGGGACAGACCCGTCACTGTGAACAAAGTCCCCATCACGGGGACCCTGCCATACGATTCCGATATGGTGATTCCAAGCAGGGATATGGGGGATTTAGATAGGGCCTGAAGGGTCAATCCAGTCAACATGTCCATCAGGGCCAACATCATCAACAGCAAGGTCAGTAACAGGGCCATTAGGGCTAACAATGTTTTCAGCAGGCCAGTGGTGGGGTGGTAACGGCCATCAGGTCCGTGGTCAGTAGGGACAGAGGGGAGGGAACTTCAGGGGCAAGTGTTTCGGTTACGACAAGAATGTCCATAGGTAAGAGGGAAATTGGGCCCTAGAGCAACAGGGTACCCGTCAGGAGCCGCAAATACCACTTTTTCTAGCCGCCCTCCCAGCACCACCTCCGTGCCAGCTTTACCAGCCATCCCAGCAGTCCCCATCCAGTAGGGACAATTACATTATGGACGTTTCTATAACGTCCACCAGCTTGTAGAACCGCATGTGCTACTCATGATTGAGGGTACCTTTCCTATTCATGGCACTATGCGGCATATTTTATTTGATTCTGGGGCGTCACACTGTTTTATAGCTACTAACTTCGCACAGGCAATGGGGTTAATAGACACGGTAGAGAGTAGAGTGACATGCATAGATTCACCACTGGGAAATGGGTCCTTAATTCTTTTTATATGCCAGGGAGTATGTATAGAGATTAGTAGCTTGATTTTACCTACGGACATGCTAGTTTTAGATATGCATAAGCACACCTCCAATATTGGCATGGATTGGCTCGCTGCATATAGAGCCATGATAGATTGTTTCGGTTGGAGTATTATCTTTCCCATTCCTCATCAGAAGATGTTTTGGTAGCGATGCCTCTCCAGAGGGAGGATCTTCCACCCATTTGTATTACATAGAAGAGGGGACCTCTAAGGAGATTGTGATTCCCCTGGATTCGATTCTAGTTGTTCGTGAATTTTCGGATGTGTTCCAGGAGATACAGAACCTACCTCCCAGTCGAGAGATAAATTTTATCATAGACTTGATGTCGGGTACTCAGCCGATAGTACGTGCACTGTACCATATGGATTTAGTGGAGATGAGCGATTAACGAGATCAGATAGAGAAGCTGTTAGGTCAGCGCTTCATTCGGAAAAGCACCTCACCTTAGGGCGCTCCGATGTTTTTTGTGAAAAAAAAATGGTTCATTGAGATTTTGTATGGACTATAGAGAGTTTAACAAGGTCACGATACCTAATAAGTATCCGTTGCCACGAATCGATGACCTGTTCGACCAACTAAGGGGAGCTGCCTTCTTTTTGAAAATACATTTGAGATTGGGATACCATCAACAACGGATTGGGGAGCAGTATGTGTCGAAGACTACTTTCTGAATGAGATATGGGTCCTATGAGTTCAGAGTCATGCCGTTTGGGCTGACAAATGCTCCATTCGTATTCATGGACTTGATGAACCGAGTTTTCATAGAGTTCTTGGATCAGTTTGTTATTGTCTTCATAGATGACATCCTAATTTATTCACAAACTGAGGAGGATCATGCCGAACACTTGAGATGGGTTCTTCAGACTCTACGAGAGCATCAGTTGTATGATAAATATGAGGAGTGTGGATTGTGGTTACGAGAGGTATAGTTTCTGGGGTATGTTGTGTCAGAATTGGGGATATCAATTGACCCGAGCAAAGTGTGGGCAATGAGGGAGCGGGGATAGCCAACGACACCGACAGAGGTGCGTAGTTTCTTATGCTTAGCCGAGTACTATAGGCGATTCATTCGAGGCTTTTCAAAAAAAGAGGGTCCATTGACGAATCTGACTTGCAAGGGGGTACCATATGTATGGGATGACCCTTGTCAATTAGCTTTTGATGAGCTGAAGGATAACATGACTTCACCCCAGTTCTTTCTTTACCCAGGTCGGGAGTGGAGTATCTGGTGTATATTGACGCCTCTCGATAGGGACTCGCTCGAGTACTTCAGCAGGAGGAGTAGGCTATAACTTATGCCTCCCGTAAGCTTAAGCCTCATGAAAGGAATTACCCCACCCACGACCTCGAGCTAGCAGCGATCGTGTTTTCATTGCGAATTGGAGGCATTACTTGTTGGGGGAGAATTTTCACTTGTTCACAAACCATAAGTCACTACAATAGTTTCTCACTCAGTGGGAGTTGAACATGCATCAGCGTAGGTGGATGGAGTTTGTGAAAGACTACTAATTCGAGATATAGTACCATCCAGGGAAGGCTAACGTGGTTACTGATGCGTTAAGATGTAGGCTAGTAGGTGAGGTAGCAGAAGTATGGAAACAAAGTGTAAAGAGATGTGACACTAGGACGCGGTAGCCTGTTCCTTTATATCTGTTATGACAATCACACCAGAGATTATTACGAGGGTGATCTAGGACCAAGAAGCGGATACGTTTTGTCAGGATCAGATTACACGGCTCTTAGTTGAGGGTGATAAGTCCTATCTAGTGAGTTCTGATGGGGTTTTGAGGTTTAATGGGAGATTTGTGGTCCCGGAGGGAGAACATTTATTTCATGAAGTGATGACAGAGTCACAAGGGTCTAAATTTACGGTACATCCCATAGGGGATAAAATGTACTAGGATATGAGGCGACAATACTGGTGGAGTGGGATGAAGAAGGACATTGCGGAGTTCATGTCCTAGTGTGCCATTTATCAGCTAGTAAAGGTGGATCACCAGAGACCGCCATGGTTACTTCAGCCGCTGGAGATACCTACGTGGAAATGGGAGAGCATTTCCATGGATTTCATCACTGGGTTGGCTACATCACAGCAGGGTCACGATTCTATATGGGTTACAGTGGATCGGTTGACCAAGGTAGCTTATTTTCTACCAGTGCAGACAAATTACAACACGGGCCAGTATGCACAGTTTTTTATTGTCGAGGTAGTTAGGCTACATGGGGTGCCCCTAGATATTGTGTCTGATAGAGACAAGATTTTTGTGTCGCGCTTCTGAGAGAGCTTTCAGGAGGCCATGGATATAGAGTTGAGATTGAGTTAAGTTTATCGCCCACATATGGATGGACATACAGAGCGTACTAATCAAATGCTGGAGGATATGCTACACATGTGTGTCCTTGATTTTGGAGGGGGTTGGGAGCCGTATCTTCCACTAGTTGAGTTCACTTATAATAACTCCTATCAGTTCACGATCGGTATAGCCCCATTTGAGGCATTGTATGGCAGACTTTGTCGTTCTCCCACTTGTTGGCTAGAGGTGGGGGACAACTAGTTGCTCGGACTAGAGGCAATTCAAGATACGTCAGTTAGGATTGAGTTAATCAAGAGTCGCATTCGGGTAGCCCAGGACAGGCAGAAAAGCTACGCCAATACAAAGCGGTCCTTCCGAGAGTTTAGCGTGGGGAACTAAGTATTACTGCGTGTGTCTCCTATGAAATGAGTAATGCGATTCGGGAAGAAGGGGAAGTTGGCTCCAAGATACGTAGGATCATTTCCCATTATCAAGAGGATTGGACTGGTGGCATATATATTGGGATTGTCGGAGCACTTGCACCGAATTCATGATGCGTTCCACATTTCGTCGTTGATGCGATATCTTCGGGATGATATGGACCACACTCACATCGTGATAGAGGAGATTAACTTACACCCTGACAGTTCTTATTAGGAGAGACCAACGACTATCCTAGACCATAGCGGGAGAAGATTGAGGTCAAAGGTAGTTCCACTTGTACGGGTCCAGTGGGAGCATTATAATGTGGATGAATCCACTTGGGAGCACGAGGAAGATATGCGCGAAAAATACCCAGATTTGTTTTTACTAGGTATGCCTTATTTTCTAAATTTTTGGGACAAAATTTCGTTATTAGGGGGGGAGTATGTAATACCCCGTATTTTTTATGGCTTTTAATTTGGGGATTTATTAAATTGAATTGAGATAAATTAATTTAATATTACTCCGGATTTTATTTTAAATAATTAATTACTAGCATGACGAGAGTTAATAATTATATGTTGAATATTACTAGACGAGTAAAGTAATATATGAGATTGAATTTATTAAAAATCTCCACGAGTGACTAATGCGGCAATTATGAAAAATTAAGTCGAGACGCGCATGTGTCGTGTCGGAACTAAATTATTATAATAAAAGTGAATAAATTATAAGTCACTCGTATGATCATTTTGAGGGCACCAGCGTGTCCGGAAGGGTCGAGATAGTCAGAAAAGTGTACTCGGGGGTTTAGTTTGGTTCCCGGGGCGATTTTTGGCCTAACCATCATCACATGAGGCCAATTTAGTCATTTTCCATTTTGGCCTTAGCTATTGACGAAAATTGGGAATTAATATCAGATGTTAGGATATCCTTCTAGGGTTAACATTCTCAAAGGTTTAGAATGGTAGAGAGAGGAAGAAAGGAAAAAGTTTCCATGAATTCAAGGCCAAGAACGATTGGGGTGCTTTTGTCAATAAAAATAGTTCGGGGGATTTCTTACTAAACATTCAATGTAATCATGGTGTATCAAAATCAAAATCAAAATCAAACTAACATTGTAAATCAAAATCAAACTAACATTGTAAATCAAAATCATTATTCTGCATCATAATTTGATGAAAGTTTGGGGATTAGAATGAAGGTTTTAGGGTATTAATTTCGTGGGTTTGCTGAAATTGGGAAATCGGCCAGAATATCTGGTATGGCCGGTCGATCGCGGTCTGGGGACCGGTCGACCGCGCCTTAAGGGAAAAGCCTACTGCATTTCTTCGTAGGCAAAATTTGGACCCGCGGTCGACCGGGGGTCTGGGACCGGTCGACCGGTCCCCTGTTTTTAGCCAAAAATTTGGAGTTGTCCTTTCCCTTTTCTTTTGGAGTTTATACCAATTTGCACCTCCACCACCACCAAAGCGTAGATCAGAGTGAGGGGATTAAGACTACACCAGTCTATTTCGTGGAATCAGACCTACAATCTGAAGGAAAGTATCTATCTTGTTTATTCCTAGTTAATATTTCACCCATGTTAGATTAGGGTTAGCAAACACATATTTTATTGAATAATTATATGATCTAAGAGAGTTAAATCGCATGTTTTAGGAGAGATGCATGTAGTCTAGAACCTTTGTCATATGTAGAGGATCAACCACGAATTTGTAATGATTTAATAGAAAGAAACCTTGGAAAATATTGAGAATATTGAAATTTATGGTAAAACAAGGGTTCTTGATAATTCTACTGAATTTGCCCCTTTAAATCCACGCCTTTGATGAATTCGTACATGTTTTACGTAGGAAAACATGTACATCAGTTGATATAATCCTTGGTTTAATCGTTTGGAAGTTTGGTGTGAATTAAGCATGAATTTATAGGTTGAAAGATAATGAAACTCGTAGGTTATTTTTGCAGGAATCTGGGCAAGAACTTCTTGATCGATCGATCGACTGAAGAATGTTCATCAATCGACCCATGTTCATCAATCGATCGACCCCTCATGGAAATTGAATATTTTTCCCCTTTTTAATTAATTCATTTAAAATACTTAGGAGCCCTTGGATATTATTTTAAGATCATAATGGGTCAAGAAGAGGACCAATAGGGTCTAATATGTTCCAGTTAATATAATTTTATACGAGATGTAATCGTGGGATATCGGGGGTATGACCTTTATTAGAAATCGTGCATATGTTAATTAAGGTATTGAGATATTCAAGAAAGACTTAAACCAGCATGGGAGTGAGGGTATACCTACTGAATTTACCTTTATGAAGAGAAAACACTTATAGGGACGAGAAGTAATTATGAAATGGTCATAATTGAGAATAAAAAGAGATGAGTTCATTATGCGTAAGAATTAGGTAATTTGTACTACGTACGGTTAAAATATTGTTATAGGTCACGAGCGAACCTAATTGAATTGTGTATATATATATATATATATATATATATATATATATATATATATATATAACCTAGTGCATGTGTTTATATAATGTTGTATTTGTGTATAATCATACCCACTCTAGTTGCTATCACGGAGGTTGCCTCGCCGAGACAATCTTATCTCGATGGGACCTTTATGGGGTATTTTTGAATCGTACCCTAGAACATAGGATTCCTTGGTATAGGATATCTAAGAATTATAGTCATATGGTCTTAAGAGACGTGAAGGTATGTGCTAACCTCGCAGTGACTTGGAACTATGTTTTGCCTCCAATTTGTGTCTACTGTGCTAATACAGTTCAGGAGTGGATTCGAACTAGTATTTCCTTTGTATGAGAGATACGAGGACTTGATAGCATAGTATGCCAACACCATATATTTTATGTGGGGTGACGATTATTATATATATTATATGAGTGATTAATAAATATACGTAGATCTGAAATTCTTCTACTATGCGTATAAGTAGATAAGTAATCGAATAAATGCTCGTAATCATAGTAAGTGCTTGAACCTTCACAGCAGTATTGAGAAATACATAATTGACTTCAACAACCTTTAGGAAGGTGTATCTTAATGATAGACTTATAATGTTGTGAATCATAAAATATGGGAGGAGTATAGAGTTAGACTTATGAGTTCTTTTAGTAGTACATTAGGCCTGCACACTAGATGAGAGGTGAGAATTCTGAAGAGAGTGTCGCATACTAATATGTGTTTTATATTAATTAGTAAGCATTTTAAATACTTGCTAAAATATTTTTGAAGATATTTTCTATCGGGTTCTGACCCGTTTAGTGTCTCTCTTCTCTCTTTCTTGTGTATATATCTATACTATCGGTACCCACCCATAGGGGTGTCAGGCGTAGTTTTCTTTGGATTGAATGTGTTGCAGCTTGTGTGGGAGTTGCAGGTCATTGCAATAGACGCTTCCTATTTTTTTAGCTCCTCGGATTTCTATTTAGTTCTTTTAGTTAGGTCATGTCGCCATTTCCAGACTCTTGTTTAGACTTGATAGGGATTTCATATACTTCTATTATTTCACTACTTTATTTTTATTTGGAATTATTTTATCTATCACATTGTCGGTAGTTGTGGTTATTTATTTGGATTTGAGTAATCTAGTTGGAATGTTTCCTTAGATGATTGGTATCTTTATCATTTGTGTTATTCAATATAGATGATGTGGTCCAGATCATGGAAGATTTGTTCCGATAGACTGCTGATATTTTTGGTGTATCCGAGTTGCTTGATGCTTTAACATTACAAGGGCACTTGGTCCCTTCACTTTTACATCTCCCTGCCCAATGGGAGGAATTATACGAAGAGGCCATTGAAGTTGTATAGTGCATTGACTTTGCATGGAAAGATGACGTCGTTTCCACCAGATGGGGGGATGATTTCAAATATTCAGATAAGACTACTCTGGTAGTGAACATATGAAATATGATACCATTTGAGGAGGTGCTAAGAGAGATCAACAAGGTGGCTGAACAACCAGATATCGATGAAAATATAGGATTTTTGTTTTTCCCCTCTTCCGTGAACCACATGACCAGGTCAGGAAGACATTACCAAATCCTATGCCTATAACCATCAGCAAGCGATAAAGGTAAGGGTGTTGAGAATCTCCCTATGCTAGAAATAACCCTCGAAGAGAGTAGGGTCCTCGATCAGCTGAAGAAAACCCAAGCCAACATCACTCTATGGGGACTTTTTATGTCTACCCAGCTACATCAAATGCCCTAATCAATCTACTCAGAGGACCCATAGTTTCTCCCGCAACCATTTCGAAAGAAGCAACGAATATAGTTGGATCCCTCATCTCTGCTTGGATGCTCTTCTTCTCTGAAGAAAAAAATCCCCAAGACTAGTCCCAAACATAATTATGCTCTCAATATATCTATTATATTCATGGGAAAAATTGTCTCCCTCTATCTCGTCGAAAATGGATCAGCTCTAAATGTTTGCCCGTTGAGGACCCTCATTTGTTTGGGATTGAAAGTGAGCGACCTTGCTCCAACCTCTGCCACCGTATGTGCCTATGATAATACCCTCCGAGAAGTAATGGGATCTATCAAGTTTGTAATAGGGGCTTACCCTATAAACCCCATTATTGAATTCCAGGTCATTGATATCCCAATGTGTTTCAATCTACTGCTCGGACGAACATGGATCCATAGCATAAAGGTGGTGTCTTCTTACCTTCATTAGAAATTGAAGTTCTTCGCCAATGGTTAGGTCATCACCATCTTAGCGACAATGATAATACCGAGAATACAAGCACTAGTAATCCAGTACTTGAGATACAACACGGGATGAATGACGTTCTGCTATCAGGATTCCGAGTTGAACCACTTCTACTCCCAGCAGGGGATGATTTCAAATATAAGGTTTTTATAGATTATGAACCCTATGAAAACATCAAGGTAATATAGATGTTCAAGAATATTAACGTCATGCCCGGACTAGGGCTGGGACGTAGACAATAAAGGATACTTGAACCCATTGTGTTGAAGAAGGCCTTTCCTCCCTATGGCTTGGGTTATCAGTCATCAGAAGAAGAACTCAAAATGATCCGTCATCCTCGACTGAAGAGGAGGTTATATTCTTCCAAAACTATCTCGGGAGCTTCCCTAAACAGAAGATTCATCAGAGAGGGTGAATATTTCCCCCCTAAACCATGGTATGATCATGCAGACAAAAGGATGAAACCAGGAATGGATATTTTCTTTCAAGACAACGACCCATGGACCAAGAGTCCCCATCACCGTGTACAACCACTCACTGAGAAAACCATAGCTGATATCGAAGATTTCAAAAGAAGTGACTCCAAGGATTCATTTAACTTACAAATACTGGGACTGACACCCTGTATGATCTTCTCAGGGGCTACATTGTCGAATCCATTCCACCTAATCAATGCTTCTAATGCACCTCTCCTCAACTGGCACGCTGCACCAGTCCCACCTACTGATATTCAACCTAACACTAATGTTTATCCTAATTCCTCTTCCTTAGTTATTTTTCCTTACCTTGATATAACCGAGACCTCCTTTGATGAGTTTCTCAATGTTGTTTTTCTTATTAATGAAATAAATGAAGATTCTGAGTATCTTGATGTGCCTTAAATTAAATGTCTTGATTCTAACCAAACTCTTGATGATAATGATTTTCAAATGAACAATTCTCAAGTAATCTAAATAAGGTTAATAACAAACAACACAACCGCGTTCATGTTAATGAATATGAAACTGTTGTTATTAATCTCTATTCTAGTAGACAACTATGTGAGATTAGGATAGGGGCCACCCTTGATGAGCACGAGCGCGCGCAACTCAAAGAATTACTGAAGGAATTCATGGATGTCTTCGCATAGTCCTACGATGACATGACTGGCATTGACCCTGAGATAGATCAGCGCGAGATTCTAACTCTCTCAGAATGGAAACCAATCAAACAGAAACTGCAAAATCTCCGCATCGAATGGTCGCTCAAAGTTAAAGAAGAAGTATTTAAACAAATTAACTTGGGTTTCATTCGTGTGATCAAATATCCCACATAGCTAGACAATATCGTACCCATGACGAAATCGAGATGGAAGGTTTGCTTGTGCGTCAACTACCAAGAGTTGAATAAGGACTCTCCAAAGGATGATTACCTTCTACCCAATATCAACATGATTATGGAAAATACAATCAGCCATGCTCTTAAGTCATTTGTTGATGGATTTTCTGGTTATAACCAGATTAAGATGCACCCCGATCACCAAGAGAAAATCGTATTCATCACCCTTGGGGAACCTTTGCTACACTGTCATTCCATATGGTCTCAAAAATCCAGGGGCTACCTACCAGAGGTCTGCCACAACCATTTTGCACGATATGATACATAAGGAAGTCAAGGCCTACATAGATGACATGATTATCAATCCAAGACTAGGGAAGGCCATGTTACCTCTCTCAAAAAGTTCTTCGAACGATTGTGACGGTACCAGATGTGACTTAACCCACAGAAATGTGTCTTTGGCATTACCAAAGGAAAACTCTTGGGATTTATGGTTAGTGAGAAAGGGATAAAAGAAGATCCTGCCAAGCTGAAAGCCATACTCGAGATGCCACCACCCCGAACGGAGAAAGAATTATGAGGATTCATTAGGAAATTGGGGTACATCACCCCGTTCATTAGCCAGTTGACTTCCATCTGTTAACCCATCTTTAAACTCCTCTGAAATAATTCGACCAAGGTCTGGAATGAAGTTTTCCAAGAAGACTTTGACCGAATCAAGAAATACCTAACCCAACCTTCTATACTCATGCCCCTGCAGCTTGGTCTTCCTTTACTCCTATACCTAACTGCAACCTTTACTACAGGTGGGGCTTTTCTAGCCCAATACCGTGAAAAAACCTGCAAAGAGAGATCCATCTACTATGTGAGTCACAAGTTGGTTGGTTACAAACTTAACTATACCGCCTTGGATAAAGTATGTGTAACTCTTGTCTCGGTTACCCAAAAGTTACGTCACTACATGTTCTCCTTTCCCATCAAACTTGTATCCCGAATGGATCCAATCAAGTAACCACTCAAAAATCCATCCCAGTCCAGCAAAATGGCTCGATCGCTGATGCTTCTACTTGAATTCGATATTACCTACGTCGCACATTAAACCATGAAAGGAAGATCCATCTCTGACTACCTTACGGACTACCCCATAAAAGAATCCGATGTCTAGATTTCTGAGTTCCCATATGAGAATATCCTTTATACCTCTAAAGAAGACCTTTGATGACAGATGTTCTTTGATGGAACTACGAACAAGAAAGGGTACGCCATTGGAATATTACTAATTTCCCCTGATGACTCTCACACTCCCATTGTGATAAAATTGTATTTTACCTGCACCAACAACATGACTGAATACGAGTAATGCACACTAGGCCTCAAAGTTTCACTCAAGAAATTAATTTGATACCTCGATGTCTATGGGGATTCAGCCCTCATCGTTGATCAAGTACTTAGAAAATGGAAAGTTAAGGAAACTCTTACGCTTCCATGCCCACTAAGAAGAGCTAGCTTCCCAATTCCAAGACATCACCTTCCACTACCTGCCCCGGGCAAAGAACAACCTAGACGATGCCCTTGCTACCTTAGCCTCCATGATTGGCATGCCAAAATGACTAACCATGTCCCCTTTCCTTTTCCAAAATCAAGATAAACTAGCTCACTGCTACTACATCGAGCTCATCATGGAGGAAGATCCCAAGATAAGCAACTGCTGGTACTATGATATTTGGCTCCTCCTCAAACATGGTAGGTGTCCCCAAGAGTCTAACAAGAAAGACTGAGCAACCCTTACTAGAATGGTTGCCTAGTACATTGTCTGTGATAAATCATTGTTTAAGAAAAACTTCGATGGAACCCATTTACACTGCATCGCAGGGGATGACATTGAAGAAATGATGCAAACAATCTATAGTAGGGTCGACCCCACATGAATGGCCATATGTTAGATAAGAAGATCATCTGATAGGTTACTATTGGACTACCATGGTTCAAGATTGTACAGCCTACATTCGAAGATGCCTCAAATGCCAGTAGTTTTCCAACCTACAACACTTGCCTCCGCGGGAATTATATAACATGACTTCTCCCTGTCCATTCTCTACATAGGGCATCGATATCATAGGGAAAGTTACACCCAAATCTTCCAATGGGCACGAGTTCATCCTAATCGCCATTGACTACTTCAAAAAATGGGTCGAAGCTGAGTCATACACAGTCCTGAATCATAAGAAAGTGGCCTGGTTCATTAAGAAAAACACCATCTATCGATATGGGGTCCCGCACGAGCTGGTGCCAGACAAGGGTTACATTTCAAGGCAAAAGTTACACTGGTGGTAGACGAATATGGGATTCAGATGTAAATCTTCTTCATAAGAAACTCAAAGTAACCATTAGTAAGATGATCGAAAGTTGTCAACATTAGGCCAACAAGATCCCTTACTCCCTCTGGAGCTATCTCACTTTTGTCTGCACCTCTACTGGGGCTACCCCTTACTCTTTAGTCTATGGCATGGGATCAGTCCTACCCTTGAAAATGGAAATTCCTTCACTGTGCGTCTTCCTTGAAAGAAAAGTTAGCGAGGAAGACTAGCACCAAAGTTGTTTCGACAAGTTGTCACTCTTGGACAAAAGGAAGCTGAAAGTTCTATATCACATAAAAGGGTACCATCGTCATATAGCACAATTATTCAATAATAGAGTCAAGGGCTACCGTGTCCAAAAGGGGATTTATCCCTCAATGAAATATTAGAGCCCATCTGGGACCCCAAAGGGAAATTAAAGCCCAATTTGAAAGGCCTTACATTGTGAAGAAGATCATATTAGGAAGTGCCATTACGCTCATCGACCTCAGTGGAGAAGAAATGGCGCGTCTAGTCAACCTGGATTATCTCAAGAAATTCTACCCATATGTAATACCCCGTATTTTTATGCTATATTAATTTGGGGATTTATTAAATTTAATGTGAATTAATTATTTAATAAAAATCAGGAAATTAATTATGTTATAATTATTAACGTGATGAGAGTTAGTAATTATGGGAAAATTTGTTGAATATTACTAATGAGCAAAGTAATATATAATAGTGGCCATATTAAATGTCACGAGTGAATAAAATGACAATTTTAGAAATTTGAATCGGGACGCGCCCGTGTCGCGTCGGGACTAAATATTGATAAATAAAAGTAAATATTTTATAAGTTGTTCGTATGGTGGTTTTGAGTGCACCAACGCGTCCGGAAGGGTCGAGATAGTCAGAAAAGTATACCCGGGAGTTTGATTTGGGTCTCGGGGCATTTTTAGGCCTAATTAGTACCCCGGGAGGGCATTTTAGTCATTTTGTATTTTTGGGTAATTAAACCCACGAAAATTAAAGGGGTCATATCAGATGTTTAGGTTATCTCCTAGGGTTAGATAACTCAAAACACTAGAACGGCCATTGGAGAGGAGAGAGCTCTCAAGGCATTCCAAGGCTCAAAACTCACCCGTTTGCACCGCCGCCACCGCCAACGCGTAGATCGCGAGACGGGGAATGCAACCACACCAAATTCAACACCAAACCAGATTTCTAAAAATCCCAGGCAAGTGTTTATCTTGCTTATTTCATTGATGCATCATCCATATTAGTTTAGCAGTTATTAGGATGCGATTTATGGAAGAAAAACCCAATTTGAGATGGGAAATTTTCATGTAGTGATGATTTATATGATATTCTGGAAACCCTTTGTCATGTAAAGGATTAAGAGTTTGATTGAGAAAAGAGTTCTAATTATATACAAACACTAAAAAAAATTTATTCTGGATGATCGGACCGTTGGAATTGGATGAAATTTTACAGCGAATTAGCTGAAGACGAGAGGAAGCTACCGAAAAAAATTCAACTCGATCGGACCATTCAATATTTTTTAATATTTTTTTGCTAGACAGTTTTATGTTTTGAGGACTCTTAGAGATAATAAAAATTCAATTAAAACTCCATTTTAATTCCGATTTCGAAACCGTTTGAAATTCTCATCTTTGAAAATAAAATTCAAAATCCTTTAATGTAAGGCGAAATCTATATTTTTGGGATATTTTGCATAAGGGATAATGTAAGTATATATTAAAGGGGAGAGACACGTAAGAGAGAGTTACATTGGAACATAAATGGATATCTACTAAATTGTACATTTGGAAGAATAGAGTCCATGAGGGTTACGTAGTAAGTTGGAAAAACCCTTCGAATTAAAGTTAGAAACGAACCATTATACTTGATAAATAATAATGGGAAAATAAGGATAAATGTTATGAATGTGGGTTATTGGATAAACCTAAATTGATATAATAAAAGTGGTATATTTATATGATTGTGTATGCATATATTATATACTTGTGAAAATCATGCCCGCGCTACTTGCTATCCCTGAGGTTTCCGCGCTGGGACGATCTTATCTCGTGTGCCTTATGGGGGATATTGGCTCGTACCCTAGAAGATAGAAATCCTAGGTACAGGCTATCGAATCGGTAGTCACGGTCCTAAGAGACGTGAGGGTATGTACTGACCTCTTGGACTTGGAAACTATGCTTCGCCTCAATATTGTTTGTGTATGTATTTATACATTTCGAGAGTGATTCCGAACTTGTATTCCCTTTAGTACGATTGATACGGGGATTGGATAGCAGAGTATGACCGCACCATAAAATTTTATTTGGGGTGATGTTAGAATATATATATTATACGAGTATTTAATATATATATGAACTTCTGAAATATGGAAAACTGCTTACTATGTTATGGTAAGTAAGACATGTATAATGACTCAAATTGGAAATACTTGTTTTGAAAAGTATAATATGATATTGAAAAAAAAAATTTATGAATCAATAAAGTTAAAATGAGCGTTTTGTACTAAATGAAATTTTCCTTTTTAAACCATGATGTTGTTAAATCTTAAATTTTAAGAGTCACCTAAGATAAGTTAAATCCTTGGGGAAGGATAGTGTGATATATGATGAGATAAACCATTGGGAAGGTTAGTGCGATAGGAGTGCACATTAGAAGAGAGGCGAGAATTTCTCAAGAGAGTGTCGCACTAATATGTTGTTGCATTGGCCTGTATCAATTTAAATACTTGCTAAACGAATCTTTAAATCATATACACTATCGGGCTCTGACCCGTTTCTATTCTTCTTTCTCTTTTGTATATATATGTATATATTACAGGTGCCCAGCCACAGGGGCGTCTTGTTTAGGATCCCTTGGAAGGAACGTGCTGCAGCTTAGGTGGGAGTTGCAGGCCACTTGCTTAGATGATTTCATTTACTTGATTCCTCTTCTATCATTCTCCTTATTGGGCATGTGTCGCCCTTTCCACTATTTATCTGTTTTATTGGGACATTTGTATTTCAGTTATTTCTAGTACTGTTACTTTGGGATTTATTCAGCATGTATGTTTTACTTTATGTTTTAAATGATGGGATTGGGTTGTTAAATGTTAAATTATTGGATTGATTGTTTAATAAAATAAATAAATAAAATTGGAAAGTAATGTTTAAAAAATGGTTTTGACACTTAGCTTAATTAAATAGGGTGATAAATTTGGAAAAGTTATTTTTTTTACGACATTGATGCTAAGAATGAACCAACTGTTCACCTTGATTTTAATTTAATAAAGGAGTGATCGCCCGGTATTTAATTAGGCGGGGTGTCACACCATAGTCCAAAATCTTGGCACGCTACGACTCTTCTCATCTCCCTTTTATTCTTAAAGAAGTCTTCATGTCCCTCTACTCAAGAACTACGTGGGCCCTTATCCTCTAAAAATCTTTATGAATTTAAAAAAAATTCAAAACCCTCAGAGGTACACATGCAGCTCATCTATTTATATGGGCATGTCCCCTTCTTTTCTACAAAATGCTATTATTTTCTTATCCCGAGAATGATAGTTCATTTTAATATATACAGGAACAAAAGGATTATGTATGCCTTAGAGATTGGTATAGAAAATTCAAAAGATAAACTCATCAAGAGGCACAACTATATGATCAAAAACTTCTTTTCTTTAATTATTTAATATTTCGGTACAATTACATCGGCGTAAGGAGTTAAATGACTTCCCTCACCAGTATACCCCTAACTTCTTAAAAAACCAAATAAAGAGAAGCCCCACTACTCCTAAAGTAACCCTTAAATTATTCCCACACAATACAACCAGAATAATAAGAAACATAACCAAACCCATTACAAAAGCTTCACAAATTTCTACCTGCAGTTTCCAGAAGAACTAGCCCCATTATCGCCCACATCCTGGGGTCCCCAAAGCTCCCCTTCCTGAAGAGAATGCCGTTAAAGCTCCATTAAATGATAAGCCCAGACCAGCCTGGGGAAAACCACAACACCTCCCTCTATGGTGTCAGATACAACAAACCACCTTTGCCCTGTCACAGCCAGCATCTTGGCAACCACTCTTCTACATAGCCACTTCATGTACCCCATGAGGCATGCCAGACTCACCCAACAAACTGATAAGTAGGTGTCGACAGACGATGATTATCCAATAAAGATACAAGTTTCATGCATATATGCTCTATCAGATCCTCCACGGGAAAGAAATCCAGTGTCCGCGGTGGCAAAATTTGTTCCCAACCATATTGGTGCAAAAGCCACTAGGGAAAGTATAAAGAGGTATGTCTGAGACCTACTAACCTAACATACTGGTACTCCCTAAGTTCTTTAATGGTTAGCATCTCCCCCAGCAAGGCACTGACCAGTGCAAGCCTCAAGCCTCGTGCTCCATGAATCAGTTTTCCTATCTTTCAATGTCTAGGCCCACACTAATGAAATAGTTCGAGAAGAAGTTTGGAACTACTGATAAAGGATACTCAGGTGGGACCATAATATGGAATCTCTTTGATAGCCATATGAACAACATTATTGGGCTACCCTTCAGAAAGTCAAAATGACCTTCTCGCCAAGCATCCAGACCATTCAAAGTCTCCCTTAGTATCACCACCGCAAGATTGTGACCGTACGACATCTAAGAAATGATTGTTGCAAGTTGGGGTCCACTAGCATTTCCCCGATCACTAACAACACTTTCAAAACTGGGCCCAGAATGATGGCACTAGCACATTCAGCATCACTAATGTCCTACAAATGTATAGATCGCAGCACCACCGAAAGAGAAATCATTCCTCCCGTGACTAATGGCTTGGCTATCGAAGGCGAGATGTGGAGAAGTCCAGTCAACATCTCCCTAAGGGAATGGGAAAACTCAGGTAAAGTCATAGCAACAATTGGATTTATCCCTAACATGGCAGAAAACCCTTTGTAAGTAGGATATATTTCACCCAACCCTAAGAAAAAATATGGTCTTCGGGATACCAGAACTCAACTGATGCCATCACCGTATTCCACTCTATGGGTTGGTTATGCCACAAAGGGACTCTCCTCATGTGGAAAGCGTCATAGTCAACACTGTAAGAACACATTGCTTCCAAGGTTTCGAGGTAGTTGGCGAACTCAATGCTACTCGAGAGAGCCATATTACAAGATAAGAAGATGATGAGAAAATAAGGATGTAAAGGATTTTTATCTTAAGGGAATTTCGAATTTCCTTATCCTTATATTTTTACTTATCCCATTTTAAAAAGAAAATTCTTCTCAAATCATTTTTAATTCTTTTTACTATCTCAGCAGCAAAGTAAAAAGAGCATATGCATTAATCACTAAAACAAGAAATTATTAAAAACTTCATTTGCATATATTTTTGTTGTATTACACTGGTTTATAGGAAAAACAAAACAAGAAATACAATGGGACTCAGCATGAACCCAATTCTCTCTCTCTCTCTCTCTCTCTCTCTCTCTCTCTCTCTCTCTCTTATTTCTCTCTCTCTCTCTCTCTCTCTCTAAGAGCCTCCTTCCTTGCGACACACCCTCTTCCCTCTGCGATGAGACAACGTACCACCAGTCCCAAAGCCAGACCCTTCCTTAGATGAGGTGAACGACACCAAATAAGAATGAACCTAAACTAACTCCCGAATATGGGTGGTCGTTGAAGATATCCAATCCCTAATGTCCTTCAGTCAAGTGGTGGAGACCCGAATATGCTCCAAAGTAGAACAAAAAAGATCAAATCAATCAGTTAGAGGCAAAGAAATAGATTAGGAAATACGAAGAGACAAAGAGACAAAAAAGTATACCTCAGGTCGAAGTACTACCTCTGTCAATCCCAACTCCTTCGGGTCCATCACATTAGGAAGATGCTGCAAACGCACCGTCCCTCCATCAGCCTGCCAAATATTGTAACTGGGCGAGTGAAGCCATACAAAAAAAGCCTCCGACATTGTCGCCGCCGTCACTGACGTTGACGCACCACCTGCGCTATAAAAGGACCCCACCTGCACGAGGGAGAGGCATCACATTGTATATGCTAGGTGGCATCATCCAGCTCGGCACAAATTCCATGTAATTATACATCACCGTTATCTTGGTATATAACGAGTAGGGCTCACCCATCATTACCGCCACTCGGGCATCGTCCGACATCTGCCGTACTCGCCTCATGAACACTGGGGGCTTCGCTGGTGGCACCGCAACCTCATCCTCCATAATCTATCAGACTACCCAATCCCCAAGGTACCAAGAATAGCCAAACTTATGACGTCGCATCTGCGCATGTTCCCCAATCAACCCAGTGTACTGGATGGCCTCCCCCGGGGATAAAAGATCACCTGCAAATTCTCCAGCAAGAGCAAAAAAGGTCAATATCAACAAAAGATCATCAAAGGAAAGAGAGTCTTAAGATAAAGAGAAGGCTTACCCGCTCGCCCGTCATGCCATTTAAGACCTGATGCACCGTCTCTAGAGAGAGAGACTTCTTCGATTGCTGGTTGGACTTTCGCCACTGGTACATCTAGCAGAAGTACCCAACAGACTCATCATTCAAACATAACAATTGGGTCTTAAACCCAATCTCCTCATAAAACCATGTCTGCAAAGGACAAAAGATCAACATTTAAGAAAATAAGAAAAAAATCATGAAGGAAAGTGCAAATGCATAAACGAAAATACATAAAATAAAGAATAACTCAAGAAGATATGTGGCTCCAGTAAAGGTTTTTTGGCAGCACCGGTTGAACGCATCAAGTGAATAATAAAGTGTCGCCAAGGTCAGGCTCCTCCAGTCATAAAGAGGGACGTCCAAAAATAACCTCAAGAATGGAAAAAACCACAAATGAACAACGTTGCCACTCGTCTCATAAAGAGGGACGTCCAAAAATAACCTCAAGAATGGAAAAAACCACAAATGAACAACGTCGCCACTCGTCGCCACCAAGAAACCTCCCAACATAAGAAGAATAACTAAACGAGTTATCTGATGAACCTATCATCCGTCGCTCTTTTGAATCCTCCTCCTCAGCAACAACTCGCTCAAAAGAGGCAAACGAAGAGAGTCCCCAAATACCACCCTCTCCGCATCACCCAATGTCGCCATCACTGCCTTTGACGTCACCCTCAGTGTCCTATCCACCTCGATTTGCATCCCACCTCAATCCGGCTCCAGTAGCTGCTGCACATCTATGGGAGTCACCGTCATCTCCCCAAAGCCAAAATGAAAGGGGTAAGTAGTCTCCCACCACCTCTCACCAAGAGCACAGAGAACAACAATAGAACTAGGTGTCTCATCCAGAATAGACGCCAGTCTCCTAAAGTCGGCTGATAAGATCATCCAATGCACTATAGGCAGAAGGTGATCCTAAACATCCCTAAGCGTCGTGTCCTTCAGGCATGTATAGTAAAAATAGAAACATCAGACTGCCAAAAAAAATAAAGAGAACCCTTGTCAGAACAAACAAATCTCGTCAAGAAAAAAGGAAGAGAATACCAAAAGTCATCAATACTTACATAGCCGCTAGGGTTCATCGCCCTAGAATAATGATGATGCAAGGGCTTGAATAAGAGAGTTTGATCATCTGCCACTGGCTCGAATGAGTCAAAAGTGTTCTCGCTGCCCAATGCAAGAGGCACCCCAGCCATCCATCCCAATCATGTCCAATCATCAGCATTAACCCATGTCATGTGTGTTGCGCTACTTGAGAAATCAACCATCTTTGACGTTAGAACAATTTGTAGAAGGTAATTGTAGAAGAAGGCAAGGCAGAAAGCTGGGAAAAATAAGGAGAACCTTCCCCCTTTTTATAGGAGGCTAAGGGGCATGTCGATCGGCATCTCCCTGCCACCCAGCGATCGGCACTGTCCCTCCACCTGCTTGAAGCACCCCAAAATACCATTCCACTATCATTTGGCACCCATCCATCTATGTCGGTCAGTACCCCCTTTAAAATTTCATACAATAAGTCCAAAAAAACACTCGAAAATCCTAAAACATGCCCAAAATATTCCTAAAATTACCAAATGGATTGTAGAACCTTTTTCACCAAGAAAAAATATTTTTTTCACACTCATTTCCCCGACGAAACTCTTACCTCCCCAATGGAATTCTCGAAATCAAATTCATGTCTCCCTGGAAATATCTCCAAAGGACACCTCAAAATTCAAAAATTCCATCGATAAGAAACGTCCAACCCTCGAATCATTCCCTCATCCCAAGCAGTACCTAAGATCAAATTATCCCCTAGCAAATCCTGGGTGAAACTACAAGGTACATGACCCTAGTGGAATGTCCAAATTTCCACACGGAAAACTAAGCCCTCAGAATTGGTTTTGACCCGCAGAATTGGTCACTTCAAAATTAAGCCCGCATAATTAGCTTTGACCCTCAGAATCGGTCACCTCAAACCTAAGCCCTCAAAATTGCTTCGACCCTCAAAATTGTTTGCTTCTACTTAAGCCCTCCGAATTGGCTTCGACCCGTAGAATGGTCGCTTTTATCATAAGCCCTCAGAATTGGTGACCCCTACTTAATCCCTCATAATTGGGCTTGACCCTCAGACTTGGTCACTTCTACTTAAGCCCTCAGAATTGGATTTGACCCTCAGAATTGGTCACCCCTACTTAAGCCCTTTGAAATGGCATCGATTCATAGAATTGGTCGCTTCTAAAATAAGCCCGCAGAATTGTCTTTGACTCGCATAATTGGTTGTTTCTATCTTAATCCATCAGAATTTTCTTTGACCCTCAAAATTAGTCACCCCTACTTAAGCCCTCAGAATTGGCTTCGACTAGAAGAATTGCCTTTGACCCTCAGAATTTGTCACCCTTATCTTAAGCCCTAAGAATTGGTCATCTCTATCTCAAGCTCGTACAATTGTCTTTAACCCTCAGAATTGGTCATCCCTATTTAAGCTCATAGAATTAGTCATCCACATTTAAGCTCATAGAACTGGTTTCGACCCGTAGAATTGGTAGCTACTACTTAGGTCCTCATAATTGAACCCAACCTATAGAATTGGTCACCTCCCTTCCTTTGACCTCAGTCATCACCTACTTTAGGTCCTCAGCATCAGCAATCCCAGTATCACCTTAGGTCCTCAGAATCGACCTCAACCCTTTGAATAGATCATCCTTATCCCTTAGGTCTGCTGAAAAGACCACCTTTATCATGTAGTGTCTATTACACATCTTTTGCTTGTTCCAAGCTAAATCGTCGAGAGCCTCTGTAGACACCATATTCTATGAACTCCTAAGTCTCTATTTAGGTCCCGAGCACCCACCTATTTTAATACAAATCCTAAGTCGCACTCTGAGTACCGATCTAGAGGTCATTGGAAGCTCCCGAACCCTATTTGACTCTGATTAATTCCATCACCAGAGATGAAACTCCATGAATCTTTGATGGGATCTAAATACCTTTTCCAATGGTCCACCTCGTGCATGAATCAGCATAACGGTTCGGGCAAATGAACCATTTTACTATCAAAAATCAATTTGGAGGCCATCGAGCGCCACCGGGCCCCAATTTCACCCCAATCAACTTCACCGTCAGAGTGAAATCTCTTTGATTCTTTGAAGGGAACTAAAACCCCTTTACAATGGTCTACCCCGTGCATGAAATGGCACAATCTTTCAGACGAACGATCAGTTTTCCCCTAAAAATCGAACCAAAGGCCACCAGGTTCTCCCAGGCTCTATTTGCCCAAGGTTAACTCTTTATCTCGAATGAGACTTAATGAATATCCGAATTTCACTAAGTAGCCTTTCCAACGGTCTACCCCATGCATGATTCTGACCTACGGTACGGATGAATTATCCATTTTACCCCGAGAGGTCACCAGGCGCATTTGGGCCCTAGTTGACCAATGTCAACTTTCCGAACTAGACGAAACTCTTTGGAATGTCAAAGTAAATCACTTAAACTTTCCAAAGGTCCATCCCGTGTGCTATTCTGACTTACCATGTAGACAAACATTCCGTTTCCATCCAAAGATCTCCCTTCCAAAAGATCGACGTGTGTTTCTGAGTCACAGTTGACCCAAAGTCAACTCCCGAACCCAGGAGAGGTCCAAAGGACTCTTGAAGGGCTCTAAAGTACCTCTCTAACGGTATGCACCATGAGTGATTCAAATCAACGGATTAAGTTTTACGACCCATTTTCCAGAGAAATCTACACGAGACTGCAAATTGGCAGGTCCAGATCCCTGCCTATAGGCAGTGTGCCAAGGGTTACCTAATGATAGGAGGGGCTATAGTAATTATGATCATCACCAACCCTCACCCTATAAATATAGTCCTTGGCATAACTCCCAAGGCACACCATAGATCCATCAGTATCAGTGGTCTAAGCAATATTTTCTCGAAATCAGTGAAGCTCCCCATGTGAAGTTCCTTTCAAGCTTACATCCCCATCCTTTTCTTACCCAATTCGGAAAAATCACATTATCTCTCATCAACATTCCTCCACATTCAAGGTAGTTTATCCAAGATCAAAGATCAAGCTTCATAGAAGGTCCAATTCCTTCCGTCTCCCTTTAAATTTCTTTTTTTTTTTGCATAAATTTCATTAGATTTATACTCTAGTCCTTACTTTAGTTCATACCCATTAACATCTACACTTTTATTAGTACATATCATATACTTTAGTTTCTATGAAAATCCCAAAACAAATAAAAGAGGGTTATACCCGTAAATTTCGAACGGAATTATCCATCACCATTCTTCAAAACCCAAAGCACATTTACTACACATACACCTATAATAAAACTCCGTTAGGATATATTGGATAAACCCCACCCCCATACCACATTCAAACTACATGGACTTTTATGCCTTTAGAGTCACGTAGGCGTCTCGAATTAAAACTCGAGACTCGAGTCCAATTTTTCAATTTTCCGATTTTCTAATTTTCTCAATTTCTTATTTTATCAATTTCTCTAAATCCCCCAATTTTACTAAATCACCCAATTTTGTATTTATCATATTCTCGCATTAATATACATATTATGTTTGTAAGCGTTTCATCCAACACAAATTGTCGTTTCATAATAACGATGAATATCGTGAGGAATGCACAAATCATATTTTCTATATACATTATTTTAGGAACATTCCTATGGATGACTTACCTCTAACTTTCCCATGGTATGAGTTGAATGATTTCGATCTCCATTATATATACACGCGCACACACTTCATGGAGAAATAAAGGAAAACAATAACACTAGCGCATGAAAGACCAAAAAGGAAGGATGGGTTCCTAACTGCTTCCTATTTCGTAACTTAGCCCCCGAACCTTCGATCTATTGTTTTCGTATGCATGACTTTGCCCTTGATGCCTCTCTCTCGAAGTGGAAATATAGCATCCATCATCTCTTTTGGAGTTCATTTTTTATGTTCCGCAATATCGTTAGATTGAGGAGAGGAAAGAGTGGTAGTTTGATGAATAATTCAATATTTGGAACATTTTTTCAAAAGGGAAATCATAATCTCCTGCTTTAGCACTCCTAAATACTTTAATCTTTTTCTTATGTTGATTCTAAACTTCTGTTTTATAATGTTTGAAATCATTTACCCTATCATCCTTGCTTCAAAATAAGTACACATAATAATATCTTTTGCAATCATCAATAAAATTAATAAATACTTTTTCCACCTCATGTTTGTACAAATTTCAAATAACATATATCACTAATCAATAGGGTTTGTACTTCTCACAGAAGTTGTAAAATGATTTTTTGTTGACTTCGATTCCATACACATTTAAAACTTGTGATTTGATTCAATACTAAATTTTGGTATTAAGTTTAAATTAATTCATCTTTTAATGGTATTGTAATTAATATGGCCAATTCTACCATGCCATATATTACAAGACTCAATCAAATAAGGAAAGGATGTGCCCTAATTATTATTAAAGAAATTACTGTCATTACATTGAGTTTGAGGAGCTCATTGCTCAAATATCCTTTACCCACATACATGCCACTCTTCGTGAGTACAAATTTGTCAGAGTCAAATACAAGTTTAAATCCCTTTTTACTAATAATGGATCCTGAAACCATGTTCTTTTAAATGTCTGGGACATGAAGCACGTCATTGAGAGTAAATTTGTTTCCCGAATTCATCTTAAGTATAACTTTTCCTTTCCCTTCAACCTTCGAAGTAGAATAATGTTTCGTGAAAACATGATCCTAATGATCAGAGTTCTGATAAGAAGTAAATATATTTTTATCTTAACATATGTGGCAAGTGGCACTAGTGTTTCCAACCATGTTGACTTAAAAAATCACGGCTAAAATGATCAAATCATTAACATCGACATAAAGGTTCTCAACTTCAGTTACATTAACTTATGTTAGCATACGTTTCTTATTCCCCTGATTTTTTTGGTTAAGACAATCTTTACCATGATGGCCCGCCTTGTCACACACAAAACATTTTTCATCAACGTTTTTAAACTTAACACCTATAGGCCCATTAAATAGACCACCTTGGTTCACACGCTTCCTTTTCTTGTTCTGGGTGCTTTTTCCTTCTTCGAAAACATGTACTTTGGATTCCATAGGAGTTTAGTTTTCTTATTCGATATACGCTTGCCCTCTTCAATCCTTAATCTCACAATCAAGTCCCCAAGCCCAGTTTTTTTACCTTCATGTTTCAAATATTTTTTATGTCTTTCCAAGATGATGGCAATTTTTCAATCATTGTAGACACTTGGAATGATTAACTTAATTCCATTTTTTTACAAAAAAAACTTCTATACTGCCCCAGATTTTTGATGATTTAAATAATTATGGGAGTAATTATTATAGTGGGATTAATTAAATTAAAATGTGAGAATTTAATTGTTAAATTAATCCGGATTTAAAAATAAATATTAACTAGCGTGCCAAGGGTTAATAATTATTGAGTTAATATTACCGTTTGATATGTAATATGGAACTATACACTTTGATAAAATGTCGAGAGTGAATAATGCAACAGTTTGGTAATTTATGTCTGACACGCGTGTGAGTCGTGTCGGGACTAATTGAATGGAATGTGAAGATAAATTATTTGTATGTAACTTGTATGGTAATTTCGAGTGCGCCGTTGAGTCTGGGAGGGTCGAGATATTCTGAAAAATGTACCCATGTATTTTATTTGGACTCCGGGAGATTTTATGCCAAACCGGCACCCCGTAGGGGTAGTTTAGTAATTTGGACTTTTGGAAAAATTAATTGAACAAAAATTAGAGAATAATTATATCATCTACGGGAGTTCCACTAGGGTTAAGTTACACAAAAATCAAGAAGGACCATAGAGGGTGTGAGGGAGAACCAAATTCCAAGAGAGAAGGACAAATTATACTCACCTTGCACAATCGTGACCACCAACGCGTAGATCGAGAAGATATGAACGCGTCTATACCAACATCACCAAAGAATTCAGACCTTCGATTTAAGGAAAGTTTTTATTACTTGTTTTCTTTAGAAATAATTATACTCATGTTAGAGTAGGGGAAATTAATCTTTGATTTATATGTTAATTGGGTTAAAATTGGAGTTTAAATGATGAATAGAGACTGGGCTAATTAGTTGTTGATATCCCTTCTTGTATATAGAGGTTAAACTACGAAATCAAATCATATATTGATGCATAAATATAGGTTGATTAAATTCTGTAATTAAAATTTTGGAAACTAGGGTTCATGTGAATTAATTTGGGGGTTTCATATAATTATGATGATTAATGATGAATTAAGAATCCTATGATATTAGGAATGACTTATAATCTGTTTTGTGTTGATGGGTGTTGATGATGAGATGTTGGGTATTGAATCTTAGAGGTTTTTAGGTTCAATAATGGTGAAAAACGCTGAATATCTGGGCAGGAAGACGAATAGGGCAATCTCGCGCGAAGTCGTTCGAGTGAGATGGCATCTCGCGTAAAGTCGCTCGAACGACATGTGGCAGTCGTTCAAATGACATGCCATCTGGTTCGAGCGACAGAGGGAATTTTTGGAATTTTTCTTTGAGTCCAAATTTGGGTTTACCGGGTTCTTGGAGTGACAGAAAATGTCAGTTAGTAAACTTAAACAAGAAAGGATTTCGAGAAAAGTATGCAAGGCTTAATACTTTAATTATTTCGATATAGAGAGAATGTACCTTGGGGATTATGGGAGAGATATTAATCTAAATATTTATACTACATGTAGTGTTGAGATTAAAATACTTATAAGGGGTATATATGTAGGTCGGAGAAATACCTATAAATTATAATAGGATGTATGTATGCCTATTATGTGATATTATTGTTAAGAGCACTAATGGGTGATAACCTAGGGGTGCAAGAATCTTATTGTTAGGTGCACTAATGAGTGATAACTCAGGGGTGCAGGGATTCTATTGTTAAGTGTACTAATGGGTGATAACCCGGGGGTACAAGAATATTCTTATAAGTGTACTGATGGGGGATAACCCGGGGTACAAGATTATTGTTATAGGTGCACTAATGGATAATAATCTGGGGGTGCAATATTATTATGGTTAGTTGCGCTAATGGGTCTTAGCCCGGGGGCGCAGAATTAGAATATATATATATATATATAGGGAAGATGTGACTATATGTATATATACGTAAACTTGTGAATCATTCTACTGTGTATAGTTAGTAGCGATGAAAATGTTGATATATAATATAAATCCTAAGAGTATAATTGATTTATTATGAAAACAAGAAAACATATTAATTAGTTGTTAGACATAGGCTAATTTGAAAGCGTATAGTATGGGAGATACGGGTATACTACTGGTGAGTGTAGATACTACTAGAATGACTTTAGACTAGTTAGACTGGGTGGTATAACTAGGGGGAAAATTAGATGTACGTTGGACGTGCACAATAGATGAGAGGTGAGAAGCTCATGTGAGTGTTCGATAACTAACATGCGTATAAAACTTGTTTTAAGAACAAATTTTAAATACTTCATAAATCATTTTTAAACCTTGGACCCTGACCCGTTTATTAAATCTTTTATCTCTTTTCCTATATATATATATATATATATATATATATATATTATTCCAGGTGCTCAGCCGCAGGGGTACCAGAATTAAATGTTGGATTGTTAGACGTGTTGCAGCTATTGTCGAAGTCGTACGTCCTTGTAGTAGACGCAATCTATTCTTTCATTCAGTTTCTCATAGACTTTCTATTTAGGGCATGTGTCTCCCGCTTCTAGTCTTTTATCATAGATATTGTATTTAGTTTCTTTTATGGTTTGGAGTTTTGAACTGGGAGATTTTACCCAGTCTTATTTGATTCTGTATTAAATTCTTATTCGGTGCTTATTATTCCTATGTATGGTGAATGGTTTATAAATTACTTTTGGAATGTTGTGGTTAAATGGTTTTATTAAAAATTGGAAATATTTTGACACCTAGCTTTATTTTATATTAGGTGATTAATATGTTAAAAAGTTTTTCGGCAGTGATGTTAAGAATGAACCAACCAAACATTCTGTTTTAAATTGGTACAATACTGATCACCCTTTATTTAATTGGGCGGGGTGTCATAGGTGGTATCAGAGCCAGGTTCTAGAGTCCTTTAGGATCTGTAAGGCTTACTATATTTTCAGTTTTGCGTCCTTTGATATAGAGCCCTATTTATAGGACTGTTGTGATCTTAATTTTGCGATTACGTCTTAAGCTATTTGAGATTTAGTAATAACTGTGGACTAATAAATTTCTTTCTCGTCTCAGATGCCTCCTCGACGTGCACCAAGAGATAGATAGGCCCAGCCCGAGAAGCCGGTAGTGCAGGCTCAGGGGACAATGAACGCATCAGCGGTTGTCGCGATAGTTGCACAAGCGGTGAATGCAACCTTGGCGGTGGTTCAACAGGCCCCACCCCAGGTTCAGTCAGTAGCACCGATTCCAGTGCATCCGTTTCCCACTGCATGGGAAAGAGTTAGAGAGTCCTTTAAGAGGGAATGTCCCCCAGAGTTCATGGGCAGTTCTGATGTGGTTATTACTAGTCAGTTGAAGAAGGACATACATCGACACCTTTGTATGTATGAGTGCACTCAGGTTCAGAGGCAAGTTTTGGCTACCTTTAAGCTGAGAGGGGCCGCCTTAAAGTGGTGGGAGTCCACTACTACTACCGAGGAGCCAACGTTGATGTCGATCAGTGATTTCTGGGTGCGGTTTGACCGCAAGTACTTTCCTTCCGTCGTCAAGACTGAGATGCAACGAAAACTTTTGGACCTTACCCAGGAAGGGAGAACAGTTACGAAATACGAGGAGGAGTTCACGTGATTGACAAACATTGTACCGGATGAGGTGCCTACTGAGGAGAAGCGCATTCAGATGTTCGTTAATGGCTTAACTTGAAGGATACGCCAGCATCTCTTGGGTAACCTTTCTCTACACTCATATATAGACGTTCTAAATGCAGCCTTGTTACATTGTCAGGACAACCGCTTCAATGCTAAGGGAAGCAAGCAAGGGGGAGAGCCCAACCAGTTGGGCAAGACAAGGGGAGGTAGTGCTAGTGGGGCACCAGTTGAGCAGATTCAGAGGAAGGGTTCCCAGCAGGGGGAGTCTGCTAAGAGGTTTCATTCTGGGGGTTTCAAGCATGGTCATGGGGGTTAGAGGTAGGGCCACCAGGGCCAGTAGTAGGACCAGCTGCAAGGCCAGTAGCAGGGCCAATAGCAAGGAGGACAATAGGGCCAGCAGGGCCAAGGTAGGGGTTGTAATGGTCATCAGGGACGAGGTATTAGGGACAGAGGGGAGGAAACTTCATCGGGAATGTTTATACTTGTGGGAAGACTCCCCATAAGAAACAAGAGTGCCCCGATAAGGATAGAGTTCCTCGACAGAAGGGTGCTCACCAGGAGCCCCATAGACCTATTTTTCCATCCTCCCAACCAGCACCAACTCCAGTTCCATCGTTGCCCGCAGTTCCGATGCAACAGGGGCAGTTGCAGTATGGACGTGTCTATAACGTCCACCAGGCCGTAGTTCCACAGGCACCACCCGTAGTGGAGGGTAAGTTTTTAATTCATGGTACATTGGGTCTTATCTTATTTTACACGGGGGCATCACACTCCTTTATAGCCACTAGCTTTGCACGGGCCACTGGGTTGTTAGGCACGATAGAGAGTATGATGACATGTACACTCACCGTTAGGTAGTGGGTCGCTAATTTTCTTCATATGCCAGGGAGTAGGAATAGAGATTGGAAGTTTTATTTTACCTACTAATTTCCTAGTGTTAGATATGTCTGAGTATGACACCATTATTGGCATGGATTGGCTAGTCGAGTATAGGGCCATGATTGATTGCTTCAGTAGGAGTATTGTGTTCACCATTGCGCTCCAGGAGATGTTCGTAGTGGTAATGCCTCGTTTTGAGGGAGTGTCGTACACCCACTTGTTTTATATCGATGATGAGACCTCTGAAGTAGTGGTTCCACTCGATTCAGTGTAATACCCCGTATTTTTGTGATATTTATTTATGGGATTAATTAAATTAAATGCGTAGTAATTAGAAATTAATCCGGATTAAAATACTAGCGAGATGCGAGTTGGTATTCGAATATAATGTGCATATATGATTATATATGAATATTGAAGTATGAAATTTGTCGTGAGATTCAAATACGGCAATTTGGAAATTTTGTTGAGACGCGTGTGACAGTCGCGTCCGGAATATAATTATTTGAATTAAAAAGTGAATTTTATTTTTATCACCCGTATGGTCATTTTGAGTGCGCCAACGCGTTCGGAAGGGTCGAAATAGTCAGAAAACACTAGCCGGGGGTTAAATTTGGGTCCCGGGGCATTATTGGGCCATACCGGTAACTTATAAGGGCATTTTGGTAATTTCGGAAATTGGGTAATTAAAACCCACGAAAATTAGAGTTAAAAATCTGACTTAGTATTAACCCACTAAGCCATTTCCAACCCCAATTTAGGTAGTGGGCTACGGGAGAAGTTATAAACTTTATAACTTGGCAAAAACCAAACCCACCTCCATTAACACCTTGAGAAGAGCTTGTTGAGAGAGAGAGAAGGAATTCTGCAGAGAGAGAGAGAGAACACTTCAGAAATTCGTCATCAAATCAGAGATTCAAATAAGGCAAGTGATTTAATTTCGTTTTTATAGAGAATGCTTCTTCCATGCGTAGGAAATTCAATTAAATTGTATTGTTCTTGGGAGTTAATGAAAAACCCATTTAAATTGGAAGTAGAAATTTCATTTTGATGAGGAATCGCATGTAGATTGGTATTTAGATGTTTATTCTGATGATATTATATCTTGGATGAAACAAAAACGGATTTCATTAGGCTCATTGATGATTTATAAATGTTAGGGTTCATGTTCATATAATTTGGGGATAAATAAAGAGATTTGATAATGTTTAATATGAGTTGGCCCTATATAAACGTTTGATTATGACCTATGAATGTTTAGTACGAATTAGGAACCTTAAAATGATGTTGGAATGATTTTTATATGGGATTAGGAGTGAATAAAATTGGAAAAACGAGATAGGAATTTCTGGGCTCGAATCTGGCCACTCGTTAGAAGACCTGCCCAGGTCGTTCGAACGAGTTCGTTCGAACGAGCTTCTAACGAGTTACAGTTTGGGTTCTAACGAGAGGGATGTTCGTTCGAAGACTTTCGTTCGAACGAGATCTCGTTAGAAGGCCCAGTTCGTTCGAACGAACTCTCGTTCGAACGAGACTTCGAACGAGTTGACAGTTTAGGCTTTTTAGCCTGTTTTGATCCCGAGTGTCCCGTAACCTTGTTTATAGGTAGAGATAATACTTCCGTGATGAGTAATTGATATGTTAGGGATGTTTGGGATATAATGAGGAGAAAAACCTAGAAGTGTAGTTTGAACCTAAAGGGAATTACGGAGTAGGACGTGAGTGTCTATTACGATGCGAGAACAGTTACGGCCTAACTAATTATATTAATCAGAAACATATATATTGTGTAGTATTATATGTCGGTACGAATGAGAAGTGTACCACTAATATATTATGGTGATTACTAAGATGTGTGCATACTTAGTATATGTATTAATTTTATGTGTATGACATACCTACCATACTTGCTATCACGGGAGGTTTGCGTTCGCTTAGGGCCTTCTAATCCTTGTGTTTCCCGAATTTAGATTGGTTACCTCGATGAACATAGGTCAGAGAAGGACTTATTGGGATGTTAATAAGTCTTCTGATCGTGGGAGCGCAGGTATGTGCGTGACCCATGTGATGTGACTGTGTTCGCCTCCATTATTTGTGATGTTGTTATCTGAGAACGATTCCTGAGAGATTCGGAATACGTGATCCTTATGTACGTGATGTACCGGGATGGATAGCAGAGTATGTGTTCACCGCAGCTTAGTCTCGGGGTGCTTGTATTGTATATTTATGATGTGAATAATATACCCTTAATTAATGGGAACTTTCACGATTGGTATTGTGAATAATATTATGGTAATGATTTGAGAAAACAAAACGGGTTAACTGATAATGAATGGTATTACTAATTGAGAATCTGAGAGTAAGTAAAGCCCTCTATTTATTTGATAACGCTAGAATGTAATATGGGAATCGAGTAGTAAGGGGTAGAACTTATTATGGCTTGGTTAGATATGGATGTCTTATAGATGGGTACGGTACGTTAGGAGTGCACATGTAGTAGAGAGGTGAGAATTTCATGTGAGTTCACGTCCTAACATGTATTTTGCATTTAATGTTTTAATGTTATTAAAACACTTGCTGTTTTTAAAATGATTTCCACTTTCGGGCTCTGACCCATTTGCTTTCAAATCTATTTTTGTAAAAAACATTTTAGGTGCCCAGCCGCAAGGACACCATGCTTAGGATCCTCATTCAGGTGACGAGTTGTAGCTGTTTGTGGAAGTTACAGGACTTTACTTGTAAACGCTTCATCTATCTTGACTCGATATTCTTCAGTTATCAGTTGTAGGGCATGTCGCCCATTTCTTTTAGAGACATTTCATTTATTTCAGTTATTCAGACTTCTGGCATGTAATTATTCAGGATTCAGACTTGTCGTATTATTTTTCAGTTGTGGGATTGTTGGGAGGAGTTTTCCTCCGGATTTATATTTATGTTGTTGATTATTCATTACTTCATTATAGTGAATGGTTGTTATTCTTTCATTATTCTTTTACTTCATGTTAATCAGACTTAACTTAAAATTTGGCACTTACTTTTTAAATACTAGGTGGTTAGTAATTATTAAAATGTTTTCGATAGTGATGCTATTAACTGAACCAACTTCGCATTTTGTATTGATTTAATAAAGGAGTAGCTACCCGGTATTTAATTAGTCGGGGTGTCACAGGTGGTATCAGAGCATCAGGTTCTAGTGTCCTTTAGGATCTGTACGGCTTATTATGTTTCCGCTGAGCTTTCTTTGATGTAGAGCCCTATATGTTAGGACTGTTGTATTCTTTTGAATATGCTACGTTCTTTAGCTATTTTAAGTTTATAACTGCGAACTTATAAACTTCATTCTTATTTCAGATGCCTCCACGATGTGAACAAAGGATTCCCAGGGATGCAACGCCAGAACCACAGCCCACACCAGTTCAGGGCACGATGAATGCCGTCGAGGTTGCAGCCATTGTGGCCCAGGCGGTAAATGCCGCACTAGCGGTAGTTCAGCAGGCACCACCTCAGGCGCCGATAGCCGCGCCAGTTCAGGCTCCTGCATTCCCGTCTGCTTGGGAACGTGTACGTGATTCTTTTCAGAAAGAACACCCTCCGGAGTTCGTAGGTAGCTCCGATGTGGTAATTTCGAGTCAGTGGAGGAAGGACATCCAGCGACACCTGAGGATGTATGAGTGCACAGATGTCCAGAAGCAGATACTAGCTACCTTTAAGCTAGTGGGATCTTCACTGCAGTGGTGGGAGTCTATTACCACCGTAGAGGAGAGGGATACTTTCACTATTCAGGAGTTTTGGGTGCGGTTTGATCGCAAGTACTTTCCGTCGGCTGTTCACACAGAGATGAGGAGGAAGTTGATGAGCCTCAAGCAGGAGGGTAAGACTGTGGCCGAGTATGAGGCCGAATTCACTGATCTTCTGAACATTGTTCCGGATGAGATACCGACGGAAGAGAAGAAGATATAGAAATTTACGGACGGGTTGACATGGAGGATTCGTCAGCACCTGTTAGGGAACCTCTCGTTAGCCACTTATTCTAATGTGGTTAACGCTGCATTGCTCCATTGCCAGGATCATCGCTTTCACATGACTGAGGGCAAGCGATCAGGAGAGTCTAGCCATCAGGGCAGGGCTGGAGGAAATGGTGCCAGTGGGGCATAATCTGTTCAGGGGCAGAGGCAGGGTGATCAGGGTACCCAGCAGGGGGATCACAAGAGGTTCAGGTCAGGAAATTTCAGGCACAGACAGGGAGGTTTCCGGTAGGGCCATCAGGGTCCGAACGGCCATCAGCACCAGCAGGGTCAGAATGGTGAACAGCAGTTTCAGTAGGGCCAGCAGGGCCAGTAGAGGAACGGTAACGGCCACCAGGGCCGAGGGCAGCAGGGACAGAGAGGGGGGAACTTTTCGGGGAAGTGTTTTGTTTGTGGCAAGCCTGGCCATAAATGCCAGGACTGTCCTGATAGGGGCAGGGCCCCGCAGCAGCAGCAGGGTGCTCGACATGAGCCACAGAGGCCACTTTTTCCACCAGCCCTCCCAGCTCCAGCCCAGGTGCCAGCTCTTCCTGCCATTCCAGCAGTTCCTGTGCAGGAGGGACAGTTACAGTATGGACGTGTCTATAACGTCCACCAGGCAGCAGCTCCGCAGGCACCACCCGCTATTGATGGTATGTTTCCTATCCATGGTACTATGGGTCGGGTTTTGTTTGATATGGGGGCAACACATTGCTTTATAGCTACACATTTTGCGAAAGCCTTAGGGTTGTTAGCCACAGCAGAGAGAACAGTGACGTGTGTAGACTCACCATTGGGGAGTGGGTCACTTATTTTCTTTATATGCCGGGGAGTAGGGGTAGAGATTGGTAGTTTGGTATTACCTGCAGATATGTTAGTATTAGAGATGACCGAGTATGATGCCATTATTGGTATGGATTGGCTTGTTGCGTACCGAGCCATGATTGACTGTTTCAGTAGGAGTATTATCTTTGCCATTCCCGGGCAGGAGATGTTTTTGGTGGCGATGCCTCGTTCCGAGGGAGGATCGTCCACTCATTTGTACTATATAGACGAGGAGACCTCTAAGGAGGTGGTGATACCACTTGATTCGATTCCGGTTGTTAGAGAGTTTGCCGATGTATTTCAGGATATACCTGGATTACCCCCCAGTCGAGAAATAGACTTTGTCATAGACTTATTACCAGATACGAGACCTATAGCACGCGCACCGTACCGTATGGCTCCAGCCGAGATGAGGGAGTTACGGGATCAGATTGAGCAGTTGTTGGGTCAGGGGTTTATACGGAGGAGTACTTCGCCGTGGGGTGCCCCTGTGTTATTCGTGAAGAAGAGAGATGGTTCACTGAGATTATGTGTGGACTACCGAGAGTTGAACAAGGTCACGATACGGAATAAGTATCCGTTGCCTCGAATCGATCACCTATTCGACCAGTTGAGAGGAGCTTCTTTCTTCTCGAAGATTGATTTGCGATCGGGATACCATCAGTTGCGTATCAGGGAAGAGGATGTCTCGAAGACTGCGTTCTTATCGAGATATGGATCTTACGAGTTTCGGGTTATGACTTTTGGTTTGACCAATGCTCCAGCAGTGTTTATGGACTTGATGAATAGAGTGTTCAGAGATTTCCTAGATCAGTTTGTCATTGTCTTCATTGATGATATTCTGGTTTACTCCCATACAGAGGAGGAGCACACCGAGCATTTAAGGCAAGTTTTGCAGACGCTACGTCAGAACGAGTTGTATGCAAAGTATGAGAAATGCGGGTTCTGGCTGAAGGAGGTCCAGTTTTTGGGACATATTATTTCTGACCAGGGAATATCTGTTGATCCGGGGAAGGTATCCGCGGTGAGGGAGTGGGGACAGCCCTCGACACCGATAGAGATTCGTAGTTTCTTGGGCCTAGCAGGATACTACAGGAGGTTCATTCGGGGATTCTCGAAGATAGCAGGTCCTTTGACACATCTGACTCGTAAGGGTGTGCCATTTATCTGGAGTGATGCCTGTCAGTTAGCATTCGATGAATTGAAGGATAAGTTGACCTCAGCACCTGTGTTAGCATTGCCGAGACCGGGAGTTGAGTATTTAGTTTACACCGATGCGTCCTTGCAAGGACTTGGAGGTGTATTGCAGCAGGAGAGTCAGGCCATTGCTTATGCATCCCGTAAGCTAAAGCCTCACGAGAAGAATTACCCCACTCATGACTTGGAGTTGGCGGCAGTTGTATTTGCCCTTCGTATTTGGAGACATTACCTTTTGGGGGCGAAGTTTCGATTGTTCACGGACCACAAGTCCCTACAGTACCTATTCACGTAGAAGGAGTTGAATATGCGGCAACGGAGGTGGCTTGAGTTCGTAAAGGATTATCAGTTCGATATCCAGTATCACCCGGGGAAGGCTAACGTGGTAGCAGACGCGTTGAGCCGTAGGCCAGCAGATGAAGTGGCAGGGGTGTGGAAGGCCAAATGGAAGGAATTGGGAAACCAGGATGCAGTGGCCCGATCATTCATGTCGGTAATGACTGTTACACCGCAGATTGTCACGAGAGTGGTAAAGGCACAAGCAGATGACTCGTTCTGTCAGGAGCTGATAGTTCGATTACTAGCAGAGGGAGTTGAATCCTATACCGTTAGCTCAGAAGGGGATTACGCTTCAATGGGAGATTGGTAGTTCCGGAAGGGGAGGAATTTCGGCACGAGGCGATGGCCGAGTCGCACGGCTCACGGTTCGCGGTACATCCCGGTGGGGACAAAATGTACCAAGACATGAGACGTCAGTATTGGTGGAGCGGGATGAAGAGAGATATTGCCGAGTTTGTTTCTAAATGCACCACTTGTCAGTTAGTAAAAGTGGATCATCAGAGACCGACAGGACTGCTACAGCCGTTGGAGGTCCCGATGTGGATGTGGGAGAGCATATCCATGGACTTTATCACGGGGTTGCCTACGTCACAGAGAGGTCACGACTCCATTTGGGTAATTGTGGACATGTTGACCAAAGTCGCGCATTTTCTACCCGTAAGGACATACTACACTACGGGACAGTATGCCCAGCTCTTTATTTCAGAGATAGTGAGACTTCACGGTGTGCCCCTAAATATCGTGTCTGACCGAGACAAGATATTTATTTCAAGGTTTTGGGAGAGTTTTCAGGAGACCATGGGCACGGAATTGCGGTTGAGTACGGCATATCACCCGCATACCAATGGGCAGACCGAGCGTAAGAACCAGATGTTGGAGGACATGCTACATATGTGCATCATTGATTTCGGGGGTGGATGGGAGCAGTATCTTCCACTGGTAGAGTTTGCTTACAACAACTTCTACCAGTTCACCATTGGCATGGATCCATTTGAGGCGTTGTACGGTAGACCTTGGCGTTCCCCAGCATGTTGGTTGGAGGTTGGGGACAACAAACTACTTGGGCCGGAGGTGATTCTGGATACTTCGGCAAGGATATAACTGATACGGAGTCGCATTCGGGTAGCTCAGGACAGGCAGAAGAGCTATGCTGATGCGAAGAGGTTCTTTAGAGAGTTCCAAGTGGGGGACCAGGTTTTGCTCAGAGTATCTCCTATGAAGGGGATTATGCGTTTCGGGAAGAAAGGGAAGTTGGCACTGAGATATATGGGACCATTTCCTATTATTGAGCGGATTGGACCGGTTACGTATAGACTTGGATTACCAGTGCATTTGCATCGGATTCACGATGTGTTTCACATTTCCTCGCTAAGGAAATACCTTAGAGACGATTTGGCTCAATCTCATATTTCTTTGGAGGACATCGATCTCCAGCCTGATAGCTCCTACGAGGAGGGACTGATTGCTATTTTGGACCGAAGTGAGCGAAAACTGCGGTCAAAGATAGTTCCGTTAGTACGTGTTCAGTGGCGACATCATAATGTCGAGGAGTCCACATGGGAGCGCGAGGATGAGATGCGCGAACGTTATCCAGAGTTGTTCTTACCAGGTACTTTCTAGTTCCGAATTTCGGGATGAAATTCAGTTATTAGGGGGGAAGTATGTAATACCCCGTATTTTTGTGATATTTATTTATGGGATTAATTAAATTAAATGCGTAGTAATTGGAAATTAATCCGGATTAAAATACTAGCGAGATGCGAGTTGGTATTCGAATATAATGTGCATATATGATTATATATGAATATTGAAGTATGAAATTTGTCGTGAGATTAAAATACGACAATTTGGATATTTTGTTGAGACGCGTGTGATAGTCGCGTCCGGAATATAATTATTTGAATTAAAAAGTGAATTTTATTTTTATCACCCGTATGGTCATTTTGAGTGCGCCAACGCGTTCGGAAGGGTCGAAATAGTCAGAAAACACTAGCCGAGGGTTAAGTTTGGGTCCCGGGGCATTATTGGGCCATACCGGTAACTTATAAGGGCATTTTGGTAATTTCGGAAATTGGGTAATTAAAACCCACGAAAATTAGAATTAAAAATATGACTTAATATTAAGCCACTAAGACATTTTCAACCCCAATTTAGGTAGTGGGCTACGTGAGAAGTTAGAAACTTTATAACTTGGCAAAAACCAAACCCACCTCCATTAACACCTTGAGAAGAGCTTGTTGAGAGAGAGAGAGAAGGAATTCTGCAGAGAGAGAGAGAGAACACTTCAGAAATTCGTCATCAAATCAGAGATTCAAATAAGGCAAGTGATTTAATTTCGTTTTTATAGAGAATGCTTCTTCCATGCGTAGGAAATTCAATTAAATTGTATTGTTCTTGGGAGTTAATGAAAAACCCATTTAAATTGGAAGTAGAAATTTCATTTTGATGAGGAATCGCATGTAGATAGGTATTTAGATGTTTATTCTGATGATATTATATCTTGGATGAAACAAAAACGGATTTCATTAGGCTCATTGATGATTTATAAATGTTAGGGTTCATGTTCATATAATTTGGGGATAAATAAAGAGATTTGATGATGTTTAATATGAGTTGGCCCTATATAAACGTTTGATTATGACCTATGAATGTTTAGTACGAATTAGGAACCTTAAAATGATGTTGGAATGATTTTTATGTGGGATTAGGAGTGAAGAAAATTGGAAAAACGAGATAGGAATTTCTGGGCTCGAATCTGGCCACTCGTTAGAAGACCTGCCCAGGTCGTTCGAACGAGTTCGTTCGAACGAGCTTCTAACGAGTTGACAGTTTGGGTTCTAACGAGAGGGATGTTCGTTAGAAGACTTTCGTTCGAATGAGATCTCGTTTGAAGGCCCAGTTCGTTCGAACGAACTCTCGTTCGAACAACCTCGTTCGAAGGAGACTTCGAACGAGTTGACAGTTTAGGCTTTTTAGCCTGTTTTGATCCCGAGTGTCCCGTAACCTTGTTTATAGGTAGAGATAATACTTCCTTGATGAGTAATTGATATGTTAGGGATGTTTGGGATATAATGAGGAGAAAAACCTAGAAGTGTAGTTTGAACCTAAAGGGAATTACGGAGTAGGACGTGAGTGTCTATTACGATGCGAGAACAGTTATGGCCTAACTAATTATATTAATCGGAAACATATATATTGTGTAGCATTATATGTCGGTACGAATGAGAAGTCTACCACTAATATATTATGGTGATTACTAAGATGTGTGCATACTTAGTATATGTATTAATTTTATGTGTATGACATACCTACCATACTTGCTATCACGGGAGGTTTGCGTTCGCTTAGGGACTTCTAATCCTTGTGTTGCCCGGATTTAGATTGGTTACCTCGATGAACATAGGTCAGAGAAGGACTTATTGGGATGTTAATAAGTCTGCCGATCGTGGGAGCACAGGTATGTGCGTGACCCATGTGATGTGACTGTGTTCGCCTCCATTATTTGTGATGTTGATATCTGAGAACGATTCCTGAGAGATTCAGAATACGTGATCCTTATGTACGTGATGTACCGGGATGGATGGAAGAGTATGTGTGCACCGCAGCTTAGTCTCGGGGTGCTTGTATTGTATATTTATGATGTGAATAATATACCCTTAATTAATGGGAACTTTCACGATTGGTATTGTGAATAATATTATGGTAATGATTTGAGAAAACAAAACGGGTTAACTGATAATGAATGATATTACTAATTGAGAATCTGAGAGTAAGTAAAGCCCTCTATTTATTTGATAACGCTAGAATGTAATATGGGAATCGAGTAGTAAGGGGTAGAACTTATTACGGTTTGGTTAGATATGGATGTCTTATAGATAGGTACGGTACGTTAGGAGTGCACATGTAGTAGAGAGGTGAGAATTTCATGTGAGTGCATGTCCTAACATGTATTTTGCATTTAATGTTTTAATGTTATTAAAACACTTGTTGTTTTTAAAATGATTTCCACTTTCGGGCTCTGATCCATTTGCTTTCAAATCTATTTTTGTAAAAACCATTTTAGGTTCCCAGCCACAAGGACACCATGCTTAGGATCCTCATTCAGGTGACGAGCTGTAGCTGTTTGTGGAAGTTACAGGACTTTACTTGTAGACGCTTCATCTATCTTGACTCGATATTCTTCAGTTATCAGTTGTAGGGCATGTCGCCCATTTCTTTTAGAGACATTTCATTTATTTCAGTTATTCAGACTTCTGGCATGTAATTATTCAGGATTCAGACTTGTCGTATTGTTTTTCAGTTGTGGGATTGTTGGGAGGAGTTTTCCTCCGAATTTATATTTATGTTGTTGGTTATTCATTACTTCATTATAGTGAATGGTTGTTATTCTTTCATTATTCTTTTACTGCATGTTAATCAGACTTAACTTAAAATTTGGCACTTACTTTTTAAATACTAGGTGGTTAGTAATTATTAAAATGTTTTCGACAGTGATGCTATTAACTGAACCAACTTCGCATTTTGTATTGATTTAATAAAAGAGTAGCTACCCGGTATTTAATTAGTCGGGGTGTCACAGTTCCAGTTGTCTGCGAGTTTGCTGATGTATTTCAAGATACATCGGGGTGGCCTTCGAGTAGGGAGATCAAGTTTTTGATAGACTTAACATCGAGCACTCGTCCGATAGCACGTGCACCTTACCATATGGCTCCGACAGAGATGAGGGAGTTACGGGAGCAGATAGAACAGTTGTTGGGATAGGGCTTCATCCGTAGGAGTACCTCACCTTAGGGTGCCCCGGTTCTGTTTATGAAGAAGAGGGATGGGTCCCTACGACTTTGTATTCAATATCGGGAGCTTAACAAAGTTACGATACGGAATAAGTATTCGTTACCGCGCATAGATGACTTATTTGACAAGCTGAGAGGAGCAACCCACTTCTCTAAGATAGACTTGAGATTCGGGTATCATCAGCTACGCATTAGGGAGCAAGACGTGGCTAAGACATCTTTTATGACGAGGTATGGGTCGTATGAATTCAAGTTTATGCCATTTGGGTTAACCAATGCCCCAGTAGTATTTATGGACTTAATGAACAGAGTATTCAGAGAGTTCCTAGATCAGTTTGTCATTGTCTTCATAGATGACATCCTGATTTATTCTCGCACCTAGGAGGAGCATGCCAATCACTTACGTATGGTTCTGTAGACCTTACGAGAGCATGAGTTATACGCTAAGTATGAGAAGTGTGAATTTAGGCAGAGGGAGGTATAGTTTTGGGACACATTGTATCAGAGAGAGGGATATCTATGGATCCTGGTAAGGTGTCAGCGGTGAGGGAGTGGGGACAACCTATGACACCGACGGAGGTACGGAGTTTTTTGGGATTAGTCGAGTAATACAGACAGTTTATTCAGGGATTCTCAAAAATTGCAGGTATGATGACAAATTTGACTCGTAAGGGTGTCTCGTTTGTTTGGGATGATGCATGTCAGTTGACGTTCGATGAACTGAAGGATAAGTTGACTTCAACACCGGTACTAGCACTACCTAGGGCAGGGGTTGAGTACCTGGTTTATACGGAGGCATCTTTACAAGTGCTTGGGGGAGTACTCCAGCAAGAGGAGAGGACTATAGATTTTGCTTCCCAGAAACTTAAGCCTCAGGAGAAGAATTACCCCACCCATGACTTAGAGCTGGCAACAGTCGTGTTTGCGCTTCGAATTTGGAGGCATTATTTATTGGGGGACCAGTTTCGCTTATTTACAGACCACAAGTCACTTCAGTACTTGCTCACGCATAAAGAGTTGAATATGCGTCAACGCAGGTGGCTCGAGTTTGTAAAGGATTATCAGTTAGAGATAGACTATCACCCGGGGAAGGTAATTTAGTTGCTGATGCGTTGAGCCGTATGTCGGTAGATGAGACAGCCGAGGTGTGGAAAGCAAAATAGAAGGAATTGGGGCACGAGGATGTAGTTTCCAAGTCATTCATGTCAGTTATGACCGTCACACCACAAATAGTGATGAGGGTGGTTCAGGCACAGGCGATAGATCCTTTTTTCCGGGAAAGGATTAGACAGCTTTTAGCCGGTGGGGCCGAGTCGTATTCACTGAGCTCCAAGGGAGGTTTCCGCTTCAATGGGGGACTCATTGTCCCAGAGAATGAGGACCTTCGACATGAAGTGATGACGGACTCGCATGGGTCCCGATTTACGGTACATCTCGATGGTGATAAAATGTACCAGGATATGGGGTGACAGTATTGGTGGAGCGAAATGAAAAAGGATATCGAAGAGTTTGTATCTAAGTGTACCACTTACTAGTTAGTGAAAGTGGACCATCAGATACCATCGCATTTATTTCAGCCGTTGGAGATTCCTACGTGGAAATGGAAAGGCATTTCCATGGATTTTATTTTCGGGTTGCCCACTTCGCAGAGGGGGCACAATTCTATATGAGTTATTATGGATCGGTTGACGAAAGTAGCCCACTTTTTGGTCGTCAGGATAGACTACACAGCGGGACAGTATGCTCAGCTATTTATTGCAGAGATAGTGAAACTGCAGGGAGTGCCTTTTAATACCATGTCGAATAGAGATAAGACGTTTGTATCTCATTTTTAGGAGAGCTTCCAAGAGTTTTTCCGAGTAGCAGTTGAGTATGGCGTAACACCCGCAGACCGATGGGAAGACTCGCACTAATCAGATGCTCGAGGATATGTTGTGCATGTGTGTCCTTGATTTTAGTGGAGGTTGGGAGCAGTACCTTCCACTGGTGGAGTTTGCTTATAACAACTCCTATCAGTTTACGATTGGAATGGCCCCGTTTGGGGAATTGTACCGTAGACCTTGTCGTTCTCCGACTTATTGGCTAGAGGTGGGGGACAACAAACTACTCAGGCCAGAGGTGATTCAGGACACATTGAGCATAATCGAGATGATTCGGGGTTGCATACGGTTAGCGCAAGACAGGCAGAAAAGCTACGCCGATGCTAAGCTATCCTTCAAAAAGTTCGCCATAGGGGACTAGGATTTGCTGAGAGTATCTCCTATGAAGGGGGTCATGAGATTTAGGAAAAAAGGGAAATTATCTCCGAGATATGTAGGACCATTTCCTATTATCGAGAGGATTGGACCAGTGGCATATAGGCTTGGGTTGCCGGAACACTTGCATCGTATCCATGATGTGTTCCACATTTCATCACTGAGGCGGTATCTTTGGGATGAGTTGGCAAACATCGCGATTGAGGAGATTGAGCTACAGCCCGACAGTTCATATGAGGAGAGACCGGTGGCTATCCTAGATTATAGTGAGAGGAGGTTGAGGTCAAAGTTAGTTCCACTTGTTCGGGTGCAGTGGCAACATCACAATGTGGAGGAGTCCACTTCGGAGCATGAGGCGGATATGCGTGAGAAATATCGAGATTTATTCGTACCAGGTATGCCTTATTTTTCAAATTTCGGGTTGAAATTCCATTAGAAGGGGGGAAGTATGTAATACCCTATTTTTTATGATTTAAATAATTATGGGAGTAATTATAACAGTGGTAATGATTGGATTAAAATGTGAGAATTTAATTGTTAAATTAATTCGAATTTAAAAATAAATATTAACTAGCGTGCCAAGGGTTAATACTTATTGAGTTAATATTACCGTGTCATATGAAATATGGAACTATACACTTTGATAAATTTTCGAGATTGAATAATACGACAGTTTGGTAATTTAAGTCTGACACACGTGTGAGTCGTGTCGGGACTAATTGAATGGAATATAAAGATAAATTATTTTTATGTGACTTATATTCTAATTTCGAGTGTGTCGTTGAGTCCGGGAGGGTCGAGATAGTTAGAAAACTCTACCCGGGTATTTTATTTGGACTCCGGGAGATTTTAGGCTAAACCGGCACCCCGTAAGGGTAGTTTGGTAATTTGGACTTTTGGAAAAATTAAATTGACGAAAATTAGAGAATAATTATATCATCTACAGGAGTTTCATTAAGGCTAAGTTACACAAAAATCAAGAACAACCATAGAGGGTGAGAGGGAGAACCAAATTTCAAGAGGGAAGGCCAGATTATCCTCACCTTGCACAACCGTGACCACCAACGCGTAGATCGAGAAGAGAGGAACGCATCTATACCAACATCACCAAAGAATTAAGACCTTCGATCTAAGGAAAATATTTATTACTTGTTTTCTTTAGCAATAATCATACTCATGTTAGAGTAGGTGAAATTAATCTTTGATTTACATGTTAATTGGGTGAAAATTGGAGTTTAAATGATGAATAGAGACTGGGCTAATTAGTCGTTGATATCCCTTCTTGTATGTAGAGGTTAAACTACGAAATAGAATCATATATTGATGAATAATTCTGGGTTGATTAAATTCTGTAATTAAAATTTTGGAAACTAGGGTTCATGTGAATTAATTTGGAGGTTTGATATAATTACGATGATTAATGACGAATTAAGGATCCTAGGATGTGAGGAATGACTTATAATATGTTGTGTGTTGATGGGTATTGATGACGAGATGTTGGGTATTGAATCTTAGAGGTTTTTAGGTTCAATAATGGTGAAAAATGCTGAAAATATGGGCAGGAAAACAAGCAGTGCAATCTGGCGCGAAGTCGTTCGAGCGAGATGGCATCTCACGCGAAGTCGCGAGCGACACGTGGCAGTCGTTAAAATGACATGCAATCTGGTTCGAACGATAGAGGGAATTTCTGGAATTTTTCTTTGAGTCCAAATTTGGGTTTTCCGGGTTCTTGGAGTGAGAGAAAATGTCAGTTAGTAAACTTAAACAAGAAATGATTTTGGTAAATGTATGCGAGGCTTAATACTATAATTATTTCTCTATAGAGAGAATGTACCTTGGAGATTACGTGGGAGATAGTAATCAAAATATTTATACTATACGTAGTGTTGAGATTAAAATACGTATGAGGGGTATGTATATAGGTTGGAGAAATACTTATAAATTATAATAGGATGTGTGTATGCCTATTATGTGATATTATTGTTAAGAGCACCAATGGGTGATAATCCGGGGGTGCAAGAATCTTACTGTTAGGTGCACTAATGAGTGATAACTCGGGGGTGCAGAAATTCCATTATTAAGTGTACTAATGGGTGATAACCCGGGGGTACGAGAATATTATTGTAAGTGTACTAATGGGTGATAACCCGGGGGTATAAGATTATTGTTATAGGTGCACTAATGGATGATAATCCCGGGGTGCAGTATTATTATGTTTAGTTGCGCTAATGGGCAGTATTAGAATACATATATATATATATAAGGAAGATGTGACTATATGTATATATACGTAAACTTGTGAATCATTATACTGTGTATAGTTAGTAGCGACGAAAACGTTGATATATAAAATAAATCCTAAGAGTATAATTGATTTATTATGAAAACGAGAAAACATATTAATTAGTTGTTCGACATAGGCTAATTTGAAAGCGTATTGTATGGGCGATACAGGTATACTACTGGTGAGTATAGATACTAATATAATGACTTCAGACTAGTTAGACTGGGTGGTATAACTAGGGGGGAAATTATATGTACGTTAGGCATGCACAATAGATGAGAGGTGAGAAGCCCATGTGAGAGATTGATAACTAACATGCGTATAAGACTTGTTTTGAGAACTAGTTTTAAATACATGGTAAATCATTTTTAAACCTCAGGCCCTGACCCATTTGTTGCATCTTTTCTCTCTTTGGCTATATATATTATTCCAGGTGCTCAGTCGCAGGGGTACCAGAATTAAATGTTGGATTGTTAAACGTCCTGCAACTATTGTGGAAGTTGTTGGTCCTTATTGTAGATGCTATCTATTCTTTCATTCAGTTTCCCTTAGACTTCCTATTTAGGGCAAGTGTCGCCCACTTCTAGTCTTTTATCCGAGATATTGTATTTAGTTTCTTTTATGGTTTGGAGTTTTGAACTGGGAGGTTTTACCCAGTCTTATTTAATTCCCTATTAAAATCTTGTTCAGTGCTTATTATTCCTATGTATGGTGAATGGTTTATAAATTACTTTTGGAATGTTCTGGTTAAATGGTTTTATTAAAAATAGGAAATGTTTTGACACCTAGCTTAATTTTATATTAGGTGATTAATATGTTAAAAACTTTTTTGACAGTGATGCTAAGAATGAACCAACCGAACATTGTGTTTTAAATTGGTACAAGACTTATCACCCTTTATTTAATTGAGCGGGGTGTCACAACTTAGTGATAAATCAATTGGAGCTCTTGCACTTGATTAATGACAGTCTTTGAATCAACGATTTTAAAATCCAATAATCTACCGACAATGAATTTTTTCATTTCGGCATCTTTTGTTTTGTATTTTTCGTCCAAAGACTCCCATATTTCTTTACCCACTATAACAGGGTTATATACACTATATAATGTATTTTCTATATTGTTAAAGATATAATTCTTGCCTAGAAAATAAGCATGTGTTCCATGCATGTATTGCAACAATTGCATGCTTGTCAGTTTCTCCTTCTTTCAAATTTGGTTCTTTTCGTTAAGGAATTTAGCTAAATTCAAAGTAGTCAAATAAAACAACATCTGATGTTGCCAACGTTTGAAATCAGACCATTTAAACTTTTCGAGTTTTTCACCATGTCCCACATTTGTTGGTACAACCATAATGGGAAATGCAGGAGTAAATGCCATTTCTATTTTAAAGAGAAATAAAAATGTATTTATGACAGGATATATGAGTGAATATATTACATTAAATTAATTACTCATGTTTTATTATGTTAGAAAACATTGTATTTAATGTAAATAATCCACATGTAATAAAAGTAAATTGTTGTTTTAATTAACCAAAATTAATTTATAACACTGAACTGCATGCAATTTATATAAATAAGCACGGATTATAAAAAAATTATAAGTAGTGAAAAATGTAATAGTAACATTTACAAATAAATCGTAACACATATTACAATAAAAAAAGTTGTAATGAATTAACACAAAAAATCATTATAGAGTTTTATTACAGTAAATAAATATCTCGTCTTGAGATTGTTATCCAAAAATAATTATTTTATAGATTACATACACATTAGTTAATACACGAACAATAATTTGAATCTAACATATACGAACTCACAATGATAATAAATACAAAAATTTTGATTAAGGCAAGTGTTGAACACTTTATCCTCAAGATGATATTTGAACTACACAGCTACTCCACGGACTCAGTGGTAATCGTCTCCTAAGATACACCAATCTCACATACAATATAATCACTTCAAATTCCATATACTAAAACGTGACGGACTTAAGACATATTTTATGTCTTAAGAACCCATAAAAATGAATGGCCAAATCACTTATTCATACTAAATTAGTCGCAATTAAAAACGGTTGGAAAATATCTCAATAGTCACAATTGTTGGGATAAAAATAATGAAAGAAACCAAAAATTGGACTCAAAAATAAATAAAAAGCCCAATCAAATTGGCCCCCAAAAGTTTATACTTTGGCCGAGTTAAAGGCCAAGGCACAATACCCACGAGATTAACAACCCCCATTTTCTCACATAAAGGATGGCCAGGCACGATACACTGAATATGGGATTTATCAATAATTTATACCATTCTCATCACTGCGAAATAGAAATAGCCTATTTTCTTTACCAAAATTCACAATAAGTAAAAACAATTGAACCAAAACTGAATTAATACATGCATGCAAAACTAAATCACCATACAATGTCCATAATGTAAAAGTAAGTACAACTGGTATAAAAAAATTCTTGGGCTTATGACCTTACAATTTCAATATGAAATAAAATAACCAAATGAGAACATACAACCTATACTAGAATCAATGGAATAAAATTGCTGCACCCAAAAAAAGTACAAGTGTGATCCATTGTCAGCCCTTCCATCCCTTTTTACGAGAAACCTCGTGGGAAACATATATAATTTTGGATTAGAGCCCTAGAATTGCAAAGGTTCTTCACCAAAAAAATATGCAAAATGTAACTAACTCGTATGATTATTCACCAATAAATATGGAAAATGTAACTAAATCATACTTCACATCTCTCCATCGACACTCACATCCACAAATAAATAACAATTATTAATTTCAATGTGTAAAATGAACATGTAACAATAAAGCTATCTAGTAATAAATAAATTAAGAGTGGATGTTACCTCTAACACTACAGTCCCCGGACTGACTTCATATTGTTGACCACTAAATCTTGTGTAGTTTCAGTGTACATTCTATGTCAAATAATATTCCTTAACTTTAGCCTATCTCATTAGAATATTTAACTATTAATTCACACCAATTATCATCTACACCATTAGACTATAGGTTTCATTCTCTTTAAATTTTCCCTACATCCTTGGATTTCCCAATTATTATTCTCATTAATAATTTTCCACCCCATTAAACATTAAAACTTTGTTTTGTTACCAAATTATAAACATCGCTTAGTTTTGTTACCAATTATCAACATTGCTATATTAATCCAACTTTGTTACCATTAAGTATGGTCTACATTTATAGATTATGAGAACGTATTCTCAAATAAGACACACCACAATGTCTATATAGATAAATACATATGTCCACATGTATGTAGATATATATATGACACACGAAGACATCTATCTCCGGCATCCGGTTCGTGCTCTATCGGTAATACCAGGAGGATTCCCTCATCCTAAAGAGGGTAATAATAAAACACAAGCAAGTGGAGTGGTACCTACGAAATACACCCGTTCACGGCCCATACCCATTGGTGACAAAGGATCCCATCATCAACACATACGTCTCATAAGTGGCGCTGCTACGTAGTACCTATAATATGACCTAACACTACGTCTAGCCCACATTTGCCCACGTGTTCTCCGGTACTGAACGCATGCGTAACCCTAACCAATAGGAGGGTTCACATAACCAGGTATGTACTTACAAAATAATATAAGGAATATTATCATCCAATATGTATAAGCGGTTACTCTATAACTATTTTTACCCAAGAAATATCCATCCACATAATTATAGCCTTCTTGGCTTAATTATAATGTTTTAGTAAGTTATTATATAACCCATATTAAGTCGTCATCCTACAACTACTTCCCAATTAAATATTAAATCACATATAATGCCTCCTAGGCTTAACAATAAAATTTATTTCATCATTTATTTCTCCATACATATCGAAGTATGGTTATCCTAAACTAACCTTCCCAAACAATTATAGGTATAGGTATAGGTATACCAAAACTACCCTTACCAATGCGATTATAGGTATAGTTATTCCTAAACTACCCTTACCAACACTATTAATAATTTTTAACATGTTGCCTTACTGGATTAGACTAAATCCTTCCATATTATTAATAAGCATTCGGTTCTTGTTACCTTTTCGATAATTTTTATATGCACATATATAAAGAATCCACTAATATGTACAAGTAGTTTCACCCTAAAAAATTTCGTCACCGATACTAACCATTTAAACTTATCCCACAAGTCTTAGGTTACACTTCTACTTAGCATCTTCATATGGTACTAATTTGAGGTAACTAACCATTAGTTAAATTCTCAAGCGTTCGACTTATCTCTAATAAGTATTTCTTTTATCGAAACCTACCTTGAATTAATCATAATAGCCTCACCATATCTTTTAGGGTCTGATCATTTATGTGCCCATACCAAATTTTCCAAATCATCTAGGCATATCCCTGCCTTTTAATAAATTTATATCATATAATGTTATTCAAGAGTTCTTCATAAATAGTTTCCTATATATAGTTACATGTATTTTAAGTCACCACGCATGTACTACCATAACATCAATCCATCCCAATTTAACGATGTATATAAGTTCATAACATTATCATTAATATTTTGGAATAAGTCGCTATCCCTCACTTGGACAAAAATGGTTTCTCACATGTTTTCAGTAGGGAGACCGAATCGATTCCGTAGGGAAACCGAATCGATTCGATTTTCCTAGTAAGCCGAGAACAAGATTCTTCCAATATAGGATTTTCCTCCACAAAAACTCCTTCATCACATATCATTATAATGATTTGACAACTTAAAGAATGGTATGTATGTAGTCACGAAAACATCATAGGATCACTATACATATGAGTAAACCTCAAATTCAACCCTAGACTTGTCATCAAATTATCAATATTATGTCAAGAACTTATGAACACGAAATTTCCCGATTGTATCTTACACTGACCCAATGATTTCTAGATTAGTTTAGAGGGTTCTACCACATGTTTTCTACAATGATTCTTCATTTGAACTTAATGAATACAGATTTAATACAAGGGGTTACGGATCTACACATGGATGATACAATTATCCTCATTTTTTGCACTAATCAAAAGATCTATAAAGATGCAGTCTCAAAACATGATTTAATCTTAGTCTAAGCATGGAATCACATTAATATAAGAATATTACAATTTGAGTAAGAATGGAAAGAGAATCCTTGCCTGAAAATAGTAGAGGAGCCTCTCTTGTTCCTCCTAGGGTGGTTCTTCCTCTTCCTCTTGGGTAGGTGTGCATGGTGTTCTTGGATGTAACTCCATAAGTGAATTTACTCTAAATAAATATTATTACTCTTCAAATCCCGAGTTGGGCCTTAGGCCACAACTTTGGACCAACAAATAAGCCCAAATACATTATTTACTTAGCTCGATAGCTACCCAACCCATATATATATATACCCCGGGACCATTCTTAAGTGTCTAAAATGACTTAACGAGCCCGTAATGCCTCTCAAAGGGTGTTCTGAATATTTTTATCCAAAAATATATTTTAATGGTGATGTCACACATGTAATTCTTCTTGTTTACAAATAAAATTCCAACTTAGATTTATTCAATTCATTAAAGTCAAATTCTTAAATAAAAAAATAATGATGAGTCTAATCATTCACAACCTTCATTAATTTATTATGCCGAACTAAATTAATTCCCATTAAGTTTTATTTTATTCTAAAAAAGACAGGGTATTACATTCCCCCTATAACGAAATTCCGTTATCGTAATTCACTGTAGCATGATGTCCCATTTTTATTTCTCACCGTTATTTTAAGTTTATACCCAACTATTCCATACTCATATCCTATGAGATAAATGAAAAGGCTCATCTTTGCCTATCATACCATTACTAGGGTGCCCGTACATTCCACATTATTTGGACACACACACGTACCAAGACCAATTATGAATAACATATATACATCCAATTTGTACTATTCGAACCAAGCATTTCCACATAATTATCATGAGTTAAGACTATTAGGGTTCGTACTCATATACCACGAGATTAATGGAAAGGCTCACATATGCCTATAATAGTGTACCATCACTAGGACAACCACATGTCACAATAACAAGCATATATACGGAATAATCATATATGACTAGCACACCCTTATCCATAAACCAACGATACATATATGAGGTATAAGTGTGCGTGCGTGTGTGTGTGTGTGTGTGTGTGTGTGTATATATATATATATATATATATATATATATATATATGAGGTATAAGTATTTTAGAATACTCTACCTACCATGCTCATACTCTTCGCTACTGGATGCATACCCTCATTACATACGTACAATTATTAAATATAATGTCTCAAAGGCAAAGGTTCCCTAATTCTCGACACTTGCTAAGTTTTGTCCGTGGATGTCTCGCAAGCAAAATCCAAACAAGGAACCCTTATGATACACTACTACATACATTGGCCAATCACCGAAGCCAATTTAGCCTAAAACAAAACAAGAATCAATATGCTAACCATAAAATTCCAAAATTTGCCAATTTCCAAACAAATCACTTATTATTCACAAGACTAATACTAAACTCCTTTAGAGTTAACTGACCCTACCATGCTCAATACCTCAATCACCACAACCTAGGTAGGAAATTCTCCATTCATATTTAATCTACAGAGCACTAAGCCATTTCTAAGTTTCCAAAGGCATACCTATTCTAATCAGGTCTAGCACTACCACTGTAATGACAATGACACTACCGAAATATTAAACATGGTCATATATAATCTCAACATTAAAAGTTGGCACTAGAGTTATTTATACTTTGTTGCCTATACTTGTCAAGGCATTTCTTTACCAAATCATACTATTACGTTATCTCACAAACGCTATCCCTACATAAAACACCCTTGGTCCAACCTGAGCATAACCTGATTTATCCAATAATTTTGAGTTTATTCACATGTGTCTACCTCCATGAGTTATTCAAAATTTCTAAACTACACACATGTTGCTTCCCTAAGAATATTCAAATTTCTAAAGGTCCTTGCACGACCTAAGTCCCATTAAAATTTATTATTTCAAAATTAGGCTCACCCATAAGAATTTCTCACAATAATCCTCGAGACTACAATGAACACCAATTTCCAACAAATCTTATCTTTTATACATGATCACAACTCATAGTAGTCCACGTAAAATTAACATCTTCTAAGTAACTATAAATCCATTCATAGGAAAAATATCGTACTCTGACATATCTAACAAATAGGCCTATGCCAGACATAGGCCTCCCAATATGCATTTATATAGCTCTACACACCAAAGTGATATTTTCCCTTCTCACCCATGGTTCTCCAATGTAAAATGTTATCCCAAATATGAAGTTCAAATTCCCTAATGTACTAACAAAACCCGAATGAACACTAACTCCAAATATCTAACAAATCATATCCCACGTACTTCAAAGTAAGGAAAAACACATCCTTTATCCCTGATACTATCATTAGTCCCTTTTTACACAAATAAATTTATTTGTAACTCGATGTCCCTCTTGATGTGGGTCATGTCATTATCGGCCCTACTTGTTTTGACCATAGTAACCTTTATGTCCTCTACATGGACTACCCTCTTGGAACCCCTCAAATTGTCGGGTCCTTTAACAAATGTTATCTTCAATCTTATCATGTTGGCACGTCGTTGAAAAAGTTAAACCTCTTCTCTACCTTGTCCTTCATTTTTTATTTAGAGAAAAAGTGTGGGAAAAATTCCCTTGGGATTTCACCCGTAGAAACATCACTAATTAATACTATTGTACAGTATCACTTTCCTCAATTTCTCTAAAGGTTTCACTTTTAATTTCTAGGCAACAAATTTCTCGCAATTATAGGAAGTGGCCCACACTAGGGTCTTGACGGCTATCTTTCCATAATTTACCCCTTTCCCAAATGTGTAGCAATGACTCTTAAAGAATACAATGATTCTTAATCATAGGGATCTACATCCAAGTATGCAACACATAACGTAATGATCTCAAACACTGAGAGTGCGCCAGCAATCAATGATTAACTTATTTAATAAAATTCTATTTTTTATCCCAAAAATTACTAACTCTTACAAACAAATTGTGACAGATGAATTAATTCAAACCACGCATTCACAGTCAATCACAATGCGAGGAAAAATCCCCCAGAGGAGTAAAACCTTTTTTTATTTCATTATATGTTGTAATACCTACAAATACAGAGAAATAGAGTGACACACAAATAACCGCAGGCGTCAGTTCGTCATCGTCCGAAAGAGATCCCGCAGCAGCGCCAAATCAGCAATGGAGAATCAACCTTATTCTCCACACAAGCACTCCAGATGAGTAGAACAATCAATCATGGGTTTATAAGGATTCACATATGTATTTGGGAAGAATTTGTGAATCAAAAAGGGTTAAAAACTATGAAAAATGAAGTATGTCTTGTATAACAATTCTGCAAAAACGTGAGTACTCGAGACTTCTGAAAATGTGAATAATGAACACTGTTACAAATATAGAAACCGAGGTGGCACGTCGCTCGAATGACACAAGCCTGTCGCTTGAACGATCAAACGTATCTCTTGAATGAATTCGTGCGAGATGTCGATGTCGATTGAATGATTGGCAAATCTCGCTCGAATGACGTAAGAGTTATTTTTTCTTTCGCCTGTACACTTCGAAAAAATTCATCATTCGAAGTAAAACTTTTCAAATACTTAAAATAATTTGTAAAAATTCCCAAACATATATGTAAACATTAAAAACTCAAAAATAAATTATTTTACCATAAATGCGAGTGGAGTAATTGGAATCTTGAATGTTGAAGATGCACATTGCACGATTGCTCGATGATGATGAACTACGCTCGTGTGAAGATAGTGGGAGCATGATAACATAGGATCCAAGTCGAGGTCATCATAGATGAACGTCTTGACATGTCGAATGCAGCGGTATCGGACATACACACTGTGATCTAGGACATACAGGAAACTTCCTAGATTCTAAATGGACATTTATAAAATTATGCCCTTATAAATCTTCCCCTATGTCTATACCGGTACATAAAAAAAGCTATCTGAATTATGCTACCCAAACTCAAAACAAATGACATACAATTTAATATCCCCACTAATCCCAAAAGCTGAAAACTAAATGTCATGTCTACAAAATGACTTCAACATCTTCAATTCTTCAACTTCTTCAATATTTCTATGACATCATCAGGTTGTGCAAAAATCATCCTCAATTTCGTACCTACACACATGAGATAAGAAACAATAACCCGTGACATGCAACAGTTTTAAAAATAAGGATAAGACTAAATAAAATATCAATTAAGCACAATCAAATCATTATAATTCCAAAAATCCAAATCTCCCCCATAATTCGTTCTCCCCTTTTTTATGATCTCCCCAAATAGGGAAATATGAAGAACACTACTCAATGCAAATGCAGAATGTCATAGGGTAATCAAACTTTCTCTTATGGAATTTATCAAAAAAATTCAAAAAAATAAATAAATATACAACAAAAACAACACCATGAAAGAACACGAAAATAACCAAGTCAATGATAGCAAAAATGAAAGGTTGCGAACAAATTCGATAGAAAAATCAATGCATACAAAGATAACATATGTGCACGATCAATCCGGATACTCCTAACGAGTGAACTCAAAATAATGCTTAGGGGTCAAAAGTGTTGAATTTAAATGAAATCAAATCAATCCATCAACACATAAAAGTCAAAAGTGACTCCCTTATAAATAATGTGTAAAACTATGTAATGCTTTTTTAAGACTTTGTCATGACATGCAAACCCGTTGATTTATTTTCCATCCAAACATCGTCATAAATAATAATTCTTTTTCTTTTTCTTTTGAGGTGGACCCTTTTTGACATATTTATCTATTTATTGCCTTTCATTTTTTTGGGATCTTTTCAAATGGTGGCTTTCACGACGAGTCAATTTTACACTCTTGCAACCTTTTTCCGTGTTTCATTCATTATTTTTTCATTTAATTCCTCACGGGCAACAATTCTTACATGCACTATTTTCATTGTTAAGTTTTATCGTATATGGTTCATTTTAAAGGCAGAATTGAGTTGATAACACTCCGACCAATATGTGATAAATAAGTACGATAATCAAATAAATCCGTTCAATTGTGCATTAAAGGAAATTATGAGTCAAATATGTAGGTAGTAATCCCAAATTACATCTTAATGACTCCTCACATTATAAAGCACAAAAATGAAATGATGACGTATATCAAAACACTATTATGTCGTCACATGGACATGGAATGAAATTGTGAATCGGTCATCCTAAATGTCCATTCATATATGGTGTAAACAAAATACAAAAATATTTTTGTCTTCTTCCAAAAAATTTATCAAAATAAACTATTTTTGTATTTTTCAATTTTTCTCAAAAAAATTAAAATCTTTTTGTATTTTTCCAAAAAATTTCAAAAACAAAAATCTAATACAAAAAGTACACATGTCACAACACTAGAAAAAGTATATCATGAAGCACAACTAGCGTATGAAAAATGCGCAAACACAATCATGTATATGATATGGCAAGAGAAGAATTATGTGCAAGCAACCGAGTGATTTCCTAACCTAAATTGTCGAATATGGGTTTTGGGAACCACGGTAATGCTATACTACAACTTTATACGACCTTTTTGAAGATCCAAATAAAAACTCATAAGGTGACCTTTCCTACCACATGTGAACATGTGTAAACGGGTGGAACGAGACCTATGGGATTACCTTTTCTAACTTCCTTGGAAATGGTTGACTCTCTAAAATAAATAATGGTCTTGGCTTCGACACTCGAAACATTAGAACGCGATGAGACACTACCATTGCTACCAACGCTACTCGAGTCAGTCATATAATTTTGTAGCTCCTAAATTTTTTACTCGAGCAAGGAATTAAACTCTTCTAATTTTAGGGACTCCTTCTCAAAATTTTCAGTTATTCCTAGAAGTTTATCATGTTATCCCTTTAAAATATTCACACTTATCCCTAAGAGTCTCCTCACGTGCCACAAACTCATCGATTAAAATATTTTTATCCTCTTTGGGACAAACACAAATGCTAGAGTTTTACAAGTACCCCAATTATTTTTCTAAAAATATGACACTGCCATCACTCTCCTTTTTGTACAATTTTAAAGCATTAAAGTCATGGTCCAAAGAAACAAATTTCTCATGATCAAAATCTCTTTGACTTTGAATCGTTTTTAAAAGATCCATCGCAAATTTAAAAAGAGAATTTTCTTTTTCCAAAAATTTAATTATTTTTGAAAATGTCAAATTCAAACTATTTAAATTGTCGTGCCATCAATAGGGGGTATTTGATTACATAAGTGCTCCATTGGAAAAATTGCAATTTCACAAAATATGTTTTTTCAAAAAAATCAATATCACGTAATTTTGTGCGAAAAACAAGGATCACTCAATAACTTAGAGAAACCTGCTCTGATACCGATTTTTAAAAAGTTGTGATAGCCTAAATAAGCTCTGATGCCAATTTGTGAATGTGTGTGTGATCCCAGTTTGAATAAATTTGCAAAATTTCAATTTAAACTTATTTGACTGAAGTCAATTTTTAAACCAAATTAATTCAGACCCTAAACATGCAACTACATGTGGATAAATCAAACCATCATAAATAATTGTTGATACACATATTTCAGGAAAACCCCTTTTGGGTAAAACCTTTTATTCCACTATAATACTTACAATGATTACAATGAAATCTACAATGATCACTCCTCAGAGCAATCACATAGACACACGATCTAGAGTCATCAATGGAACAACCTCAACAGTCTACACGAACATGCAGTCTGAGTCAGCCCACGAACACTTGCAAGTACACCCTATTGACACGCAGTCAGGTCATCCCAGTATCTCAGTGTAAATTCATGGTGTGTTATTTTTTTTTAAAATTATTTTGGCATTTTTATTTGAAAAAATTGAAAAATCAGAAATAGTTTGTGGGATGCTTTTGAGTCTCTCTTTGATAATCGTAGTTGTTTGCCTTATTTATCATGACAACTCCATGCCTGATTTGTTTATTATTTTCCATGTCTATTTCGGACAACTAAAAAGGGGGAGAACGAATTATGGGGGAGTGTTTACATTATAGGGGAGATACGAGATTCGATATTTGTTTTGAATTTATGTTTATCTCATTTTAAACTTGATGCATCACGAAGGTATTTTCTTTGTTTCATATGTCTAGGTACAAAGTTTGATGATTATTAGATAGCGCAGTCGATGAGAAAGCCTGAAGATTTGAAGATTTGTTGTTGAAGATTTTGGAAGAAAGTTTGAAGACTTGCATTTTTCATACCTTTTCAGTTTTGGGTTCGTGGGAGGGTATTAGATTTGTATACGGATTTTCATTTGATAATTTGGATGTTTTTTATTTTGTACCGGCATAAACATAGTGGGAGATTTGTAAGCACATTATTTTACATTGCTCGATCACTATAGTATATGCCATATACCGCTACAAATCATTGAAGAACAATTTCAAGTTTGAAGATACATGAAGACGGATTTGAATATCAAAGTTCTTTAACATTCCAGCCTCCACGAGACGAATTTTTGTTATACTATGTTTTGCATACTTAACGGTTCATTTAAGAGTATTGGGATATTTTTGTAAAAAAAATTCTACGTGTTGAGGCGTCATTTTTTGTCAACGGAAAATTTTCCAAGTGTTGGAGGACATTTTTTGACAAAATAAAAAATTAATTTTTAATTAATTTCATTCAAGCGACTTACGTGTCTCGTTCGAGCGACATGCTTACGTAGCGTAAAGCTCATTCGAGCGACACATGTCCTCGTTCGAGTGATAGACTTATCTCGTTTGAATGATCTTTCGACTTAAGTTTTTAACATAAAGGGCATTAAAAGAGTCCTTCATCCTTAATAAGACCTGGCATTTTACAGTTCATGTGAACTACAATCTACAGAATTTTTTAGTCTTCTAATTTTAAGGGCTTTTCACTTTGTTTTCATTTCACAACATCCCAATCTTTTATGTCAATTGTTTTGCAACCCGAAATACGTTTTGCTGGAGTTGTCTCTTGTATGTAGGATAACCTATTGCTGATTAGGAGCCGCTTGAGGGAGGTACTGGGATGACGTGATTGTGTGTCAATAGGGAGTACTAGCGAGTGTTCTTGGGCTAATTTGAACAACATGTTTGTGTGGACTATTGAGGTTGTTCCATCGTTGACGCTAGACTGCGTGTCTATGTGTTTGTTCTAAGGAGTGATCATTGCAGATTTCATTATAATCATTGTAAGTATTATAGTGAAATAATAGGTTTTACCCGAAAGGGGTTTTATCCTGAAATTTGTGTGTCAGCAATTATTTATGTTGGTTTGATTTATCCACACATAGTTGCATGTTTAGGGGATGAATTAATTTAGCTTAAAAATTTACTCCAGTTAAATAAGTTTAAATTGGGAATTTGCAAATTTATTCAAATTGGTATCAGGTCTTATTTAAGCGATCACCACTTTTTCAAGCACCAATCCTAAGGACACTAGAACTGTACTCTTATATCTACTGTAACAACCCCCATTTTCTCATGTAAAGGTTGTCCATGCACGATACGTCGAAGATGGGGCTTATCAACAATTTATACAATTCTCAGTATTGTGATATAGAAATATCCTTTGTTCTTTAAGAAAATTCACAATAAATAAAAACAATTGAACCAAAACTAAATTAATAAATATATGCAAAACTAAATCACCATATAATGTCCATAATGTAAAGGTAAGTACAATTGGTATAAATAAATTCTCGAACTTATGCCCATACAACTTTTATATGAAATAAAATAACCAAATGAGAACGTACAACCTATACTAGAATCAATGGAATAGAATCCACTACATCCAAAGAAATCGCAAGTCTGATCCATCGTCAATCTTGCCATCCCTATTTATGAGAAACCCTGGGGAAAAACATTTCTAATTTTGGGTCGGAGCCCTTGAATTGCAAGGATTCTTCACCAATAAATATGCAAAATGAGCGAACTTGTACTTCACGTCTCTCCATCGATGCTCGCATCTATCGAGGATCTCACCCCTCATCTAGAATAAATCCTAATTGCATCCTCAAATAAATACAAATTATTAATTCCAATGTTTAAAACTGACATGTAACAATAAAGCTATCTAGCCATACATCATCTAAAGGTGGTGTTACATTTAACACAACAGCCCCCGAATTTACTTCATATCGTTGACCACTAAGTCTTGTGTAATTTCAGTGTATATTTTTATGTCAAATAATGTTCCTTAACTGTAGTCTATCTTTTAGACTATTTAATTATTAATTCATACCAATCATCATTTACGCTATTAGACTATAGGTTTCATTCCCTTTAAATATTGTATAGATCCTTAGACTGCCCAGTTATTATTCTCATTAGTAATTAACCACCACATTAAACAATTAAACTTAGTTTTGTTACCAATTATCCCGATCGTTATGTTGGTAAAACTTTTTTACCATTAATTATTGTCTACATCTATAGACCATGAGAACGTATTCTCGGACAAGGCACACCACAATGTCTATATAGATAAATACATTTGTCCTCATATATGTATAACACACGAAGACATCTATCTTCGGCATCCTGTTCGTTCTCTATCGGTAGTACCCGGAGCAGTCGCTCATCCTAAAGCTGGGAATAACAAAATACAAGCAAGTGGGGCGGTATCTATCCAATACATCAGTTCACGGCCCATTTCGAACGGTGACAAAGGATCCCAATATCAACACCTACCTCTCGTAAGTGGCACTGCTATGTAGTACCTATAATATGACCTAACACTATGCCTAGCCCACCAATGTCTATGTGTGCTCTGATACCGAACACGTGAATAACCCCAACCGATAAGATGGTCCATGAACCCTGGTATGTACTCCCAAAATAATACAAGCCATATAATCATCCAATATGTATAAGCAACGACTCTATAACTACTTTTACCCCATAAATATCCATCCATATAATTATAGCCTTCTTACCTAATCATAACGTTTTAGTAAGTTATTACATAACCCATATTAAGTCTCCATCCTACGACTACTTCGCAATTAAGTATTAAATCACATACAATGCCTTCTAGGCTTAATAATCAGATATATTTCGTCATTTATTTCTCCATACATATCTAGGTATGATTATCCCAAATTAACCTTCCTAAAACTATTTTAGGTATAGTTATCCCCAAACAACCCTTATCAACACAATTATAGGTAGAGTTATTCCCAAACTACCCTTACCAACACTATTAATGATTTTTAACATGTTTCCTTCTTGACTTAGACTAAATACTTCAAGATTATTAATAATCATTCGCTTCCTGTTACCTTTTCGATAAGGTTTTTATGTACATATATAAGGAATCCACTAATATGTATAAGTAGTTTCACCCTCACTACTGTCATGATCGATACTAACCATTTAAACTTAGCCCACAAAGCTTAGGTTGTACTTCTACTTAGTATCTTCATACGGTAATAATTTTAGGGAACTAACCATTAGTTAAATTATCGAGCATTAGACTTATCTCTAATATGTATATATTTAATTCAAACCTACCTTGAATTAATCATAATATCCTCGTTGTATCTTTTAGGGTCTTATCATCTATGTGCCCATACCAAAATTTCCAAATGATCTAGGCATATCCCTGCCTTTTAATATATTTATTCCGTATATGTTATTTGAGAGTTCTTCATAAATCGTTTCCTTTATACAGTTACTTGTATTTTAAGTTATCATGCATGTACTACTATAACATCAACCCATCCCGGTTTAACGATGTATATAAGTTCATAACATTATCATTAATATTTTGGAATAAGTCTCTATCCCTCACTTGAGCAAAAAGGGTCTCCCATACCCTTTCGTAGAAAAATCATAACTAATTCAAAAAAATCCGAAAAATACGTGGTGAGCACCCATGCAATCGTAATGATAAAATCTACAAGAAGGTGCACCGAATCAATTCGATTTTCCCAATATAAGCTGAGAACATGATTCTTCCAAGATGAGATTTTCTTCCACAAAACCTCCTTCATCAAATTTCATTATAATGATTCAACAACTTAAAGAATGATATAGATGTCGTCTCTAAAACATCATAGGCGCATTACACATATGATTAAACCTCAAATTCAACTCTAGATTTGTCAACAAATTCTCAGGATTATGCTAAGAACTTATGAACATGAAATTTTTTGATTTCATCTTACACTTCCCCAATGATTTTCAAATTAGTGTAGAGGGTTCTACCATATGTTTTGTATAATGATTCTTCAATTTAAACTTCATGAATACAAATTAAATACAAGGGGTTTCGGATCTAAACATGGATCATACAATTATCATTTATTTTCGCACTAATCAAAAGATCTATAAAGATGTTGTCTCAAAATATGATTAAATCTTAGTCTAAGCATGGAATCAATATTAATACAAGAACAGTACAATCTGAATAAGCATGGCAAGAGAATCCTTGACTGGAAATTGTAAACAAAGATCTATTCTTCCTCCTAGGGTGGTTGTTCCTCTTCCTCTTCCTCTTGGGTGGGTGTGTATAGGGTTCTTGGATGTAATTCCCAAGGAGTGGGTTAACTCTAAACCAATATTATTAGTCTTTAAATCCCGAGTTGGGCCGTAGGCAACAACTTTGGACCCCCAAATGAGCCCAAATACATTATTTACATAGAACGGTAACTACCCAGCCCATATATATATATACTCCGAGACCATTACTAAGTGGATAAAATGCCCTAACGAGCTCGTAATGCCTCTCAAATGATATCTTGAATATTTTTATCCAAAAATTTATTTTAATGGTGACGTGACACATGTAATTCTTCTTGTTTACAAATAAAAATCCAACTTAGATTTATTCAATTTATTAAAGACAAAATTCTGAAATTTATAAATAATAATGAGTCTAATCATTCACAACCTACATTAATTTATTCCACCAAATTAACTCCCATCAAGTTTTATTTTATTCCAAAAAATTACGGGGTATTACAACGAGCGCGAGTCGATTCGAGTTGGATTGGGTCAGGTCGGGTCGGGTCGGGCGGGCGGCGGGGTTGGGCATGCACATGTGGGCTTAGATTTCAACCCAAGCCCATGTAAGTCCTCATTCCTTCAAAGAATTTGTATACCCCAACGGCACCAAGACCTTAAGCCAAAATGGATTATAATGTAATACGCCCATTTTTCACGTTCTTCCTATGTGGGATAAGAACTGTAACTTAGACCTTCAACTAAATTCCATATTACAAATGGTTACTTTGAGCTATAATTTCTCATTTATTAATTTATTGTTTTACACATATGAGCAGACCACATTAAACTCCTTGCAGAGGTGAACGCGCTACCACTTTGAACCATCTCAAAAGACATGTGGGTACCATATTTAATTGACCAGAAAATTCACCAAAATCTTACTTTGTCAAATCAATTAAATACCATAAATTCCAAAAAAATATTCATGAATACATTATAAGATTTCAAATAGAAATTATAAAAAATTTCCTATAAGTTGTAAAATTCATATATAGATTATTAAAAAAATTAATTCATATTAATGAGAGTAAATTAGGAAACTATAGAAATTAAAATTATTAACTTCAACGAATTGACAACAATGCATACGATAGCACACCTAACAAAGCCCATGGAAGTCTTCTAATAAAAAATAATAATAAATATATTCACATTGGGGATGTCTTTTTTTGGCTTCTCAAATGGAAAATGAGAACTCACGGCTACAATTCACATTGAAAATCTTTATATCTGATTTCCATGTGTACAAGTTAGTTTCGCCAATGGTAGCTGTATATTGTATATGACGATGACTTGTACTTACTATTTTTTTAGTGAGAATAGGAAATGGAATAGAAGAAGAAAAAATTAATAGATCCTAGGAACTAAGCATCCAACTTGTCCTCTTCTAGTAGGAAAATCAATAGGTTTGAGAGTCTTCAAGATAAACCATAACATAATATTGCATTCATTTTTTCATGGTCAGACAATTGGCATATATGTTCATTTCTCAGAGTACGTGAACAACTTCAACCCTTATAAGGTTCATCAAATCTCTGAAATCTTCAATGGTGTGTTCATATGGGTGGTTGGAATATGTCTTGTTGTTGATAGGGGTACCAAGAATTTGGAGTCTGTTTCAATTTGAGCATTATGCCATCCTCTCTCGTGAGCCAGGTTTAGGCTATATAAAATGCCATCAAGTTCATTATTAAGATGAAAGGTCATCTCTCTAGCTCTGCCAAAAATACCATAATCCGCCCACTAAAATATTTTTTCCTAGGCCATTAACATCACCTATCTTTATTGTTTCATCCCCGCTCCAGTCATCGTTGATTTTTATTTTACTTGAAATGGGAAGCACCTAAAACATAAATATCATTGTCCTAACCAGATCTCGATTGCTATCATGTCCTAAAGCGACCCTAATGTTAGGATCAAGCTTCTCTCTTAGAAGTGCAATCAGATATGGGGGGTTCTTTTTCTTTCAAAGTGTACAAGTTACACTTGTAGACACCCCATTCTAATACCCCCTAACCTCTCCTTAGGTCCCTAGCACCTCCCTTCATCATTACAAACCAAATTCATACCCCGGGTACTGACCTAGAGGTCATCGGACACCCCCAGGCTCCATTTGACCAAAAAGTCAAACTCTTCAGCTCGACTAAGACTGAATGAATCTTCAAAGGGAGCTTAACCCCTTTCCAATGGTCTATCCCGTGCGCGATTCTGACTTACCATGCGGATGAACGATCCATTTTCCCCCGAAACCTGATCTAAAAGTCATCGAGCGCTCCCAGGCTCCGTTTGACCAAAGTTAACTCTTCAGCTCAACCAAGAATGAATGAATCTTCGAAGGGCACTTAAAATCCCTTTCTAATGGTCCGCCCTGTGTGCGATTCTGACTTACAAAATGGACGAACGATCCGTTTTACTCCGAAAGGTCACCGAGCTCTTACATGCCTAGGTTGACCAAGGTCAACTTCCCAAACCGAGTCAAACTCTTTGTAATTTCGAAGTACATCTCCTAACCTTTCCAACGGTCTGCCCCGTGCGTGATTCTGACTTACCATGCGGACGAACGATCCATTTGCGTTCGAAATTTTCCCATCTAAAGGACTAACGAGCGCTTTCGAGCCATATTTGACCCAAATTCAACTCCCGAACCCAGCAGCAATCCAAGGACTTTCAAAGGTATTTGGATTACCTTTCCAACGATACACCCCGTGCACAATTTGGATTAATAGTTTGCGCTCATCGATCAATTTTCCGAAGGAGCCTAAAAAATACTACCAAAGGGTAGGTATCAGACCCTGCCGATTGGTAGGACCAGGGCTATGCCGATCGGTAATGCCCTGGGCCTATAAAAGGGAGGGCTTCAACTCATTACAAAGGAGGCCCAGATCTAAAATACATCACTCTCAACGAATCCAGAAAACCTCTCACGAAGTTAGCGTGATTTCCACATCAAACTACCTTTCCAACCTTCACTTTTCATCATCCTTTTCATCAAAATTGGTGAATTAACTACCCTCCATCATCATACAAGTCCAAGGGATGCTCTCCAACATTCAAGATTAAGCTCAAGATCTTCAAGAAGGTCTAATTTTCTCTATTCTCTCCTTAATTTCTCATAAATTCGCATTTAATTTATTTTATTACTTAACACTTTTATTGTCTCATCTCACATATCCTAATATACTTTTTATTTAGTATTATTGCACATCTCTTATTTTCGTATAAATAAAAACTCAAAAAAATGAGAATAAGAGGATTTGCTCATAAATTTCAAACGGGAATTCTCGCACTTTTCTCACAACTAAAACGCTTTTTTACACACACGCACATACAAGAGAAGTCCCCGATTGGATTTATGGGATAAATCCCACCCCTCGTTTTGCATACAAACTATGTGGACTTTGATGCCTCTATAGGCTACGTAGGCGTCTCGGGGTAAAACCCGAGACTCGAGTCTTTTTTTTTATTCTTTTCCCATTTTTCCATATTCTTTAGACTTAACTCTCTTAAATCATATATATATATATATATATATATATATATACTTGTTCTTAATGGCATATTATTCCGCATGCATTATCACTCCCTTATAATGATCGACACTAGGGTAATCGCATAAATCCTATTTTCAAATATTACTTTTAGGAACATTCCTATGGATGACTCGCTTTATCTCTTCAATGATACAAGTCGATGATTGCTATCTCCACTCCGTATACACATGCACACATATCACGGGGAAATAAAGGAAAATAGCAACAACCCATGAGAGACCGTAAGAGCGGAATAGGTGCCTAACACCTTCCCATTTCGTAACTTAGCCTCCGAACCCTTTTCGAATCATTTTGGTTCCGTATGTATCAGTATGTCTTTGGATGTTGTCCTTGGGGATGGATCCTTTTTATTTTGTTTGTTTTGAGTAAAATAGATTTGCGACTCAATCTCTCTACATTTTTCACCTCATTAGCCGACGCCGGCCAAAGCGCTCCCGAGAAGGACACGAGAGACCTAGAGGGATCCTCTCCCGCCGCGTCGCGAGGGGGTATATCCGGGGATAGCCACAGTGGCGACTCCACTGGGGAAATTTTATTTTGAGGGCTAAACTCTATTTACATGGGTGTTTTATTTTCTTATATATCCCCCTATTTTCATGTCCCCCTTTATTATTCATGTGTACCTCACGCTTATGCTTCTATTGACACACTTGTAGAAAATTCTCCATGTACACCTCACACCACGTGCACCTAGGATTACATATATCCTCATGTTGCACGCATCACCCATACTTAATATACGATTGGTACTCATACTTTGCTCCCCGTTGGGCATGATCAAGAAAGACACTCTCATCATAAGATACTAATAAGAGGATCATGCATGATTCACACGATATCACCAAAGAGCATAGTTATTGACCAAATTGTGTCCAGTAACTGGATGGTCACTTCGTGATGGGCGCTGGTCCGGTAGGGCGCGGTTAGCCTAAGTGATATGACTCTCACCTTGCATTGGACAAGTACCTTCGATATATATCGAACGGTTCCCCCGCATCGTACCGCTTGATCGAAGTTATGATGGGAGGTATATCGTAGGGAACTCATTCATGTACGCTGAGTATATCGAATTCTCTCTCACACGTACCATCCCCACAAGGTATATGGTGAGGCAATTAATGTACACTCAGGTATATCAAATGGCTTGTCCACACGTACCTATTGCCCACAAGAGCAAGACATATATCGTGGAAGCCACGCCAAAGGGGGGAACCCTTTCCAAATTCACCCAACCAAGATGCATACCCGCATATAGGTGTCAATCCTAGGACACACATATTAGATTGCCAATTTCAACCGGAAACTCTGCCGAAATTCCGAGTTAGCCCACCGCCCAAATTTTTGCGCTTTTTTAAAATGGGACCCTGCACGTGAACCTGGTCACACAAAAAAGAAAAAAATGTCAGAAATATTCTCATTCCTTTTCTCAAAAATAAATCCCATTTTACGCCTTCTCAGGTCGATCGCACGCCCTTAGCCTGGCTTCTTATTATCTTCGGTCTTCAGTAAAATCACCTCGGAGTTCTGTCCGTTCCCCTGCTACCTCTTTTGAGTCTGGTATTCATCCACTTCCTATGGAAAACACAGACCAAGCACCCGTTGTGAAAGTTGAATATGACGACAGTCCTAGCTCAACTCGTGTCCAAGACTGACAACCTTCAGACTGAGGTTCGAGAGATGCAATGAAACCAAGTTCCTATTCCTCAAGAGCCCAAGGCCCTATTGCCTCGCTCTATGGGTCCACCCGAGCCTATCTAGGTTCCCAAAGAATGTCAGCATGCTCCTCGTGTCCCTCCTGTTAATGGGTCGCCGCCTGCCCAACTTCCTATGTCGAACCTTGCCCAGCCTTGGGCTACCTTGCCTGCGATCGCTGATCCGAAAGAGGAAGGGTTGAACAAGGTCAAAGAAGATCTCAAGATGCTAACTAAGAAGTTTGAGCAATTCCGAATCTTCGAAATTACATGGACTACACCCACATGTCTCCTTATCCCAAGGCAAGGTTACTCGAGAAGTTCAAGATGCCGAATATTGAGAAATTCGAAGGAAGTGGACCACCAATTGTTCCCCTTATACGAACATAAATTTCCAATTGAGTCCCTATATTGTTTTGACTTAATTCCGTGAACAAAACTTGTTTGTAATATGTCATAGGGAGATTTTCATTTTGTCACGATCCCACTTGCTTTATGACGTATTGAAGAAAATTGAAGACGTTGCGGAAAAGATTCGAAGAATTTATCATGCCGATGTTTAAATGGTGCAAGTTTACTCGTCTTCAAAGTTAATTTCATTCCGAGATCACCCGAGTATGAATGCTTATAATTAATGGTGCTCAGAATTATTTTTATAAAAGATAAGGATGTATTTTTATAAGAAAATATATTTTAAAATGTTTTTAAAAGTGTTTTAAAGGTTTACACTACGTTTTAATTCTGATAAGCTCGAAAAAGGAGTTTGACTTTACTGGGTCTCTTTAAAGACGTTTTAATTAAAAAGTCAAAAAGTCAAACTTCTCGCTCAAACGACATTACATCTCGCGCGAACGAGATACCTATGTCGCTTGAATGAGAGCCTTAAGTCGTTCGAATGACACGCATTTCGAGGCGGCGCTAATTTTTTATTTAAAGCATGTTTCTATGAGAGTTTCGTAAGTGTGCATTCTGGAAAACTAATTACGAACCAGAAACTTGTTTGCACATGTTTTCTAAGGTTTACAAAGCATAAACACATCCTTAAAGTTTGCAAAGATACGAGATATGATTCTTATATGTTTTAGGGATCTTGCGGAACCAAAGTTGTTTGTTCTACACATTTAACATCAGAGGGTTTTGCGGTGAAGAAAAGAGAAGGACTTCTTGTTTGACATCGTAGACGAATCAAAGACAATCGGTGGACACCGAGACATACGTAGACGCATGTGTTGTGGACGGGTATCGTGGAAGACGGAATTTCTGTGTGGGCACTATTGAAGAATGGTATAAGATCAGAAGGAGCGTCAAGACCTATGGGGATGGAGTCTTAGCGTAAGGCTAATCTGTCTTTGTAAAACCATTGTTCATAGTGATTGTCTGGCTTGGGCCGTTCGAGGTTGTTTTCCCGTTTTAGGTTTTTTCCTCGTACATCCGACGTTGAGAGTATTCTTTACTTTACTTTACTTTCTTTAATCACTAGATGCGTGTTTAGGATTAATCAAGATAAAAGAGGTTTAAAGTAAGAATTCGGTGTTCACAACTTGGTTTGGTGCGTAATTAAAAGTTGGAAAATTTTTCTGAGAAAAATTTGGTTTTGTTTGAAACACACATATTGGGCACACCCACGTTTACAAATTGGTATCAAAGCTAGAAAACATTATTTATTTGTTTTTTGATCCCGTGTGTTTGTTTATCTCTCATGTGACTGTTTTCTCTCCATGGATTCTCTAAACTTTGACGATTTACATCGTTTGAATTTAAAGTTTGCAAAACGTATTGAAGTTTTGGAAAAAGAAAATTCCGGTTTTAAAAATAAGAGTGAATATTTGCAAACGTTTCAAATTGAAAGAGATATTTGTCATGAGAACTTTAGTTCCTTGTTTAAAGATTTTAATATATCAAAATTGGGCAAAAAGGAGAGTGATGATAGATTCCTCGTTTTAGAAAAAGAGTTAGAGGATTTAAAATTTCTAATGTTTGTGCCGTTGAGGAAATAATTCGATGAATGAATTTGTGGCACGAGAAAAGTCTCTTAGGGATAAGTTTGCTCACATTGAGGGGGAGAGAGATAACCTTCTAGGGGTAATTGAAAATTTAAAGAAGGAGTCTCGAAAGTGTGAGGAGTCTAATCGTTTTCTTGAGTCGAAAGTTTTGATGTTAAAAAATGATTTAAATGACTCGAGTAGTGATGGTAGTGGCTTATCTTGTCCTAGTGGTTTGATTGTAAAAGCCAAAACTATGGTTTGTTTTAAAGCGCCAACCACATCCGAGGGTATTAGAAAAGGTCAACCTAAAGGTCCCGTTCCTCGTCCTGTTTTCACATGTTCGCATTGTGGTAGAAAAGGTCACCTTAGGAGTTTTTGTTTTGATCTTAGAAAAGACCCTAGGAAGATTAAACGTAGTGTCCCATTGGTTCCCAAAACCCGTTTTGTTAGTTATACACCTATTTGGGTTAGGAAATCCATTTTGGAGATGCTAAATGCTTCGTTGGTTGATTCTCACATGCATGCACATGATCATCTCTTGCTATTTCTTATGGATAGTAGCTTGCATGTTTTGGCATACGCTAGACCTTGCATCATGTTTATAATTTGCAAATGTTATGACATGTTTATCTGCTTGTATTTTATTTTTCACTTTTTTGAGTCTTATTTGAAAAATACAAAAAGATTTTATTTTTGAGAAAAGTTTTGAAAAACCAAAAAGATTTTAGGTTTTTGTTTTTGTTTTTGAGTTTACATGTTTGATGTGGCATATTGGTGTGCTCCCCCCCCCCCCCCCCCAATCGTTTCATTATCCATGTGGCTAGGACATTTGATCATTATTATCGATGCTTAGAATGATCTTAACCATTGTTTATATGGGGTTGATTGCGAAGTTGATATGCATTTTGATTCGACTTTGTATATATGCCAACATTGCACACATGCATGAGTTTATATGGATGTTTGACTTCTCTTGCATAATTGAATTTGGTGAGGCATTCTTATCCCAATCTTGTCATCTATGCGTAAGTAGACTTAAGGAGACATGTTCATGTAAGATACGCTTACCCTGAGGATTTAAATTGGTAAAAATGATGAGTGATTCACGGGAAAGGGCTGTGAGAGTTAAAAATTGACTCGTCGTGAAAGCCACCGTTTGAAAGAGCCCAAAAGAAAATGCAATATGCTAAGAAAAGGGCCAAAATAGTTTAGTTCATTCCAAAGAAAACATGTTATTATTGAGGGAGTTTGAATGGATTAATTTTTTTTTAAACGGGTTTGGACAACTAATCCTAAAGGTTGAAACATTGCAATTTGATGCTATTGTTTGTAGAATCGTCAAAATTATGGATTTGTGTGAATGTAGAATGTTTAGTTCATTAATCTCACACTTTTATTGTCATATAGCTATAATAAAGTTTGATGATTTATCGCTATCAATTAGAGTTTCTTGATCTTTTCGATGTGTTCGAATTGTGACTCATTTGTTGTAGTTTCACGCCCATTTATTCCATATTCATGTTTGAGCACGTCGGTACTATGTTTTCATGTAACTCTCATTTTTAGTTTTTATGAGTTCTTGTGTTTTGTGTTAAAAACCTACTGTTTTAACACTGTTTTGTTTCTGTCAGGCCCTTCCTGGATTTTTTTTGTGGAAATTTTTTCACCGGACAATATTATATAATATTTCTGGGAATCTGGGAAATTATGACTAGTCGCGCAAAGTCGTTCAAACAACTTCTCTATCTTGCGTGAATGACAGCTATACTTCGTTCGAGCGACATCCTCAACTCGTTTGAGCGATGTCCCTGGCTCGTTCGAACGATAGGCTGTTTTGGAGCTTCTGATTGGTTTGCAATCCATTGGTTAATTTGGTATTTTTTTTGGTACTATTGGAAGTTTTTCTGGACTGACTGGTTTATATGCACGTTATAATTGATTCAAAATTGATTTTTTGTAAATAGTCCATTTATCACACATGATTAGATTGCTATAATCTTTGTGTGATTCTTGGTTTACTAGCTACTGATTTTTCATTACATGATCATATTTAGCTGGTTGTTTCATGGTTATCTAGCATTTTCAATTCTCAAATTGATTCAAATTGGTATATATTCTCATGCTAGATATTTCAAAATTAGTTTATCTTGTCACTGGATTGTCTATTCGAGACAAAAAGGGGGAGAGATGTATGTGATGTAGGGGGAGATTTGTTGAGCGTATTTATTGATATCTGATGTACATATTGTTTGATTATAATTCTTCCTAATTGGTATCAAATAATTTCTCACATGTTTCAAATGAGTTTTTCTTATTGGAAATATGTTTTGGTATCATTTGTTCCTCCATACTTCACTAGGTATTTGTTTGTCTGTTTCATGTGTGCAGGTATGCTTCAACGATTCGAGATTTTAAGTCAACATCATATTCAGACAATTCATGCTTGTCAGTGCTACGTATTCTAGTCCGTATCCTGTATTTTTGATTTTGGGTTTATGGGATGGGATTTAGGCGTCATACGGCTTGAAGGCCCGGTTAGGCCTTCACTGGTTTAGTTTTGTCCCAAAATAGTCAAAGGGGGAGATTCGTAAGGACATAAATTTCCAATTGAGTCCTCGTATTGTTTTGACTTAATTCCGTGAACAAAACTTGTTTGTAATATGTCGTAGGGAGATTTTTATTTTGTCACGATCCCACTTGGTCTATGATGTATTGAAGAAAATTAAAGACGTTGTGGCAAAGCTTCAAAGAATTTATCATGCCGATGTTTAATTGGTGCAAGTTTACTCATCTTGAAAGTTAATTGCATTCCGAGATCACTCAGGTATGAATGCTTATAATTAATGGTGCTCGAAATTATTTTTATAAAAGATAAGGATGTATTTTTATAAAGAAATATATTTTAAAATGTTTTTAAAAGTGTTTTAAAGGTTTACACTACGTTTTAATTCTGATAAGCTCGAAAAAGGAGTTTGACTTTAATGGGTCTCTTTAAAGAAAAGTTTTAATTGAAAAGTTAAAAAGTCAAACTTCTCGCTCGAACGACATTAGATCTCGCGCGAATGAGATACCTATGTCGCTCGAACGAGAGCCTTAAGTCATTCAAATGACACACATTTCGAGGCGACGCTAAATTTTTATTTGAAGTGTGTTTCTATCAGAGTTTCGTAAGTGTGCATTCTGAAAAATTGTTTACGAACCAGAAAATTGTTTGCACATGTTGTCTAAGGTTTAGAAAGCATAAACACATCCTTATAGTTTGCAAAGATCCGAGATATCATTCTTATATGTTTTAGTGATCTTGGGCACCAAAGTTGTTTGTTCTACACAATGAACATCAAAGGGTTTTGCGGTGAAGAAAGGAGAAGGACTTCTTATTCGATATCGTAGACGAATCAAAGCCAATCGGTGGACACCGAGATATACATGGACCCGTGTTTTATGGATAGGTATCGTGGAAAATGGAATTTCTGCGTGGGCACTATTGAAGAACGGTAGAAGATCAGAAGGAGCGTCAAGATCCGTGGGGATCAAGTCTTAGTGTAAGGCTAATCTATCTTTGTAAAACCATTGTTCATACTGATTGTTTGGCTTGGGTCATCCAAGGTTGTTTTCCCGATTTGGGTTTTTTAGTCGTACATCCGGCGTTGTGAGTATTCTTTACTTTACTTTACTTGCTTTAATCACTAGATGCATGTTTAGGATTAATCAAGATAAAATTAGTTTAAAGTAAGAATTGGGTGTTCACAACTTGGTTTGGTGCATAATTAAAAGTTGGATAATTTTTCTCAGAAAAATTTGGTTTTATTTGAAACACACATATTGGGCACACCCACATTTCCACACCTTCATAGTTATCACCGTTCCATGACACTCCTAGGGGCTTCTGAAGAGGTGATGGCCCAATTACTTCAGCAAACCTTTAAAGATAACGCTCTCTGATGGTTTTTATCGTTTGAGGAGTCTAGAATTCATAGTTGGGAGGATGTGGCTCGAGAATTTATGTCGCAGTAGAAGTACAACGAAGAGCTTGAGGTCACCCGCCGTGATTTAGAGATGCTCAAACAGAACTCTGGGGAATCAATCAGTAACTTCATAGCCCGATGGAGGGAAAAGGTAGCTACCATGACCAATTAGCCTTCCAAGGAAGAACAAGTTATCATAGTGAAGAAGAAATTCTTGCCCCATGTTCGAGAAACCATAGGAGGACAATACTATCCTCACTTTGGAGCTCTGAGAAAAGCATGAATAGAAATCGAGGAAGGTCTTGCTAAAACAGAGGTTTTACTAAAGAAAGTGTTCGGATAGTTCACTCCCAGAAAATATGACAAACCTGCCAGTACGACAGTCTCAACCATCAACAACATCTCTCAACAAACCACTTCATGGGCACCCGAAATCCGCCTTTTCCCAGTCCGAAAGGAATACATCTAGCTCCATGCTCCCCTCTCTAAAGTTTATCATGCCCTGCTAAGCCGAAACCTCATCAAACCCTTGGATCATCGTCCATTTCCAAATCCACTCCCAAGAAACTTCAAGGAAGATGGCCATTGTGCTTTTCACCAAACCGCTGGTCATACCACCGACCAATGCTTGCACCTCCGAAACATAATCCAAGGTCTAATTGACCAGGGTATCATTGCCCCACCAGTTAATCCTAAGCCAAACACTACTCACAACCCACTCCTAAATCATGCCAATGCCATCTTCTTAGAAGAAAACCCATAATTTGATCCCTCAACCCAATTCACATCCATACACTCTCCTAAACCTCTCCAAACCTGTCCATATTTCCTCCTACACCTTACTAGCCTCGCTGATCATGCACTATCACTCCTTACTAGAGCATGCATCGTCGTCCGTACCCGTTCCAAAAATGGAAGTATGGCATTATCAGAAGTGTTAAACCAACTCTTGGAGTTCGGGCAGAAATTGCCCTCACAAATGACCATTGATTGCCATAGGTTCAGTACGCTGTTCTTAGATGCACGAAAATGGGTCCGAGAATCAGACCGTTGGCTGGTACCGACCGATGAAGTCAGTCTAGATGATGTCATCCAGATTATGGCAGAACTATTTAGGTAAACCAATGATATTTACAGTATGGCCGAGTTATTTGATACTTTGAAGCTACAAGGGCGCCTAGTTGTAAGGACATTTTTCTTATGTCTAACATGTTATATTTGTGTATGTCATACGCCATTACAAAAGGCACGTCACTTCTCGATCTCACACGACGATCTCAATCCGAATTTTGAGAATTAAACATTCATTATCTCCATCATGTGTCTCACATCTACCTCAATAACTTCACGTTCCATGATTTTAGGGACTTTATGCATGTGTTACGCAAGAGAAGTAAAAATAGTGAAAGAAGGCAAGATATGAAAGTTCAAGGGCATTTTGGTAATTTTTCAACAACCATTCGGAGGTTTGATCAACTAGATAGTTGAAGAGCTCACCACAACGAGGATACTGGAGGAAATGGCACCTCAATTCGAGCTACGGTGAAGAAGTTATGGCCCTTTGAAAATGGAGAAAAACCTTTGGAGAATGTTGTGTATTTTGACCCCCAAACCAGCGAACTTTCTAGAATCGCAGGCAAGTGGGGTGAACCGGTTCGCGGTACACCCAAACCATTTGTAGGTACCTGACGCTGGCAAGTGTTTTAAAATTGTGAAACTCTTTTTGGTCTCCTTATAAAATCCATCTCCGGGGGAGTTATTTTGTAAGACTTGGAGAGACGTTTTTGAGAGTTGTATCAGCTCTAGTCTACATATTTTTTAGTCCCAAGACTCATGTTTTGATTCACATATCATTGCCAAATCTTTGTGAATCATTTTGAAACCCAAGAACACAACCTTGTGTTTGTTCAACCTTTGTGGAGAAGCCGTCTTCCTTCTTCATTGCTGCTCACCTGGAGTTCCCGAGGGAGATTCAAGCTGACGACTTCAGAACCGACGCCTGGGGATATTTTTGTGTTACTGTATTTTTCATTGTAATCTGTGTAACCGTATATTACAAAATTATAGTGAAACATAAAAGGTTTTGTCCCTTTGGGGGATTTTTCCTTACATGTGTGTGTTTGAATGTTCTTGCTTGATTTTATCATCTTATTTAATCACACCTAGATGCACGCTTAGGATTTACTTAGGGAAAACTGAATTTAATTAAATAATTTATTTATTTGAACACAAGCGCACTCTTTCAAATTGATATAAGAGTCAAATACACAACTTTATCGTGTAATTTTCCACAAAATTTTTCTAAGATATCAATTTTCTGTAAAAAAAAATTGAATTTTGAAAACGAGTGTGTTCATAATAGAGAAGTTATATAATAAAATGCTAGTTTTTTACGGGACAAACTATGAATACTGGAAAGCCCGCATGAGATCTGCATTAAGAGCCATTGATGAACGTGTCTAGATTTTGGTTGAAAGAGGGTGGACTCCTCCCTCCGTCACTGTTAATAACATGACTAGTTTAAAACCTGACACTACATGGACTGAAGAAGAATTTAAATGGTCTTCTTTTAATTCTAAGGGTTTAAGTCCAATTTCTGGATCTGTCACACCTAATGAGTTCAAACGCATAATGACGTGCACCACGTCAAAAGAGGCATGGGATGTTTTGCAACTTACCCATGAAGGATTCAATGCTGTGAAATAGTCTAAACTGCAAAAATTAACAACTCAATTTGAAACAATCCCCATGCTTGAGTCTGAATGTTTTGAAGAATTTTATGCATGACTGTCTGATATTGTTAACACTAGCTTTAATCTTGGTGAACACATTCATAATGTTAGATTTGTTAAAAATATACTTCATTCACTGCCTAACCGTTTTATCCCTAAAGTCACTGTGCTAAATTCTATGGGTAATTTAAATACGCTAAAATTGGAGGAACTTGTACGAGAGTTGAAAACATATGAAATTGATATGTTTCCTAAATCTGTCAAGTCTAAAGATAAGGGAATTGCACTTAATGCCCAGGAGAGAAAAAGTGAGGGGTCGGCAAGAAATAAGGGAGAGTCATCTAGAAAAAGAGAGATAGATACGTCAGATTCTGAGTGTGATTTTGATTTAGATGATTTGGCCCTATTTGCTAAAAATTCCAAGAAAATTATCAAATTCAAGAAAAATGGTAATTTCAACGATAAAAAGAAGTTTGAGAAAAATAATTTTGAAAAGAAAAATCAAAAAGATTTTAAAGATCCTCCTATGAAAGGGAGTGAGAGATGCTTTGAGTGCGACGGTAAGGGTCATAGAGATTTTCAGTGTGCTACTAGGCTGAACAGAGAAAAGGGCAAAGTTGTCCTTAACGCTTCCCTTAGTGATGATAGTGAGGTCGAGCCGGTGGACTCTGGAGACGAGTCACCACATGAGTGTAACTTCACCGCATTCATGGCTAGTCATGTGAGTTCTTCTAGTGCTCCTCACGATGATGAGGATGCTGCTTCACAGGGACTCCTTGACAGTTAGAGCGATGTGAGTGAGGAGGAGGTTGCTGCAAGTGACAACGAGAGTGATCTCCAACGCTCCTACGCTGAGTTATATACCGAGTCATTTAAAACCAAAGAGCGTAACAAAGCTTTAGTTCTTAGGATCTCTGCTTTAGAGAAAGATTTAAGATTATTTGGAGAGAGAGACACTTGGTGTGAGAATAAAAAATATAGAAAAGACAAACTTGAGAAGATAAGATGTTTTGAGTGCGATGGGACAGGGCACGAGAAATTTGAGTGTCCCATTAGACTTAGGAGAGGGGGAAAGAAAGTTGCCATGTCCACTACCTTAAGCGATAGTGAGGATTAGAATGGAGATTAAAGTGTGATCCGAAAAGCTTTTAGAAAGTTGTTTATCGAGACCGTGGAAAAAAAAAGGTCAAATAGGATCCTAGGTCTTCGGAGTTGTGAGTTGAAGGGAGAGAATGATGAGCTAAAAAGGGAAAAATATGACTTGACCAACACGGTGTCTAGTCTGATGACATGTGTATCCCATCTCGAGGATGATATCAAATAAGCACGAGAGGTCCAAGTCGCGTTAGAGAACGCATTTGAGAAGATTGATAAGATGGTTCCCTAAACCGTTTTGAATAAGGTTGGAAAAGGTAATGACGACGCATTCACTTTTTTTAATGCAGCCGAGCCTATATCCACTTTGGCGAGTGAGTCTCATGGGTGCCAGTACAGGAAAGCTCATCCAAAAATTCTTGATAAATTAATTACTAGACCGATTTATGTTTGCTCCCACTGCAAGAAGCGAGGACATCTTAGGGAGTTTTGTTCTAAGTTGAGTTTTGTGCCATATCATGCAACTTCACATGTCCCCGCACATGCACCCATTCATGATACTTTGCTTGCACATAATGATAGAGAGTTTGCACATATTCGCGAGCAAGTGAAGTTTTTAATCAAGACCACACATGATCTTATGGAGTTGGTTCAAAAGAGGTCACCATCTTTGAAAAACTCCACCGCTCTTCCTGGTTGAGGTCTTGACATGTTTTCTAGCATAGGGTGTTTTACATGATGTCTCTTTTTCCTATTGCTAGCATGTACCATTAGTTTGTTATATTTTCTGATTTTTATATTTTTTGAAAAATTCGAAAAGATTTTCTTTTTATAAAATTTTTAGAAAAGCATAAAACGATTTTTTGTTTTTTCTGGATGAGCATTTAAGATAGCCGAGTCACAATTTCATTCCATTTATCCACGTGACTGTTTGATAGTGATTTGAGACGCTACATCATTTCATCCATGTGCTTTACATTGTTTGGAGTCTTTGAGATGTGATTAGTGATAACTTTCTACATGTTTGAGTCCTTATCTCCTTTATTGCACACATGCATGATTTTTTATTATTGTACTTGTCTATCACATATTGTCTTGAGTGTTTCCATCTCAATTCTATATGTACAACGTACAATATGCGATGAAACTTGAAAAGATTGGATTGCATGTAATAACCGTTTGGTGAGATTGTGTTTTTAAACGGGGAAGGGCTGCGAAAGGTTCATTTAGCCTTTGCGAATACTAAGTCACCGTTAAATCGGACCTAAAAAATTGAGGAATTTTATTATTTGAGGTCCAAGAGGTTAAAAGAGCCCAAAAAATTTTAAGGCAATAAAAAGAAATTCATGCCAAGTATGGGCCATTTAGGTTTCACCATCAATTCTCCAAAGTTTGAGAATTTAGATCACCTCTATTCCATATATAAATATGAGAGAGTTTCGTTGGAGATTTTAAACGGGTTTGCACTTCCTTAAAAGTCCTGCAAAAAGATGAAATCGTTTTGGACGTTGTTGGTGTGGAAATCACTTTGAGCTTTGATTTGTTGATTTTATTGAGTCAATGTCTCATTTTTCCATTTTGTTTACACCAAAGGAATATTTTGAGTACATTCGTTAGGAGTATCCGATATTCATCGTGCACATATGTCATGTTTGTATGCATTGATTTTCCTATCGAATTTGATCACACCCATACATTTACGATATCATCGACTTGGTTGTTTTGTGTTCATTTATGGTGTGGTTATTTGTTTGTATATTTTGTGTGAAAATTTTCAAAAATAGAAGTTTCTTTCCTTGTGACATTCTCCATTTGCATTTATTTCTGCTTCTCATATCTGTCTATTTAGGGACATAATAAAAAGGTGGAGAAGAATTATCATATTATGGGAAAGTTTTTGAGATTTGACTTTTGCTTTCATCATAAATTGGTGTCTATGTTTATCTCATTTTAAACTCGATACCTTACTTGGTATTTTTTTTATCTCATGTGTGTAGGTACTACATTGATGATCATTGAATTGTACACCCTGATGAGAAAATCTTTGAGATTACTGAAGATTTGAAGAATAAATGATGAAGACTTATTCATTTGTATCGTTCCAATTTTGGGTTCATGGGAGGGTAGATTTGTATTTGATAATTCGGATTTCTTATGTATTTAACGGCATAGACATAGGGGGGATTTCTAAGGACATTTTTCTTATGTCCAACATCTTACATTTGTGTATGTCATACGCCGTTACAAAAGCCACGTCACATCTCGATCTCACACAACGGCCTCAATCTGAATTCCAGGAATCAAGCATTTATTATCTTCATCATATGTCTCACATCTGCCTTAAAGACTTCACGTTCCATGATTTTAGGGACTTTATGCAAGTGGTACGCAAGAGAAGTCAAAATAGTGAAAGAAGGAAAGATATGAAAGTTTAAGGGAATTTTGGTAAGTTTATAACCACCGTTCGGAGGTCCAATCAACTGGATAGTTAAAGATATCACCGCAATGAAGATACTGGAAGAAACGGCAACTCAATCCGAGCTACGGTGAAGAAGTTATGGCCCTTTGGAAATGGAGAAAAACCTTTGGAGAATGTTGTGTATTTTGTGTGACACACCGCCTAATAAAATACCGGGTGATCAGTCCTATACCAAATTAAAACAGGAATCCCAGTTGGATCATCCTTAGCATCACTGTCGAAAACTTTTTAAAACATACTAACCACCTAGTATTCCAAAAACTGATCCCAAATTTTAACTTTTTAATTTAACAAAATAGTACATGCGGAATTAAATATAAACCATTCACACAACTGAATAAATCAACTGAATAATTAATTTAAATAACTTGTCGAATAAACCATCGGCCACCAAAGTAAAATGATCCAATACAAACATCAAACACCTGAAGGATTATATCTGAAAACTGTACTGAGAAGTCTGGGCGACAAGACCTAAATAAAACTGAACTGAGAAATGATTCCTACACTAGGAATCAATGAACGATGCGTCTAATACAAACTCCTGCTAGCATCCACATATGCTACAGCTCCGTGTCCCTGGAATAGAATATCAATCCTGGCGTCCCTGTGGCTGGACACCTAAAAGGTTTTGAAAATAGTTTTATAGCAAGGGTTAGAACCCAAAACATTTTGAAAATATTTAGCAAGTGAATCAACTGCAGTAATTTAAAATGCATGAATGCGCTTCATATTTAAGTTAGTGTCGCACTCCCTTGTGGAAATTCTGACCCCTCCACTATTGTGCACACCTAGCGGTTATCTTAACCCCACCTAGTTGTACTACCCCGTCCAACTAGTTCTGGTATAACCTTCCCTTACCATATTACTCTAACCCGAGTATAATAATTTCTTGAATTATAAGTTATCTCACAATTAACTTAATTAAATCCTCTTAAATAGTAGCATATAACCGTCTCACAAGTTATATAAAGAAAATACGTCACACACTGTATTATTCCAGCAAATGAATAACTTAATTAATTTCTCATTAATTAACAACATATAACTGTAACCCGAGTTATATAAGATAAATACATCACACACTGTATTATCACCTACATATAATATTTACTACCATATTATACGTACCTTTACTAACATCCACACATATATCATACGCGTATCCATCCTTCCGAGTATACCCTCACCGGATGATTCACTCTAAAATGCCATCTCACTAGGTGTGCTCACAAAACCTAGTTTTCCAAGTTGGATTCGCTCACCAACCTGGTCTACTACATAACAAATTGGAGGCGGTCATATTCCTTCTTGAAAGTGAGATAATCTCCTCACCCATGTACCGGACGCTATGACCTGGGGATATACTCGCCCTACTCCTCAAGCTAGGGGATTCACCCACATCGCGCAACCTCCCTTGATAGCATTAGAGTATTTAAATTGAATAAATATCTAGTCACTGATATTTACTATCACACACAATATATATATACTATCACTACACTGTATATATATAATATAATTCCGGCTTTACCGTGTACTCAAATTATCCCGTATACTGCCTGAAATTTCCTGAGTCCGTGGCTCGATTCCAATTAAATTAATTAACACACCTATTAATTTAATGTCTCCCCGAATCTATCACCCAACTCTAATTAAATTAACTAACACACATATTAATTTAATATCTTCCCGAGTCTATCGTCCAACTCTAATTAAATTAACTAACACACATATTAATTTAATATCTCCCCGAGTCTATCGTCTAACTCTAATTAAATTAATTATTACACCCATTAATTTAATACTTACCCGAGTCTACAATCCGACTTTTATTTAATTAATTTACACATTAATTAATCAACACATATCCGAGTCTACAATCCGACTCTAATTAAATTAATTATCTCATTTATTAATTTAATAACTTGGTGTCACCCAACCATTATCCCATGACTCTCTCACTTGGCCCGTACCTCAATATTTCCCGAGTCAATGTTCTGACTCCAAACTAATTACTTTCTCTATATAATTAATTTAATACCTTGATATCACTTAACCAACATACCCGGACTCACTCACTTGGTCCAATTTACATCTCATAATATAATACCCACATTTTTGCCTACAATGTGTCACACTTTTATTTCTAGAATTTTCCCAATTATATTGGCCTATAATAATTAACATACCCGGACTCGATCCACTTGGCCCGAAATTAAATATTTCCCGAGTCTATATCCCGACTCTAAATTACTTAGTTTATCTCCAAACTTAATTCACTACCTTGGGTCGCTTTACCAATATACCCGGATTCACTCACTTGATCCGTACCTCACTATTTTGGAATAAAGTCTCTCAAATTTATCCATTAAATGTCCCACATAAATTCATTCTAGTCCCAATTACTCTTTACCAAAATTACTAGGAATTGGTGTTTCATATTTTAATTATGACAATTTACAGTATGGAAATTAATTTATAATTAATTTTCCCCTTATATCACACACCAGCCGAACTGGCCAGGATTTCCCATCATCGATCGATCGATGCCCCCGATCGATCGATCGACACCTTCGTTACAACTCTTCTTCCCCACTGTTTTGCACCATTAACGAACTTCAAGGTTTCTAAACCATAATTTAAACCTCTAATTACATCATCCCATCATCTAAACATGGTTAATCCACATCCTATTCATCATAGAGACCATTAAGATATTCAATTTCTCTACTTATCTCATAATTTTCGAAATGGGTCTTTCTCCATAAAATTCAATTTTTTGTTTTAAATCCCAATTTCTAGATTCGATTTCCACTCTTTTATGTTCTGGATTTCTCGTTCAAATCATATATACATATTCAGATATCAATCACCCATCTAAATCTTACTTTGAATCTCATTCAAGGGTTTCAAAAACAAAAACCCCATTTTGTACCCATTTACACCCAAAAACGAATTTTGGTTTACACATCACTATGATATGAATTGATTATCATGCCTTAAGAATCAAAACAGTTAACCACTTGCCTCAAAGTGTTTGTAGTGTCTGATCCGTTGTTGTTGTCCCTCAATTTGGCTCCAAAAAGCTCCAATTTGTTCTTGATTTGCTTTTCCCCAAATCCCCTCTCAAACCCTAGGTTTAGAGTTATGTTGGCTGCCATTTCCTAATCCCTCACTTAGGTTAAAAACCCTCCATCCCGTTTTTAGCCTAATGGGCTTAATTAAAGTGGCCCAACTCACCCCGTGTGGGCCCGGCTATGCCCAAAAATACCCCGAGACCCAATTACTACCCCCGGGTACTATTTTCTGACTATCTCGACCCATCCGGACTCAACCGCGCACTCAGAATTAGCATCCGAATTAATTTATAAAAATTCTTATCTCACACCCAATTTAGTCTATACCGACTCCCGGCTGGGATAAGTGTATACCACGTCATTAATACTCGAAATGACGTAATTAAATTATTACTATTCACTTAGTAAATAAATTTCCCTAAACATTAACCATTCACTCCCCGATTAATATCTAAATATATATATTTCCATAATTAATTCAATTAGAATTACAATACACAAGTAATTTAAAATTCCCAAATTAATTAAATATTAAATGTACAAAAATACGGGGTGTTACATTTTCACCCCCAAACCAGCGAACTTTCTCGAACCGTAGGACAAACCAGTTCGGGGGGAGAACCGGTTCATGGTACACCCGAACCGATTCGAGGTACCTGATGCTGGCAAGTGTTTTGAATTCGTGAAACTCTTTTTAGTTTCCTTATAAAAGCCAACTTCGGGGGAGTTATTTTGCAAGACTTGGAGAGACTTTTTTTAGAGTTCTATAAGCTCTAGTCTTTATATTTTTGAGTCCTAAGACTCATGTTTTGATTCACATATCATTGCCAAATATTTGTGAATCCTTTTGAAACCCAAGAACACAACCTTGTGTTTGTTCAACCTTTGTGGAGAAGTCATCTTCCTTCTTCATTACTACTCATCTGGAATTCCCGAGGGAGATTCCAATCGACGACTCAGAACCGACGCCTGTGGGTATTTCTGTGTCACTGTATTTTTCATTGTAATCCATGTAATCTTATATTACAAAATTATAGAGAAAAATAAAAGGTTTTCCTCCTTTGGGGATTTTTCCTCACATGTGTGTGTTTGAATGTTCTTGCTTGATTTTATCATCTCATTCAATCACACCTAGATGCATGTTTAGGATTTACTTTGGGAAAACTGAATTTAATTAAATAATTTCTTTATTTGAACACAAACGCACTCTTTCACTGGTCCATTCACCCTCACATATCCCCACATAATGGGAAGACCTGTATGAAGAAGCCATTGAAGTTGTGGAATGCATCGACTTTACATGGAAAGACATAATTTTTTCCACCGAATGGAGGGAAGAATTCGGAGATTTGAATGAAGAATAAGCTTTCAAAAAGGCTTGCCTGGTGGCCGATATGTGTGGGATGATATCATTTGAGGAGCTCCTCGGAGAAATAAATAAAATGGCAGAACAACTCGAGATTGATGAGGAAACAGGATTCATGTTCTTCCCTTCTTCAGTAAATCACATAACCAGATTAGGGAGGAACTACTAGATCCCAAGCTCACTACCAACTAATGATAAGGGGAAGAGCGTTGAAAACCTTCCTATGCCAGAAATGACCCTCGAGGAGAGCAAGATCCTCGATCAACTGAAGAAAAATCAAGATAACATCACTCTATGGGGGCTTTTCATGTCTTCTCAACTGCACAGAAATGCTTTGATCAAGTTGCTCACTGGACCCACAGTTCCTCCCTCTACTACATTAGAAGAAGTTGTAAATTTGGTCGAATCCTTTAACTCTACCCGAATGCTATCCTTTTTCGAAGAAAAAATCCCCAGAATTGGGCCAAACCACATTCATGTACTCAACATCTCCGTCGAAGTTATGGGGAAGTTCGAACCACTCTCTCTTGTGGATAATGGATCCGCCTTAAATGTTTACCCACTAAGGACCTTCCGATGCTTAAGACTAAAGGAAAGTGGCCTCGCTCCAACCTCCGCTACTATACAGGCCTACGATAATACCCGTCGGGAGGTGATGGGATCCATAAAATATGTAATGGGGGAAGGCCCTATAAACCCTATCATTAAATTCCAAGTTATTGACATCCCAGCTTATTTCAACCTGTTGCTCGGACGACCTTAGCTCCACAGTATCAAGGGTGTGTCTTCCTCACCCCATCAGAAATTGAAGTTCTTCACCAATGGATGGGTCATTACCATCTTGGGCGATGACGATAATACTGAGGGTGCAAGAACCATCAATCCAATCCTTGAGATATAACACGAGTCAAATGATATGCTCCTATCAGGATTTCGAGTTCAGCCACTTCTACTCCTGGTGGGGGACAATTTCAAAGAAAGGTTTTGTCAAGAATACGACCCTCGTGGAAACGTCAGTGTGATTCAGATGTTCAAAAACATGTACTTCATGCCCGGGCTGGGGCTAGGACAAAGACAGCAAGGGATAGTTGATCCCATTGAACTGAAGAAAGCTTTCCCTCCTTGTAGTTTGGGGTATCAACCATCAGAACAAGAGCTCAAAATGATCCGCCAGTCTCGACCAAAGAGAAGATTAGACTGCATCCAAACTATCCCAGGTGACTCCTTGAATGGACGATTCATCAAAGAGGGTGAGGACTCCCCCTTTAGCGGCTTTTTGGAACCATGTTATTACCATACAGACAAGAACATAAAACCCGGAATGGAGATCTTTTTTCAAGATAGCTGCCCATGGGCCGAAAGTTCCCAACACCATGTACAACCACTCATCAAAGATACCGAAGAGACTAAGGAAAGTGACCCCGAGGACTCGTTCAACTTACAGACACTAGGGTTGACACTCTGCATGGTTCACTCAAGCACTACATCACTGGATCCATCCCACATGATTAAAGTTGCTGATACACCTCTCCTCAACTGGCGTGATGCTCCAGTTCTACCTGTTGAAATCCCCCTAATCCTAATTTTTACCCTATTTCTTCTTCTGTTATCTACCCTTGCTCAAATGTAATCGAGTCCTCCTTTCATGAGGTTCTCAATGTTGTTTTTTCTATCAATGAAATAAATGAAGATTTTGAGTATCTTATTGTGACTTACATAAATTGTTTAGATTCTAATCAAACTTTTGATGATGATGATTTTGCAAATAAATAATTTTTAACTGATCTAAGTAAGTTTAATGATAAACAACATAACCGCGTTCAAGTTAATGAATAAGAGACTGTTATTATTAACCTCGGTTCTAGTAGCCAACTGCGCGAGATTAGGATAGGGGCTACCCTTGACGATCATGAGCGCGCACAACTCGAAGAATTATTGAAGGAATTCGTGGATGTCTTCGCATGGTCCTATGACGATATGCCCGACATTGATCCTGAAATTCCTCAACATGAGATCCCCACTCTTCTAGATGACAATCCGGTTAAACAAAGGTTGAGAAAGCTCAACACCGAATGGTCACTCAAAGTCAAAGAAGATGTGGTCAAATAGTTGAACGTAGGCTTCATTCGTGTGATCGAATATCCCACATGGCTGGCCAACATAGTGCCTGTGCCGAAATCAGGAGGGAAGGTTCGGATGAGTGTAGACTATCGGGATTTGAAAAAAGGCTCTCCAAAAGATGATTATCCTCTACCCAATATCGACATGATCATGGAAAACACAGCCATTCATGCTCTCAAGTCATTCTTCGACGGGCTTGTCGGATATAACCAAATCAAAATGCACCCAGACCACCAAGAAAAAACAATGTTCATCACCCAATGGGGAACCTTTTGCTACAATGTCATGCCATTTGGTCTCAAGAATGTTGGGGCTACTTAAAAGAGGTCTGCCACAACCATCCTGTACGATCTGATTCACAAAGAAGTTAAGGTCTATGTGAATGATATGATTATCAAATCCAAGACTAGAGAAGGACATGTCCCCGCTCTCCGAAAGGTCTTCGAATGACTGCGATACCATCAGATGAGACTCAATCCACAAAAATGCATCTTCAGGGTTATAAAGTGAAAACTCTTGGGATTTATGGTTAGTGAGAAAGGGATGGGAGCAAATCCTGCCAAGATGAAAGCCATACTTGAGATGCTACCTCCCTGAACGGAGAAAGAAGTATGAGGTTTCCTTGGGAAATTGCAATACATTAGCCGGTTCATCAGCCAGTAAACCTTCATTTGCCAAATAAGTTTCAAACTCCTCCGAAAGGATTCAACCAAAGGTTGGAACGATGCCTACCAAGAAGCCTTCGACTGAATCAAATAATACCTAACTCAACCTCCGGTACTCATGCCACCATAGCCTGGTCTCCCCTTGCTCTTATACCTAACCATAATCGACACTACAGCTGGTGTTTTGCTAGCTCAATACCTTGAAGATTCCCGTAAAGAAAGATCCATCTATTATGCCAGTCAGAAATTGGTCAGATATGAAGTCAGCTACACTACTTTAGAAAAGGCATGTGTCGCGCTTGTCTGGGTCACCCAAAAGTTACGACACTATATTCTCGCCTTCCCCATCAAACTTGTATCCTAAATGGACCATCAAATACCTTCTTGAGAAACTCGCCTTATCCAACCGATTGGCTCAGTGGTTGATGCTCTAAGCCGAGTTTGATATCGTGTACCTCACGCAAAAAGCCATGAAAGGAAGATCCATCTTTGAATACCTCGTCGATTACCCCATGGATGAAGCTGATGTCTGGATCTTCAAATTCTGAGATGAAAACATCCTCTGCACCGCCCAGGACAATCTTCGGTGGCAAAAGTTCTTTGACAGCGCTGCCAACAAAAAGGGATATGGCATTGGGATACTTCTGATTGCCCCAGATGACTCCCACACTCCCATCGCCATCAAATTGGATTTCCCTTGCACCAATAACATGACTGAATACGAGGCATGCACAGTAGGCCTCTACGTTTCTCTCAAGAAAGGTATCCAACATCTAGATGTCTATGGAGATTCCTCCCTCATCATCAGTCAAGCGCTCAGAAAGTGAAAAGTCAAGGACGAGAAGCTCCAACCCTTCCATGCCCACTTAGAAGAACTAGCCTCTCAATTACAACATATCACCTTCCATTACTTACCCCGAGCAAAGAATAACCTAGCCGATCCCCTTGCTACCTTGGCCTCCATGGTCAACATGCCCGAAAGATTAATAATGTCCCCCTTCCTCATTCAAAAGCAAGATAAACTTACTCACTCCTACCATATTGAGCTCATCACTACAGAAGATCTCAAGCTAGCCAATCGCTAGTACTATGACATCTGGCACCTCCTCAAGCATGGTAGTTATCCTGAGGCTTCCAATAAGAAAGATCGAGAAACTCTCTGAAGACTGGCTGCCCAGTACATCATTTTTCACAAAGCACTATTTAAGAGAAACTTCGATGGAAACCATCTACACTGCATCGCAGGGGCTGACATTGAATAGGTAATGCAGAGAATCCACAGCGGTGAATGTGTGGCCCATATGAACGGTCACATGCTTGCCAAGAAGATCATCCGACAAGGCTACTACTGGACCACCATGGTCCAGGATTGCACTGCCTATGACCGGAGATGCCTAAAATGCCAACAGTTCTCTAACCTTCAACATCTGCCTCCGCGTGAATTGTACAACATGACTTCTACCTGGCCATTCTCCACCTGGGGTATCAACATCATAGGGAAGGTTACACCCAAGGCCACTAACGAACATGAGCTCAACCTGGTTGCCATTGATTACTTCACTAAACGGGTCGAAGCTGAGTCATAGGCAGTGCTGAATGCCAAGAAAGCGACCAAATTCATTGAGAAAAACATCATCTACCTACATGGGGTCCCGTACGAGTTAGTGTCAGATAATGGGTTGCATTTCGATACAGAAGTCACATAAGTGTTCAACGAGTGTGGGATCCAGAGACATAAATCATCTCCCTATCGACCTCAAGCCAATGGTGCGGTCGAAGCCACCAAAAAGAACCTCAAAGCCATCATCAGTAAGATGACCAAAAATTACCAAGATTGGGCCGACCAAATCCCTTACGCCTTCAGGGGCTACTGAACCTCAATCCGAACTCTACTGGGGCTACCCCTTACTCTCTAGTCTACGGCATGGAAGCAGTCCTACCCGTGGATCTAAAAATACCCTCGTTACGTGTCATGCTTGAAAGAAAGGTCAGCGAAGAAGAATGGTGCCAAAACTGTCTTGACGAGTTGACATTCCCAGATGAAAGGAGATTGAAAGCTTTATACCACATATAAGGTTACCATGGCCGAGTAGCCCGATCATTCAATAAGAGAGTCAAGGACCGCGATGTCCGAGAGGGAGATTTAGCCCTCAAAGAAATAATAGAACCCATCTGGGACCCCAGAGGGAAATTGAAGCCCAATTGGAGCGGCCCATACATTGTCAAGAAGATCTCGTCCGGCGGTGCTACAATGCTCACCGACCTAGATGGAGAAAATATGTCTCATCCAGTCAACCTGGACCGTCTCAAGAAATTCTACCCATAGTCCAAAATCTCGACGCGCTACGACTCTTTTCATCTCCCTTGTATTCTACATCAAAAAAATCTTCATTTCCCTCTACCCATAACTATGTAGGCCTGATCCTCTACAAAAACCATTTTTAAGAAAAATAGAAAAAAATTCAAAACCCCAGAGGTACGTAGCCAGCTCACACATTTTACATGAGCACGACCCTTTCTTTTTCATAAAAAATTATTCTTTTCTTATCTCCGAGAACGATAGTTCGTTCTAACATATACTTGAACAAAAGGATTATGTATGCCTTAGCGATTTGTATAGATAATTCAAAAATTCAAAACTCATCAAAAAGGCGTTGCTGGATGATCAAAATTTTGTTTATTTCACTAATAAGAAATTACGGTACAATTACATAAGAAAAGGAACGGATAATTCCCTCCCCTACCTTCAAAGCCAAATAAAATCCCAACACTTATTTTTTATCACAAAATAAACTATCCAAGAGTCCTATCCACATCTACCAAAGGAGCCTGCTTCATCATCGTCATCTACATCCTGGGGTCCCTAAGCTTCCCTTGCCTGAATAAAGTGCCGAAGACGCTCTAAGAATCGATAAGCTCGAACCATCTTCGAAAAAACCACAACACCTCCTTCCATGGTATTAAATAAGACTAACCAACCTTGTTCAGTCTCCACTTACAATATCTTTCTAATTACTCTCCTCCACAACCACTTCATATAATCCCCAAGGATATGCTAAAATCTCCCAACAGGTTGAGAGAGACGGGTCGACGGACGCTGACTCTCTCACAAAGAGCCAAGACGGATGCGCAGACGCTCTGTCAAATCTTATACCGGAAAGAAGTCTTGTGTCCGAGGTGTAAAAATATTCTCCTAGCCAAATTATCATAAAAGTTGGCAAGGGAAATAGAAAGAGGTCTGTCTGAGACCAACCAGCCAAACGTACGTATATTCTCCCAGCTCCAGAATAGGCAGCAGCTATCACCACCAAGGCACTGACCAGTACAAATTTAGAGCCCCATGCTCCAAAAACCAGTTCTCCCAGCTCTCAATATCCAAGCCAACGCTGATGAAATAGAGCGAAAAGAAGTTGGGTACAGTCGACAAAGGATATTCTGGAGGAGTCACCAGGCGAAGTCTTTCAGACAACCACATGAACAGCATCACGGGCCTACCCCTCAGAAAGTCAGAACGACCTTCTCTCCAGGCATCCAGGCCATTTAAAGTCCCCGCCAGTATCACTGCCATAATATTGCGACGGTAGGACATCCATGAACTAACGATTGCAAGTTGTGGGTCCACCAGAAGTTCCCTAGTCACCAGTAGTAATTTCGAAGCCAAGCCCAGAACAACGGCTCCAGCATATCAAACATCACCAATCTCCCGCAAGTGAATGTATTGTAACATTGCCGAAAGGGAGATCATTCCTCCAATAACCAATGGCCTAGCCCAGAAGGAGAAATACGAAGAAGCCCAGCCAATAAATCTCTGGGAGAATGAGAAAATTCAGGTAAAGCCACAGTAACGCTAGGATTTATCCCTAGCATGACAGAAAACTCTTCGTAGTTAGGACAAACCTCATCCAACCCAAAGCGGAATACACGGTCTTCGAGATACCAGAATTATACTGCTGCCATCAGCATGTTCCACTATATGGGCCGATTACGCCATAAAGAAACTCGACGCATGACGCAAGCATCGTAGTCGACATTATAACAGCACATCATCTCTAAAGTTCCGAGATAGTTGGTAAACTCAACACTACCAGGGAGTGCCATCTCACAGAACAAGAAAGTAAGAATGTGAAGGCATGAGGAAAACAGTCCACTCTTACCCCTTTTTTATACTTGAAAACCCCTACAAAAGACATAACCTCTGCAGAAATCGGAGGGAATCCTAACCCACAAGGTACTAAAGGCTGAAGAGGGTACTAATCAAAGCATTGAATTGATGGGACTGGACTGACCTGCCGATAGGCAGGACAAGGCTCGTGCTGATCGGCAACCCCCTACTTTTGGAAATTTTCCCTTTTTCCTCTATTGTAAAAAAAATGATATTCTCCACAAAATTTCAAAAATCCTCTTCTCATCTTTATACAAATTCTCATTTTGAATAAAACTTTATTTTTACGGTCTTAGCATCAAAGTAAAAAGTGCATGTGCATTCATTCATTCATCATTAATAGAAGATAATAAAAAAAAGCCCATTGCATTGCATATATATGTTTTTCTGTGCTACATCAAATTTTGCAGGAAATAAGGAAAAGTAAAAACAATGGGACACAGCTCGAACCCACATTCTCTCTCTCTCTCTCTCTCTCACTTACCCTTCATCCTCTCTCTCTCTCTCTCTTAAGAGCATCCACCCCTGCGATGCGCTCTCTTTCCCTTGCGACAAGATGACGCACCACTACTACCCGAACCAGACTCCTCCCCAGATGAGGCAGACGGCACCACACAAGAAGGAACAGGAACTGCATCCCAAATATGGGCAGTCGTCGAAGATATCCAGTCTCTAATGTCCCTCATCCAAGTGGTGGACACTCGGACTTGCTGTAAGAAAAGACAAAATCAGTATCAAGCAGAAAAGATCAAAAGAAACCAAAAAGAAAGAGAGGAACAAAAAGAATACCACAGGACGAAGGACCTCCTCTATCAAGCCTAGCTCCTCCGGATCCATCGCATGAGGACAGTGCAACATAGACACCATCCCTTCATCAGCCTGTCGGATGTTATATGAAGGAGTATGAAACTGCACGAAGGGAACCTTCGAATTCGTCACCTCCACAGACTTGGATGGACCATCACTGCTGCGAGAGGACCCCACTGGCTGACTCAAACCCGCAGGAGGGAAAGTCAAGGCATCATATATGTTGGACACCATTAACCAGCTCATCATAAATTCCATGTAATCATACGGCGCAACCGTATCAGTGTACAATAGGTAGGACTCATCGGTCATCGCTGCGATCCTCGCATCCTCCGGCAGCAGCCGCTCCCGCCTCATAGACATAGGAGGACGCACAGGTGGCACCACCACCTCCTCCTCAGTGATCTGTAGAACCACCCTCTCCCCGAGATACCAAGAGTGGCCAAACTCATGCGCCGCAGCTATGCGTTCACCCCAGTCAACCCCGTGTCTTAAATAGCAACCACCTGAAAATCCCAAGCAAGTAGAAGCCAATACAAAATCAAAGCACACAAAGAACGGAAATAAGGAAGGAAAAGTCCTACCCTGCCGCTAGTCAAGCCATTCAAGACCTGACATACAGCCTCCAGAGAAAGAGATCCCCTCGACTGCCGATTGGCCTTGCACCATTGATACAACCTGCAGAAGTCCCCAATAGTCTCATCCTTCAGAGCGATCAACTGGTTATTACACCCGATCACCTAGTAGAACCACGTCTTCTAAAGACAAGAACTTTCAATCAAAAGATGAGACGCATAAGGAACGTGCGAATGCATGAAAGGAAAATGCGCAAATCCAAGAATACCTCAAGAATATACATGGCTCCAGTAAAAGTCTACCGACAGCATGGGCTAAATGCATCCAGAGAAAAATAGAGGGCCGCCAAAGTCAAGCCCGCAATCATAGAAAGGGATGTTCGAAAACATCCTTAAGTACGGTAAGAACCAAAAGTGGACGACGTCGCCACTCGGCGCCACCATAAAACACCCGAGCGCTAGAAAGATAAATAATCGGGCCATCTGCCTCACCTGCGGCCCATCCTCCACGTCAAACACTCAACCCAACAAAACATCCTTCAACAGGGACAGTCGAATTGAATCCCCAGATACAATCCTCCCCACGTCACCGAGCGCCGCCAGCACCACCTTCGATCTCACCCGCAGGGAGCGATACACCTCTATCTGCTCCCTGTCACAATCCAACCCTAGCAACTACTACACATCTATAGGAGTCACAGTCATCTCCCCTAAGCCAAAATGGAAGGTGTGGGTAGTATCCCACCATCTCTCCCCCAAATCGCACAAGATCGTTGTCGAACAAGGCGTCTTATCCAGTGCAGATGCCAACCTCCCAAAAACCGCTGATGATACCACCCAACACACCACAGGTGGAAGATGCTCCCAGATATCCTTAAGTCCCGTCGTCCCACAGGCACGCATGTTCTTCAAAGAGACATCAGACTACCAAAAGAGAAAAACCTTGTCAAATCCAAGAAAAGAGGAAAACACAAAAAAGTAATGCCAAAGGACATTTTTACTTACATAACCGCCAGGGTTCACCACCTTCGAAGAGCGATGATACGATGGCTCCCGCAATAGGGTCCGCTCATTCGCAACCGACTCGAACGCATCAAAGGATTTCTCTATCCCCAAAGAAAGAGGCACCCAGGCCCTCTATTATATATTCGCCTAATCATCAACAGTCAATCACTCCCTATGTATAGCAGTGCTCATAAAAGCGGCCACTTTTTAGATTAGGAAATGCTAGAACAATTCACAGAGGAAACTGCAGAAAGAGAGAAGGCAAGAAGCTGTGGAAAATGAAGGGAATTCACCCCCTTTATATAGGATGCCAAGGGTCATGCCGCTCGGCACTTCACCCCCATCTACCGATCTACGCTCCCCTTTACCTTCCCGAGACAGTCCAAAAGACCGTGCCACTGCAGAATGGCACCCTCCACACCATGCCGACCGGCACCTCCCTTGAATTTTGGTATAGAAATTCCCCAAAAAATACCAGAAAACCCTAAAAAATCCTTAGAAAATTCCTAAAAACCCTAGGAAAGATTTAGAACATCTTCACTAAGGAAATTTCACACTCCCTCAAGTGAAACCCCTATTTCTCCAGTAAAACTCTCAAAAGCCAAGTGAATCTTCTCTCGAAAACATCCCCGAAGGATCTATAAGGATCGCCTCCTATACCCCAAAGGTCTCAAACCTCCCCAAGGAATACGTCCAAAACATGGACTACCTAATCAGTTCAAAACAACATCACGAGGTAATATCCCCAGCGAAATTCCATAGAATCATTATCCCCATCAATGTCTCTAAAGGACGCTCTAAATTTTCCCCAGCTCATTTACTATTCCCCAGCGGAACCCAAAATCCAATATTTATCCCCAACAAAATCCCTGGTTTTCCCGAAGGAAATGTACACCTCTCTTTAGGTCAGAATTGACTTTGGTCTTGGATCATCACCTTAATTAGGTCAGAATTGTCCTCGGTACTCGGTCGTCACCTCTCTTTAGGTCAGAATTGACCTTGGTCTTGGATTGTCACCTTAGTTAGGCCAGAATTGACCTCGGTCCTCGGTCATTACCTCTTTTAGGTCAGAATTGACCTCGGTCTTTGATCGTCACCTTAGTTAGGTCAGAATTGACCTCGGTCCACGGTCGTCACCTCTCTTAGGTTAGAATTGACCTCGGTCTTGGATCGTCACCTTAGTTAGGCCAGAAATAACCTCGATCCTCAATCGTCACCTCTTTTAGGTCAGAATTGACCTCGGTCTTAAATCGTCACCTTAGTTAGGTCAGAATTGACCTCAATCCTCGGTCATCACCCCTCTTAGGTCAGAATTGACCTCAGTCTTGTATCGTCACCTTAGTTAGGTCAGAATTAACCTCGATCCTCGATTGTCACCTCTCTTAGGTCAGAATTGACCTCGGTCTTAGATCGTCACCTTTGTTAGGTCAGAATCAATCTCGTTCCTCGGTCATCACCTCTCTTACGTCAGAATTGACCTCGGTCTTGGATCGTCACCTTAGTTAGGTCATAATTGACCTCGGTCCTCGGTTGTCACCTCTCCTAGGTCAGAATTGACCTCTGTCTTGGATCATCACCTTAGTTAGCTCAGAATTGGCCTTAGTCTTGGATCATCGCCTTAAGCTCGTAGAATTTGTCATCTCACCTTAAGCCCGCAGAATTGGTCATCTCACCTTAAGCCCGCGGAATTGGCTTCGACTCGCAAAATTGTTCATCTCACCTTAAGCCCGCAGAATTGGTCACCCCCATCATTGCCTAGGTCATTACTTCCTTTAAAACCATCCCCAGCATGTTCCTTGAAGCCCGCAGAATTGGCTTCGACTCGCAGAATCGATCACCCTCATCTTCAAGGTCTCAGAATTGGCTTCGATCCACAGAATTGGTCATCTCACCTTAAGCCCAAAAAATTTCCTTCAACCCGCAGAATTGGTCATCTCACCTTAAGCCCACAGAATTGGCTTCGACCCATAAAATTGGTCACCCCCATCATTGCTTTGGTCATTACTTCCTTTAAAACCATCACCAGCATGTTCCTTCAATCCCGTAGAATTGGATTTGACCTGCAGAATCGATCAACCTCATCTTTAAGCTCTCAGAATTGGCTTCGACCCGTAGAATCGGCCATCCTCATCCTTAGGTCCTCAGAATTGAGCTCGACCCTCTGGTCATCCTCTCTCGAAGGCCTCATGTGGTGTCTATTCGACGGTTATCGTTCGTTCCAAACACACCCATCGAGGGGCTCTATAGACACCCCATTCTAATACCCCTTAACCTCTCCTTAGTTCCCTAGCTCCTCACATTATCATTACAAACCTAAGTCATACCCCGAGTACTGACCTAGAGGTCATCGAACACCCTCAGGCTCCGTTTGACTAAAAAGTCAAACTCTTCAGCTCGACTGAGACTAAATGAATCTTTAAAGGGTGTTGAAACCCCTTTCCAACGGTCCATCCCGTGCACAATTCTGACTTACCATGCGGACAAACGACCCGTTTTCCCCTAAAACCTGATCTAGAAACCATCAGGTGATCCTAGGCTCCGTTTGACCAAAGTCAACTCTTTAGCTTAACCAAGACTCAATGAATCTTCAAAGGGAACTGAAACCCCTTTCCAATGGTCTGCCCCGTGCGCAATTCTGACTTACAATACGGACGAATGATTCGTTTTACTCCGAAAGGTCACCGAGAGCTTCCAGGCCTCGGTTGACCAAGGTCAACTCCCCAAACAAAGTCAAACTCTTTGGAATGTCGAAGTACATATCCTCACCTTTCCAACGGTCCACCCCATGTGCGATTCTGACTTACCCCACGGACGAACGATCCGTTTACATCCGAAGTTTTCCCATCTAAAGGACTGACGAGCACTTTCGAGCCACATTTGACCCAAAGTCAACTCCCGGACCCAGGAGTAATCCAAAGGACTTTCGAAGGTCTTTGAATTAACTTTCCAATCGTTCACCCCATGTGCGATTCAGATCAACGGTTTGCGCTCAGCGACCAATTTTTCGAAGGAGCCTGAAAAAGACTGCCAAATGGCAGGTCTCAGACACTACCTATCGATAGTGTGCCTAACTGCACATGCCGATTGGCAGGACTAGGTCTATGCCGATCGTCAATGATCTGGGCCTATAAAATGGAGGGCTTGACCTCATTGCAAAGGGGACCCAAATCTGACAAAAATCATCTCAACGAGTCCAGAAAACCTCTCTCGGAGTCAGCCTGATTTCCACATCCAAATCCCTTTCCATCCTTCACTTTCCATCATCCTTTTCATCAAACTTTGTGATTTAAATACCCTCCATCATCATCTAAGTGCAAGGGCTGCTCTCCAACATTTAAGATCAAGCTCAAGATCTTTAAGAAGGTCCAATTTTCTCAATTCTCTCCTTAAATTCTCATAAATTGTCACTTAACTTATTTTATTACTTAGCACTTTTATGCTCTCATCACACATATCATAATATACTTTTTATTTGTTATTCCTGAACATCTCTTATTTTCATATAAATCAAAACTAAAAAAAAAATAAGAAAACGAGGATTTCCTCATAAATTCCAAATGGGAAATCTCACACTTTTCTCACAACTAAAACACTTTTTTACACACAAGCACATACAAGAAAAGTCCATGATTGGATTTATGGGATAAATCCCACCCCTCGTTTTGCATATGAACTACGTGGACTTTGATACCTCTATAGGCTACGTAGGCGTCTCGGGGTAAAACCCGAGACTCGAGTCCTTTTTTTTACTTTTTTTCCCATTTTTCCATATTCTTTAGACTTAACTCTCTTAAATTCCATGTATTTACATATATATATATATACTTGTTCTTAATGGCGTATTATTCCACATGCGTTATCACTCCCTTATAATGATCGACGCTAGGATAATCGTATAAATCTTATTTTCTAATATTACTTTTAGGAACACTCCTATGGATGACTCGCTTTATCTCTTCCATGATACAAGTCGATGATTCCTATCTACACTACGTATACACATGCACACATATCAAGGGGAAATAAAAGAAAATAGCAACAACCCATGAGAGATCGTAAGGGCGGAATGGGTGCCTATCACCTTCCCATTTCGTAACTTAGCCTCCAGACCCTTTTCGAATCATTTTGGTTTCGTATGTATCAGTATGTCTTTGAATGTTGTCCTTCGGGATGGATCCATTTTCTTTTGTCTGTTTTGAGTAAAATAGATTGGCGACTCTATCTCTCTACATTTTTCACCTCATTCACCAACGCCGGCCAAAGCACTCTCGAGAAGGATGCGCGAGACCTAGAGGGATCCTCTCCCGCCGCGCCGCGAGGGGGTATATCTAGGGATGGCCACAACAGTCTTTCCAAATGTGTCACATACCAGAGAAAAAAAGGACATGCCAATTTTTACCGTTACCCCACCTGCTATTTTCAACTAGCTAATCATGAAAATTGGAAAATGTACCTCGTTGTTAATTACGTGGAGAAAAGACGTGGGCCAGGTTTCATGAGCAACATGAAAACCATGGAAAACGTGATCATTATGTGACACCCATCCTATTAAAATAATGGATAGCCAACCTTTTACCAAAATAAAATGTTGGTCTCATATCAGTCATTCTTCGCATCACTGTCGATATATAATTAATTACTAACCACCTAATTACATTGACAAGCAGTGTCAAATTTAATCTTTCATTAACAAAACATTATGAACTATTGCCCAATTAATCTATACATAGTGACAATATAAATGAAACACTAGATAAAGTCTAAAACTGAGATAATAATTAAGGTTCCCGAATAAACCATCAGGTAAGAATCCAATATAATAAATCCATTTGACTAAGAAAAGTCTAAATAAAAGGGCCAACATGCCCAACAATACTTTAATAGAGGACCTAGTCTTGAATATCAAGAATAAAATTGACTACTCAAAATTTCCTGCAAGCTGTCACCTCAGCTGCAGCTACGTGTACATGGAAAGAACAATCATCCTTGGCGTCCCTGTGGCTCGACACCTAAAAGTTTTGAAAAAATATTTCAAAACGGGTCAGATCCCAAAACCTTTTAAAAATATTTAGCAAGTAATTAAGATGCAGTAAATAAATATCTTATTAAACTTTCCATATTTAAGTCGGTGTCGCACTCTCATGAGATTACACCTCACCTATCAACTATTGTGCACACCTAGCGCCTACATATTAACCCACCTAGTAACACTACCATGTCCCATTAATCTTAATTAGAAAATATCACTAGCACACTACCCCGACTAGAGTATTGTCTAACTTTCATTTCTTAATTATCTTTGTCTCTAATTATCTTATTAAATCATCAGTTAATTTTTAACATTATTTATTTAACCACTTTCATCATTAACAAATTAATAATCTATATAACTTACTACATTATTATATATGTTTATAAGAAATGGCATACCAAGACACTACATAGATATATATCACTCGTAATATATGCAACTGCGTTTTCGAATCTCCTCCACATTTTGAAAGCGAGCTCACTAGCATGCTATCGTGCTCTGGGAATGTCCACCATATTTTGGGAAATTGGGCCAAAATTTCACCACCGGACCCAAAAATAACAAACAAACATTGGAGGTGGTCATGGCCTTAAGTCCGTGGTCATAACCACACCAGATTATTACACAGTACTCCAATACTAAATCACATGGGCATGCACAACACCTTTAACCCTGGGGAACTGTACTACCTCTGTTGGGATTCTCCAGAGTGACCAACCACGACACGCAACCTCCTTAATATCATAACGGAGAGGATAGGTAGGTTTCAAATAAATATCTCACACACAGATATTATTCACATTTGTATATATATTATCTCCATACCCTTATATATAAATTTAATCCGAAAACCTAGCTAACCCGTGCCTATCCCTTAAAGCACTAGCCTACAAATCTTGAGTCTATCTTGAAATCCTTAATTAATTAAATTGTCATCCTTTAATTAAAATACAATAGTGTCACCCTGCTAAAATGCCCGGACATAATTAACCAACCCATCGTATAATCATTCAAGTTTATCAACTAACCTCACTCCGATAAAGCACCCAAACTTAACCCAACCAGCCCATTAATTTATTCTTGAATTTAACTCATCAATTCAGTATTTGAACTTTATCGTCAATTATCTCTCCCACGATTTCTAATTCGAATTTGATTAATCATTCATCCCTAGGCAATAAAATCTCATTAAATCACTCTAGTAAACTATTTATGATCTTTAGGGATTAAAAATTTCATTTGGAACTCCCTAGAACTTACCTAATAATCAAACCGTAAAATTCTCCAAAAATTAGCTTTCATGGATTAATAGATAATCCCAAACTACTCAAATTATGGTTCACATGATTTATTTCAAGTTTCACACCTAAACTAACAAAATTGCCATTTTCTAAGCAACTGAATCGGGTCGTAAATTTTCTCACTAATTAAACACCTTGTAGTGAAATTGCAATTTCTCCCTCTATAGAACTCTAGATGACGTCATTCAAATCTCATTGAAAAGATAAGTCCTAGAAATTTGGAGACATCGATGGAAAGAAATATAATTCTAACTACAATTAAAGTGACATACGTTTAAATTAATGTCAAAATTTCTGGTAGAATGATATGTTGGATAATTAAACACCCTGTAGGAAAATTTTGATTTCTCCGTCTTTGTAAGTCCAAATGACCTCATAAAAATCACATTGGAAATTTAAGACGTAGACCGTTCCATACATCTATGACATGTAATCTAATTATATGTAAAATTAGAATGGCATAAGTTTATAGTAAAGTAAAAAATTCTGATAGATTGACATGGTGACAGATTAAACACCTTGTAGTAAAATTGTGATTGATCCCTCTAAAGAACTCCAAATGACCTCATGCAAAACTCATTGGAAAGCTAAGACATATATCTTTCCTGAAATCTATGGCATGGAATCTAATTCTAAGAACAATAAAAATGACATACGTTTAAAGTAACGTAAAAAATTATGGCAGATTGACATCTTATGTTCATCAATTAAACCCTAAGTTATTAAAGTTTCATGTTCTTTAACCAAGAACCCAGCAAGATGTTGGAGGCTTTTAAAATAAGTGAGTAAAAGCTTTGGGAGTAAAATCTTTTCCCACATTGGAAGTGTGTGGAGAAAACTGGGAAACAAACCCAATATAAAAGGCAGATTGTCCCACATTGCAAAATGAGTAAAGCTAAGTGATACCCACTAAGATATAAAAGAAGTGGGCAACTTTTTGTCCCACATTGGAAAAATATAAAGAAAATGTATACTTAATAAGTACAAATGTAATATGAAGAGTTACTTCATCTTGCATTAAAGAGGGTTGTTCAAGAGAGCTTCAATACGGTGCAAAGCACCATGCTCACGCGCACACGCGCACGTAGGGGCAGTGGGATGTAGAGGCGCTAGTGGCTCACTTTGCACTTCACATGATGCGTGTCCGCAGTGGTAGAGTATTTCTAGGATTATTCAGGGTCGTATTGTTGTGGCTCGGGCGCGGTCACTTTTTGATTGGCCCGTGTAAAACTAGTTCAGTTTAATTATACCTCTTTGGAAATGGCTTAAGATTATTGGTAATTAACAGTTATACCTTTTCGAAATTAATTAAGACTTTTAATTCAACAGTCATAGCTCTTGAAGATAAATCCTTTCACCATCTATAAATAAAGGATGCCTAATTTGAAATTGCACATTATTTTTAGATTAACCCAATTCCAAATTTTCTAAATCCCAGCAATTATTCACTTACATTTTCAGGGGACATAAAAACTACCTTATTCTGTTTTGTGCACAAAAACAAAATAACAACTTGATTGGATGTTCTTCGTTGTTGCATCCAAGGGTCGTCTTCAAACATACAATTTGAAGATAGTGCAATTGTTTTAATGTATCTTAAGTACGGATTTGTGGATTTACGTTTGTATACCGAATTATCTTAGTGGGGGCAAATACTGTATTCAGGAAACTGACATCACACCTTGAAGTTTATAGAATTTATTTTAAGTCCAACAAAGTTATATTCAAGAAGTTTTATTGTATTTAAGTTGACAGAATTATTATAATAGAAGAGTTTCATTTCTGTATTTGCATATTTATCATCCAACAATCTAAATACAGTATTACCAGAAATGGTAAACTCTTCCAAATTACTTCGATAAATAAGAGAAGGCTTTGTCAAGTTGGATCGTTTTGATGGTGGATTTTTTCTGCATTGGCAGAAAAAGGTTCACTTTCTTCTAACAACATTGAAGATTTTTTATTGTCATGTTACAATAAAAAAAATGAAGAAGAAGATGAAATCGTGGAACAGACTACGCAAAGCATGAAATGGGAAACTGATGATTATCTCTATCGTGGTCACATTTTTAATGCACTTGTTGATAATTTGTTCGACTTGTACCAAAATGTTGGGACTGCAAAAATTTTAAGGGTTACATTGGAGACCAAATATCTTACGGAAGACGCTACAAGTAAGAAGTTCTTTATCGATCAGTTTTTAATCTTTAAAATGCATGATAATGGGCCCGTTCTATAACAATTTCATGACATCCAACGCATCATAAATCATTGCAAACTCAAAAATTTTAATATGGATTATAATGTAATTATTTCTGCCATAATTGAAAAACTTCGTACTTTATGAAAATATTATAAGAAAGAACTGAATCACAAAAACTAAGATCTTTCACTTGAAGAATTAGAGACTCATTTAAGAATTGAACAAGAGTCTCGAATTCTCGATGGTAAATAGGAACAGGAAAATTCTATTTCTAAGGTCGATATGGTGGAGGAAGGAAATGAGCAAAAATTTGTTAATCATGGAAACAATAACAAGCGAAAGAATTTTTCAAACAATTCTAAAGAAAACAAAATGAATAAAGGAAATTGTTTTCATTGCAATAAACTAGGTCACTTAAAGAAGGATTGTCGTTAATTCAAGAAACTAAAAGAAAAAGGAGGATCATCAAACACAAAGCAAAAATTTGCTACTATGATATCTGAGGCTAATATGCTTGGAGAAGATAACTCTTGGTGGATTGATTCTAATGACACAAGACATGTATGTAAGGAAAAGATCTTATTATCTGCCTATGAAACTGTGGATGGAGATGTTCTCTATATGGGAAATTTTTCAACTGTTGCGGTTAAAGGAAAAGGGACAGTGGATCTCGAATTTATTTTCGAAAAAATCCTTAGTCTCACCAATGTTTTTCATGTTCCCGATGTTAGGAAAAATTTAGTTTCTGGAAGTCTTCTTAATAAGTTTGGATTTAAACTTATATTTAAGTTAGACAAATTTATTCTGACTAAAAATGGTGCCTTTATAGGCAAAGGTTATTTGTATGAGGCAATGTTTAAGCTCAACATCAATGAAAAAGGTTCGTCTACTTATATCGTTGATTGTCTGTCACTATGGCATAGTCGTTTATAACATATTAATACAAAGAAAATGCATTTCATGGTTAATTTAAATTTAATTCCTAAATATGAGGATGATTTGAATGAAAAATATAAAATATACATGCAAACAAAAATAACAAGATTACCTTTTTCCCAAAATAGAAAAAACTACATCTCTGTTGCAATTAGTACATAGTGATGCTTGTGATTTTCATGGAACACCTACTATAGGTGGTAGTAAATATTTTGGTAAATTTATCGATGACTTTTCAAAATATTGTTACGTATATATTTTAAACTCTAAAGATGGTGTGCTTAATAGATTTAAGACATATAAAAATGAAGTTGAAAATCAATGCGATACTAAAATAAAATGTCTTAGATCTGATAGGGGTGGTGAATATCAATTTCATCAATTTTGTGAAAAAATGGGTATTATACATGAAGTTACTGCACCTTATGCACCACAACAAAATGGAGTAGCAGAAAGAAAAAATAGGACACTAACTGAAATGGTTAATGTTATGCTTTCTTATTCTAGTTTAAGTAAAGTGTTTTGGGGAGAAGCACTTTTAACTGCATGCCATATTCTCAATAGGATACCTGTTAAAGATAATAAGAAAACTCCTTATTAATTATGGAAGAATAGAGAACCTAATTTAGGTTATCTTAAAGTTTGGGGTTGTAGAGCTATTGTAAGACTACCTGAGACTAAGAGAAAGAAATCAGGAAGCAAAGGCATTGAGTGTATTTTTATACGTTATGCACAACATAGTAAAGACTGTAGATTTTTAGTTAGTGAACCTAATGATTCTGTTGAGGTAAATACTATAATTGAATCTAGAGATGATTTTTTTTATGAACAGAGGTTTTCTTCTATTCCTAGGATAAATAACAAAAAATAGGTAAATATTCCTTCACAATTACAGGATACTCCATCAGTAAAACAAGAAGATATTAGAAAACGTAAAAGACCTAGAAAAGAAAAGAGCTTTGGTCCTGACTTTGTAGTCTATCTTATTGAAGGAGCTAGATACACACCTTGTAATTAATTTCCTTTGACTCTTAGTGTTGAAATAGAACCACAAACTTAGAGTCGGGAAATTAATTCAATAGATTCAGCGTTTTGGAAAGAAGCCATAAATGATTAAATGGATTCAATCATGGGAAATAAAACTTGGAAGTTAGTAGAGTTACCTACAGGATCTAAACCTATCAAGTGTAGATGGATTTTTAAAAAGAAAATGAAAATAGATGGAACAATTGATAAATTCAAGGGTACATTAGTTGCTAAATATTTTACACAAAAAGAGGGAATTGATTATATTGATACCTATGCACCAGTTTCTAGAACATCTACTATTATAGTTTTAATTGCATCAGCATTTATATATAATTTTGAAATTCATCAAATGGATGTGCAAACTTCCTTTTTAAATGGTGACTTAGAAGAAGAAATTAATATGGAATAACTTGAAGGGTTTGGTATGCCTGGACAAGAACATGAAGTATGTAAATTAATTAAGTCCTTGTATGGCCTAAAACAAGCACCTAAATAATGGCATGAAATATTTGATAAAGTCATTATTTCTTATGGTTTTAAAATCATGAATCTAATAAGTGTGTTTATAGTAAATTTGGTAATGGTAAAAGTGTTATCATTTGTTTATATGTAGATGATATGTTAATTCTTGGCACTGATTTAGAAAGCATTAATAATACAAATAATTTTCTATCTTCTAAATTTGATAAGAAAGATATGGGTGTCGCTGTTGTCATCTTAGGAATGAGAATAATAAGGAAAGATAAAAATATAATTCTCACTCAATCTCATTATGTTGAGAAAAATTTGAAGAAATTTAATCAGTTTGATTGCACACCAGTTTGTACACCTTTTGAACCACATCTAAAGATGATCTCTAATACTGGTAGAGTTATTTCACAATTGGAATATGCACGAGTAATTGGTAGTTTAATGTAAGCCATGACATGTACTCGACCTCCTATTGCATATGTTGTTGGTAAATTAAGTAGATATACTAGTAATCCTAGTTTATTGCATTGGCATGTTGTTAATAGAATATTAAAATATTTAAAAGGAACTATGGACTATGGTATAGACTATAGTGGATATCCTTCAGTATTAGAGGTATTTTTTATGTCGGTTGGATAACTTAGCGGGAGGATCAGTCCTCAACAAGTGGATGGATTTTCACTCTTGGTGGAGGAGTTGTTTCTTGAGGATCAAAGAAACAAACTTGTATAGATGAATCTACAATGGAAGTTGAGTTTGTTGCATTAGCTGCAACTAGTAAAGAGGCAGAATGGTTAAGGAATTTATTTATTGAAATTCCAATTTGGCTAAAACTAATGCCTCCAATATCTATACATTGTGATAGTGAATATACACTTTCTAGAGCTTATAGTAAAGTGTACAATGGAAAATTTAGACATATTGGCCTGAGACATAGTTATGTCAGACAAATAATTACAGATAGTGTAATCACAGTGTATTATGTAAAATCAAGTCAAAATTTAGCTGATCGATTTACGAAAGGTCTTGCAAGAGGACTGGTGTCGAAGACATCATTGGGTATGGGACTAAAGCCCATTAACAATAATCACTCTTTATGGAAACTCAAATTAATACTTGACATATTCAAGTCTCAAGTTCAATGATTAAATTACATCATACGACAAGATTGTAAGCATTATAAAATCAAGCATCCCAAGGATAAGTGCTTAGAAATTGTAATGAATAATAAAAGAGGATGAGTTTAATCTTAATAGATTTATGGTGTTTTAGATACATGGACACCTGTGATAGTATACCTATATGAGTGTGTAAGTGGTGCCGCTTCCTATGAGAATTGGGCATGACTCTAAAGCACTCATGAAATTAAGGTACAGACACAAGGCCTAATACATATGTCGGCTTATATGGATAATCAGTGACTACAAGATTTGTGTGCGTAGACAAATTTGGCTGACCAATATGGATTGATTATTCAAAGACAGATCTACTATACTTTTATGGTTAGCCTTGACGAATCTTCACAGGTATTGGTTCAAGTCGTTAGACACCAGTACTTATACAAAGTCTTATAGGCAATCAAAGATTTACAAAACTTATTTCGAAAATTGCGGAGGAATGTTGGAGATTTTTAAAATAAGTGAGTAAAATCTTTGGGAGTAAAATCTTGTCCCACATTGGAAATGTGTGGAGAAACGTGGTCAATAAATCCAATATAAAAGGGAGAGTGTACCGCATTGGAAAATGAGTAAATATAAGTGATAACCACTAAGTTATAAAAGGAGTGGGCAACCTTTTGTCCCACATTGGAAAAATATAGAGAAAGTGTGCACTTAATAAGTACAAATGGAAGATGAAGAGTTACTTCATCTACCATTTAAGAGGGTTGTTCAGGAGAGATCCAATATGGTGTGAATCGCTGTGCGCACGCGCATATGCGCTGATGCCAGTGGGTTGTAGAGGTGCTAGTGGCACACTTTGCACTTCGCCTGCCGCGTGTCCGCAATGGTGATGGGTTGCCAAGATCCATCCGGGTTGGATTGTGGTAGCTCGGCCGTTGTCACTTTTTGGTTGGTGCATGTAAAACCGGTTCGATTTAATTATACATGTTCGTAAACGGCTTAAGATTATTGCTAATTAACAGTCATACCATTTCGAAATAAATTAATACATTTAATTCAACAGTCATGACTCTTGAAGACAAAACCTTTCACCATCTATAAATAAAGGCTGACTAATTAGAAATTGCACATTATTTTCAGATTAACCCAATTTCAGATTTTCCAAATCCCAGCAACTATTCACTTATATTTTCAGGGGATACAAAAACTATCTTATTCTATTTTGTGCATAGAAATGGAATAAGAATGGTAACTTTGCTTTTTGTGTGTCGTTGTTTGAAAAACAAGTTAGTCAAAACCTCAAATACCTAGAAATATATAACAACTCAATTATAGCAGTAAGTAAGGGTATCAATCAACTTCCAAGGTGGTAAAGCAAAGGGAACACATTTGTAATTCACTTTTTCTTTTCTTTTTGTGCTTTTTCACTTTTTAACTTTTTTTAGCTTTTTCAAATATTAAAACAATTGGGTGAGGTGATGATTTAAACTAAACTAAACTAAATGTGATATGATAAAAACTAACTAGAAAGTTGCTAAAATGAAATATAAAGTCTAAACTAAAATAAGAGATAAAGTGACGTAAATAATTGTGAGAACAATCAAGGAATGGGATTACACCACAAATTTTAGCTATTCTAACTAATTAATTTAATTAATTGAATTCTCCCAAATTAATATCAAAATTACAAATCAACTCTCGTTGCAAATGTAATTTTAATAATAACCTTTTAGAAAATATAGTTTAACACCCCCACAACTCTAGAAAATAGATCCACACTCCTTTTAATTAATCACCCGCTATGATCGATCAATTAAAAATTATGGCAATCTTAGAAAATAAATTTAGAGTTGAACTTCAAGTTATAATACCCCACTTAAGAAACCCCTATCTTTAGTTCGAATCTGAAATGGGTATTATAACTAGAATTTTGATTTTCTTTCGAAAATCATTTACCCTCTCTCGAGGCGTAAATTTAAGGGCGAGGGATCAAAAAAAACATTCAAAGAGAATTTTCAAGTAATCAAACTAATTAAACTAAAATAACATCAAATAAGGGTTTTCCCCCACCCCTTGAAATGGGATTTAGCCTAACATGATATTAAACATGATGAACAAATAATCAAAGGCATATATAATAAAAGAGTGGAGAAAGAGAACAAATCTTCAATAAGTCTCCTTGAAATTGGCAATTGTAACTCTATCATCTTCCATACAATTCAATTACTCACAATTAAATATCACCAAATCTCTAAAAAAATAAAAATAAAAACTATTTACAAAATGGTGTTTATCTTTCTACAATTCTCTCTCTAAAAATTCCTATCTAAAAAGCTCTCTTCAAATGGGGTCTTGAGTCTTCTATTTATGCATGGCAAACATGGAGCTAAAGGGGTATTTTTTAAAATGGGCTAGGGTGAACATGTGGGAGAGGTGTGAGCACATGTGCATGGGGTATGACGTGTGAGGATATTTGGGAAGTGGGGTAATGGAGATAATAATCAGATTTGATACAAGGGTGTTTTTGGGTAAAGGGTTAAAAATAGGTAGTTGGGATATTTTGGGTAAATGGGTAAAAAGGGAATAAGTGGCATATGTGGGTCTTGTGATTTGGAATTATTTGGTTTTCTACAGATAAGGGAAATCGTGGTTGGTTTTGGATATGGGTCTTGGGTGTATTGGGTTTATGCAGTAGGTCGCCGTCGGGTAGAGGGTTAGAAGCAGGGGTGTTGTCGGATTGTGGCTGCTGCCGCCGGAGTCACAGCAAGGGGTTGTGAGGGTTGTTTTTTTTTTGGCGTGGGGTGCCGCCGGTTTGTGGCTCGAGTTGGATCCTACTCCGGTCGGAGCTGGTGTATTACCGGCGCCGGAGTAGGGGGCTGAAGTGTGTTGGTTGTAGTCGGGCTCAGGCGGGTTAGGTGGTCGCCGAAGGGAGTTGGTTGGGTCACCGACGAGCTTGCGACGGGTCCGGCGCTAGGTAGGTGGGAGTGGGATTCCGGTTTTGGTCAGGGGGTTTAAGGTGTTAGGTTAATGAAGATAATGGGGTGGAGATTTAGGAGAGAGAGATGTGAGTTTTTGGTGTTTTGCTAGTAATGGTGGAATGAGAAGAAATGAGAGAGAGAGTGGTGAGAGGTTGAAGAAGATGGTAGTCGGGTTAGAGTGTCTGAGGGTGCAAGGAAAGTAGGTGTGAGGGTGAGGGTTTAGTTAGGTGTAGGTGAGGGTGTTGGGTATTAAGGTGTGACTGTGTGTGTCTAAATTGTGATCCCTAAAAATATAACATTAACTAACTAAAATAAAATTAATAAAAAAAACTAAAAACCAAAAAAAATAAAATCCTATTCTAAAATAAAACAAAGACTCAAATAAAAATTGAAACTAAAAAGAAATAAAAATTGAAATCTATTAAACTAAAAACTAAAATCCAGAATAAATGTAAAATCAAATAAAACTAATAAATGAAATCCTAAAAAAAATCTAATCCTAATAAAACTAATAACTAAGCGAAATCCTAATAAAATAAAAACTTAATCAAAATCAAAATAAAATAAAATTATACTAATAAAAATAAAATAGAAAATAAAAAATAAAACCTATAAAATACTAAATAAATCTAAAATAAATCCTAAAAATAAAAATGACTCAAACTAAAAATCTAAAAAAATAAAATGAAAAGGGACAAACAAAACACACACGGGGTTGGGGGGTGGTTTGGGCTAGGTTTAGGCTCGGGTAAGGTTATGGGATAAGGTATTTAGCGACATAAAACATGCATTTGCCTCGATATTTAGCTTTTGACACTGCAAACAGACGTTTGACCTACAAGATAAACATTTAAGCACATAAGACCCGTATTGCCGAGAATTAGCAACTAAAGTACGTCTATTCAGGGTATAAAATGTACAGTTTTGGGTGCTTATCACACCACCCCCAAACTGAGCGATGTTAGTCCTCGAGCAATAAGATAGAGAGAAAGAAACATATAAGTAACCAAAAGTGTACCACTTTCGCGGGCACTTGCGATTGAACTTAGCATGTGCAACAAGCCTTTAAACCTATAGGTTGCCCTACAGGACGAGTTGTGTCTCATGAGGGTTTGCAAGGAATATACCCACAAAATTCTTATTTGCAAAGATTTATTGAAAGGCAGTCAATCTCTTATTAGACGTAGAGTAATCACACAATCCATCATGAGAAATATTTGATTTCAGAAATACAAGCTAGAATGTGTAAAAATATTAAGCTAAGTAAATACTCAAGGCGCATCCTTCCTAGAACTCAACGTGTTTAGTGTGAATCAGTCAAAACGGGTCGAGTATCACGAGAGTAATTCCTAGATTTCCTTATCGGAATCAACGCTTCAACTTCAAAATCTCACTAGATATAACTCTCTCAAAAGAACTCTCGAGATTAGGGTTAGTGTATCACTCTTGTGTGTGACGAGGTGAGTAAATCTAAACAAGTTCAAACGTCTCACACACACATAAGAAAGAACGAACAATAAGAAATAAAAGTGATCTCATGAAAGGAATGCTAATCACTATAGTGAGAACGTCGAGTTATTCACCACGTTGACTATCATTTGTCCGAAAACCTAGGAAAAATATGGATGATTATGGGTGAGAGGGAAATGAAATGAGATATGTGGGATGAGGTGAGGTAGAATAGGATGGATGTGTGAAATGATGGATGTATGATGGATGAACGAGAAGAGTGTACTATGAAGAACAAATGTCTTTATTTCAAAACCAACTACTAACTACAAACTCTCTTTCTTTTCTTTTCTCTTTTTTTTCTTTTTGCTATTTTTCTATTTTTCTTCTTTTTCTTTTTCTTTTTCTTTTCTTTTTCTTTTTTTTTGTTTTTCTCTCACTTTTCAAACCAACAATGAAGACATTTAACATTTGAAATCACACTCTTTTTCTCAAAATGATGATGGATGATATATGAATGGAGTGGGGAGTGGGGAGTGTGTATGGATGATGAGGGAAATAAATGGGAAGGTAATGGGTGAGGTGAATGGTAAATGGTATATGTATGGATGAGAATCTAGTATTCGGGACAAATTTCAAGACACGCGTTTCTTACAACTCAAAAAAAAATATCATTCTCAGTGATCAAGCCAAAATTTTATGAAAGATAATGAGATCATACAATAATTAAAGTGCGGACCCAAAAGAAGTTGAATCAACTTTTGACTCGGAGATTGCGTAAAACTCTCTGAAAGGGTGAAAGGCATGAATCTCACAAGCTAAAGTCTCCACTAGTAATCCTTAAGGTTCTCTTTAGAATTGTAGTACTCCTCAACTCTTAACCGTAGTGACATGATAAGTGCGCAAATTTTTGTTGAGTCTAGGAATTCATAGTGAAAAATGCCTTGTTACATATTACATAAGCTATTTAGAAAAAATATTCGGTAGCTTTATTCCTAGACTTAAAAAGATGGATGATTGAAAATTCACATAATGAATGAGATGAAAGAAACTGTACAAAATTTTAAAAATCAGGTTTAAAACTCAAAATTTTTCAAAAGAGGCTCGATTTTGATAAAATTCTCCACCCCCAAACAAAAAGGAACATCGTCCTCGATGTTAAGTAAAATGATTTTTAAAATTGAGAGCATAAGGTAGGAAAGAGTTTACCAGAATTAATCGTTAATGAAGTGGAAAGATGTAACCAAAATGAAACCTGAATAAGTGATAAGAGAAATATGTACAAGTCTATAAACATGGAAAAACATAGGGTGATGTGAAACAACACCCCCAAACAAGATAAGACTCATACAAGAAATACGGGCTACCTCCCGATAGCGCTAAGTTTAATGTCTTCAGCCAGACCGATGAAATCTCACCCTAAGGATAAGATCTATGAGAGCACGAGGCGACAGAAAAATTGGGTGATGAGAATCACCCCAAACAAGACTGAAGCGTCAGTTTTGTTCGATAAAGGCTAAAAGGGTCAATGCCCTTGTATGGAAAAGTGCATCACACAATGCAAAACATCGGTGGACCATGGGCGGGTGGGAATTAGGGTAAGGGTGGAAAAGGCATGGGAGATTAATCATCGATCACGGGCCTTATTAAGACGAAATGTGAGGGCAACTAGGGCCCTATAAGAATGGTTCTCAAGTTGGGTGGGAAGGCAAAAGGGTGTGGACATAGGAATGGGGTGGTCCTCATAGAAAGGACACGACCGTTCTATGAATGGGCAATGATAATGGTCGCACTGTGACACGCCAGGGAGCTGTTGAGAAGAAAAATCAACACCACAAGAGAGTGGTGTGCATGGAGGAACAAGCCCGGTGTCACGAAAGTGGAGAGTAGCACCACATATACTCTCATGGGTGGTGGAGGATGGTTTCAGGTTAGGATCTAAATATGTAAATGGAAACTTGAAATGTGTAAAATCAAGGTCCAAACCAGGTGGTGGGGTGGAAGGGACAATGGGTGGGTCGGGTGGGATAAACAGTGGATCGGGTGGGATAAATGGTGGAGGAAGATGATCCAACTCAAGAGTGGGAGACACACACTCATTGGGAGGAGTAAAGTAATACTCACAAGGGAGTGTGGTTTCTAAAGATGGAGTGATCAACTTCTCAATAAGAGTAGCATCGGTGAATGTGGTGGGTGGGTAAGATGAGGCACCAAGATCTGAGATAGAGGAATGAGTAGAAATATCAGGCTCAATGGGAGACATTCATGGTGGGGTATTATACATATCCGGATAGTTAGGAACTATAACGGATTCTATCGCAGGAAAATGGTGAGCACTCGTAGACGGAGCTAACCTAGGATAAATTGGTTCCTCGGGAACACAAGGGTGAAGCTCGATAGGTGTAGACTCGGGCATTCTTTTGGATTCAACGGGAGATGGAAGGTGAACCGCATTGATGGGTGGAGACATAGGAATGTCTGACTCTCTCACACACTCCAATTCATTTAACCTTTGTTCAAGACTTTGGAGAGCTTGAGTTTGGATTTGAGTGGCTTGCTCTTGCTCGAGTATGAACTTTTGCAAGAGGCTTTCTAGAGCGGAGGTGGATGATGGTGGTGGAGTGACGGGCGGTGGAGGTGTACATAACTCGCTATCACTATATGGAGAATACTCAAAGGAAGTGTGGGGAGTGGGGCCAAGTTCATCATACACGAGAGGATCGCTTTCGTGATGGACAAATGGTTGATACTCATGGGGTGCGTAGTGAGGTAACTGATCATGAACCAGTGCACAAGGTTGCCATGGAGACTGTTAGAACATGTGAGAATCCACAACATCGAGTTGGGATTCGTATTACGTGGAAGGGTGATCAGGCCTCCACGAATAGCTCCGGTACTCACACAACTCGGGATTAGGTATATCGGGATAATAGGCCGAGGAGGGTTACGGAACAGTGTCATATGGATACACATGTTCCATGGTGGGTTCGGATGGATATGGAATGTAAGGGCTCTCATGGGACATGTGATCGACATAAGAACAATGGGGGCACAACAAGGTATGCGACACGTCGACACTTGACACTGAGAGTGATGGAATATGTGGTGCGTGCATGGATGGGTCAAGAGTATCAAGGGTACTCGTGAGAGAGCCGAAACCACAAAAAATCTCATAAAGAGATAGCTCGGGATCACTCTCACACGTGTCGCGTGTCAATGGAAAATGACCAAAGTAGTCCCGTAAGGGAGGTTCTTCGGCCATGTGGAGAGAAATATTTTTTTGGAGTTTTTAAATTTTTTTTCAAAAGGAAAGAAAATATTTTTGGATTTTCTAAAAATAATGGAAGAAAATATTTTTGGATTTTTCTAAAATGAAAAAAAGAAAATATTTTTGGATTTTTTTTGGAAGAAAAAGGGTGGGGAAAAATATGGACTCTTGATTTGGACGAACCAACTAAAACCGACTACCGAAAATGGAATTGGACACGCACACAAGTCAAAAAAATTTCCTAACTATCACATAGCCAATTTTTATCTTTAAATTTAGTGAAAGGGGTAGTAAAAATTTTAATTAAGTCCGCGGGCGTTAAAAAATCATGGAATAATCTGAGTGATCGCCTTTGCAAAATTTTCTCCTATTGGGCTACCTAGTTAATTGATTTTAAATTTAGTGATGGCTAGGGTAGCACACAATGATAAGCGAGTAAGTCGGGTCATGAAATCCCTTCTCGTGAGTGACCGGGTGTAGGTCTTATCAATTTAATTCATCACACCATTCAAAAAATAAATGCGAGAATAAAATCACACAAGAGCACACAAGTACACACAATAATTGACTTGCTAACAGGAGAGGCGCGAGTGTGTAAGAAATGTACCTCCCATGTTTTTTAGGTCGTGGGGTGCCGAAAAATTTGAGTCGACCGAGGGGAGATTACACCTATCTCAGTCGGCCTCGGGAGTCCTACCGACCCAAGGTAGAGAGGCTTCTAAATCCTCGCCTTTGGATGCCCTCTCTCTACCTCGCCCGGTTTCCCTATCACGCTTGTCTTCAATTATTACAAATTTAAATGGAAAATAAATGGTGTCTCTATGCACCGCAATACAAGCCAAGAATATAATAATCCTAATAAAAGCCTTCTGAAAATATAAAAATGGTACAAAAAATAATAAAGTGCAAAAAATAAATGAACTATAAAATGAAATCCGCTCCAAGTGCTTCACACTCCCAAAAATGGCAACGACGCCATTTGATAGAAAGAATTTTTGCGTGTATTTTTCGTTGTCGTTGTTTGAAAACCAAGTTAGTCAGAACCTCAAATACCTACAAATATATAACAACTCAAGTGTAGCGGTAAGTAAGGGTATCAATCCACTTCCAAGGGGGTAAAGCAAAGGGAACACAATTGTAATTCACTTTTTATTTTCTTTTTGGGCTTTTTCACATTTTTACTTTTTTTAGCTTTTTCAAATATTAAAACAATTGTGTGAGGTGATGATTTAAACTAAACTAAACTAAATGTAATATGATAACAACTAACTAGAAAGTTACTAAAATGAAAAATAAAGTCTAAACTAAAATAAGAGATAAAGTGAGGTAAATAATTGTGAAAACAATTAAGGAATTGGATTACACCACAAATTTTAGCTATTCCAACTAATTAATTTAATTAATTGAATTCTCCCAAATTAATATCAAAATTACAAATCAACTCTCGTTATAAATGTAATTTTAATAGTAACCTTTTAGAAAATTGAGTTTAACACCCCACAACTCTAGAAAATAGATTCACACTTCTTTTAATTAATCACCCGCAAGGATCGATCAATTAAAATTTATGTCAATCTTAGAAAATAAATTTAGAGTTGAAATTCAAGTTGTAATACCCCACTTAAGAAACCCCTATCTCTAGTTCGAATCTAAAATGGGTATTATAACTAGAATTCTGATTTTCTCTCGAAAACCATTTACCCTCTCTCGAGGCATAAATTTAAGGATGAGGGATCAAAAATAACATTCAAAGAGAATTTTCAAGTAATCAAACTAATTAAACTAAAATAACATCAAATAAGGGTTTCCCCCCCACCCCTTGAAAGGGAATTTAGCCTAACATGATATTAAACATGATGAACAAATAATCAAAGGCATATATAATAAAAGAGTAGAGAAAGAGAACAAATCTTGAACAAGTCTCCTTGAAATTGGCAATTTGAACTCTATCATCTTCCATACAATTCAATTACTCACAATTAAATCTCACTAAAACTCTAAAAAAATAAAAACAAAAACTATTTACAAAATGATGTTTATCTCTCTACAATTCTCTCTTTAAAGATTCCTATCTACAAAGCGCTCTTCAAATGGGGTCTTGAGTCTTCTATTTATGCATGGAAAACATGGAGCTAAACGGGTATTTTTTGTAATGGGCTTGGGTGAACATGTGGGAGAGGTGTGAGCACATGTGCATGGGGTGTGAGGTGTGAGGATATTTGGGAAGTGGGGTAATGGAGATAATAATAAGATTTGGTACTATAGACACCCCATTCTGTTACCCCCTAACTCTCCTTAGGTACCTAGTACCTCCTTTCATCACTACAAACCCATGTCATACCCCGAGTACTGACCTAGAAGCCATCGGGCACTCCCAGGCTCCGTTTGACCAAAACGTCAAACTTTTCAGCTCGACCAAAGCTAAATGAATCTTTTAAGGGCACTGAAACCCATCTCCAACGGTCCATCCCGTGCGCGATTCGGACTTACCATGCGGACGTACAATCTGTTTGCGTCTGAAACTTGATCTAGAGGCCACCGGGCGCTCCCGAACTCTGTTTGACCTAAGTCAACTCTTCATCTCGACCGAGGCTAAATGAATCTTCGAAGGGTACTGAAACCCCTTTCCAATGGTCCGCTCTGTGCGTGATTCCGACTTACCATGCGGACGAACGATCCGTTTGACTCCAAGAGGTCACCGAATGCTTCCAGGGCCCTATTGACCAAAGTCAACTCCCCAAACCGGGTTAAACTCCTTGGAATGTCGAAGTACATCTCCTAACATTTCCAACGGTCTGCCCTGTGCGCGATTCGGACTTACCATGCGGACGAACGATCCGTTTGCGTCCACCAACAAACACTTTCGAGTCATATTTGACCCAAAGTCAACTCCCGAACCCGGGAGCGGTCCAAAGGACTTTTAAAGGTCTATGAATTACATTTCCAATGGTCTGCTCCATGCACGATTCTGACCAACAATTTTCCCTCGATAGCCAATTTTCTGAAAAGGCCTGAAACACGCTACCAAATGGCAGGTTCCAGACCCTTCCTATCGGCAGGTGCCAATAGGCAGGACCAGGTCTATACCGATCGGAAAAGACCTGGGCCTATAAAAGTAGGCCTTCACCTCATTTGCAAAAGGAGCCCAGATCTGATAGAAATCGCTCTCAGCTAATCCCAAAAATCTCTCTCGAAGGCAGAGCGATTTCAGCATCCAAATCCCTTTCTAACTTCCACTTTTCATCATCATTTTCATCAAACTTGGTGAATTAGCCACTCTCCATCATCATCCAAGTGCAAGGGTTGCTCTCCAACATTCAAGATCAAGCTCAAGATCTTCAAGAAGGTCAACCTTTCTTAACTTTCTCTTAAATTCTCAATAACTTGTTTTATTACTTAGCACTTTTATTATCTCATCTCACACATCCTAATATACTTTTTATTTAAGTATTATTGCACAACTCTTATTTTCATATAAATAAAACCCCAAAAAACAAGAAAAAGAGGGTTTGCTTATAAATTCCAAATGAGATTCTCATACTTTTCTCACACTTTTCTCGCAACTAAAACACTTTTTTCTACACACACACACAGTCACAAATAAGAGATCCCCCCCATTTAGATTTATGAGATAAACCCCACCCCTCATTTTGTATGCGAAATACGTGGACTTTGATACCTTTATAGGCTACGTAGGCGTCTCGGGGTAAAACCCAAGACTCGAGTCCTATTCTCACTTTCTCCTTCATTTTCTATTTTCTCTAAATCCAATTTTCTTATATTCTATATACTTGTTCTTAGTGATGTATTACCCCATATGCATTATTATTCCGTTATAACGATCAATGTAAGGGTAATTGCGTAAATCTTATTTTCTAATATTATTTTTATACCTTCCTACGGATGACTCGCTTTATCTCTTCCATGATACAAGTCGAGGATTCCTATTTCCACTATATATATACACATGCACACATATCACGGGGAAAATAAAAAGGAAAATAGCAAACATCCATGAGAGACCGAAAGGGCAAAATGAGTGCCTAACACCTTCCCATTTCGTAACTTAGCCTTTGAACCCTTCTCGAATCATTTTGGTTTCGTATGCACTAGTATGTCCTTGGATGTCGTCCTTCGGGATGGCTTCCCCTTTTTTTTGTCTGTTTTGAGTAAAATAGACTGGCGACTCTAAATATCTCTACATTTTTAAACCTCATCTCAAATGACGCCAGCCGAAGGGCTCCCGGGAGGGACGCGCGGGACACGAGGATCCTCCCTTCACTCGCCCGCCCGCAGCGAGGATCGGGGATGGCCACAGTGGCGACTCTTCTGGGGACATCTATATGTTTTGAGTGTTATATTTCCCCCCCCCCCCCCATATCTGAATGTTCCCTTTTTTCATGTGTATCCCATGCTTATGCTTCTGTTCACACATTTATAGAAAATTCTCCATGTACACTTCACACCACGTGCACCTAGGATCACATATATCCACATATTGTACGCATCACCCATCCATACTTGGTGTACCTTTGGTACTGGTACTTTGCTCTCTGCTTGGCATAATCAAGAAAAGCATTCTCATCATAAGATACTAATAAGAGAATCATGCATGATTCACATGGCATCACCAAAGAGCATTGTTATTGACCAAATTTTACCCAATAACTGGAGGGTCACTTCGTAATGGGCGCTGGTCTGGCAGGGACATAGTTAGCCTAAGTGATACGACTCTCACCTTCGATTGGCCAAGTACCTTCGACGTATATCGAACGGTTTCCCGGCATCGTATCGCTTGACCGAAGTCATAATGGGAGGTATATCGCAGGGAATCCGTTCACGTACGCCGAGTATATCGAATTCGCTCTCACATGTAACTTCCCTACGAGGTATATAGTAAGGCAATTCACATACACTCAGGTATATCAAATGTCTTGTACACACGTACTGATTACCCGCAAGAGCAAGACGTATATCGTGGAAGTCACACCAAAGGGGGGAACACATTTCGATTCACCCAACCAACTGCATACCCGCATATAGGTGTCAAACTTAGGACACACACTTTAGATTTCCGGTTTCAACCCGAAACTCTGTCGAAATTCCGAGTCCGCCTGCCGCCCGAATTTTTTGCAAATTTTTATAACGGGACCCTGTCCGTGAGCCTGGTTACAAGTCCAGTCGTAGCTTTGCATATATTAAAAAAAAACACTTTTCCAGGCTCGGGTCCCGTCTGGCATTGCATTTAGGAGAATTAAATACAAGTGAGAACATCATAATCGTAATAATCATGCTGAGTTCTGTCTCCAAAAACATTTCTCCCTTATTTATTAAAAATCCAAAAATAGTTTCTTCCCTTTTTCTCAAAAATAAATCCCATTCTACGCCTTCTCAGGTCAATCTCAAGCCCTTGGCCTGGCTCCCTATTGGCTTCGGTCTTCAGTCAAATCACCCCGGAGTTTCATCCATTCCTATACTACTTCTTCCGAGTTCGGAATCCATCCACTTTCCATGGAGAATACAGATCAAGTACTAATTATACAGCCGGATCTGACGGTAGTCCTAACTCAGCTCTTGTCCAAGATTTACAACCTTCAAACTGAGGTCCAAGAGATCCAAGGGAACCAGGTTCCTATTCCTCAAGAACCCGAGGCCCTATTCCCTCGTGCTATGGGTCCGCCTGAGCCTATCTGGGTTCCTGAAGAATATTAGCACGCTCCACATTCCCTTCCTGTTAATGGGCCGCCGCCTGCCCAGTTTCCGATGCCAAACATTGCCCAGCTCTAGCCAACCTGCCTATTGTCGTTGATCCAAAAGAGGAGGAGTTGAATAAAGTCAAAGAGGGTCTCAAGATGCTCACCAAGAAGTTCGACCAAGTCATAATCTCAGGTAATTACATAGACTACATCCACATGTCTCCTTATCCTAAAGCGAGGTTACCTGAGAAGTTCAAGATGCCAAATATCGAGAAATTCGGAGGGAGCGGACCCCCGATTGTTCATCTTCGTAGTTATCATCGTTCCATGATTCTACTAAGGGATCCTGAAGAAGTGATGGCCCAATTATTTCAGCCAACTCTGAAGGATAGTGCCCTCCGATGGTTTTTGTCTCTCGAGGAATCCAAAATCCATAGCAGGGAGGATGTAGCCCAAGAATTCATGTCACAGTAAAATACAACAAAGTTCTTGAGGTCACCCATCGTGATTTAGAGTTGCTCAAACAGGACCCTGGGGAATTAGTCAGTAACTTCATAACCCGGTGGAGGGGGCAAGCAGCTACCATAACCAATCGACCATCTGAGGAGGAACAGGTCTACATAGTGAAGAAGACCTTCTTGCCCTATGTCTGAGCAATGATGGGAGTACAATACTATCCCCACTTCTAAGATCTCAGAGAAACGGGGTAGAAATCGAGAAAAGCCTTGTTAAAACAGAGGTTGAACCAAAGAAGGTGTTCAGCCAGTTCACCCCTAGAAAGTATGACAAACCTGCCAGTGCTACAGTCTCAACCATCAATAACATATCTCAACCAACCACATCATGGGCACCAGAAAGTCGCCATGCCCCCATCCGAAGGGAATACCCTGAGATCCATTCTCCCCACTCCAAAGTTTACCAAGCCCTGTTAGGCCGAAACCTCATCAAACCCTTGGATCCCCATCCATTGCCAAATTCACTCCCAAGAAACTTCAAGGCCGATGCTCATTGCGCCCTTCACCAAACTGCTGGCTATACCATCGACCAATGCTTTCACCTCTGAAACATAATCCAAGATCTCATTGACCGGGGTACCATCGTCCCACCGGCCAATCCTAAGCCAAACACTACTCAAAAATCCACTCCCAAATCATACCAATGCCATCTTCTTAGAAGAAAACTCAGATTTTGATCCTTCAACTCAAATCACACCCATATACTCTCCTAAATCTCTTCAAATCTGCCCATATTTCCTCCTACACCCTACTAGCCTCACTGATTAGGCACTGTCAGTCCTTACCAGAGCATGCATCGCTTTCCGTACCCGTTCTGAAAATGAAAATATGGAATTGTCAGAGGTGTTAAACCAACTCCTAAAGTTCGGACTGAAATTGCCCTCGCAGATGGTCATCGATTGTCGAAGGTTCAGTACACTATTCTTGGAAGCATGGAAATGGGCCCGAGATTCAGACAAGTGGGTGGTACCAACTGATGAAGTCAGCCTAGATGATGTTGTCCAGATTATGGCAGAATTATTTGGGCAAACCAACAGCATTTGTAGTATCATCGAGTTACTTGACATTTTAAAGCTATAAGGGCTCTTGGTCCCTTCAACCATACATATCCCCACAGAATGGGAAGACCTGTATGAAAAAGCCGTTGAAGTTATGGAATGCATTGACTTTATATGGAAAGACAAAATTGTTTCCACCGAATGGGGGGGAGAATTCGAAGATTCGAGTGAAGAACAGGCTTTAGGAAGAACTGGCTCGGTAGCCGACATATGTGGGATGATATCATTTGAAGAAATCCTTGGAAAAATAAACAGGGTGACATAATAACCTGAGATTGACGAGGAAATAGGATTCATGTTCTTCCTTTCTTTAGTAAATCACATGACCAGATCAAGGAGACATTACCAGGTTCCAAGCTCACTACCAGCAAATGACAAGGGGAAGGGCGTTGAAAACCTTCCTATGCCAGAGATGACCATCGAGGAGAGCAAGATCCTCCGAAGAAAACTCAAGCTAACATCACTCTATGGGAGCTTTTCATGTCTTCCAACTGCACAGAAATGCTTTAATCAAGTTGTTCACTGGATCCACAGTTCCTCCTTCTACCACACCAGAAGAGGCGGTAAATCTGGTCGAATCCTTGACCTCTACCAGGATGCTATCATTTTTTAAAGAAGAAATTCGGGTTAAATCACAATCATGCACTCAACATCTCCGTCGAAGTTATAAGGAAGGTTGTTCCACTCTCTCTTATTGATAACGGATCCGCCTTGAATGTATGCCCACTGAGAACCTTCAAGTGTTTAGGCCTGAAAGAAAGCGAACTTGCTCCAACCTCTGCCGTTGTACGTGCCTACGATAATACTTGTCGGGAGGTGATGGGATCCATAAAACTTATAATTGGGGTTGGCCCTATAAACCCTATCGTTGAATTCCAAGTCATAGATATCCCAGCTTGTTTCAACCTATTGCTCGGACGACCTTGGCTCCACAGTATCAAGGGTGTGTCTTCCTCACTCCATCAGAAATTAAAGTTCTCCGTCGACGGGCGAGTCATCACTATTTTAGGAGACGGTGAAAATGTCGAGGGTGCAACCACTAGCAGTCCAATCCTTGAGATACAGCATGGGTCAAATGATATGCTCCTATCAGGATTCTGAGTTGAGCCACTCCTACTCCCGACAGGGGACAGTTTCAAAGAAAGGGTTTGTCTAGAATATGACCCTCATGGCAATGTCAATGTGATTCAAATGTTCAAAAGCATGCACTTCATGCCCGGACTAGGGCTAGGGCAAAGGCAGCAAGGGATACTTGAGCCCATCGAACTAAAGATATCTTTCCCTCCTTGTGGCTTGGGGTATCAACCATCAGAACAAGAACTCAGAATGATCCACCAGTCTCGACCAAAGAGAAGGTTAGACTGCATCCCAACTATCCCAGGAGACACCTTGAATGGACGATTCATCAAAGAAGGCGAAGACTTCCCCTTTTTAGGTTTTCTAGAACCATGGTATGACCACACAGACAAGAAGATGAAGCCTGGGATGGAGATCTTTTTCCAAGGTAGCTACCCATGGGCTGAAGGTTTCCAACACCGAGTACAACCGCTCATCAAAGATATCGAAGAGACTGAGGAAAGTGATTCCGAAGATTCCTTCGACTTACAGACACTAAGGTTGGCACTTTGTATGGTTCATTCAGGAAGTACATCAATGGATCCATCCCATTTGATTAAAGCTGCTGATACACCCCTCCTCAACTGGCATGATGCGCCGGTTCTACCTCTTGAAATCTCCCCCAACCCCAATGTTTACCCTATTTCTTCTGCTATTGTCTATCCTTGTTCAAATGTAATCGAGACCTCTTTTGATAAGGTTCTCAATGTCGTTTTTCCTATTAATGAAATAAATGAAGATTTTGAGTATCTTGTTGTGCCTTACATTAATTGTTTGGATTCTAATCAAACTTGTGATGATGATGATTTTACAAATGAACAATTCTTAACTGCTCTAAATAAGGTTAATAATAAACAACATAACCGCGTTCAAGTTAATGAAGAAGAGACTATTGTTATTAATCTCGATTCTAGTAGACAATTGCGGGAGATTATGATAGGGGCCACCTTTGACGAGCATGAGCGTGCACAACTCGAAGAATTGCTAAAGGAATTCGTGGTTGTCTTCGCATCGTCCTATGATGATATGCTCGGCATTGATCCTAAAATAGCTCAGCACGAGATCCCCACTCTCCTGGATTACAAGCCGGTTAAACAAAAATTGAGAAAGCTCCGCACCGAATGGTTGCTCAAGGTCAAAGAAGAGGTGGTCAAACAGTTGAACGTGGGCTTCATTCGTGTGATCGAATATCCCACATGGCTACCCAACATAGTACCTTTACCGAAATCAGGAGGGAAGGTTCGAATGTGTGTGGACTACCGAGATTTAAACAAAGCTTATCCAAAGGATGATTATCCTCTACCCAATATCGACATGATCGTGGACAACACAACCGATTATGCTCTCAAGTCATTCATCGATGGGTTTGTCAGATACAACCAAATTAAGATGCACCCAGGCCACCAAGAAAAAAGCGTATTCATCACCCCATGGGGAACCTTTTGCTACACCGTTATGCCATTCGGTCTTAAAAATGTCGGGGCTACCTACCAAAAGGCTGCCACAACCATCCTGCATGATCTGATTCACAAAGAGGTCGAGGTTTGTGTGGATGATATGATTATCAAGTCCAAAATTAGAGAAGGTTATGTTCCCGCTCTCCGGAATTTCTTTGAAAGACTGTGACGGTCTCAGATGAGACTCAATCCACAGAAGTGTGTCTTCAGCGTTACAAAAGGAAAAATCTTGGGATTCATGGTTAGTGAAAAGGGGATAGAGGGAGATCCCGCAAAGCTGAAGGCCATACTTGATATGACACCACCCCGAACAGAGAAAAAAGTCTGAGGTTTTCTTGGGAACTTGTAATATATCAGCCGGTTCATCAGCCAGCTAACCTCCATCTGCGAACCGATCTTCAAGTTCCTTCGAAAGGATTCAACCAAGGTTTGGAACGAGGCCTACCAAGAGGCTTTTGACCGAATCAAACAATATCTGACCCAACCCCCAGTGCTCATGCCACCACAGCCTGGTCTCCCTTTGCTCCTATACCTAACCATAACCGACACTGCAGCTGGAGATTTGCTAGCCCAATACCTTGAGGACTCCTGCAAAGAAAGAGCAATCCATTACGCCAGACGCAAATTGTCCAGGTATGAGGTCAACTACACTGCTTTGGAAAAGGCGTGTTCCGCACTTGTCTGGGTCACCCAAAAGTTGCGACACTACATGCTCGCCTTCCCCATCAAACTTGTATCCCAAATAGATCCCATCAAATACCTTCTTGAGAAACCCACCTTATATAGTCGAATGGCAAAATGGTTGATACTCCTAATCGAGTTCGATATCGTGTATGTCACGCAGAAATCCATTAAAGGAAGATCCATCTCCGACTACCTCACTGATTACCCCGTAGAAGAAATTGATGTTTAGATCTCCAAATTCCTAGATAAAAATATCCTCTGCACCGCTCAAGACCACCTTTTATGGCAAATGCTCTTTGACGGCGCTGCCAACAAAAAGGGATATGGAGTTGGGATACTTCTGATCACCCCAGATGACTCCCACACTCCCATCGCCATCAAATTGGATTTCTCTTGCACCAACAACATGACAGAATACGGGCATGCACAGTAGGACTCAAAGTTTCTCTCAAAAAAGGTATTCAATACCTTGATGTCTATAGGGATTCTGCCCTCATCATCGATCAAGTTCTCAGAAAGTGGAAATTCAAGGATGAAAAGCTCGAACCCTTCCATGCCCACTTAGAAGAGTTAGCCTCCCGATTCTGAGATATCACCTTCCATTACCTACCTCGAGCAAAGAATAACCTAGTCGATGATCTCGCTACCTTGTCCTCCATGGTCTACATGCTAGAAGGAATAACAATGACCCCCTTCCTAGTTCAAAAGCAAAACAAACCAACCCACTGCTATCATATTGATCTCGTCTCTACCGAAGACCCTAAACTAGCAGATTGCTGGTACTATGATATCTGGTGCCTCCTCAAACATGGTAGGTATGCCGAGGGTTCCAACAAGAAATACCCAATAACCCTTCGAAGACTGGTCGCCCAGTACATCATCTGTCATAAAGCTCTACTCAAGAGGAACTTCGATGGAACTCATCTACACTGTATCGCAGGGGCTGAGATTAAAAAGATAATGTAGAAGATCCACAGTGGGGAATGCGGGGCCCACATGAACGGTCACATGCTTGCTAAGAAGATCATCCGAAAGGGCTACTACTGAACCACCATGGCCCAAGATTGCACCGCCTATGTCCAGAGATGCCTCAAATGCCAACAGTTCTCCAATCTTCAACACCTGCCTCCGCGAGAATTATACAACATGACCTCTCCCTGGCTGTTCTCCACCTAGGGTGTTGACATCATAGGGAAGGTTACACCAAAGGCTTCAAACGGACATGAGTCCATCCTAGTTGCCATTGATTACTTCACCAAATGGGTCGAAGCTAAGTCATATACAGTGTTGAACGCCAAGAAAGTGGGCCGATCGGATCCCGTACACCCTCTGGGGATATCGAACCTCAATCCGAACCTCTACTGGGGCTATCCCTTACTCTCTGGTCTATGGCATGGAAGCACTCCTACCTATGGAGCTGGAAGTACCCTCGCTACGCGTCATGCTCGAAAGAAAAGTTAATGAAGAAGACTGCTGCCAAAGCCGTCTCGACGAGCTGACCCTCCTAGATGAAAGGAGATTGAAAGCTCTTTACCACATACAGGGGTACCATTGCCGAATAAAGCGATCATTCAATAAGAGAGTCAAGGACCCCAGTGTCCGGGAAGGGGATTTAGCCCTCAAGGAGATAATAGAACCCATTTGGGACCCTAGAGGAAAATTCAAGCCCAATTGGAGTGGCCCCTACATTGTGAAGAAAATCTTATCCGGCGGTGCCGCCATACTCACTGACCTAGATGGGGAGGAGATGGCTCGCCCAGTCAACCTGGACCGTCTCAAGAAATTCTACCCCTAGTCCGAAATCTCAACCCGCTACGACTCTTCTCATCTCTCTTCTATTCTTAAAAAAAAAAACCTCTTCATTTCCCTCTAACCAGAACTACGTGGGCCCGATCCTCTGTAAAAACCATTTTTCAAGAAAAAAAAAATTCAAAATCCCTAGAGGTACGTAGGCAGCTCATACATCTTACAAGAGCACAACCCTTTCTTTTTCACAAAATACTATTCTTTTCTTATCTCCAAGAACGGCAGTTCATTAAAAAAAATACTTGAACAAAAGGATTATGTATGCCTTAGTGATCGGTATAGATAATTCAAAAATACAAAATTCATCGAAAGGCATAGCTGGATGATCAGAAACTTGCTTATTTCATTAATAAGATTTTACAGCACAGATTACATAAGAAAAGGAACGGATAACTCCCTTCCCCCTACTGCCACAAAAAGCCAAAAAAAATCATCACATCTATTCCCTATTACAACAAATAAACTTTCCAAGAGTCCTACCCACAGCTACCACAGGATCCTGCACCCTCATCATCTACATCCTAGGGCCCCCAAATTTCCCCTGCCTGAATAGAATGCCGTAAACACTCCATGGACCGATAAGCCTGAACCAGCTTCGAAAAAACCACAACAACCCCTTCCATGGTGTTAAATAATACAAACTACTTTTGTCCAGTCTCCACTGCCAACATATTGCTCACTACTCTCCTCCATAGCCACTTCATATAATCCCCAGGAACATGCCAAACTCTCCCGACAAACTGAGAGGGACGGGTCGATTCTCCCGCAGAGATCCAAGCAACAGACACAGACGCTCTGTTAAAACATCTATCGAAAAGAAGTTTAGTGTCCGAGGTGGAACGACTTGTGCCCAACCAAATTGGCGAAGAAGCCGCCAAGGGAAATAAAAATAAGTGTGTCTAAGACCAACCAGTCGCACATATGAGTACTCTCCTAGCTCCAGAACAGGCAGCAACTGCCCCCACCGAGGCACTGACCAATACAGATTAACGTGAAAAGAAATTGGTTATATCCAATAAAGGATACTCAGGAGGGGCCACCAAGCGGAGTCTTTCAAACAACCACATGAACAGCATCACGGGGCTACCCCTCAGGAAGTCAGAACGACCTTGTCCCCAGGCATCCAGGCCATTCAGGGTCTCCGCCAGTATCACCGCCGCAGGATTGCAACGATATGAAATCCACCAAGTAATGGCTGCAAGTTGCGGTTCCACCAGTAGTTCCCCAGTCACCAGCAATAATTTTGAAATCAGGCCTACAGCATCGGCTCCAGTATAGCCAGCATCACCTACTTCTCACAAATTCACGGACTGAAGCACCATCGGGAGGGAGATCATCCCTCCAGTAACCAGTGATCTGGTCGCCGAAGGCGAAATATGAAAAAGCCTGGCCAATAAATCCCTGGGAGAACGAGAAAATTCGGGCAAAGTCGCAGCAGCATTGGGATTTACAGCCAGCATGGCAGAAAATTCTCATAGGTAGGACAAACTTCATCCAACCCAAAGCGGAATACATGGTCCTCAGGGTACCAGAATTATACCGCCGCCATCAACATGCTCCACTCAATAGGCCGATTGCGCCACAAGGAGACTCGATGCATGTTGAAAGCATCATAGTCGACATTATAAGAGAAAATTTCTTCCAAGGCTTCGAGGCAGTTAGTAAACTCAATGCTACTAGGGAGAGCCATATTGCAAAGCTAAGAGATAGTAGGTAAGTAAGTAAGAATGTGAAGGCGTGATGAAAACACTCCACCCTTACCCCTTTTATACTTGAGAACCCTCATAAGAGACATAATCCCTGCAGAAATCGAAGGGAATCCTACCCCACAAAATACAAAAGGCTGAAGAGGGTACCAATCAAAGCTTTGAATTATTGGGACTGGACTGAACTGCCGATAGGCAGGACAGGGTGCTTGCCGATCGGCAATCCCCCATTTTTAGAAATTTCCTTTTTTTCCTCTTTTTTTCAAATTAGAAAACTCAATAAAAATAAATTGATATTCTCAACAGAATTTCAAAATCTCTTTTCCTCCTTATATAATTTCCCCTTTTAATTTAAAACTTCCCTTAAAAAAAAAGAAATCCAAAGAAAATACTCCTTTTTACGGTCTCAGCAGCAAAGTAAAAAGCGCATGTGTATGCATTCATCATTAATAAACGATAATAAAAAAAACTCCATTACATTGCATCTGTTTGTTTCTGTGTTACATCAATTTTGCAGGAAATAAAAAGAAAAAGCAGAAACAACGGAACTCAGCCCGAACCCACATTCTCGCTATCTCTCTCTCTCACCCACCTTTCTCTCTAAGAACTTCCACCCCTGCGACATGCTCTCTTTCCCCTACAGCGAGATGATGCACCACCACTACCCGAGCCAGAGTCCTCTCCGGACGAAGCAGATGGCACCAAGTAAGAAGGAACACGAATCGCATCCCGAATATGGGCAGTCGTCGAAGATATCCAATCTCTGATATCTCTTAGCCAAGTGATCGACACTCGGACTTGATGCAATAAGAAGAAAAAATCAGTATCAAAGCAGAATGGCCAAAACAGAAAAGAAAAAAAGAGAAGAATAGAATGGTATACCGCAGGTCAGAAGGCCTCCTCTTTCAAACCCAACTCCTATGAATCCATATCACGAGGATGATGCAGTATAGGCAATATCCCTCCATCAACCCGCCTGATGTTGTACAAAGGGGTATGCAACCGCACAAAAGGAACCTCCGAGGTCATCACCGCCACAGATGTCGTCAGATCGCCGCCACTGTGGGAAGATCCCACTGCCCGACTCGAGCCCGTAGGAGGGAAAGGAAGGGCATTATATATGCTGGGCGCCATCAACCAGCTCGTCATACGGCGCAGCCGTATCAGTGTACAACATGTAGGACTTATTGATCATCGTCGTGATCCTCGCATCCTCCGACAGCAGTCGCTCCTGCCTCATAGACATAGGAGGCTACGCAGGTGGCACCACCACCTCCTCCTCAGTAATCTGGCGAACCACCCTCTCCCCGAGATACCAGGAATGGCCGAACTCATGCGCCAGTAAATGCCTCATTGCGTGTTCACCCTGGTCATCCCCGCATCCTGAATGGTTGTCCCCCAGGGATAAAAGGTCACCTGAAAATCTCCAAGCAGGCATAAGTCAATACAAGATCAGAAGGTGCAAAAACCAAGACTGAAATGGAAAGAGTCTTACCCTACCACTGGTCAGGTCATTCAAGACCTGATGCATCGCCTCCAGAGAGAGAGATCCCTTCGACTGCCGATTGGCCTTACGCCATCGATATATTCGGTAGGAGTCCCCAACAGTGTCATCCTTCAGAGAGATCAATGGGGTATTGCACCCAGTCACCTCATAAAACTATGTCTGTCAAAGATAAGAATTCACAAACAAAAAGAGACGCGTAAGGAAAATGCGAATGCATGAAAAGATATGTGCAAACTGAAGAATACCTCAAGAAGGTACGTGGCTCCAATAAAGGTCTGCCGGCAGCACCGACTGAATGCATCCAGAGAAGAGTAAAGGGTCGCCAAAGTCAAACTCCCCCAATCATAGAAAAGGATGTTCGAAAACATCCACAAGTACGACAAGAACCATAAATGGACGACGTCGCCTCTCGACGCCACCATGAAACCTCCCAACACCAGTAAAATAAATAACCGGGCCATCTTCCTCACTTGCAGCCCATACTCCACATCAATCACCCTGCCCAACAGAACATCCTTCAGCAGGGACAGCCGAATAGAATCCCCAAAAACTATCCTCCCTACATCACCAAGTGTCGCACGCACTACCTCCGATCTCACCTGTAAAGAGTGATCCACCTCTATCTTCTCTCCATCACAATCCATCCCCAACAGCTGCTACACGTCTATGGGAGTCATAGTCATCTCCCCGAAGCCAAAATGTAAGGTGTCGGTAGTATCCCACCACCTCTCCCCCAAAGCACACAGGACTGCTATAGAATGAGGTGTCTCATCCAACGAAGATGCCAACCTCCCAAAACCCGCTGATGATACCACCCAAAGCACCACAAGTGGGAGATGCTCCCAAACATCCCTGAACCCATCGTCCCGCGGGCGCGCATGTTCTTCAAAGAAATATCAGACTAGCAAAATGGAAAAAATCTCATCAAAAGTCAAGAAAGAAAGAAAAATCACCGAAAAGAATTGAATGCCAAAGGTATGGTTACTTACATAACCGCCAGGATTCACTCTCGAAGAGAGATGACGCGACGGCTCCCTCAGCAAAGTTCGCTCATCCGTAATAGGCTCAAACGCATTAAAGGAGTTCTCACTTCCCAAAGCAAGAGGCTCCCTGGCCCTCCACTCCACATTCGCCCAGTCATCAACGGTCAACAACTCCCTTTGGACTGCGGTGCTCACAAAAGTGGCCATTTCTTGAAGATCGGAATGCTAGAACGATTTGCAGAGGAATCACAGAAAGAGAGAAAGCAAAGAAGTTGTGAAAAAATGAAGGGATTCGCCCCATTTATATAGGATGCCAAATGCCATGTCGATCAGCACTGACCCCAACCATACCGATCGGCACTAACTCCTTACCTTCCCGAGGCAGTCCAAAAGTCTGTGCCACTGCCGAATGGCACCCTTCATACCATGCCGATCGGCACCTCCCTTAAATTTCATACAGAAATTCCTAGAAAATAATAGAAAGCCCCAAAAAATCCTCAAAAAATGCCTAAAAATCCCAGGAAGGATTTAGAACATTTTCACCAGGAAAAATTTGCATTCCCTCAAGCGGAACCCCTCTTTCCTAGCGAAATCCTCAAAAACCAAGTGAATCTCCTCCCGAAAAAGCCCCGGAGGATCGCTAAGGATCGCTTGATCACTTCCCCAGCGGAGTTTTGACAGCACCAAAATTGGTTGTTCCCCCCTGCAAGGCCTCCTAAAGAAACAAAAGCTTCCCCAGCTATCAGCTCACCAACTCAGATCAAAATCACAAGGCACTTTCTCCAGCAGAATCAAAATCCAATCTTTATCCACTCTTAGGTAAGAATTGACCTCGGTCTTGGATCATCACCTGAGTTAGGTCAGAATTGACCTCGGTCCTCGGTCGTCACCATTCTTAGGTCAGAATTGACCTCGGTCTTGGCTCATCACCTGAGTTAGGTCAGAATTGACCTCGATCCTCGGTCGTCACCACTCTTAGGTCAGAATTGACCTCGGTCTTGGATCGTCACCTGAGTTAGGTCAGAATTGACCTTGGTTCTCGGTTGTCACCACTCTTAGGTCAAAATTGACCTCGATTTTGGATCGTCACCTGAGTTAGGTCAGAATTGACCTCGGTCCTCGATCATCACCACTCTTAGGTCAGAATTGACCTCGATCTTGGATCGTCACCTGAGTTAGGTCAGAAATGACCACGGTCCTCGGTCATCACCACTCTTAGGTCAGAATTGACCTCGGTCTTGGATTGTCACCTGAGTTAGGTCAGAATTGACATCAGTCCTCGGTCGTCACCACTCTTCGGTTAGAATTGACCTCGGTCTTGGATTGTCACCTGAGTTAGGTCAGAATTGACCTTGGTCCTCGATCGTCACCACTATTAGGTCAGAATTGACCTCGGTCTTGGATCATCACCTGAGTTAGGTCAGAATTGACCTCGATTGTCACCACTCTTAGGTCAGAATTGACCTCGGTCTTGGATCATCACCTGAGTTAGGTTAGAATTGACCTCGATCCTCGGTCGTCACCACTCTTAGGTCAGAATTGACCTCGGTCTTAGATTTTCACCTGAGTTAGGTCAGAAATGACCTCGGTCCTTGGTCGTCACCACTCTTAGGTCAGAATTGACCTCGGTCCTCGGTTGTCACAACTCTTAGGTTATAATTGACCTCGGTTGTTAGATATTCACCCTAAGCCCGTAGAATTGGCATTGACCCAGAGAATCGGTCACCCTCATCACTTAAGCCCATAGATTTGTCATTGACCCATAAAATTTTTCATCCCCAGCACACCCCTCAGGTACTCAGAATTGGCCTCGACCCTCTAAATCGGGCATACTCCATCAAAAGCATCATGTGGTGTCTATTCGACGGTTATCATTTGTTCCAAACTCACCCATCGAGGGGCTCTATAGACAACCCATTATGTTACCCCCTAACTCTCCTTTGGTCCTAAGTACCTCCCTTTATCACTACAAACCCAGGTCATACCCCGAGTACTGACCTAGAAGCCATCGGGCACTCCCAGGCTCTGTTTGACCAAAAAGTCAAACTCTTTAGCTCGACCAAAGCTGAATGAATCTTCGAAGGGAACTGAAACCCTTTTCCAATGGTCCATCATGTGCGCAATTCTTACTTACCATGCGGACGTACGATTCGTTTGCGTCCGAAACTTAATCTAGAGGCCATCGGGCTCTCTCGAGCTCTGTTTGAACTAAGTCAACTCTTCAGCTGAACTGAGGCCGAATGAATCTTCTAAGGGCATTAAAACCCCTTTCCAATGGTCCGCTCCATGCGCGATTCCGATTTACCATGCGAACGAACAATCCGTTTGACTCCAAAAAGTCACCGAATGCTTCCAGGGCCCGGTTGACCAAAATCAACTCCCCAAACCGGGTCAAACTCTTTGGAATGTCAAAGTACATCTCCTAAACTTTCCAACAGTCCTCCCCATGCGCAATTCGAACTTACCATGCGGACGAACGATCCGTTTGTGTCCGAACGATTCCTTATCCAATGGACCGACAAATGCTTCCGAGCCATATTTGACCCAAAGTCAACACTCGAACCCGGGAGTGGTCCAAAGGACTTTCAAAGGTCTCTGAATTACCTTTCCAACAGTCTACCCCGTGTACGATTCTAACCAACGGTTTGCCCTCGACAGCCAATTTTCCGAAAAGGCCTAAAACACACTACCAAATGGCAGGTTCCAGACCCTGCCTATCGGCAGGTGCCGATAGGCAAGACCAGGTCTATGCCGATCGAGAATGACCTGGGCCTATAAAAGGAGGCCTTCACCTCATTTGCAAAAGGAGCCCAGATCTGATAGAAATCGCTCTCAGCGAATCCCAAAAACCTCTCTCGAAGGCAGCGCGATTTTAACATCCAAATCCCTTTCTAACTTCCAGTTTTCATCAAACTTGGTGAATTAGCCACTCTCCATCATCATCCAATTGCAAGGGCTTCTCTCCAACATTCAAGATCAAGCTCAAGATCTTCAAGAAGGTCCAACTTTCTTAACTTTCTCTTAAATTCTCTTAAATTCTCAATAACTTGTTTTATTACTTAGCACTTTTATTATCTCATCTCACGCATCCTAATATACTTTTTATTTAAGTATTATTGCACAACTCTTATTTTCATATAAATAAAACCCCAAAAAATAAGAAAAAGAGGGTTTTCTCATAAATTCCAAATAGGGATTCTCATACTTTTCTCACAACTAAAACACTTTTTTTACACACACACACACTCACAAATTAGAGATTCCCCCATTTAGATTTATGGGATAAACACCACCCCTTGTTTTGTATGCGAACTACGTGGACTTTGATGCCTTTATAGGCTACGTAAGCGTCTCGGAGTAAAACCCAAGACTCGAGTCCTATTCTCACTTTCTCCCTTATTTTCTATCTTCTCTAAATCCAATTTTCTTATATTCTATATACTTGTTCTTAGTGACGTATTAACCCATATGCGTTATCGTTCCATTATAACGATCAACGTAAGGGTAATCGCGTTAATCTTATTTTCTAATATTATTTTTATACCTTCCTACAGATGACTCGCTTTATCTCTTCCATGATACAAGTCGAGGATTCCTATCTCCACTATATATATATACATGCACACATATCACGGGAAAAATAAAAAAGCAAAATAACAAACATCCATGAGATACCAAAAGGGCATAATGGGTGCCTAACACCTTCCCATTTTGTAACTTAGCCTCTGAACCCTTCTCGAATCATTTTGGTTTCGTATGCCTTTTTCTTTTGTCAGTTTTGAGTAAAATAGACTGGCGACTCTAAATCTCTCTAAATTTTTACAGCTCATCTCAAACGACACCGATCAAAGCGCTCCCAAGAGGGATGCGCGGGACCTGAGGATCCTCCCTTCACGCGCTCTCCCGCGTCGAGGATCAGGGATGGCCATAGGTACAAGGGTGTTTTTGGGTAAAGGGTTAAAATAGGTAGTTGGGTTATTTTGGGTAAATGGGTAAAAAGGGAATAAGTGGCACATGTGGGTTTTGTGATTTGGACTTATTTGGTTTTCTATAGATAAGGGAAATCGTGGTTGGTTTTGGAGATGGGTGTTGGGTGTATATGGTTTATGCAGTAGGTCGCCGTCGGGTAGAGGGTTAGAAGAAGGGGTGACGTCGGATTCTGGCTGCTGTCGTCGGAGTCGCGGCAAGGAGGGGTTGGTATTTTTTTTGGCGTGGGGTGTTGCCGTTTTGTGGCTCGTATTGGATCCTACTCCGGTCGGATCTTGTGTATTACCGCTGCCAGAGTAGGGGCTGAAGGGTGTTGGTTGTAGCCGGGCTCAAGCGAGTAAGGTGGTCTTCGGAGGGAGTTGGTTGTAGCCGGGCTCAAGCGAGTAAGGTGGTCGTCGGAGGGAGTTGGTTGGGTCATCGGGGGGGATTGCGACGGGTCCGGTGCTAGGTAGGTGGGAGTGGGATTCCAGTTTTGGTCAGGGGGTTTAAGGTTCTTATCAAAGAACTTGATTGACTGTTCTTCGCAGTTGCATCCAAGGGCTGTCTTCAAACATACAATTTACTGACAGTGTAATTTCTTCATTATATCTTGAGTACGATTTTGCGAATTCCCTTTTGTATACCAAATTATCTTGGTGGGGGCAAATATTGTATTTAGAAAAGTGACATTACGCCTTAAAAATTGTATTCAAGAAGTTTCATAGTATTGAAGTTGAAATAATTATTATAATATAAGGGTTTTATTTTTGCCTTTACATTTCTATTCTCCAACATAAGATTCCCTATTTATGTGTCTTAAAAATCAAATTTCGAAATATAATTTAATTTCAGCAATCATAAATGATTTTACTTCATCAATTAATCATCAAAAATCCCCTAGTTATATGTGAGAACCCTTCCCAAAATTTCTATTTTTCTACACCTACCATGATATAAACATGAATATACCTCAATTTGATATAAAGAAAGTTAATTACTTGCCTAAGATTGTTTGCAGGGTCTGATCTCTCTCTTGTGTGGGTTGATTCGATGTTATAATCTTTGAATCTCCTCCCAAATTAGCCTCTCGTAGCTTTCTCCTCTGATTTCTCTTCTTGCTCCTCTCTCCCTTCTATCTTAGGGTTTAGAACAAATCTTATCGCTGCCTCACATATCTAACCCTTATATTTTAATTCACTAATCCTAAAATTAGGTTATTAGCCTACATCAAAATGACCCAAATACACCTAGGTGGGCCCGAGCTAGTCTAAAAAGACATAGGAACCCATTTACTACCCCGAGTATATAATTCTGACTATTACGACCTATTTTGGATCAACTTTGCACTCGAAATCACCATATGAGTCATTAAACCTAATTATCCTATTTCATCCCAAAAATAACCCGCCCAAATGCCCTGATTGCAATACCGTCAATTCTCATCGTTTACACCCACATGCAACGCACTACAATTGACATAATTAAATTTACGTAATTACGCTAGTAAATTTACCACATATATAATAATCTTATTCTCACAAATTAATATTTACTAATGTCACATTATTTTCTTTTTACATAATTCCATCACACATGTAATTTAACTGCTAAAATAAATTACTCAAAACTACGTTGTGTTACATACTTCCTCCTTACAAAGGAATTTTGTCCTCAAAATTTGGATAAGTCTAGTACTAATAGCTTCGGATATTTCCTCTCACATCATACATATCTTCCGAACATTAAAACCATGATGATGTTCTTGATACGCCTCCACTAATGGTACTCTGCAGCCTGACGGTCTATACACTACCGTTCAAACTAGTGACCAGTCCACTCCAGTCACCTTACTCCGAAACTTCCACTAGTTTACTTACCATTTTACCTTAGTCACCCATTTTTTTTCTAATTGTTCTTATAATTTACCCATATGCATACGTTCAACCCATAGATTTCCATGTCTTCTCGTCATGGATGATACTGAAAAATCCAACTAATTAGGGTGCCCATACACCCTATATCCCGTGCATATCTGCAGAAATACCACCCGGCTCCACTTGCCTTAAATAATCAAATAACTATCAACTTATAGTTTTATCCACATACACGTGCAATAACTAAAGTAAAAAATCCATGCCCTAATGACCACAGATCTGTCAAATCTCGATGCTCACTAAGGTCGATGTTTGAGATGTCTCGTAGCGAAATCCAAACAAGGAACCCCTCCCATACACTACTAACTAGCGTTATCGATCATTGAGATTCATAGGCCCAAAGCACATAATTCGGGTACCCAAAATCTTATCCCCAGATGTACAAGTCTAATCATCCACTCCCACACCACTAAAGGAGTCATATGATATGGCGCTCTCACTGTCATTAAGTTTCCAGCGCTAAATGCATAACGAGATAAATATCTTTGCTCGACAGTAAACCCAATGTACCCTGAATCACAACAATAAAAGTCCCTACACACTAGGATCAAATGTAACAAGACAAATATACTCTTTGAAGTCTCCTATGAAATATTATATACACACACACACACACACAGGCTCAACCCTCTTTCAGGTGATACCTTGAAAAATAATACATCCTACCCTTGAATAGAGAATATGATAGTCTTACTATAATAGTCCACTACCGCTCAAACCCTCACTAACCAATCACTACTCGGGATAATAATATGCCCTACTCTCATAACTTTCAAAAGGATAAAAGCTAAAACACAATATAAACATACTCTTAGTGTCCATACCCGCTCCCCTACAGGCAACACCGAAGTTCCCCGGTACCCCACGATAAATATATTCATAATAATGCTAATATTACCAACGCACTAAACCTAACTCACACATGAATTTTAATGTTAATAATCATATATTATAACACACCCATGTCACCAAGAACTTATTCCATACTCATAACGATAAAATAAAAAATTTACCTCTAGTTGCTAACGCATTACCTAGTCGACGGGTTCTGGACATGAATATCGCATCGGAACTGACCCAAGATTCGCTGTAATGGTTGTACCTCTAGGATACCATCATGTAGTTTCCCCTGCCTCTCTTTCGGCAATACTTATCCTTGTGGTCCATCTCTCCATAACCAAAACAACTTCCAAAAAATCCTTCCTGACTTTGGCCCGGGCCCTGCTAGCCTCCCCCGCTATTCCCTTGGCCCTGGCAACCTTTGGGATTGGGATGCTTCTATTGCAAATGAGGACCCTTATGGACATGTCTTAACCGACTTCACTCATGTTTAAAACGTCCTGATCTAAATCTTTTAGCTACATTCCTCTACTAGGAATCATGATCATGTTATTTTTGTTCCCCATTAGCACCCTTCCCACCTACCTTCCCAGTCTGACGGTTTCTCTTTGGCGGCATCATAAATGAGATTGAAGTTAATATAAGCTTACAGTCAAATACAAAAAATCAACAAAAGAACATAGATGCGTATACGTAAGGAGTAATGCAATAATCCTATAATAAGGCTTTACATCAAAGAACGCTACATTAAAACATAAAAATCCACACAGATGCTAAGCACACTAGAACCTGATGCTCTGATGCCATATGTGATACCCTACCTATTAAAACAATGGGTGGCTATCTCTTTACAAAAATAAAATGTTGGTCTCATATGGATCATTCTTAGAATCACGATCAAAACATAATTAATTACTAACCACTAATTACTTTAAAAAGAGGTGTCAAATTTTAACTTTCAATGACATAACAATATTAACCAATGCCCAATAATTCAATGAATACTGACAATATAAATGAAACACCAGATGAAGTCTAAAACTGAGATAACAATTCAGGTTCCTGAATAAACCATCGGATAAGAATCCAATACAATAAATCCAACTGGCTAAGAAAAGTCTTAAAAACATAAATCTGAATAAAAAGGGAAACATGATCAACAATACTAGAATAGAGAACCTAATCTAGAATATCAAGAATGAAATTGGCTACTCAAGAATCTTGTAGGCTTCCACGTCAACTATAGCTACATGTATCTAGAAAGAACAATCATCCTTGGCATCCCTGTGGCTGGACACCTAAAAGTTTTAAAAATAGATTTGAAAATGGGTCAGAGGCCAAAACCTTTGAAAAATGTTTAGCAAGTAATTAAGATGAAATATATAAATATGCACTTAAACTTTCCATATGTAATCCAGTATCGCACTCTCATGAGATTACCCCTCACCTCTCAACTATTGTGCACACCTAGTACCTACATCTTAACCCACCAAGTTACACTACCCTCACCCATTACTCTTATATGCAAATATCACTAGCACACTACCATAACTCGACTATTGTGTAACCTTCATTTCTTAATTAGCTATATCTATCATTAGCTTATTTAATAATTATTATTGAACCACTTTCATGATTAACGTATTAAGACTGTATATAACTTACTACACTATTATATATGTTTATAATATATGTCACACCAAGGCACTATATATATATATATCACTCGTAATATATGCAATCGCATTTTCGAATGTCCTCCACATTTTGAAAGCAAGCTCACGAGCATGCTATCGTGCTCCAGGAATGTCCACCACATTTCGGGCAACTGAGTTGGAATCTCACCACTGGACATAAAAATCACAAATGAACATTGGATTTGATCATGGCCTTAAGTCCGTGGTAATAACCACTTCACATTATTCCACGGTACTCCAACTATACATCACACGAGCGTGCACATCTCCTATGACCCTGAGGAACGGTACTACCTCTATTGGGATTCGCCAGAGTGACCTCCCACGACTTGCAACCTCCCTGATATCATAAAGATTATGATAGGTATGTTTCATACAAATATAACACAAATAAATATTATTCACATTCGTATATACATTGTCCCTATACCCGTATATACAAGTTTAATCACAAAACCCAACTAACCCGTGCATAGAGCTCAAAGTACTAGCATACAAATCCTGAGATTATCTTGTGACTCTTAATTAATTAAACTATCATCCTTTAATTAAAATAAAATAGTGTCACCCTGCTAAAATCCCAGGACATACCCAACTAGCATGTCGAATAATCATTCAAGTTTATCAAGTAACATCACTTCGATAAAACACCTAGACTTGACCCAAAGCAGCCCTTCTAGTCCCGAATTTAATTCATCAATTCGATATTTAAACTTTATCATTAATTATATCTCCAACTATTTCAAATTCAAATTTAATTACACACTCACCCCTAGGCAATAAAATCTCTTTAAATCACTCCACTAAACTCCCTCTGGCCTTTCGGGCTTATAAATTTCATTTGGAACTCCCTGAAATTCACCCAATAATTAAACCACAAAATTCTCCAAAAATCATCTTTCATCGATCGATCAATAATCCCAAACTAATCAAATTATGGTTCCAATAATTTATTTCCTGTTTTACACCTAAAGCAACAAAATTGCCATTTTCTAATCAATCAAATTGGGTCATAAATTTTCTGATAGATTAAACACCCTATAGTAAATTTGCGATTTTTCCCTCTAAAGAACTCCAAATGACCTCATTCAAAGATTAATGGAAATACAAGACATAAATTTCTAGACATCTATGTCACGCAATCTAATTCTAAGTACAATTAAAATGCAATAAGTTTAAAGTAACGTAAAAAATTCTAGCAGATTGACATGCTGACATATTAAACACCCTATAGTAAACTTGCGATATCTCCCTCTACAGAACTCCAAATGACCTCATTCAAATCTCATTGGAAAGATAAGAAGTAGAAATTTGTAGACATATATGGAATTTAATCTAATTCTGAGTAAAATTAAAATGGAATAAGTTTAAAGTAACGTAAAAAATTCTGGCCGAATGACATCTTATGTTCATCAATTAAACCCTAAATTATTCAAGATTCGTGTTCTTTAACGAAAAACCCAACAAGATTCCATCTTTATGTGTCTTAAAAATCAAATTTCAAAATATAAATTAATTCCAGTCATCATAAATGGTTTACTTCATCGATTGATCATCTAAACTACACATGATATCACTTTCATAAAAAAAACATTTACATGTGAGAACTGTTCCCAAAATTTCTTTTGTTCTACACCTACCATGATATGAACATGAATACACCTCAATTTATTTAATCCAAGTTAATTAATTTCTTTGGATTATTTGTAGGGTCTAATCTCTCTCTTATGTGTGTTGATTTGATGCTACAATCCTTGAATCTCCTCTTAAATTAGCCTTTTCTAGCTTTCTCCATTCAATCCTCTACTTCCTCCTCTATCCCTTCTCTTTTCGGTTTTAGAATATATGTTACGGTTTCCTTACATCTGTAACCCTTGTATTTTAATTCACTAATCCCGAATTTAGGTTATTAGCCTACATCAAAATGACCCAATTACCCATAGGTGTGACCGGCCTAGTCTAAAAAGCTCTCGAAACCCAATTACTACCCCCAAGTATATAATTCTGACTATTTCGACCTATTATGGATCAATCGTGCACTCGAAATCACCATACTAGTCACTAAACCTATTTATCATATTTCATCCCAAAAATTGCCTACACAAATGTCTCGATTGCAATACCATCAATATCGGCCATTTCTACTCACATACGACGCACTATAATTTACTTAATTAAATTTAATTAAACATGCTAGTAAATTTACCACATATATATTAATCTTATTCTCAAAAATTAATAATTACTAATTTCATATTATTTTCAAATTATATAATTTTGTCACACGTGGAATTTAACCTCTAAAACAAATTACTTCAAATTACGGGGTGTTACACAATATCCTCAATGCTATGGCAACAATCGTAATCCATAATTCGTGTAAGGGACCTCACCCTCCTATTATCATTTGTTAGCATTTTACTATGTAAGATTAACCATATAAAAGTTTCAACCACTTTATAATTAATACTCGGCTATAAGATAGATGCAAATAAAAGACCAGTACTACTTGGATTTTACAATATCTTGTCATACGTATGTCCGTAGTTACAGGTTCGGGCTGAAATAGTGAAATAGTTAATGTTACCTAAATATTTGTATTGAAACATAAAATTTAAAGTCATTCAACGAAGAGTTTTTCAATATTTTTTCAATTATTATTTAGTCCAAACATTTCTATTTTGTTTTAAAAGTCCATCACCATATAACACGTTCATATAATGTTTTTGCTCTTATCCAATATCATAAGAAAATTTTATCGATATAGTATCCATTGAACTTTTGAACATAAAAAAAATGACGTGAATAGCAAAAATATACTTAGATCTTAGGTACTAAACTTATATTTTCCTTCAAAACATTATTTATATTCTAAAAACAATGTCATAACCAGTGACGAATCTAAAAAAAAAAATTCACAGGCGGGGCGAAGCATAAATTAAAAACAAATCATAAAAAAACCTATAAAATAGGAGCATAAAAAAGTGTCATAATTTTAGGAATTATGAAATGTTTCATACATAACCACAAAATAAAAATTCAAGTGATTTTTTATAATAATTGATTTTGCGACTTTATTTTTTTAAGACGTTGGAGGATATCTTCCTTGTCAATATTATTTAAAATGTATTGTTCAATGTAACTCACCAAACAAGTATTCATAGATTCATCTCACATTTGATTAGATAGTGAACTCTTGATGAAGGTCGTGTTTGTTGTTGCCTTTTCATATTATTTGACCCCATATTTCGAGCTTGCACTTCAGATTCAAAATAAATTTCATCATTGTCACTCTTTTTTCCTTTTGAATTTTTTTCATGACCCATAAAAATAGATTTGAGACATTTACATTAGCTCGAATATTTTTTTCATCATATTTTAAATTAACAAATAATCTAACATTAAACTATGTTGTTATGCAACAAATTGTAAAGTTAGAACCAAACAATCAAAATATTTGACAAGTAATATATTTTTGTAATTAACTAACAAGTTATTAATTTAACAAAGTCACCAGATAAACATAAATTAAAAACTTAAAAATAAACTGACAAATATTTACACTATTCACAAAAAAATTGTAATTTGTAAACTAAAAGACAATCAGAATCAAGTTAAACAACAAAACACACAACACCTATTATGCTTTGTAGAGAGGGGAGTAGAGGGGTGAAGGTCCGATTATAAGGTCATCGCTAGTCGAGAAATGGGGGGGGGGGGGGATGGAGGTTGGCGTTGACAGCGAGGTCATGAAGTCCAGGAAAGGATAGGGATGGTAGAAACGAGTGATTCTAAAATCAATTGTCATAGAGAAGAAATGTAGTGGGCCTAATCAAGTTGAAAGACTAAGTAGGTTTAGAAATATTTTCCAACTTATTACATTTTTAGCCATAAAGTTGCGAAAACTTCATTCTCTTCACCTCTAATTTTCTATCATTACATATATCACACCTAAAAAAATTATTCATATTTTTTTCCCAAAATCTCACAAGAGGCCCCACCTCTCCTCGTCCATTCACATATCTGCGCATTGTCATAGATAAGTTTTTTTGTCTATTTTAGACCATTATTATAACATATTTGAACATATTTATATTTATTTTGTAACAACCATTATATTTAGAGAAATTCAGTAATTCATATGCATCATGAGTAATCTTTCAAATATATTTAAGCACTAATTATGAAGTTTTGAACATTTTAATGTTAGATTAGTAAAATTCGTCGTGAATAGATTTTTCTAATTATGTGAAATTTGTTTAAAACTGAGGGCCATTTATGACTATTTATCTTTCCTTCGTACAAGTAATCAATCAGGTTGGAATAAAGATATTGAACAATAATGTACTCTTTAAGCATTAAATAAACATATAAGATAAGTTCAACACTCTTTGCATCTCAAATAAATAGTTATATTTGTATGAAAAGGTCGTGTATAAAAATAGGGGAAAACTCACTCTCTCGTAGGATTTTATTTTCTATAGAAGAAATTAATATTGTCTTTTTCATCTTCCTATTTAAAACCATAAAACCTTATTATATTTACAAATTATGATACAAATTTTGACCACACTTCCACATGGATGTAGTTGTGGCGATGTATCGAACCATGTAATCCCATGTGTTCTTTCTTATAATAAATTCAAATATTGGGGTCCATTAGTAATATTGCAATTATTATGAGCTCAATATCACCTGTAATTTGGCAATGTTCTGAAAACACTAAATCCACACCACTAAAAAATATCAACCCTTCAATGGTATGAATACTCACCAATCTCATCACTCGCATGCTAAAAGTTGTGTCTAATCTGAGATACGTATTTTAACGAGGAAACATAGTCCCTAAAGCTTCCCTACAACTCCTAGTGCAACCATTTCAAGGGGTTGCAGTCCAAAATGTTCTAGAACTAGTTGATGACATTACACTTACTTCGTCGAACGACCTGCAATGATGGCAACATTATGATTATTTATCATTTACGAAGAATAATAGGACAAGCATGATGAATAAATTACCCGAATATGGAGAGTATCGAGTTACTAGGGGACGTGGCTCTAACTCTTATAATCGATGTGTTCTCCTAGGAACAATAAATCCAACGGTTCCTTATGGAGTCATAACAATTCCTTCATGTATCGTGTTTCCCCTTAACTTTGGGGAAATCAACGGGGAAAATTAGTTTCAAATGGTTCAAAAAATAATCCCATAGATAAATATATTCATCTATGGATTTAGTCGATCAGTTCACAACCTAATTTAGTATAATCATTAAGGCAGTAAAGGAGGTCAATTAAATGATCTCCATTAAGAGAAAGAAAGGGGATCCCTTAAAAAGTAAGCTCTTCATAGTAAATTATTCAACGAGATTGATAATTCAATTTATAATCAGCAATCTCATATTTCATGTTCGTAATTTCCAGATGATATTATATTAACTAGTTATTGACCAAGATTCCAGAGTCCACCGTGGAAGACCTCACGGATCATATGGAGAAGTACGCTAAAGTTGAGGAGAAACTCCTCAATACAGATGCCTCAATCGAACAGAATCCCAAGAAACCTAAAATAATGATTTAAATAAAATATCTAAGGTAGGATACCAATTAACTCTAACAAAGAAAGTAATAAAGGTTAACAACTCTAAAGGATGGTACAAGGCAAAGGGTAATGATAATAGCTATCACACAGTAACTACCTTCTATAAGGAATTGATTAATAAGTTGATCTTGTAGAGAATGGCCAAACCATTCTTCAATATGCCAGTAAAGATGGCCAACGACCCAAACGATGAAGACACCAACCTCATGTGTGCATATGATCCAAATCATATCCATCTCAAAGATACCTACAAGATGTTTAAATGGTATCTTAAAGGGCTTATGTAGCCCGATCAACTTAAGGAGTGCATTGACATGAATAAGAAAAAGTCCTCAGTACGGGTTAATAAGGTACAAAAGATGGATGAAGATGACCATCTTACACTTATGAAGTATGATTATAGCCATACATAACTATATAGATCCCTCAAAATGCCTAGACAAGAACCTCATATAAAGGGTGAAGATCATAGGTTATGTCTAGAAAGCCTTCCAGGTGAAACTTTCTAATCCTATTATATCCAATAAAGAATGCATGTGTGTAGATTTTGACTACGCCATTCAGGTCACCAATGAGGATATGTCCGGGGTAAATTTACCTTAAAAAGATGCTTTAGTCCTCACCCTGTGAGTTAAAAACTTTGGTAAGAAAAAGGATATTAATAGAATAGGGAAGCTCTTCAAATATAATATACTTGAATTTGTTTCTCAAACTCGAATATACCATCTAAGACTTGGACACTAAGGTGGGTTCATTGATCGAATTTAATGGAGTTAAGGAAACCCCGTTGACAAAGATCAAGTTATCAGTCAAAGTCAGGCCCATCAACTATAAGATAGAATTTCATGTTATCAAGTCAAAAGTCACCTTCTAACACCATTCTAGGAAAAGAGAGGCTTTAAACCATAAGGGTCGTTCCCTCCTCGCTTTATTGAAACTTCTCATTATTTTAGCGATCAATGAGTGATGGAAGTTATGGGAGATCCGACTACATATCATAATTATTTTGTCGCCATTATCAAATCCAATTAGAATTGGTCCAAGAGAGGTCAGAACGATGATGATTCAGGGGACAACCAATCCAAATAGGAACCAAATGGAGTTATTTTAGGGGTTGAGGATACCATACTATCCCACAATGATCGAGTGATGGAGGAACTCATTAATGTTCCTTTAGACACTTTTTATCTAGATTAAAAAAATTGATTGGTTTTGAGTTGAAAAAATACTATGCAGAGAAACTTATTCACTTTCTTAGCATAAACGTGGACAAGTTCATCTACCAACCTTATGATCTTTTAGTGATTGATTTAGATATTAATTTCCATGGCCTAAAATAGATTAAACATTCTAAGTACTAACATATAAGTTTATGAAGTTACCAAAAGAGAATGTGAGAGCCATAGAGAATGATGTTGAGAATTTACTTAATAACCTCTCCATTAAAGATGTCAAATTACTAGATTGGATTTCGAATAATGTCGTGATCATGATAAAGAGAGGAAAATAGGGAGTCTGGATTGATTTAGCCGATCTCAATAGGTCCTGCCCGAAGGATACTTTATCTCACCTCAGATCGACCATCTCATACACTCAAGAGTTAATTACTAATGGGCAAACTTTACGGATGCCTACTATAGCTATCACTAAATACCTTTGTTCAACCTCGATCAGGAGAAGATCTCATTCATCACAACATTAGGATTTATTGGTATAAAGTCATTCTCTTAGATCTAGAAAATATTGGGGTAACTTACCAGCCCTTAGTCACTAAGATATTCAGGTTCTTAAGAGAGATATTTGAATACCTTTTGAGGTTTACATAGATGAGATGCTCGTTAAGATCAGGTCGGTGTCTGGACATATCACAGATATGACCCGAACCTTTAAGAACTTATGGAGCTTTACATAGATGATATGCTCGATAAGATTAGGCAGGTAGCCGAACATATAAGATATTTGACCAACACATTCAAAATACTCATCAGAGAATACATGATAAAGGTAAATTCCTCAATTTGCGTGTTCAGTGTTATTTCTGGAAAGATCCTGGGCTACTTGGTAACATAAATATAAATAATCAATTCGAGAGAAGATCCAGGCTTTATATGATATCAAGAAGGTGGACACTATCAGGTATGTAAAAGTCTTAACTCGAATGTTATTCGTCCTTTATTGTTTTATATCTTGAGCATTTGATAAATGATGACCATAATTCCATGATTTGAAGAAAGCAAGTGCAAAAATCTGGCCCGAGGAATTTAACCAAGCACTGGAAGGTATTCAATAGTACTTGGTATCCCCTCCCTTGCTATCAACCCCAACTAGTGGTGTGAATCTCCACTTAGTTATTTCTTAACATGCAACCAGCGAAGCACTGGAATGAATAGAGGATAGAGAATAATTACTAACTTACTACGTCATCCAGATTAACCTTAAATCAGAAAAAGATAATATGCATATAAAGAAGATGGTTCTACCATTAGTGACATGCATAAGAAAGTTACGACAAAAGTTTAATGCCCAAGCTATAGTCATCTTGATGCCTTACCCACTCAGACGTGCTAAAAAAGGCTAATATGTACAATAAAATGACAAAATGTCATTGGATCCGAAATAGATTAATATCAAATATGAATCATGAACATTAGTTAAAGGGAATTTTTTTGTCGACATAGGGATCGTTTTCCCCACTCCTTAAGGAAATCTCGTCGAACAAGAAGCTCACATTCAATTTAAGGGGTCCAATAATGAGGTCGAATATGAGGATCTTATTCATGGTATTCCAAGGGAAATTAGTATGGGAGCCAAATACATAGAATGATACTATGATTACCATATTATCGTCAATAAATAAAATAGAGAGTACGAGGTGATAGACCGTAGAATGTTTGCTTATAGGGATAAGGAAAGGGGATTACTGAATGCTTCCAAGTCATCCTCGGTGAAATATTTACTAAAGAACAACAATATTCATGTTGATGCCTTAGCCACTTTAGCATAATTCATTGACACTTCCCTACAAACACAATCGCAGTGGAATACATTGATCGATTGAGGATTGAAGATCCAGGTATAAACATACAAATCATGCATATTCATTTATCTCCATTCTAGATGGATCTAGTCATTACGTGCTTGGAAATTTGTGATTTCCCATTAGACGAAAAGGAGGGACACAATTTAAAGATCTATTTCTCAAGATTTTGCTTTAAATATAAAGTAAAGCTTTACCGATGATACTTAATCGTCCCACTACTCAATTATTTTCATCAAAATCAATTGGAAGGGATCGTTAGCAAAATGCATGAAGGAATTTTTGTTTCTTATGTGGGAGGAAGATCTTAACTACCTCGTGTTTTTTGTGAATTAATAAATTGAATGAAACTTAATTACATGTGCTTGATGTGCGTGGATATGTCACTATTTATATTTTTATAAGTCATTTAAATTAGATTTAAGAAGAAGTGATTAATTAATTAAATTACTCAATAATTAGACTCGTACAGGCTAATTATTATATAACTGAGTTGGTAGTTATTTGTTTTGGGCATATCTGGTGAGTGGATTTTAGGATGTGTGCAATGTTCGTTATATTTTGAAATGATGATTTAATGTCCTATGGGGTTAGTATAAGTCTTGTCAAGGTTTTAAGGCAGTTGGAGTTGTTTATGGTCCCTTTTAGGTGAGGCGCATTTCGGGCCCAACCCCAGTTTCGAGTTTTAAGGGGGGTTTTGGGCTATTACGGATCTTATTTATCACAAAAAACAATTGGAAAGCACTATAGCGACAAGAGAGAAGGGGCATGGAGAGAAGAGAAGAAAGTGTGAGGTTTTACTTATTTTTTTCTCCAAACTCATGATGAAAGTTTATGTAAATAATGATTATGATTGTATACGTGTCAATATTATCTATATTCATTGGAAATTTAAACAAAATTTAATGTAAAACTGATTTTAGATAATTAATTATCTAATTTTCCTAATTAACCTAATCTGGATGTGAATTAGGTTAATTTCCCCTTTATGGTAATCGATTTATTCATGAACTTGGATTAAAATTAATAAATAGTGATTTGAATCCGTCATTTATTGTTAAGCATATAAAAAACTATGTTTAATGCAATAAATCCATGAAAATTTATAGAATTCGATAGATGGAGGATTTTTGAATGAAAATTTTGGTTTTCCTTTAAACCTTGTCGTAGATATGAGATTTGATGATGGGAATATGATCCAATTGTATTGGTGATGTGTTTTTATCATTTCAATGTTGGTTACGTGATTGGATGGAGTTTTTTAGTCTATCTAATAGTAGTTGGAAAAAGAGAAAATACAGTTAAAAGATGGTGAATCCCATAAAAAATAGGAATTTTTCAAGTTTTGTGGTGACTGATTGATCGTTCCTAGGACACTGATCGACCGGTGGTATCAAATATGGCCTAGTTGGGCTTTTGTGTAGTTGGTTAGGAATTTTGGGTTCTGGGGTTTGGATCTAGGATTGGTTGGTTTATAATTTTCTTGTGCGTATAGAACACACACACACACACACACACACACACACACACACACACATATATATATATATATATATATATATATATATATATATATATATATATATTCTTATTATTTGAATTGTTATAGATTGATATTTGGCGTAGTTGAATATTTGGGGAAATTACTGATTTAAACGTTTTAAATTGAGGATTTGGCAATTGATGGTAAACTCGGGTGTAGAATGGGTTCGTTCATTTGGAAATTGGTAAATTTTGAGGATTGGGATTGGTTGTCAGGATCGAGTTGCGTAATTGTGATGTATGAGTGGGGTGAACATCCCCTTAGGTGTGAGTATATTTGGGATATAATTTTCTAGAGTGAGGTAGTCACTATGTCTCGTGATTTTATTAAAATTAGGTACGGGATTATATCTAGATGCAATGATGTGGGAGATCAAAATAGGGCTAATTTAGATTTAATATAGTTGGCATGCATGCTTCGGTTTATGGTACGGTGAGACCATAACTAAAATTGAGAAGCCGAATTGTTAGGGTTAATGTATTTTGGAATAACTATAAGGTTATAGATGTGTTTTACCCTTTTTATAAATTGAGATGCTTAGAGTGACTAGTACCGTTGGGTCGCTACGTGTATATGATTCATCTTAATCTGTTGTAAGTGTTTTCTACATTATGTTGATTTATCTTATTAGTGAGGGTTGTAAACGTAATCCAATAACGATGATTCTACATGTTTATATGTTTTGATTCAACTCGTCAATGAGGGTTATAGTTAAATGTATGTTTCATGTTCTCTACATACCATTCGTAAATACTCACGATGACATACTAGGAAGGATTACATTTGGGGACACATAGGGTGCAGACCACGATAGTGCCTCAGTGAGTAGATGAGTGTTTCCATATTCCTTTAACCTTAGGGTCATACGCCTAGGTATATGTGTACTGAGAGGGTTCATGAAGAGATTTCATAGTATGGTATTTGGTATGGTCGTCCATATGGGTGATGGGTAGACATAGTGATTTATCCTTCAATCGTGATGAGGTCTTAGGGTTGAAACAACCTAAGATTATACCTAGTACGGGTGAGTGATCCCAAAAGGTAATAGGGATATACCTTCCTTATGTGTGGGCATGATAAATGTCCCATTTATTTGTAGATGTTGGGGGTTGTACCTTTGTATGGATTTTAGATGTGATGGGGTCTTTGTCCTACCATGTGTTATTATTGTGTGGTGGTACTAGAGTTAGTGGTACCAGGTTATGTGTTATATTAAAGATGTATATGACATATATTTGCCATATCCACCAATATACTTATGTTTTAGATTCATTTATTACATCCACAAGAGATGTGTATATTGTATTAATGGCATGAGATAGTCAAACGTGTATAAACTTGAGTTATAAACCTTTATTAGTATATTAGATATTTGGTGAGACATATTATAGGTTCGAGACTAATACATGACCTTTGTATTATAATAAAAGAGAAAAATCTTAAAGATGAGAACTAAAAATTAAAGAATTATCTTTTAAGTCTTTACTCACATGGGCTACATATGGGTTCGGGATTTAGATGTGCATGATATTTTAGGTTGTTGGGTTGGGTAACTAATAACTTAAAATTTGTTAGAATACGAGAGGAAAGTATGTCGTTATAATGTGGCCTACATTCAATTTTAATCCTACTTTACATAGACTTGATGTTTATGTATTCTTTTAAAAAATGTTTTTTACAGTGTCTTCTTGTGGTAGTTACTGTAAATGATGGGTTATTGGAGGAGCATCTCTAGTGAAGTCCCATTTCATAATCATTTGATTGTAGGAGTAATATTTTACTTTCAGTCGGGTTGTATACGTATACTTATATCCATAGTTAGAATTTTATTGGGTTACATTTGATATTCCGGAGAGGGATTATGTTATATTGGTATCGGAGTAGACTTTGTGTTGATTCAGTATTCAATTAACCTGTCTTTATTCATTCGATTTTGATTACTTTTTATTGTAAGAATGATACCAATGGTTTTTTATTCCCGTGATTTTTATATTAGAATTAAACAATCCAGTTATGAATTTTTCAGGGGTGTCACATTTGGTATCAAAGCATTCTAGGTTGTAGTGTCTTAAGGATCTTGAGTGCATTCGTCACTTTTTCGCATTACGTTCTTTGACTGTGATACATATTTACCATTTAGGATTTCTATTCTCTCCAGTGATGACCATTTAGGAGTTTTAATGCCATTATTTCCCAAGGAATGACTCAGATAAACCAATTGTATCGGGTGGGTTTCTTATTTGGATTTCACTTGTGAGATGTCCCATGCATGGGGCCAACTTTGATCGAGAGTTTAAGGCTTTTGGACGTGAGACATTTAGGAAGTTCTTAGCATGTCATTCAAGGGGAAATGTTTTCACTGTCCATCTGTAACGACATTAGAAAAATATTTTTGAAGACCTCGTATGTGCAATCATGTTGTGGAAAGTATGAGGACGATTATTATTATCTTTCTCGCTATGCACCACGGGATATTGATATGGAATGGAATAAAGGATGTTTGTATTATCATCTAGTACGAGAAAGACATTCTGGAATTGGCAGAAACCTTGAGTGAAAGGTTTGGCAGTTGTTCCAGGGTAACCCATTCTTCACCGCTTTCACTAAAGTGGTTGAAGTTATCCTCATATATCAATAGAATCATTATAACTATTATTGGGATAGAGTCCCTAAGAATTTAAATACATAGTCCAGAGTGGACCCAATAAGTTAAGATGGTGTAGCATTGTCACGAGGAGGGAGACCTCACGTACAGAAGGAATCACAGAGGGGGAGCTAGCCCCAAGAGTTTTACAAGAGTGGACGATGTGATCTATCTTGGCTAGTGGGGTTAGGGGAATTATGTCCACTGGATCCACGACCTATAAGTACAGTAAAAATAAGGAAAATCTTAACAGAATCGAATAAAAAAGTAAGGTTAGTAGGGCCTCCAATGGGGACACCATTTCAATAGTTCCTTTTGAGGAAGGAGTTACACTCGTGGCGAGTAAGGCCACCTAGTTATTAGATACCTTAGTGGTAACAAAAATTTTAGGTTACCACTGGGGGATTGTTATCGATGCATTTATGGCTCGCACATATGACTTTAGGATATCAATGGTTTGTCATTCTTTACTAGTAGTGTGTGTACTATCATTATAAAGAATATAGATTCCCTTTGAGCTTTAGGTATATATGGTTACCCCCAACCAAGGGGGGATACTTTACATCATGATTTTAAAGATGTTATAGTTTGTTTGATCAGTTTATTTCAGCCTCTTTATTGACTTTTAGAAGAGATATCATCGTATAATTAGCTAGATTGTTTGCATAGTTATTCTTATGTGTGGGAGAAGGTATGGCGTGTTTATATAATGAATGGATGTGGGTATACTATAGGGGATTACGGTTATGTAGAGATGTCATAAATAGTTCGAGATTTTTCAAGTTTTCTTGGGACAGGTGTCAGGATATCACCTACATAAGAGATTAATTTTTGTCTTGAAGTGGGCACTAGATTTCGATTAGTTGTGAGGGAATTTTATTGGATTAACTTTGTCATGGTTAGCAGAGGTGTTGTAGCATAACACACCATAGTTTTTGAGCTCGTGGAGTATTCAGGGACGACATTATCATGAGGGAGTTCTAAAAAGATGGATGGTTCACTAAGCAGAAGTGTACCACCAAGATCAGGATAACGTCACAATAAGAGATGGGTGTTTTTCTTTTGAGAATAAATGACTAGTTGTACTAGTCGAGGAGAGTGTCCTCTTCTCATAATTGAAATAGGAGCATGTTATCACCAATGGAGAAATTGGGAGGAAAATATGTCGAAGGTGGGTTTCAAGCACTATAAGGTATGGGCGCGTCATTTGTGGATTTACCCCCCCATGGATGATAGGTTCATTGTTATTTGTGATGATATCTTATTGAAGAGGAAATGGTGTAGTGGTGGTGTCTGCCACACCCCAATCTATGTTTTGGGTGATTTATGCCCCAGAGTTGAAGTTTACCAAGAGTGCGTATGCAAATAGTATTAGGAATAAGTACTTCCTCCGCTTAAGGACAAGATAAGGACTCATATTTATGAAAATAATTTATCGAGGGATCCCCGAAACTACCAGAATTGGTTTGGACCAAGGCACATGTTTGGAATTTTACTTTAAATCCAAGTAAGGATAAGGGGACATTTAGGGTTATTAGAGTTAGATCGATCAAGTTTATTATAGTTACAGGTTTAGTAAACAGTATGTATTGGGTCATAGTTAAGACACCTTGGAGGATTTTTTGTCCGTAATTGAGAGTCGAAAGTTTTGCCATAAGAAGCAAGGGAAGTGGAGGATGAGCACAAGCTTGATTCATATGTTCAGGAGGGAGGTCATATGTTCTTAATGACCACCGGCATGCAAATTGTGGAGTCTAGGTTCCTAAAAGGGGTAGAAAACCATATGAGAAATTACTTTTAGAATTGTTAGGTAGGGAGAGGCTAGTTCCATTTGACATCGCCGTCTATGATCATGATGTGTTTCTACAAGGACATGACAGAGGGAGTCCTTCAATGAAAAGTATATTTTTCGACTATTGGACTAGTTTAGTTTGGAGTATAACCAAACGTTATTTGTCACGACGGAGACCTAGGTGTTTATTATGTCATAGTAGTTAGACTCATATATAGCAGTGGGAGGACTCTACGGCAAGACGTTCTTAGATTTTTTACTAGGAATGTAATTAATTCAAATTTCGAGGACAAAATTCCTTATTAAAGGGAGGATATAATATTATGTGAATTTTGTGAATTATAAAATTGAGTAAAAATTAATTATCTGTGCTTGTTGTGACTAAATATGTCACTACTTTATTTTTAATAGTCATTTAAATTTAATTTAAGACTTGGTGATTAATTAATTTAATTAATTAATAATCAGACTTGTGTCGGGTAATTATTAAGCAATTGAGCTGTTAGTTATTTATTTTTGGTATATTTGGTAATGGATTTTGGGATGTGTGGAATGCTTATGTATATTTTAAAAGAATGGTTTAAAGGCCAACAAGGTTAGTATAAAGCTCGGCCAAGGTTTTCAGTTACTTCGAGTTATTTTTGGGCTCTTTTAAGTGAGGCCCAAACCTAATTTCAGGGTTTAAGGGATTTGATGGGATATTAAGGATATCATTAGTAAAAAAACGCAATTGGAAGAACTATAGGGACTAAAGAGAATGGTAATGAAAAAAAGAAAGTGGGAGGTTTTTCTTAGCTTTTTTCCACAAATCATGAGGCAAGAATATGTAAAATATGATTATGATTGTATGTGTCAATATTGTCTCTCATCGTCATCATCCTTGCCTTAATCCCATCATATGGGGTCTCTATTCATTGGAAATATAAATTGAATTATATTGTAAATCTTATTTTAGATAATCAATTAGTTTATTTTGTTAATTAACTTAATCTTGTTGCTAATTAGGCTAATTTCCCTTTTTATAGTGATTGATTTCTTAATGAACCTTGACTTAAACTATTGGATAGTTATTTCAATCTATTTTATGTCGTTAATCAAACAAAAATCCTATGTTTAATAGAATCAATGCATGAAAATTTGTAGATTTGGACAGATGTAGGGTTATTGAATGGAAATTAAGTTTTTTATATAAATCTTATGGTAGATATGGGATTTAATGATGGAAATAGGTTCCAATTGTATTGATAATGTTTTTTCAATCATTTGAATGCCAGTTGGGTTCTTGGATGAAGTTTTTAGGTCCATTAATGGATATTTGAGAGAGAGAAAATGGGGGTTGAAGATGGTGACTCCCGTAATAAAGAGGAATTTTGGACGTTCTGTGTTGATCGATCGACTGGTCCACAGACATCGATCGACCGATAGTATCAGATGTGGCCTAGTTGGGCTTTTGTGTAATTGGTTTGGATTTTTAGGTTCTGGTCCTAGATCTAGGATTGGTTCGCCTATACTTTTTGTGTACGTATAGAATATCGATATAGTCTTATGATTTGAATTTTTGGAGATTGATATTTGGGGTAGTTGAATATTTGGGAAAATAGTTGATTTAAAGGGGTTAAATTGAGGATTTTGCATTTGATGTTAATCCTAAGTGTAAAATGGGTTTATTGATTTGTAATTTTTTTTTAATTTGAGGATTAGGCGTGTTAGTCAGGATAAAGTTGAGAAACTATGATGTATGAGTGGGGTGAACATCTAATTAGGTGAGAATAAGTTTCGTTCGTAATTTCCTAGAGTAAGGTAGTAACTATGTCTCATGATTTAATTTAAATTTGGTGTGGGATTAAGCTGATATGCGATGCCCTGGGAGATCAAAATATGGTTGATTGAGATTAATATAGTCCATGTGGAAGCTTTAGTATATGGTAAGGTGAGACTATACCTAGAATGGAGAACTCGAAGTGTTTTGGTTAACGTATCTTGGAATGAGTTTAAGTTTATACATGTGTGATACCCTTTTTATAAATGGAGATGATAGAGTGACCCTGTAGCATTTGGTATAAATGTTTATGGGATTTATCTTAACCCGTTAGTAAGTGTTCTATCGTTGTGTTGATTTATCCTATTAGTGAAGGGTCGTAAACATAATTTAGTAGCGTTGGTTGGGAATGTTTACATGTTTATTTGATTCAACCTGTTAAGGAGGGTTATAGTTAAATTGATGTTTTATATGCTCTACATACCATTTTAAGATAATCAGGGTGACCTATTAGAAGGGATTCCATTTTGGGGCATATACTAAGCGGACCACGATAGTGCCTCGATGAGTAGGCGAGTTTTGCCATGGTCATTTTACCCTACGGTCCTATGAAGGTAATAGTCATAGTACGGGTGAATGATTTTTGAAGTTAATAGTGCTAGACCTTTATTATGTGTGGGTGTGATAATAGCCCATCTATTTGTACATACTGGGGGATATACCTTGTAATAATATTAGACATGATGGGGCATTTGATGATACAAGAAATCAAACACATGTCGCTCTTGAACATCATATCAAGTGTAGAGTGGATGTAAAGCAAGCAATAAGGAAAAGAACACATAATATATAGTGGTTCGACTATAAAAATGAGCCTACGTCAACTCTAGTGTTTCACTCTCACTATGTATGTTGTGTGATACGAGTTTACAATGCCATAAATGGCGTACAAGAGGGAGAATATAAGAGAATACATGTAGCTGGATAGATAAACAACCAAGGGCATGGCCTATTAAGCGTCAATCTTGCTGCGACTGCGGAGAATGTGAGCCCCCAAATGAGGTGGTCTATAGAGAAAGAGAGATGAGAGTTTGGAAGGTCTCCACCGGGTGATTCTCTTCTCCATCCTATAATTATTAGGTGAGTGCCTATATTTATAGGCATCATAAAGGTTGTGTCATGTGTTTAGCACACGTGACATATGTACAAGTATGGTGAAAAGGCAATCCTTCTAGAAACTAGACAGTTGGCAATTCGTATGAGTGAAGGTTGCGTCCTGTTTGAACCAACGTAGCAGCATCTCTGAAGGGTGTTGTGACCTATTTGATCCCAGGAATCTGATAGCAAAAAGGAGATGCCATGGCTTGTCTGAGTCTAGGCAGTGGCTAATGCAAGACAATGCACATTATGTGGTGACATGTCCTGTTTAAGTCCAGGCAAGGGCTCTTATTTAATACTCCGTGGTAGTATGGACTATATTGGCCATATCAATAAGCCCCCGAGTCGTAGTGCCAATAATTAGTGAGTTGAGGATGTGGTTGAATTCAATGTCTCTCAATAAGTATTCATAGGTTGTCGTGGTAACTTGCAAGGCGACACTTCAACTTCCCGTGCCCTCTTATATAAATGGGTTTTAGCCCTGGCCATAATTGCCTTTTTTAATCATTTGAGAGGAAATCGAGCGAGAAGCTTTACAAGTAGTTCCTTTGAGTTTTTCAGTTAATTTCTTGTGGTGGTTCAAGGTTATCTGAAGAGGAGTTGAGGTTGAGCAACCAGTAATTCTTCATTTCCTGGAAACTGTCCAATCCAATCTATATATCTTTTTTACTTTTGCTATCATCGATTCATACTTGCTTAATCAATTTGACTATTTGGAATCTCTATGAACCCATGTTATTCTTCACCTAAACAAATCTTTACTATACATCAAAATTTATTTTGGATATCTAGGATTTTGGGTTAATATTTGAACTGGATATGATGTCGGTATATTGGGAACTATGTTGGAATTTTTGGGTAGTTTAAGTATTGAGAATGAATTTGGGTTATAGGTCTACATTTCCTGAGCTTAACCCATACCTTCGTCCCATTCAAATTATATGTTTTTTGGGTTTAATCCACATATTACCCCTATTTAAAAATCATTTTTTGTCCAAGTACACCAAGAACATGTTCATGATGTTCTTGTCCAAACCCTAGAATCGTAGGTTTTCAATTCTTGAGATTGTGAGATGTAAAATTTACTTGTTTGTGAATTCGTCCGCGACTGATAAGGTGACTTTCGCCTGATTGCAGTCTTTGGTTTTGAACTGATTGGTTGAGGCCTTTAATTCTTGAATTAATTAGCTGCGGCATGGAGGATTTTCTTACGCTAGGTTGTTTCTTGCCCGTTTGTATGTTTGCCCACGGTGGGTAGCGCATCTTGTGCTACCTCTTCTCATTCCTTGTCTATCACTCCTATCGACTACAACCTATAGCTTTTTAGTTCATAATTTTGAGTTCTTTTTTATACTTTATTATTGTCATTTGCATATGACATAGCCTCCAAGAGGCTTTTCTTATCATAGTGGTTGTGGCACCTAACTGCGGAGCCGTTTTGCTTTTCAAATTTTTTCGTGGCTTTATGAGTTGGGATCCTTCAAAATTTTTGGATGACTTCTGGAGGAAGAACTTTGGCATTCCTCCACCTGAAATTCCCTTGATAAAGCCTTTAAAGGCTATTAGCCCTTGTCTTCTCAAAGATTTCCCTAATTGCGCTAGCTTTGATTTTGACTCCATGGACTCCTTAAATTTTAGGGATACAAGCGGGGATGCGAAGGTTATGGAGGAAAATACACATTTTAGAAGCAATCCTCATGTTAAAAACATGGCTCCAGCAGTCACTAGACTTTTAACTCTCCCCTCGGAGCCAAGGAATGCTCCTGCAGAGCCTTCAGGTCAAGATACTGAAAAAATTCCCACAGCCATGGAGTATAAGTGCATAATAAACGAGGCATGGATTGCCCAAGTTGCTACGGCATTTAAATTCCATTTTTCCACAATCTTCTCCCTTCCATCTGCAGATCAAAGGTCATGCCCCGCAGTCCCCAATAATGGGATCTAATTTCCCTTGCACACCTTCCTCCTAAGTCTGCGGCTACCAATTCCTAGCCCAGTTAGGAGAATTTTTGAAGTCATGAATTTGGCCCCAGCCCAGTTAGACCCAAATGGATAGAGGGCCATTCTTGTTGCCTTGGTACTCTGGCAAAAGAGAATAGATAGAGATATTACTCCCGTAAAATTCTTCCATTTTTATAGACCAAAGGAGAATTCTGTGGACCTTCTATGGTAATATTATTTTACGGTGCGAAACAATAAAGAATACTTGTACGTTGAGAGGCCTTCCAGTGTTAAAAATTGGAAAAGAAAATCCTTCTATATTTCTGGGGAAGTTGGGAGATCCATCCCTAAGAGTCTGAGAGAGAGAAAACATATAGGATGTCGTGGAAATGAGGGCGTCCCTCCAAAATCGGTAACACGTTGCTTCTGCCGCAGCCTTTTAAATTTTGCCACTTTAAATTTCTGCTGTGACTTACACTAACTTTAACACTTACAGTTTTTTATCATCTCATGCTTAATAGTAAGGCTAAAAAGAGAGTTGAGCACATGACAAACTTTAGTGATAAGTCCAAATGGTTTAGTATGCTGGTAACATCCGCATCAATTTTTGAACGAGGTTATTATGCCAACAAGTAAGTGCCAAAGAAGATGGATGCGAAAGGTAATTATCGTCCACATATTGTTGATGTTGTCGTGACAAATGTATATTATTGTAGCTTTTGTTCTAAACATCCATGTTTTAAGGGGAAGATATTGACCGTGAGCTTTTGGTTGCCCAGCTTGTGGAAATGGATGAGGACATAGTTATTCTCAATGCACCCCCCAATAAGGGGAAAAAGAGAAAGAGGGCACAAAAAGTGAAACCCGTTGCGACTGAGACCATCGCCAAACCTATGCAGTAAGGAGCTGTGGTAGGAACTTAAGTAGACTCTTTTGCATAGAGGTCTGCAACCCCTGGTAACATTGTCTGAAAGGGGAGAAGCAGGTGGATAATGATATAGCTTCACAACTTATCGCGTTAGGTGTAATGTCCTCTAGGGACTTTCAAGCAGGGCACAACCCCCGGTATGTTTCTATTTATATATCTCCTCACCCTCCTCTACAAAGCATTGTGGAAATTAATGTAAACTTACTAACTCCGTAGAGGAGGGTAAGAGTGAGCCCTGCTGGACATCTGTGGCCTCAATTGAGGCCACCTGATAATAATTCTTCATGGGATACAATTGATAGGGCGGTCAGCAAAATGAGGAACTTTCCTAACGTTGTTTACTTGGACCGCTTGGTTGAGGAAGACTATGAGGACTTAAACGAATATGCCCTCCACGATCTGCTGCGGGTAATCACTTCATTTCATTTCATCATGTGTTTTTTGATAATCATTTCTTTGTACTGACCTTCTTTAACTTCAGGTCACGGATATTATCGTGTCCTAGAGGATGAAGTACGATGGGCTCTTCAAACTCTATAGGGTTGCGGAGTCTTCTCATCAGTCTGACCTGGAGGTAGAAATCATCTACTGCGACACTTGAATTGGCTAAGATAAATTTGGAGGCTACCAGTAAGGCAAAAGATGAGGCCGAACTAAATTTTGCTGACTCCGAAAAATCGCTTTAGGCTATAGAAGCTAACACTGTGGAGGCTGCAAGGTAGGCCAACTCTTTTGAGGGAAATCTTAGCCTTCTGTAGTAGAAATATGATGAATTGGAGAAAAATATATTGCTTCTCTTCAATAGAAAGATAATGATCATGTTGCAGCCATAAAGTAGAATGCAGAGAACCACATCGCAGCTTTGAAGCTAGAAACGGACAATGATGTAGCTGTTTGTAAAAAATTAGACAACTTCTTCCTCATAAACAACAAGGCTTACCTCTGTGGTCACCAGGAGTTGAGGCACAGGGTAGTGAAAAATTTCCATCAATTAAAGTAATAAATTCTTATTAAGATGCTAAGAGATGCTGAGCACCAAGAATGTGTGGCAAAACTAAAAGCAACTGCGAAGGAGAGAGCTAGAAAGATGGCTTACGAAGCTGCCACAGCTGTGGAGATAGAAATTGTGGTTAAGGATAAAGTTGGAGATGATAAAGATGATGCAGTATCTTAGTTGGCCATAAGTTTTTATACTGTAC